>CM031620.1:11473223-11488223 GCA_018398815.1 Conus ventricosus | reverse complement strand
AGGAGAACACACCACACACACACACACACACACACACACACACACACACACACACACACACACACACACACACACTTCTTTCTTTTTCTCTCATCTACAAGGCATTCGAGAAATAGAGACAAATAGAGACTTCCGACATGCCTGACCATGTAGGTACAGTGGTTAGCATTTGACACATCAATGGAAGAGTTGTCTTAAATTTCATTAGCCTGGGTTTTACCATCGACCGCTTTTTGCTCGCTATGTTTTTTTTTCTTTCTTTCTTTCTGTCTGCCCCCCCCCCCCCCACCACCACCACCACCACCACCTCCTCCTCCTTCCCTAACTCATCCCGTTTGACTCATCAACAAGTTTTTCACAGGGGTGGCATTTTCTGTTAAATTCCATGTTACTTCATTTCTAAACAATGCCTATATCTTTCTACCCTATGTGTGTTATTAAGTTGAAGTGTTTGACAGTGCAGGGAAGAATCTTTGTACGCCTGATCCACTGAATGGTCTACGCGTTCACAACATCAAAATGGGCCTGCCAAACTCATGCCGCGATCCAATGCCCGCATCGCATCCAACAGAACTGCCACGAAGTCTGGCCCTTTCTCCACCCGTTCCCGCCTCAAAAGATCACCAGCTGATGAACAGTCACAGGCATCCAAGCATATACAACACCCGAAACAACATCAACACATATCAATTTTACGTCCAACCGCATGACAACACTCCCAAAACAATACCAGCACATATCAATTTTACGTCCAACCGCATGACAACACTCCCAAAAACAACACAGTCACATATCAATTTTACGTCAATCCGCATGACTACCCCTCAAAACAATACCAGCACATGTTCTGCGTCTCGGCCATACAATATTCCTATAAATAATTGATACCAGCACAGTTTTACGCCCAACGCATAAAATACTCCTAAATAATACCAGCACATGGTTTACGTCCCGGCGCATACAATACTCCTAAATAATACCGGTACATGTTTTATGCCCAACGCATAAAATACTCCTAAATAATACCAGCACATGGTTTACGTCCCGGCGCATACAATACTCCTAAATAATACCAGCACATGTTTTACGCCCAACGCATAAAATACTCCTAAATAATACCAGCACATGTTTACGTCCCGGCGCATACAATACTCCAAAACAATACTGGAATATGTTTTGCGTCCTGCCGCAGAACAATATTCTGAAACAATACCATAACATATTTTGCGTCTAACAGCATTACAATACCCAGAAACAATACCAGCACATATTTTACGCCCCAGCGCCTAACAATACTCTGAAACAATACCAGTACATATTTTACGCCCCAGCGCCTAACAATACTCTGAAACAATACCAGTACATATTTTACGCCCAGCGCCTAACAATACTCTGAAACAATACCAGCACATATTTTACGCCCCAGCGCCTAACAATACTCTGAAACAATACCAGCACATATTTTACGCCCCAGCGCCTAACAATACTCTGAAACAATACCAGCACATATTTTACGCCCCAGCGCCTAACAATACTCTGAAACAATACCAGCACATATTTTACGCCCCAGCGCCTAACAATACTCTGAAACAATACCAGCACATATTTTACGCCCCAGCGCCTAACAATACTCTGAAACAATACCAGTACATATTTTACGCCCCAGCGCCTAACAATACTCTGAAACAATACCAGCACATATTTTACGCCCCAGCGCCTAACAATACTCTGAAACAATACCAGTACATATTTTACGCTCCAGCGCCTAACAATACTCTGAAACAATACCAGTACATATTTTACGCCCCAGCACCTAACAATACTCTGAAACAATACCAGTACATATTTTACGCTCCAGCGCCTAACAATACTCTGAAACAATACCAGCACATGTTTTACGTCCCTGCGCACAACAATTTTCCAAAATAATACCAGCACATGTTTTACGTCCCTGCGCCTAACAATACTCTGAAACAATACCAGCACATGTTTTACGTCCCCGCGCACAACAATTTTCCGAAATAATACCAGCATATATTTTGCATCCTACTACTATCCCTACAGCATAACAACAGTTGGAAACAATACCAGCACATATTCTGCGTCACACCGCGTAACAACACCCCGAAACAACACCAGCACATATTTTGTGTCCCGGCGCTGAACAATACTCCGATCTGCACTCAGGTCAATGGACATTGCGTATGCCATCAAGAAAGAGGGACTATCGCCTCAGAACTGGGGGAAGTTTTACTGCAGCAACTAGCGTGCGGCTTTATGCATCTTCATTCACATTCATTCAAGCACCGCACAGTACAACACACGTTCACGTATACACAGACACATGCTCGACCAGACATACGTATGTATACTGACAAACGCAAAGTGTTAACAAGTGCGTGCTCACTTCCTTTCGCTCCCGGTTGGTTTGTTAGGTGTAAAAAGGAAGGTGTAAATAGAAGGTGTAAAACAGAACGTGTAAAACAGCCGCAAGTGGACAACAGAACGAAATGTTTTCCGCACTGCTGCTTTCTTGTTGTTGTTGTTGTTGTTGTTGTTGTTGTTGTTGTTGTTGTTGTTGTTGTTGTTGCTGTTGATCAATTACAATTTGAGAAATGCTTCTCGATGTTTGCTAGGGATACAATATAAAGAGCAACTTTGAAAAGGGAGGGTTTCACAACCTGCTTCGGTTCAACACTGTATTCCTCACTACGACCGAGATGTGCCCAATGACCCATCTCTCTGACTTTACACGTTGGTATTATCGTCAGTACTGATGTTTTGTTTGTGTCTGTGTGTGCTGACGCTACAAAATATTAATCCTGGCGACTTTTGAGGGATATGTTCGCACATTAATTGAAAGTTAGAGTGTGTTTTTTAGAAAGCATGGAACACAGTGAGGAGGGTGGGGAGGAGGGTGTCAGAGAGAGAGGGAGAGAGAGAGAGAGAGAGAGAGAGAGAGAGAGAGAGAGAGAGAGAGAGAGAGAGAGAGAGAGAGGAGAGAGAGAGGAGACAGAGAGAAGACAGAGGCAGAAAAAGAGACAGAGAGGCAGAGAATATGAGATAGAGAGAGAGAGAGACAGACAGCGAGACAATGAGAGAGATAGACAGATAGATAAACATACAGACAGACGGACAGACAGAGATGAAGACAGAGAGAGGGGAGGTTTGGGGGTCAGTAAGACAGACACACAGAGACTGACAGACACAGAGACAGAGAGCGGTGAGACAGACAGAGATAGACAACCAGACAGACAGAAACAATGAGATGGAGAGAGATACATACACAGACAGATAGACAAAGAGAGAAGAGGTCTTGGGGTCAGACAGACAGACACTGACAGACAGACAGACAGGCAGACAGAAACGTTGAGATAGAGACAGAGAGAGAGAGAGAGAGAGAAGAGAGAGAGAGAGAGAGAGAGAGAGAGAGAGAGAGAGAGAGACAGACAGACAGACAGACAGACAGACAGACAGACAGACATAAGACAGAGAGATAGACAGAGACCGACAGACAGACAGAGGCACAAAGAGAGAGAGAGAGAGAGAGAGAGAGAGAGGAGAGAGAGAGAGAGAGAGAGAGAGAGACACACACACACAGACACACACACACACACACACACACACACACACACACACACACACACACACACACACACACACGCACACACACACACACACACACACACACACATAGACTGACTGACATAAAGACAGAATGTAGAAACTTACTTATTTGAACCGATAACAACAGTGCCCATCGTTCACACGTGAAGCGTAAGCGGGATGAATCTCGTGGTCCGTCAAAGGTGCCACTTGACCGCTCCCTGGGGAAGGAATGCTGATGCCGGTGCCGTAGTGGGACAAGTCAGCCAGGCTGTGACTGAGGACGGCAGCCCGGAACGATTGGCGTGAGCTGGCACTGCAGACTGGAGACTGGACAAAGCAAAAACAACAACAGAAATCAGGCATCGCAGAATTCGTAGTCGGCAATTGAGCGTTCAAGGGAAATAATCTGTCATGGAGGGGGAAAAAACGCTTTCACCTATATCCTTAAAACTCAACCTGCCTGTTTGATCCGTCCTTTTTTGTACTCCCAGTTCTTATAGAACAGGGAGTACTTTACAATGGGAACGAAGAAATGCTCTCTGTGTGTGTGTGTGTGTGTGTGTGTGTGTGTGTGTGTGTGTGTGTGTGTGTGTGTGTGTGCGTGCGTGCGTGCGTGCGTGCGTGCGTGCGTGTGTGTGTGTGTGTGTGTGTGTGTGTGTGTGTGTGTGTGTGTGTGTGTGTGTGTGTGTGTGTGTCCATCCGTCCGTGGTCAAAATGTGTTCCACTCGCTCGAGACAAAACTACTGGGCCGATCTTTCTGAAAATGTGTATGTTCACTGTGGGTCACAGATGATGCCTGATGTTTTATTTTACCGTTATAGCCGTTACTAACGGTTTTTCTTCTTTATGGAACATCTCAGAAAGTACTTGGCCAATCTTGTAGGCATGTTCATTATGGGTCACGGATGATGCCCCATCTTTAATTTTACCGTTTTACTAACGGCTATAACGGCCCATAATGGTTTTTCTTCTTTATGGAATATCTCAGGAAGTACTTGGCCGCTCTTTCTGAAAATTTGTAGGTATGGTCATTGTGAGTCACGGATGATGCTCAATGTTTGGCTATAACGGCTCATAACGGTTTTTCTTCTTTATGGAATATCTCAGAAAGTACTTGGCTGATCTTTCTGACAATTTGAGGTATGTTCACTATGGGTCACGGATAATGCCCGATGTTTTATTTTACCGTTATAGCCGTTACTAGCAGCTATAACAGCCCATAATGGTTTTTCTTCTTTATGAAATCTCAGAAAGTACTTGGCCGATCTTTCTGAAAATTTGTGGGTATGTTCATTATGGGTCACGGATGATGCATGATGTTTATTTTAAACTTTTTTTTCTTTATGGAATAGCTCAGAAAGTACTTGGCCGATCTTTCTGAAAATTTGTAGGTGTGTTCATTATGGGTCATGGATGATGCCTGATGTTCTATTTTTTTACCGTTATAGCCGTTACTAACGGCTATAACGGCCCATAATGGTTTTCTTCTTTGTGGAATGTCTAAGGAAGTACTTGGCCGATCTTTCTGAAAATTTGTAGGTATGTTCATTATGGGTCATAGATGATGGCCGTTACTAACGTTGTATTCTATGCATCTATTTTGTTTCTTGTTGGCTGAGATGAACGTCCTCACAGCAAATGCTTTTAAGGACTGGTAGTTAGCTGCAGCAAGCTGCAGCCCGCAGAGTCAACTGTCAGCTGGCAGGCTTGGTTGAAATGTGTCTGCCGAAAGGAGGAGGTACCATGGGTAGCCGGTTTCCTCAGGCAGAAGCCTGGGTAAAGTTGTTCGTTCGTACGTAGTCAGTGGTTTTTCTTCTTCTGTGGTTAAGTCGTGATGATGGTGTCTTCCTCGTGGCCGATGGAAAAGGCCGTCACTTGGTGGTAAGACTGACTATACTGCTAAATGCACAAGGCGTGCGCGGTGTCAGCTATCGTGAGCGTCGGCCATCATGATTTTTTTTTTTTTAAAGTTCGTGTAAACATACTGTAGCCGCCGTTTTGAACCAAACTTACCGGCCCCATTTCATTTTTGTAGCCTCGTTTAATCTACAGTGTTCCTTATATCTAAACGACAATTTTTGGTTGTGTTATTTTTTGCCTTAGTGCAGTTTAAACGTACCTGTTTTGCATGCGCCATCGTATAACGTCGAGTATTCTGGACGGGAGGCACCCTATGTTCCCCCAGGTCTACATTCCCCCAAGGCTATCTTCACCCAGGCCTTTGTTCACTGGAGTTTTTTTTAATTTAATTTTTTTAACAAGTTCATGGACGATAGTGCGATTGGAAAACACTTTATCTTGGGTTCTAATCCTGTACTCGTTTCTTTCGTTCGCTTGGCAATGGGGAAGTAACCTTGCAACGCATTGCCTGTGTATATGTGAGACTTTAATGCGGGATCAGGTGCCTCCCTTTATGTTACCTGGGGTTCAATGCTTGTTATTATCACCTCTGTGCTGTGTTTAACATTTGCAGTTCAGACCAGCGTGACATGTCAATGGCCCTGGGGGAACACAGACCTGAGGGAACATAGACCTGGGGGAATAAAGACCTGGGGGAACATAGACATGCTCCTGGGGGAATACAGACCTGAGGGAACACAGACCTGGGGGAAATAAAGACCTGGGAGAACATTGACATGCTCCCTTCTGGACGTTTCCTTCAACAGAGACAACTCAAATCTTTTGACAGAATAGAGCTCTCTTACGGTGATTCAAAAAAAAAAAGGAAAAAAAAAAGAAAAAAGAAGAAAGAAGCATCAAAAAACAAGATGCAAAGCATATAAACGTACTCCCAGTTTATCCTGAATACGCGTGTGATATTCCATAAAGAGGAAAAACCGTCTTGGACTGGTGTAACCGTTAGTAATGATTATCCTGGTAAACATCGGCCATCGTCTGTGACCTATAATGAACATACTTACAAATTTTCAGAAAGATCGGCCAAGAACTTTCTGAGATTTTCCATAAAGCAGAAAACCATTATGGGCCTTTAGTAATGGCTATAACGGTAAACTTAACATCGGGCATCATTCGTGACCCATAATGAACATACCTGCTAATTTTCGGAAAGATCGGCCAAGTGCTTTCTGAGATATTCTATTAAAAAAAGAAAAACGGTTACAGGCCGTTACAGCCGTTAGTAACGGCTATAACGGTAAACTAAAATATCAGGCATTATTCGTGACCCATAATGAACATGCCTACAAATTTTCAGAAAGATCGGCCGAGTACTTTCTGAGATATTCTATAAAGAAGAAAAACCGTTACAGCCGTTATTAACGTCTATAACGGTAAACTAAAACATCGGGCATCATCCGTGACCCATAATGAACATACCTGCTAATTTTTACAAAGATCGGCCAAGCACTTTCTGAGATATTCCATAAAGAAGAAAAAGCGTTACAGGCTGTTACAGCCGTTAGTAACGGCTAAAACGAGGTAAATCAAAACATCGGGCATCATCCGAGACCCATAATGAACATACCTGCTAATTTTCACAAAGATCAGCCAAGTACTTTCTGAGATATTCCATGGAGAAGGAAAAGCGTTACAGGCCGTTACAGCCGTTAGTAACGGCTGTAACGGTAAACTAAAACATCGGGCATCATTCTTGACCCATAATAAACATATTTACAAATTTGCAGAAAGATCGGCCAAGTGCTTTCTGAGATATTCTATAAAGAAGAAAAACTGTTACAGGCCGTTACAGCCGTTGGTAACGGCTGTAACGGTAGGCCGTTACAGCCGTTGGTAACGGCTGTAACGGTAAACTAAAACATCACGCATTATTCGTGACCCACAATGAACATTCTTACAAAATTTCAGAAAGATCGGCCAAGTACTTTTTGAGATATTCTATAAAGAAGAAAAACCGTTACAGGCTGTTACAGCCGTTAGTAACGGCTGTAACGGGGTAAACTAAAACTTCGGGCATTATCCGAGACCCATAATGAACATACCTGCTAATTTTCACAAAGATCGGCTAAGCACTTTCTGAGATATTCCATGGAGAAGAAAAAAGCGTTACAGGCCGTTACAGCCGTTAGCAACGGCTGTAACGGTAAACTAAAATATCGGGCATCATCCTTGATTCATAATGAACATACCTACACATTTTCAGAAAGATCGGCCCAGTAGTTTTGTCTGGAGCGAGTGGAACACATTTTTGATCACCGACACACAGACACACACACAGACAGACAGACAGACAGCATTTCTTCGTTCCCATTCTAAAGTACTCCCTGTTCTATAAGAACTGGGAGTACAAAAAAGGAAGAAGAAGTAACAAATGCTATGTTTGTTTTCATTTGATTTACCTCTTGTGTAAGAGACGACGGGTAGGAGAAAATTAATGACTGTGTTGTGGTGGAGCTTGGACGGGTTGTTGTTATGGAGTTAGTGAATAACCTTGCAGATAGAACTTACTCTATGTTTAGCACGTGTTTCACGAAAAATTAAACTTTTTGGTGTTAACGGAGTGAGAGAGAGGAGTGTGTGTGTGTGTGTGTGTGGTGTGTGTGTGTGTGTGTGTGTGTGTGTGTGTGTGTGTGTGTGTGTGCGCGCGCGCGCGCCTGTGTGTGTATGTGTGTGTGTGTGTGTGTGAGAGAGAGAGAGAGAGAGAGAGAGAGAGAGAGAGAGAGAGAGAGAGAGAAAGCCTACTTCTCTCTCTCTGTCTTTCTTTATGTCATTACCGTGGTGATGTACATATTCACACGACTTACAATCTCATTCAAGTTGTTAATGAAGTTGCTAATTCTAATCAAAGAAGGGGAGAGAGAGAGAGAGAGAGAGAGAGAGAGAGAGAGAGAGGAGAGAGAGAGAGAGCGTGAGTGAGCGAGTGAGTGACAGAGAGAGAGAGAGAGAGAGAGAGAGAGAGAGTATTAACAGAATTATGTCAGGTCGAAGGTGCCACAGACCGTGATCAACATGTCACAGAAACCGATAACTATGACAGCGCAACGAATAAAAATGGACAAAGGATTAATTAACAGATATGCAGGTGGAAGAGGGAAAGGGGGGAGGGTGTGGGGATGAGGACGGGGTGTTAGCGAGGGGAGAAAGCAATTAACCAACCAGGGATGAAAATGTGGAGACAGATGGCGGCTTACAGGATCTCGTCTTCAAGCATCCTCTACTGGATCGGAATGGCTCAGTTGACAGAGTGCCGATTTCGTGATCTGGTTAATCCTGAGGTCGCGAGTTCGAATCTACGCTAGCGAGTTTCAGTACGAGGGGAGGGGGTGGTTTGGGGGGATAGGGGTGGGGTGTGTGACGAGAGTTGGGGGTGGGTCGGTGTATCCTCTAGAGGAAGGACTTGGAATATCTTCTCTATGAGAATTATGTTAAAATTTCCCCTCCACCATCTCATGCATAGCATTCACCGAAAGAACAAAATATGAATGAAAACTGATAAAACTGATTGATTCGTCCCCTTCACCCACCTCTGGGTTCAAATTCAGTTTGTCTGTCTTCACCGACCTCTGGGCTTCAACCTTAGTGTTCTTCTCTTCCAGCTTGTCTTTAACCCTAAGACTTTGCTGTCTCTTCTATCTCCCAGACCACGTTTCTGTCGACCCTATTCTGTCCTGCCCATCCTTTTCTCCTCTCTCTCCTCTGTCCTCCCTCTCTCGTGGTGGTCTTGTCCTCTCTCTTCACGTTGTTCTCCCTCAGTTTATATAGGGATGGGCACAAAGGATTTCCCTTCGGGCCATGCCTTTGTCCATGCTGTTCCTGAAATCCCCCTGTTCCCAAGTACCCTGAATTCTCCATTCGCCACATTCTTCCACACATCAGCATTTACACACATCCCTACCTAATTGATTAGCAAACAACCACTATGTACCAGATGGACATCGAAAATTTCCCGCCGACTTCGGGGGTCACTTAACACAGTAATTATCTTAAAGAGGGCTACGACAACAACGTCCACGCGCATTCAACCAGCCTGACAATAGAACCAACACAGTGCCCACGGCAGTACCATCTGAACGAGCCGAAGACTCCTGCTCTTCAAAAGATAAAAATCAAGGCATACATTGTATGAACAATCAATCTGAAAAGTATAGCTGCAAAGTGAACATGGATTGCATGCAAGAAATGACAGCATTACTATCCTTTTAAAATTGTATTGATTTATTTTTATTCATTTGTTTTGAGTAGGATCATAGAAAGAAAATCCCCATCATTTAACTTTTTAAAACATCCTGATTCTGACAATGCTATATAGGCAAAACTGCTTTGGTTATGGTGCCTTATGAATAATCAAACTTGCATGTTTGACTCTTGGCATGCAACCATGCCAGAGTTAATTGTAACAGAAACTAAACTGTTCTACTGGTGTAGTCAACCTGCTGACAGAATAAAATCATAGGCTGGTGTTTGCCAGTTCTGTTTACTTTAAAACTGTCATGTGAATGAGAAAAGTGTTATGTGAATGGAAAAGTTTCATGTCAAAGAAGAGTGCTAAGAGATTTTGTAATTTTTGCGATTGTGGATTAAAAAACCTACGGTTTTGATGCTTTTTTGTATTCATGGAGTGCAACCGCCAGTGATGTGGAAGAGTAGGACGCTGGGTGGATTGTGAAGTGTGTTCACCCAATGTGAGGAAGGGTGGAAGATTACTGTTACTTCAGAGGAGCTCTGGACACAGACATAGGAGGATGTCTGATTGTAACCCTCGTTGGGTTTTAACATAGTTAGGACTAGGATTGTCCTATGCAAGCCTGGGTTGGGTGTGCTGTATGATTGGACTGGTTTGTCCGATGCAACCTGGTTTGGGTGTGCTTAACCCTTGGTGGGTGTAATATGCCTGGCGTGGCAAGTTCTACTCAAGTATAGAGTGTAGATGTAGACTGGAAGTCTACTAGGGTAGGCTTGTCACTTATTCCCTAGAAGGTACCAGTTGGGGTTGTAAACTGGTTAAAGCAATTACAGTAAAAGTGTAATTGTAATGATAACAGAAATTTCATAATTATAAAGATTTGATGATATTGCACTATTTGGGGAAAAGAGAAAGATGAACGTTGAACGCGAAAAGAAAAGAAGAATAAATAAAAAAATATTGTTGTATAAAGATTTCTTTCTGTACCCCAACTGTAGGTAGGAATAGGTTGGCGAGAGAATGTAATATACGGGTTCAAGACCACCCATCTTATTTTGCACGAAAACCCCCTTTTTCACATACTAATCACGTCCATCTCATATCAGTTTTGGCCAAATTTAACACCTGTTTTCCAAAAAAATTAACACCTCAAAACCTCTAAAATTGACGTAATTAGCACATTGAAACGGGGGTTTCCGTGTAGAATAATGTGGGTGATCGTGAACCCGTATATTTACATTCTCTCCAAGGGGTATAAAAAATTAAGGGTTTAATTAGCTAGGCTAAGTGATCACAAAGATCACTTAACCTAGTTTACTGCACTGCTTTGTAGGCCAAAAAATTTATGATCACTTGGCCTAGTTTACTGCACTGCTTTGTAGGTCAAACGTTCCTACCAGAACGCCGCTGTGCTTACTCCCTTTCTAACTGGGCTTTACCTATACACTGTTAAGATTAATATATTTACTGTGCAAACTGAAAGCTTTATAATTCTATGGTTTATAAAGTGTGACTGTTATTAAAATTGTTTTTTATTAAAGCAGAATAGTTTTAAAGGTTAAACAACAACTGTGCTTTAAAGTACTTTTTAGTAGCTACTTTGCACAATATTCATATTAAAAGCTTTAGCAAATTAAACGTAAAAACACAACTTTTAATAATCAATTATCTCTTATGATCTATAAATAGATAATTTATTCAGGGTAAGGCAATTACATTTTATACATAATTAAAGGGAGATAATCACTTTCATTATCATTGTTTTGCTTATTTTGATTGTTAATGATTACTTTGTGAACAAGGAAGGTAAAATCAATACTCTACTATACTATAACTGCTAGGAACGGGAAAACCTGAACCCAAATAGACCTCAGCCACTAACCTGATCAATAGGTGGGGTTCGTTACGGGCCGTGTGTGTCTGTCTGCGTGTCTGCTTGTCTGTCTGTGTCTGTGTGTTTGTGTCTGTGTGTTGAATGCGTGATCGGGCTAGCCAAGCATGTATGTAGTTCTAAATAACTATCATTAAGAAAAAACTCCGTCATCTTAATAAAAACATTACTTGGCGGCTCCTAGATACGGGAGACACGGGAGATTTTTAAGTTACAAAATGTCTACAGAGTTGTCTCCCCTGACATGTCTGTGTGAATGAGAGAGGGGGAGGGAGGGATGAGAGGCGGATACAGACAGACAGACAAAGACGGAAACAGGCAGACAGACAGAGACAAAGAGATGTGGGGAGTGAATGAGGGGAGAGAGGGGGAGAGAAACTGATTCTTAATTTTTTAATTGCTGTTTTTAATCTGGTTTAAAAAAATGAACCCCCACGTAGTTATAAAGCTTACAGAAATATTTGATGATTTTGGGTGGGCGATTAATGCTGGAGTTGATAAAGAAGTGTTAAAGGACATGTTTGATGAATTTATAACAGAACTTTTTGAAGGCTTAACTATTCGAGAAAGCGTATTGAAAGCCGTTAGTAAAATCCCAGAGTCTTGGCCTAAACCAGTTATAAAGCTTTTTGCTATTTTACTTGATAATATTGCCCCGAAGATGCTGACCTGCATGTGTCTGATGACCTTGAAGGAGTAACTGTTACCTTTAAACCTGATCAGTTTTTACGATTAGAAATAGACTGTAATAATAATAACAGCTGAATTTACAATTATTTGTTATTTATTTTAGATTAAAAAATGGCTGCCGAACTCAGTGAATCTGATTTAAAGAATTGTAATGAACTATTTGACGAAACAATGAAAGTATTAAACATTGATTTTAGTGAATTTGGGCTTGAGAATGATGTAGACAATATAATAAAAGACCATAGTGAACTATTTAACGAAGCAATCAAAGTGATGAACATTGACTGTAGCGATTCAGAAAAAGCTAAAATATTAGCAGGGGTTATTGTAAGGCTAACATGTCTTGAAGTGTTACAACGCTTGGGTGAAGAATAAAAAGCGTGTTTTACTTACTTTTATATACATTTTTTTTTTTTAAATTACGTAAATATTGTGGCTTTAAAAATGACGACCACAAGTAAATTCGAGGACGGAAAACTATATACAATGGAAGAAATATTTGGCAGTGACAAACAATTAAGAAATACGTTTAGTGAAGTAGACATGAATATTTTTAAACCCACAAATGTTCATGAAAGGTAGCAATGCTATCTCTAAAACCCCAGAGTCTCTTCAGATGGAGCCGCCAGTAAAAGTGTGTTGCCGTTCTGATTGATTTATAACCCTGACGATACTAACAGCCAGTCTGGGTTTCAACTAAACAGAAAGAAGTCATAAACTATCACGACTTTAACTCTAACTGGGCTGATTACATGCTTACACATTTTAAACCATGCAAGTGAGGAGGCAAAGTTAAGGGGTTCTGGTGGTCTGAAGGGACAGTCCTTGAAATCAAATTGAGACAAAGTTCTTCCTATAGTTGGCAATTCTTACATTCCTCTCCCAAAAGATTTTAGGTTAAAACACGCAGTCTTAAACATACATAATTCTGACAACATGTGTTTTATGTGGTGTGTCTTAGCGCATCTACATCCTGTTAAAAATCATGAAAAACAGAGTTTTTAAATTTATGAACAATATAAGCAAGAGCTGAACTTTGATAACATAGCCTTTCCAGTAAGTATAAACAGTATATCTCAGTTTGAAGAGCAAAACAAACCAATCACTGTAAACGTATACACTGGTCTGTGGTAGACAATCTAGTGCCTCTAAGGATTTTCCCAACGCCCATTTTTGGGCGATCCCCTTAAAAAACATGTAGACTTGATACTGTTTGCAGATAGTACAAAGTCATTATGTATTATCAGAACAATAAGCAGACTTATGGCTTTTACGTCAAAGGTAAATCTAAACAAAAATTTTGTGGAAGGTGTCTGGTCAGAATCCCTATAGGCGCTGCCAGTCATAAAATCATTGTAAAAGTTTTGTAGACTGTGAAACCAAACTCCCACGCTAAACCAGGGTCTAAAGTTAGTTTTAAGAATATACACAAAATGCAAATGAGCCGTACGTGGTTTATGCTGACTTTGAATCGCTCTTACTGCAGTACTATGGCCCGCAACACAAGAACAGAAAACAACCCTTTTTAACCCACCATCAGATCTGTTCTTATGCGTTTATTGTTGTTAGGTTTAGACGGTCAACACACAAACCTGAGATTTAAAAGAGGTCCCACGCAGCTACTAGATTTTTAGAGCAGATGAAACAAGTTCGTAATCAGTTATCCAACCAACTGAAACCTTTCAGACTTTTTATGATCCTGAAGACCAAGAACGTTATGACTCATCTACACACTGCTGGATTTGCAATACAGAATTAATTAGCAACGCAGTAAGAGAAACCCCGATCACATTACTGGAAAGTTCAGAGGGCAGCAACAACAAATTTTAATCTTAACTTAAGGTTGATCCCAAGACATGGAAAACTGCCTATCTTCTTTCATAACCTAAGAGGCTACGATTCTATTTTATTTTGCAAGCAGTGACATCTGAATATAAGAGGGTTACCTGCATTGCCAGTCTTCAGAAAAGTACATGACTTTTACTCTTTTACTCTTTTTCCTTTTATGACTCTGCCCCAAATCTGTTTGGGTAGTTTAGATAAGTTAGCAGGATCTCTACAAGACTTCCCAATCACTAAACAATACTTCGATCCCTCTTTGGTGCGTAAAGGGTCTATCCTTATGAATACATGGACTCGTGGGGGAAAATTTTGACAAGCCGGCGCTACCGCCATAAAGACGATTTTTACTTAGGCTTACAGGGAAAGGCATAACTGACTCTGACTAGGGAAAACGCTCAAAAAGCCCGGACAGAATTACACGTCGAACAATGGGCGATTATCACGATCAATATTATTGGTGACGTGTGTTTATTGGCAGACGTCTTTTAGAATTACAGATCTACAACATGAAACATTACAATTTAGACTCATCACATTACAAACTCTGCCCCAGGCTTTCTTGGGGCGCTTTCTTAAAAGTCTACAAAAAATCCAGATTGACTTAATATTGATCTACCCACACTCCAGATGATTGAAGACGGGGTGAGGGGAGGTATCAGCATGGCTCACATCCTTACTGCAAAGCCAACAACAAGTATTTAGAGACTAAAGACCCACCAAACATCCAACTATCTAATGTACTTAGACGCCAACAATCTGTATGGGTGGGCCATGAGTCAACCGCTTCCACTGAGAAACTTTAAGATGATAAAAGGGCCTCACGATGTTAACACTGTGTTAAGCATGTTGTCACAGCTTACGCCTGATA
>CM031620.1:11400775-11468275 GCA_018398815.1 Conus ventricosus | reverse complement strand
TGTTTTCCGCACTGCTGCTTTGTTGTTGTTGTTGTTGTTGTTGTTGATCAATTACAATTTGAGAAATGCTTCTCGATGTTTGCTAGGGATACAATATAAAGAGCAACTTTGAAAAGGGGGGGTTTCACAACCTGCTTCGGTTCAACACTGTATTCCTTACTACGACCGAGATGTGCCCAATGACCCATCTCTCTGACTTTACACGTTGGTATTATCGTAAGTACTGATGTTTTGTTTGTGTCTGTGTGTGGTGACGCTACAAAATATTAATCCTGGCGACTTTTGAGGGATATGTTAGCACATTAATTGAAAGTTAGAGTGTGTTTATTAGAAAGCATGGAACACAGTGAGGAGGGTGGGGAGGAGGGTGTCAGAGACAAAAGAGAGAGAGAGAGAGAGAGAGAGAGAGAGAGAGAGAGAGAAGACAGAGACAGAAAAAGAGACAGAGAGGCAGAGAATATGAGAGAGAGAGAGAGACAGACAGACAGCAAGACAATGAGAGAGATAGACAGATAGATAAACATACAGACAGACGGACAGACAGAGATGAAGACAGAGAGAGGGGAGGTTTGGGGGTCAGTAAGACAGACACACAGAGACTGACAGACACAGAGACAGAGAGCGGTGAGACAGACAGAGATAGACAACCAGACAGACAGAAACAATGAGATGGAGAGAGATACATACACAGACAGATAGACAAAGAGAGAAGAGGTCTTGGGGTCAGACAGACAGACACTGACAGACAGACAGACAGGCAGACAGAAACGTTGAGATAGAGACAGAGAGAGAGAGGAGAGAGACAGAGAGAGAGAGAGAGACAGACAGACAGACAGACAGACATAAGACAGAGAGATAGACAGAGACCGACAGACAGACAGAGGCACAAAGAGAGAGAGAGAGAGAGAGAGAGAGAGAGAGAGAGAGGCAGACAGACAGACAGACAGACAGGTGAAATACAGACAGAAGGGACAGAGTGAGAGAGAGACAGACAGACAGACAAAAACGCAGACAGAGAGTCAGACAGAGACAGAGAGAGGTCTGGGATCAGAGAGTGAGACAGACAGACAGTCAGACAGACGGACAGACACACACACACACAAACGGACAGACGGACACACACACACACACACACACACACACACACACACACACACACACACTAGAAAGACTAGGGAAAACTTACACATATGAGGGAATGATATGACAACAGAGAGAGAGAGAGAGAGAGAGAGAGAGAGACAGAGACAGAGAGAGAGAGCGAGAGAGAGAGACAGACAGACAGACAGACAGACAGACAGACAGACAGACAGACAAAAACGCAGAGAGAGAGAGTGAGACAGAGACAGAGAGAGAGAGGAGGTCGGGGATCAGAGAGTGAGACAGTCAGACAGACAGACAGACAAACACACACACACACACACACACACACACACACACACACACACACACACACACACACACGAGAGAGAAACACTAGGGAACACTTACGCATACGAGTGAATGATATGACAACAGAGACAGAGAGACAGACAAAGAGAGGGAGAGAGAGAGAGAGAGAGAGAGAGAGAGAGAGAGAGAGAGAGAGAGAGAGAGACACACACACACACACACACACACACACACACACACACACACACACACACACACACAAATGACTGACATAAAGACAGAATGTAGAAACTTACTTATTTGAACCGATAACAACAGCGCCCATCGTTCACACGTAAAGCGTAAGCGGGATGAATCTCGTGGTCCGTCAAAGGTGCCACTTGACCGCTCCCTGGGGAAGGAATGCCGAGGCCGGTGCCGTAGTGGGACAAGTCAGCCAGGCTGTGACTGAGGACGGCAGCCCGGAACGATTGGCGTGAGCTGGCACTGCAGACTGGAGACTGGACAAAGCAAAAACAACAACAGAAATCAGGCATCGCAGAATTCGTGGTCGGCAATTGAGCGTTCAAGGGCAATAATCTGTGTCATGGAGGGGGAAAAAATCGCTTTCACCTATATCCTTGAAATCAACCTGCCTGTTTGATCCGTCCTTTTCTGTAATCCTCCTTTACAATGGGAACGAAGAAATGCTGTGTGTGTGTGTGTGTGTGTGTGTGTGTGTGTGTGTGTGTGTGTGTGTGTGTGTGTGTGTGTGTCTGTCTGTCTGTCTGTCTGTCTGTCTGTCCGTCCGTGGTCAAAATGTGTTCCACTCGCTCCAGACAAAACTTCTGGGCCGATCTTTCTGAAAATTTGTAAGTATGTTCACTATGGATCACGGATGATGCCTGATGTTTTAGTTTACCGTTATAGCCGTTACTAACGGCTATAACGGCCCATAACGGTTTTTCTTCTTTATGGAACATCTCTGAAAGTACTTGGCCGATCTTTCTGAAAATTTGTAGGTATGTTCATTATGAGTCACAGGTGATGCTGAATGTTTTATTTTACCGTTATAGCCATTACTAACGGCTATAACAGCCCATAACGGTTTTTCTTCTTTGTGGAATATTTCAGAAAGTACTTGGCTGATCTTTCTGACAATTTGTAGGTATGTTCAATATGGGTCACGAATAATGCTCGATGTTTGATTTTACCGTTGTAGCCGTTACTAGCGGCTATAACGGCCCATAATGGTTTTTCTTCTTTATAGAATCTCAGAAAGTACTTGGCCGATCTTTCTGAAAATTTGTGGGTATGTTCATTATGGGTCACGGATTATGCCCAATGTTTTATTTTTAACTGTTTTTGTTTTCTTTATGGAATATCTCAGAAAGTACTTGGCCGATCTTTCTGAAAATTTGTAGGTGTCTTTTTGAAAATTTGTAGGTGTGTTCATTATGGATCATGGATGATGCCTGATCTTCTAATTTTACCGTTATAGCCGTTACTAACGGCTATAACGGCCCATAATGGTTTCTTCTTTGTGAAATGTCTAAGAAATTACTTGGCCGATCTTTCTGAAAATTTGTAGGTACGTTCATTATGGGTCACAGATGATGGCCGATGTTTACCAGAATAGCCGTTACTAACGGCTATAATGGCCCAAAACGGTTTATCCTCCTTATGCAATATCTGACACGTATTCAAGATAAACTGGGAGTACGTTTATATGCTTTGCATCTTGTTTTCTGTCTTACCTCTGCCTGTACCCTTGTGATGTGTCTGCTTACATCTCGTTTTTACCCATTCGATTCTATGTATCTATTTTGTTTCTTGTTGGCTGAGATGAACGTCCTCACAGCAAATGCTTTTAAGGACTGGTAGTTAGCTGCAGCAAGCTGCAGCCCGCAGAGTCAACTGTCTGCTGGCAGGTTTGGTTGAAATGTGTGTCTGCCGAAAGGAGGAGGTACCATGGGTAGCCGGTTTCCTCAGGCAGAAGCATGGGTGAAGTTGTTCGTTCGTACGTAGTCAGTGTTTTTCTTCTTTCGTGGTTAAGTCGTGATGATGGCGTCTTCCTCGTGGCCGATGGAAAAGGCCGTCACTTGGTGGTAAGACTGACTATACTGCTAAATGCACAAGGCGTGCGCGGTGTCAGCTATCGTGAGCGTCGGCCATCATGACATTTTTTTTTTATTTTTTTTTTTAAAGTTCGTGTAAACATACTGTAGCCGCCGTTTGAACCAAACCCACCGGCCCCATTTCATTTTTGGAGCCTCGTTTAATCTACAGTGTGCAGTATACCTAAACCACAAATTTTTGTTGTGGTTTTTTGCCTTAGTGCAGTTTAAACGTACTTGTTTTGCAAGCGCCATCGTATAACGTCGAGTATTCTGGACGTTTCCTTCGTCAGAGACAACTCAAATCTTTTCACAGAACAGTGCTCTCTTACGGTGATTCAAAAAAGAAGAGAAAAAAAAAAAACAGGAAGAAGAAGTAACAAATGCTATGTTTGTTTTCATTTGATTTACCTCTTGTATAAGAGACGACGGGAAGGGGAAATGACTGCGTTGTGGTGGAACTTGAACGGGTTGTTGTTATGGAGTTAGTGAAAATGACCTTGCAGACAGAACTTACTCTTGGGTCGGCAACATCATGATCAGAGTTAACTTCACGAGTAAAGTTCCAAGAGAATCGACTCCATCGCTGATTAACGTGTTATCGTTTGGCTCAGAAGGCGGACAGTCTTCGTTGTGGAAAGCAGCAGGCAAGTCGTGAACCGCAGATCACCATGTTTTGCACGTGTTTCACGAAAAATAAAACTTTTTTGTGTATACCAAGTATGGGAGAGGAGAGAGAGAGAGAGTGTGTGTGTGTGTGTGTGTGTGAGAGAGAGAGAGAGAGAGAGAGAGAGAGAAGCCTACTTCTCTCTCTCTCTCTCTCTCTCTCTCTCGTCTTTTTTATGTCACGACTTAGAATCGCATTCAAGTTGTTATTGAAGTTGCTAATTTTAATCAAAGAAGGGTAAACATGCAGGAGAGAGAGAGAGAGAGAGAGAGAGAGAGAGAGAGAGAGAGTATTAACAGAATTATGTCAGGTCGAAGGTGCCACAGACCGTGATCGACATGTCACAGAAACCACTTGGGTTAATTTGAAACCGAGAACTGTGAGAGCGCAACGAATAAATGGACAAAGAATTAACAGATATGCAGGTGGAAGAGAGAAAAGGGGGGAGGGTGTGGGGATGAGGACGGGGTGTTAGAGAGGGGAGAAAGCAAGGGCCAACCAGGGATGAAAATGTGGAGACAGGGCTTGCAGGATCTCGTCTTCAAGCATCCTCTACTGGGATCGGAATGGCTCAGTTGATAGAGCGCCAGGCTCGTGATCTGGGTAATCCTGAGGTTGCGAGTTCAAATCTACGCTGGCGAGTTTCAGTACGAGCGAGGGGGTGGTTTGGGGGGATGGGGGTGTGGGGGTGTGTGACGAGAGTTGGAGGTGGGTCGGTGTAACCTCTAGGGGAAGGACTTGGAATATCTTCTCTATGAGAATTATGTTAAAATTTCCCCTCCACCCTCTCATGCATAGCATTCACCGAAAGAACAAAATATGAATGAAAACTGCACAAACTGATTGACGGACATTCAATGACATGGGAAACGACTCGGTCAATATGCCGCCAGCTGGCAGCTCTTCAGTCAGCTCTACCCAGGTAGACAGTCCGTTATGTAAAGGAAAGTGTGGATTGTAAAGCGCTTAGAGCGCTTGGTCTCAAGCCGATGATAGGCATTGTATTGAGTACTCTTAATGGTGATAATAATCCACATGCTGATTGTCGTCCAATCTGCTGACTTGAATAAGGGCTGGGCTATCTATATCTATCTATCTATCTATATATATATATACTGCTGAACAATTAAATAATGGGAGAAAACAAGTGCAGGTTAACAATTCTTCAGTCATTATAGTAACGACTTGGCAAAGATTTTAATTTATAAAAAAAAATTAAAGATGAAGAAAATGGGGGGAATATATTATAAATATGACAAACCTTTCACTAGCTGCCTGAGGGAACCATCGTACTCCCCTTCGAAGACAGATCTATTTGTATTGCCAGCTGCTAGGCCTTTCGTCCGCTGGATCGGACTCATCAGGGAGACACGGCTAATTGTGTCTGGGCCCTTGGTGTCAAATAGAGACACACCAAAGTCCATAATTCTGTGGTGTTCTCATCACCAAGGGTTCAAAAAAGAATCCAACAGCACCCCCAAAGCAGCCAGAGAAGGGTAGTAAAATGGAACAAAAGGAAAGTGTGGAGGGGAAAAATGTTGCTAAAAAACTAAAAGCATTATGCAAACAGTATAAAAATACAGGGGACAGTCTTTGAGCCTATGCTTGAGGATCCATTCAAGGATGCAAGGGAGATCAAAAGATATGGAACAGTCTGAGTGGTCAGCTCTGCTGTTCAATAACCCAAGCATTGTGAGTGGCTAAGAATTGTACAGAACAACCTTTACTTGGATCTCCTAAGAGATGCAATCTCCCACTGATTGACCAAACATTATACTGCTGAACAATTAAATAGTCGGAGAAAACAAGTGCAGGTTAACAATTCTTCAATCATTATAGTAACGACTTGGCAAAGATTTTAATTTTTAAAAAAAATTAAAGATGAAGAAAATGGGGGGAATATATTATAAATATGACAAACCCTTCACTAGCTGCCTGAGGGAACCATCGTACTCCCCTTCGAAGACAGATCTATTTGTATTGCCAGCTCCTAGGCCTTTCGTCTGCTGGATCGGACTCATCAGGGAGACACGGCTAATTGTGTCTGGGCCCTTGGTGTCAAATAGAGACACACCAAAGTCCATAATTCTGTGGTGTTCTCATCACCAAGGGTTCAAAAAAGAATCCAACAGCACCCCCAAAGCAGCCAGCGAAGGATAGTAAATGGAACAAAAGGAAAGTGTGGAGGGGAAAAATGTTGCTAAAAAACTAAAAGCATTATGCAAACAGTATAAAAATACAGGGGACAATCTTTGAGCCTATGCTTGAGGATCCATTCAAGGATGCAAGGGAGATCAAAAGATATGGAACAGTCTGAGTTGTCAGCTCTGCTGTTCAATAACCCAAGCATTGTGAGTGGCTAAGAATTGTACAGAACAACCTTTACTTGGATCTCCTAAGAGATGCAATCTCCCACTGATTGACCAAACATTATACTGCTGAACAATTAAATAGTGGGAGAAAACAAGTGCAGGTTAACAATTCTTCAGTCATTATAGTAACGACTTGGCAAAGATTTTAATTTTTTTTTTTAAAATTAAAGATGAAGAAAATGGGGGGAATATATTATAAATATGACAAACCCTTCACTAGCTGCCTGAGGGAACCATCGTACTCCCCTTCGAAGACAGATCTATTTGTATTGCCAGCTCCTAGGCCTTTCGTCCGCTGGATCGGACTCATCAGGGAAACACGGCTAATTGTGTCTGGGCCCTTGGTGTCAAATAGAGACACACCAAAGTCCATAATTCTGTGGTGTTCTCATCACCAAGGGTTCAATATATATATATACAATTTTGAATACGAGACTTTAAGATGATTGCAATATATGCATGCGTTTGGTGTTTGTGCGCTTGGCATCTTCGTGCAGTTTCACTTCAGTCCAAATTTCCTGCAGTGTCGTTTATATACAATGCTTTTCATCTCTGGCCCACGGCTGCGTGCGTAATAGACCTGGATCCGGCCGTGCATCGCACGGCGTGCCCCATCCGGTTGTCCGGGTCTTTGGAAGTGTACACTCATGGGACAAAAGTCTGTCCCCTCTCGACACTTCCGGCGCTGACTACCTACAGGCACCTGTTGCTGAAAACTTACTATTCTTACCTTTAGGCTGGGCTTCACTTGCTAGTACTTGGTAATCTGGCCCTTCCGACTCAAAACATTCTGACAGCATCTCGATAGAGAAGTCATAGTGGGAGTGGAGGTAGGCAACAGTCAGCTGATTCCAGCAAGTGGTGAGTGCACAGCGCAGAACGTATCTTTGTGCCCACGTCTCTTTGTGCCCACGTCTCTATATGCCCAAAAAAGTGGTCTTTTGTGCCCACGTCTCTTTGACCATAGCTTGATCATTGGTCGGTTTGACCAACGTTTGACCTCTGGTCAGCTTGACCACTGGTCAGTTTAGCTATCGCTTGACCACTGGTCAGTTTGACCATCACTTGACCACTGGTTAGTTTTACCATCGCTTGACCAATGGTCAGTCTGGGACCATTGCTTGACTACTGGTCACTTTGACCATCGCTTGACCAATGGTCAGTCTGGGACCATTGCTTGACTACTGGTCACTTTGACCATTGCTTGACCACTGGTCAGTTTGGTTGTTGATATAAAGGGTACCTACCCACAACTCCCACTGGCATAGGTTTGGGCACAAAGAGACGTGGGCACAAAGAGACGTGGGCACAAAGGGATGCTTCGCAGCGCAGATCGGTGACAGTACTGATGCGGCGAATGTTTTTTCTCAAGTGTCTTGAGGACTTGCCACACGTTCTCGATCGGATTTAGATCTGGACTTTGAGGGGGCCAGAAAAACACGGGAACTCTGTGCTGTCACTTCCAGGTCTCGGTGTGAGCCGAGCGGTGAACAGAGGCGCTGTCATCTTGCAGGTACCAACGTTTGTTTGGGTAGTGGTCGGCAACAAACGGCAGAAAGTTGTTTTCCAGCACATCAGTATATTTCTGACTGTTCATATTGCCTTCCACGAACAGCAGTGGTCCAACTCTGTCATACGAAATGCATCCCCACACCATCAATTTCAATGTAATCTTGGGGCCAAGATAGACGCTGCACAGAGAAAGCACTGACCACTTCTCTTCGACTTTCCTTCATAGTTTTACACGTCCATTGGGTTTGATCACACTGGTCATTTCATCATTGAAAATAACATTTATTTCACTGATCGTTGGCAGTCCAGTGAAGTCTATTCCTACAGTGCTGCAGCCGCTTCTTTCTATTCACTTCCTTGATGACTAGTTTTTTCACTGGGGGATGCTTTGAGTTTGAATAAGCCAAGTCCAGCAGATTTCGCTTGATCGTCTTTTGGCTGACTTCAACGGTGGTTGATGCACGGAATTCGGCTGAAATTTCAGACACTGTGGCAGATCTGTCCTGTTTTACGATCTTTGACAGTGCAGACACGCACCTGTTAGTGAACACTCTGGGCCTGCCACTCCTAGACTGCAACTAGACTGCTGAAGGAATGCAAAGAAATGAAATAATATGATCGACTAAAATTTTTGAACTTCATTCACTGAAGGGTAGACGACTACGAGGTGGTCTTATGCAGATGTTTAAAATTTTCCACGGATATGATTATATTAATTTGCACTCTTTGTTTTCCTATGCACCTGTGAATGTTACTAGGAACTCTGCAGGAAGACTCTTTGTAATGCATGCCAGAACTAGGCTAACAAGCGCAAATTCTCATTTTCTTTCAGAGTTGTTAACCCCTGGAATGCACTACCTTCATCAGTTAAATTTGCAAAATTTGTGAATGAGTTCAAGAACCTGCTCGACAAACTGCCCCAGCTAGAAGAGCTATTTTATGGCTATGATGAGTAGAAAACCCCATTAGGTACGACCAATCTAGATAAAAATAACCAAAACCAAACCATGAGGGGTCAAATGTCAGACCTCGCGGTCTAGGCGTAACCAAACGCCGTCCCTATTAGTATTACTACTTCTACTACTAGGTTTGTTTTCTACTGTTTTTCTGTCACAATAGCGCTTGTAGACTTTCCCGACGTTGACCTGTTCAAGTTCAACACATTTGCCACCTCAAACACCCAAAGCCCCTCCTCTATCAACGACAATGCATTTGTTTGTCTCCTCTTTGAGCTGTTTGTTTGCCGATGCCATGCCAGATCTAACGACAAACCGCAAGCACCAAACGACAGTTCAACGATTTTCTTTAGGTCACTTCACACAAAAGAGTACACTTGTGAAAATGACGTCAGTGGTTTTTGGTACACAAACACGTTACCAACGCTTAAATATTGGCTAGACAATCTAGGCTAGGCTAGGCCTAGTGGAAACAACCATTTCAATTCTATCCGCCATTAGAGGGGAGAGAGTTTTGTCCCTTTACCTGCACTAGTAGACCCGGGCGGACCCGGTTGCCACACACAAATTTCAGTTCAGTTAGATTTAATTTTAACCGTGTCACATTATCTTTCTGCACATATTTACCGATCTGTTTAAAACATTCTTGTTTTTAGAACGGAAAAGAAAACGTCCAAATGGATTAAAAACAGTGACAAAACTCCTCAAGGGCTTCTGAATCAATTTGGATGTTTCTCTTTTTGTACTCCCAGTTCTTAAAGAACAGGAAGTACTTTAGAATGGGAACGAAGAAATGCTGTCTGTATGTGTGTGTCTGTCTGTCTGTGTGTCCGTGGTCAAAATGTGTTCCACTCACTCCAGACAAAACTAGGCCTACTGGGTCGATCTTTCTGAAAATTTGCAGGTATGTTAATTATGGGTCAAGGATGATGCCCGACGTTTTAGTTTACCGTTGCAGCCGTTACTAACGGCTGTAACGGCCTGTAACGCTTTTTCTTCTTTATGGAATATCTCAGAAAGTACTTGGCCGATCTTTATGAAAATTAGCAGGTATGTTCATTATGTGTCACGGGTGATGCCTGATGTTTTAGTTTGCCCCGTTGTAGCCGTTACTAACGGTTGTAACGGCCTGTAACGGTTTTTCTTCTTTATGGAATATCTCAGAAAGTACTTGGCCAATTTATAAGCGGTTTGGATGATCTTGTGACAAATCGGATCCTCTGTCCATATGTAAGTGATGTAATGCTGAAAATTGATTAAACGACCGTTAAAATCCGTTATTCTGCCGTTATTTCTTATATATAGGTGGATTTTAATTAAATTTGGTATATAGAAAGGTTATCACACACAAATGGCACTTCTATATAGTGTTTTAAAATTTGACCGTTAAAAACCGTTATTCTTGACATATTGTCCGATTTGGATGAAATTTGATATATACACAGGCTTTAGCCCAGTGAGGACTAAAATACCGGTTTCAAAAGTGCATATCGGTTATATAACCGTTAAACCGTTATTTTGCCGTTATTTCCTATATATTGGTGGGTTTTAATGAAATTTTGTATATAGAAAGGTTATCACACACAAATGGCACTTCCATGTAGTGTTTCAAAATCTGGCCGTTTAAAAACCGTTATTCTTGACATATTGTCCGATTTGGATGAAATTTGGTATGTACACAGGCTTTAGCCCAGTGAGGACTAAAATACCGGTTTCAAAAGTGTATATCGGTTATATAACCGATAAACCGTTATTTTGCCGTTATTTTTTTTATATATTGGTGGATTTTAATGAAATTTGGTATATAGAAAGGTTATCACACACAAATGGCACTTCCATGCAGTGTTTCAAAATCTGACAGTTAAAAACCGTTATTCTTGACATATTGTCCGATTTGGATGAAATTTGGTATGTACACAGGCTTTAGCCCAGTGAGGACTAAAATACCAGTTTCAAAAGTGTACATCGGTTAAATAACCATTAAAACCGTTATTTTGCCTTTATTTCTTATCTCACAAAGCACTTGGTCGATTTATAAGCGGTTTGGAAAACTGGGAGTACGTTTATATGCTTCGCATCTTTTTTTCTTTTTGTTTTGTAGAAAACATATATATCCGTGACTGGCACATTTTGAGTACTAGGCCTATTGGATCTAAAGTTGTAGATTTGTTTTTTTAACTGTGTTCTTCTCCACCGTTCATTTGGTGGAGAAAAAACAAACAAACAACCAAACAAACATAACATTTTTACTGCTTACCATTTTCTTCCACTTCTCGTGCAATGTTGTCCTAAGCACAGAGAGAATATCTCTGTTGGCATGATTCTTGTCACTTTCTGTGTAAATGAATTATCTGAGCCTCACGGTATCGACATGTATTTCGTCATCCATGTTGGAAAGAAAGATAACAAGTGTATTAAAAAAAAATTAAAAAAAAAGATTAGGCTAGAAGAGGAGTTCGGCCCTTTCACCCGGACTGCCAGGGATAGGCCCAGTAGGGTTTGCACGACCGGCAAAATCACGGCTCTCATCGCACGGGTCGGGCCGGTTGTATTATGCATGACTTTGGCTGTCGCCATAAAGTTGGAAAAGAGATGAACCGGAGCAGGTTTTGTTTTTTTTCCTACCGGACGGGCGGCTCTCTTTCTGTGCGTGTGTGTGTGCGTTGTGGTGTTATGTGTTCTGGTCAGAACTGGAATTTGGTCTGTCTTAAAACAGATACAGTCGACAGACATCAGTTGAGTTCCAACCGTTTGTTTTCAACACCAGTCATCACCTTGAGTGATTTCCCGTAGATATCTTGCATAGCTTATATTCGATAGCTCAGTGGTATTGTACATTTTATTCGATAGCTCAGTGGTATTGTACATTTTATTCGATAGCTCAGTGGTATTGTACATTTTATTCGATAGCTCAGTGGTATTGTACATTTTATTCGATAACTCAGTGGTATTGTACATTTTATTCGATAGCTCAGTGGTATTGTACATTATCCTACATCTGGCTGACTCCCAGATGCCCTTCTACTGCCAAGTTCTTCTTTTTTTTTCTCTCTCTAAAGTTGGCAGTAGAAGGGCATCTGGGAGTCATGACCTGGATGCAGCCTGGCCCCCGTAGAGTGTCAGGAGTTCAGGGCCAAAGCACTTGTCTGTGGGGGGTTTCTTCTCAGAAGACCTGCTGTCAAGCTCTCCATCCAGTTTCTGCCTACTGTACTGGATAGCTCAGCGGTCTTATGCATTATCCAACATCTCCCTCTTCAAATTCAAAATGTCCATCATTTCTGCTTCAGTCAATTGAATATTCACTGACAGTCTCTTTGCAATCAGTCCCGTTCAATAAATGTTTACTTGTAGAATAATGTTATCTAGCCAAAACTCAAATCATAAAACTAAAATGCCACAGAATAAGCTTATTGGATTTTAATTTTGAGCACTTCAGCATTCATCTTGACTTACAATTAACAGGTGAAAACCTATTTAGATGAGATTCTGCTAAGCGTCAATGCATGCGATTGCAAAGTACATTTGTATTCACACAGATGGATATAACTTAGTTTTTGCTTGGGTTCCCATCCATGTGGGCATTCGAGGCAACAAAATGGTTGATGAACTTGCCAAGAGTATAACAAAGAAAGAGTCGAGCAGATCGTCTATCCCTCACACTGACCTGAAAGCCAAAACCCAGGTTTATGTCAAAGACCTCTGGCTTGAGAAATGGGACTCGCAGACGGATAACAAACTGTTTAAAACCCATCCAAGCCTGAAAGAGTTTTTACCATGTTCCCGAGGTGGCCGTAAAGAAGAAACAGTTTTGTGCCATTTGCATACAGGCCACTCGTTTTACACCCTTTCTTATCTTTTAAAAGGTTAAGAAGCTCTATGGCGCATTTCATGTTATGTACCACTCACAGTGAAACATGTCCTTTTAGAGTATTGGGGCTTGCATGATGTGAGACATAAACATTTTACAACAGACTCCTGAAAACCTTGTTCAGAGATGTCCCACCTGATGTGATCTTTGAATTTCTGAGGGAGATTAACATTTTCATCTGATCTAAGATTTTACAGAGGAAAGATTAAACAACATTTCTGGTGTCTTTTCTGAAGGTGTGTTTTAAAGAGTTGTGTGAATGAGGGTCTTTTTATGACTTGCGAGTTAACTTCAACGCAGTGACAGCCCTGATATGGCCCTTGCGGTCAGCTGGGCTATAAGCAACATTACCATTACACAGGTGTAGTAGTTCACCAGAAACATTCTTCACATCAAAATCTATTCCCATTTCCAAGTTTCACTGATATTTGTCCATTGTAAACACAACTTCTGTCAAGAGTTAATGACAATGAAGAACACAACTGGATATTAAAGAAATAATAAACACAGAAATCTTAAATAAATGTTAGCAAACCGCCAAGAGAAACGTGGACCACGTTTCTCTTGGCGGTTCGCTAACATTTATTTAAGATTTGTTTAGATTTCCGCCTGCAGTCGTCTCACTTTGCAACTAGAACACATAAATGTTTTAGATGCCTTCTAAAGGACTTATAAACAAATTATGAACACATCCAAATACTCTTCTAAGGCACAAACTGGGGTTGGGTTTTTTTGTGTTTTTTTAACATGCCTTCAGAGTACTGCATGCATTATTCAAGCTACAAATCTAACTTGTTTGGGGGTTTGACACGACGACCTGATCTTGTGGTGTATGTGGGCTGAGATGGTATGGGTTGAGAAGATGTGTGAGTGGACCGAGATGTCTGGACCGAGGTGTTTCTAGCTGGCTTCAGTGGAAGTGGTGTTGAGAGAGAAAACTTATTGCCCCCCCCCCCCCCCCCCCCCCCCCCCTTCTTCCTCTCACCCCAAATCTTACAGTGTGCCCTTCCTAAGCCATCTCACGTAATACTTGTGAGTTGATTTTAACGTGGTGACAGCCCTGATGTGGCCCTTTGTGGTCGGCTGGGCTATAAGCAACATGATCTTATCTTATCTCACGTAATCTAATATTTGCCACAAATATCTTGTGCAAATCTTATAAAAAGCTTGAGTATTATGTCTACACCTTGTGCCATTTCAATGCCAACTGATCTTCTCTTCATGTAGTGTGTGTGTGTATGTGTGTGTGTGTGAGTGTGAGTGTGTGTGTGTGTGTGTGTGTGCGAGTGGTGAGTGTGGTGGGTAAGAGTGAGAGAGAGAGAGAGCGGGAGAGAGAGAGTGAGAGAGAGAAATTTGCAGGAGTTACGTCCAGTGTTAAAAAAATCCAAAAAAATCTAAGATTCAAAATTGCTATGTTCTGGCTCGGCTCCTGAGAACCTTGAAACTGTAATCCCCATTAAAAAAAAAGGTTTTGTTAATGAACACATTTTTTTTAATCTTGTGGTTTGAGAGAGATCATCCTTGACAGGTTCCATTGTGCAGGTCTCATGAAAGGACCAAAAACAAAACAAGCATTTTCTTGGATGGAAATATTACCCTCCCCCTTCCTTTTTAACCATTATTAGGATTTTGTCTATAAAAATAAAAAAAGGAAGAAGAAAACACCATGAACGTAACGAATATATGTCCTTTCAGTTTCCCTTTTTCATTTCTTACAGCTGAAAGGAGTTTACCACACACACAATTCATCACAATTTGTTTTCAAAACGTTTTAATTAATGGAGTTTGATCAACATGCATGCATTGATGTACAGTACAAGCAGACAGGACAAAGTGGAATACAAATATATATATATATATATATATATATATATATATATATATATATATATATATATATATATATATATATATATATATATATATATATATATAAAAGCTTTGATTCTCATTCCAACACAGACAGATTCATTGAAGTAAAAGTTGTTACCATGCCATATTCTAATACCAAATTATTTGCAGAAATTATCACGAACAGTTTAAAAAAAAAAAAAAAGTTTGAAACTGCATGTACATATATAAAATCAAGGTCATGTCTGTTCTTGTTATTTGAAACAAAGAACTGATTAACACAGCACAAAAGATCATTACTTAAAAACCACAAAAGATAAAAAGTACTTTCAGTTCTGAGTTTTAAAAAAAAAAAACAAACAAACAAAAAAAACCAGAAAAAATAACAACTGTATTTTGTTAACCATAGGAACGATGTGCGAAAGAATCAAGGCATACATTGTATGAACAATCAATCTGAAAAGTATAGCTGCACAGTGAACATGGATTGCATGCAAGAAATGACAGCATTACTACCCTTTTAAAACTGTATTGATTTATTTTTATATTCATTTGTTTTGAGTAGGATCACAGAAAGAAAATCCCCATCATTCAACTTTTAAAACATCCTGATTCTGACAATGCTATATAGGCAAACCTGCTTTGGTTATGCCTTATGAATAATCAAACTTGCATGTTTGACTCTTGGCACGCAACCATGCCAGAGTTAATTATAACAGAAACTGAACTGATCTACTGGTGTAGTCAATCTGCTGATAGAACAAAAAAATCATAGGCTGGTGTTTGCCAGTTCTGTTCACTTTAAAACACTTTCACTGGAAAATCTGCTGAAGAAAGACATAAAAACCATTATCACAGATAAAAATCCTCTTGATGACACTACACAGACATAATATGTTCCCCACTGTCCAAAATGCTTTCAGTTGAAAAGTAAAAGAAAAAAACAATCCTTGAGTGACTGTGTGATACTCCTGGTGGCGTATGTTTACAACTGATAAATCTGTTTGCAGGGTAAAAAAAAAAAAAAAAAAAAAAAAAAAGGCACAACAGATGCAAATAATCCATTCCCTGGAATGTAACAGTACTGCATCTGAGTATTGCTGTTCAAATAGCGCCTTAATCATAAATAACTTCACTGGTAAAGAAAACAACAACAAATAAAATCAACTTCAATAAAAATAAAGACTGAACACTAACCACAAACAAAACCACAGAGACAGACAGACAGACAGACTGACCAACCGACCAACCGAGACAGAGACAGAGAGAGACACATACCGAGAGAATGGAGAGCTAGGTGGGAAAAGTGAATTGGGAAAACCACAAGCCTCGAGTCATTATCTGTACCCCAGCCCACCAGACAGCCATATCAGGGCAGCTGCAGCAGGGAACCAAAGCAGAGAGAAGACAAGTGCGCATCGTTCAACATCGTCTTGGGACAGACAAATCGGCAGAGTGCTCATCGTTCAACATCGTCTTTGGACAGACAAATCGGCAGAGTGCGCATCGTTCAACATTGTCTTGGGACAGACAAATCGGCAGAGTGCTCATCGTTCAACATCGTCTTGGGACAGACAAATCGGCAGAGTGCTCATCATTCAACATCGTCTTTGGACAGACACATCGGCAGAGTGCTCATCGTTCAACATCGTCTTGGGACAGACAAATCGGCAGAGTGCTCATCATGTACAGTACCTTTTGTCGCATCACTAGACAGTCCAGGTAAAACATTAAAGAAAAAACATTATTGCATTCTGTGTCTGCATATGACATTATTGTTGACAATTGACATGTTGAAAGGATAATTTACATGTTAAAGGGTTAATATTTTCCGAGAAGGCCCATTGGCGCCAAGCTTTGCATCTCCAGTAACAACAGGCGCCGAGGACAGGCAAAGCTTTGCAACATGGTGCACAGATCAACAAAACTCGATGACAAACCAAACAGACTTACTGTTAACAACAATCATGCACGTCTTGCAAATGTACATCATTTCCTTTCCTTGGAAAGCGAGTATCTTGAGTAAAAAAAAAAAATTAAAAAAAAACTAAACAAGCAAAGTCACATCTGTTTTGTTTTCTGTTTTTTTCTTTTGTTGTTATTAACACTGGGAAGGGTATCGATGGAAGGAGATATCTGCTTCATCCGTCTTGTCCTGTTTCTTACATTCTTATCCTATACAATTTAACGTCACAAAATACAGTAACTGAACATTTTGATGTGGTTGGTAGAATTGCTGAAGTGCCAACCAAAGTCTAGTTTGGAAAATCACAGCAATTATATATACACAATTATGTCATAGCAATTATATATACACAATTATGTCACAGTGTATGTCAGAGCGTAGGTGAATATCTTTGAATTTTGAATTTGTGCAGGTATCTGCAGAATCTGTCAGCAGAAAATGCTCGTAATTGTTGAAACTGGTACAACAGAAAAATACCGAGGTTGTGGAATCAGAGACATATGATAATCAAGGAGCAAACTGTTAAAGAGTTAATGGGAGGTAAATCTTCTCTAGATGTAATGCAAAATGTTCCATGCCATTAAATTTGTAACCAGAAGGAATCTTTACTGAGAGGTCAGTCTGGTACAGACGGGCAGAAAAATGTTCTACAGAAAAACTCTGGGTCAATCTGATGCTGACAGAGAGAACAGTCCTCCTGAGTCCCTAAACAAGTTCATAAAGTGAAGGAACCTGCATTACGAGTATACTTTCAATTTCCACTTCATCTAATTTGACTGAGAATAAAAAGAAAATCAATTTCTCAAAAGGTGGTCACCAAACTTCTTGTCTAATCCAACACTGATATCACCTCAAAAGAGTGTTCTAAACCACACATATCTGATGCAAAGTCACCTCTGTCTTCATAACGCATCCTCCACAATTCTCATCTTCTAAGGTGACATCTGATTGCAGAGTGGTCAATATACTGTATGAAAAAAGAAAAGAAAAAAACAAAACAAAATTAAACAGGCTTGCTTATTAATCTGATGACACTGAAACTTTTTCTACAACTCTGAAAGAGCAAACAATTTTCAAAGCACTAGAAATTAAACATTTTTCGTTCAAACACTTCAATCCTATATAAAAGATCCACAAATTGTCTGAACACTAAAAAGCTAAACAAAATAGATCAGAAATCATCTGTTGCATTTAAAAGATACGCCTAAAAAAAAAGCCCAAACATTTTCTGCAGCACTGAAAACATAAACAAAACAGACCAAAAATGTATCTACTGCATTGAAAAAAACCCACAAAATACCCCAGAAGTTTTCTTCAGCACTGAGTAGATAAAAAAGAGAGTCCCAGAAATTTTCTGCAAATAAACGGTAAACAAAATGGCATAGAAATTGTGTGCAGCACTGCAAAAACGACAACAACAACAAAAACAGCCCTGAAATTGTCGCACTGATCTGAAAAGTTAAACAAAAACAGAAATTGTAAGCAGGATTGAAAAGAAAGACAATAAGAAAAAAACATCAGCACACTGCCTAGGTAACTGTGAACCACATCTCCACGCCAGGCAAAATATTCCATATAAATTGATCAACGCGCTAAGCCAGCAAACCATCAAACAAAATCTGATCAGAAACAGGAGAGAAAAAGCTGGGGGAGAAGGGACAGTAAGTGTGCCAAGCAATCCTTTGCACAACACCCCAACACTGACAAACTTTTTCTAGTGTGCCCAGCAATCCTTTGTACAACACTCCAACACTGACAAACTTTTTCTATCCCAAATGACAAAACTCGCCGGGCAATCGGGGGAGCCCACCTCTGCCAATGTTGAACTGATGCTAGATCCTCCTGATCCCATTTTACACAATTTTTTTTTTTTTTTTTTTCTTTTTGTTTTCTCTCTCATGTCCCATGCCACTTCAGCGGCATGTCCCCCCTACAGCTCATTCCGGCTCTCAGGTCACCTTGGCTTGTTCCCTTGCAGACCCAGTACCAGCAGTCCACATGGAGCAGTCAACATCCAATCATCAGGAGGCAACCCACCAGAGGAGACACTGCACTGCTGGCGAGTCACTTTGGTGGCGTTTAGCGATGCCTGTTCTGATCTGACATGTGCAGGACACCATGTACTAAGCCCCCTACTGACAACAATAATTACTTTGAGGAGGAGCCAGTGTGAGCGAGCATCCCTCTGTGAAGGGTGCCACCACGTTCATCCAGTGGCAGTCCCCATGAACTTGCTGATATCAAAGCCCTCGACACCCAAGGGTACGGACGTGGAGGGGAAATCGAAACTGGTGTCATGATGAGAGTGGGGTATTGCATACCTTTTACTTATGTTGACAAATGATGAAGAAGATGCACAGGGTTCCATTCTGATCTGAGACAGCATGACAGGGCTGTACTCTGCCCTTACTTTCAAAAGGTATCCCACAGTCAACCAGGCCCGGGAGATACAAACACCTGCAGCGTTGGTCAGGAAATTCCAACAACATTTTGAGATATGCATCCATAAAGTGGACGAAGCTCGACTGTGTGGTTTCAGTCTTTTCAGTTGACCTTAAAGCAAACTCAACTCCAGGTAGGAGTCAGTTGGGGCTGTTAAAAACACACACACACATACACACAAAGGAATGCATTTGTCCACCGGCCACTCTCCATCTTTCCACCTAGTTTTGTGATATCAGTTCAGAGGATTTTTTTGCACCATCTTACTGACAGACAAACACGCCTACTGATGCAGGTGAAAACTTAACCCACTTGATAAAAGTAACAATCACACAACCCACCTGTCTGTCAATGGTCGTTTTGTCTGTGTCCAAGGCCAATCAATTCACACACTAACACTTGCATACATACACCACTTGACTTACGTTAAAAAAAACATCAATGATCTTGCACACACTGAAAGATCTATCATCATGTCAAAAAAATGCAATTCAAACCTTCTTCAAGACTAAGATGCTAGTTCTTAAAACAAACAAGTACGCTGTTTTCCAGAGTTAAATCCCCAGTTATTTCCACCACTGACATTGCCATATGGGTGAGGGAAGCTTGCCATCTTCATGCACCAAAGCAGAAATGAACAGGCTGCTTTTAAACTAAGACCTATGGGGTAAAAAAAAAGACCTGTTTAGTCTTTAGCTGGGGAACCACATTGCAAGTGACATGCGTTCCAACAGTCCATGGGTTGACTGCTTCATGGCTGCTGTGTAGACAGTCAATTTAGTCTCTTTCTATGCCACATACATAGTATGTAGACAGAAGCAGGGCCCCAGCTTGTTGAACATCTTCCCTCACAGCATCTGCTGCTGATGTGGGCCTTGAAGACTCCCACAGGAGGACCCATTCTGTCAAATGCCCTGCCTGTCTGCTGGTCTGTCAGACCACCAGAAGATTCCATCATCAGTCTGTAGCTCTATTTCACTCTAGTTTATTTGCTTCCAACCTAGCATTTAGTTCCAATCTAACAGAATGCATATGAAAACTCTAAAAAGGATGGCTTCCAAGTGAAAAGATGATCCAGCCTACTTCTAGAACTGACAGCTGTCTCAACTGTTCCTTCCCTTTAACTACAAAGGCAGTATAATGACCTGAAATGTATAAACAGAGGTATGGAAGTATATAGCAACATTAAACCAAATACGTTTCACGTTCCTATTTTGAAGCAAGTCGTGTGGATCAGAAAGAATCTCCACCAAGCCAAACAAATCCATCTTCTCAAACATTCTGACAAACAAGAGGTCCAAAAGGAGTCCTCTTCAACTGAAACATTCTGACCTTTAAAATGCTAGGGAGTTAAGAAAGAATCCACTACAATCAAAACTATCAGGCCTCTCAAACATATTGACAAACTCCATCTCTTTCAAGACTATACTAAATTATCTGACTCGGTCACAAGACCTAACATGATAGTGATGTTGTTCCTCATGCACATAAAATCTGGTCTCAGTCGTATGGGTCAGTCATACTATAAGGTTATATTGGTTTGGGTCTATTCAAATCTGATTCAAAAGGATACATAGCCAATTAAAGCCCAATTCACAGAGAGAACTGCTCTCCAATGCAAAAAAAACACACAACAAAGATCTGTTAAAATGGTCGGTGGAGATTGGAGACTGCCAAATCCACAGCTACTTGGTTTAACCTGAGCTGTTTCACTGGCACAGATCTCTTTGAGAATTATACCCCTGATACTACAAAGATGCCAATGTGTGACAAAAGTGCTACACATTGATGCAGAACATCTTAAGCACTTTGAGCTTAAGTTGGATGGCAGGTTTCAAAGCCTCTACAGGACTGAGAAGTATGCTAGTCTAGCGAGCAGCTTCTGGGAATCCTGCTTCCTCACCATAGAAGTTGGAGCAAGGGGATTTGTAGACTCATCAGCCTATGACCTCATGAAACAGCTCGGGATTTCAGGTAAGAAGAGGACCAGAACCCTGAAGGCAATGGCAGAGGCAGCTTAAAAGAGTTCAAACTGAATCTGGTCAAGGAAGAACAAAAGTGAACTTCATAAGGATTAAATTTCCCATCTTAGAACAGGTGTTCTGTTAGCAGTGGGGTAAGACATCCACCTAAAAAGGCACGCCTTGAGATGGCCACACATCCAAAAGTTGCGGGTTCGAATCCCAGCAGCACCTGGGGAAACACTGGCAGTAGAGGGGCATCTGTGAGTCATGACCTGGATGCAGCCCGGCCCCCTTAGAGTGTAAGGAGTTCAGGGCCGAAACATTTGTCTGAGGGGGCTTTCTTCCCTGAAGACCTGCTGCTGTCAAGCTTTCCCATGAGTTTCTTCCTACTTCACATGTTGGGGATGGATAATATGAGCCTTCACCTGACATTATTTTTCGTGATGACCAATGAAGGCCAAAGCTGTGAAACCTGTATAGAGCAGGAAAGCATTCTGCACAACTGGCCAACCGGACAGCACCAACTCAAAATGACTGGACCGAGTCACATGACCAGACCAAACAGTGCAGCATGGCCCATTCTTCAGACTGAATTAAAGCTGTCAAGGTCACTTTCCACAGACAGCGAAATGTGACCCTTCAACCACCAACTGTCAACTTATTATCAAAAGTGTCAGATTAAAGCCTCCCACCGAGGAAAGCAAAAATCACAAAATTCTTGAAGGTTTGCTGGAAGTACCCCACTTCCATTCCCCTACCACCTCCACCACCCTTTACCACAAAAGATGTTGAAGCCTGCTTTCAAAGTGGTGCGATCCGACACAGATCTGAGCATCCAGTGGTGTATCATCTGCTTTTCACTCTAACTCCAACCAGATCTCTTTGTTCACACACCTTTTTTTTTCTTTCGCACAATCTTGCCAACAGAAGATGTCAGGCCATGAATTATATTGTCTTCAACCAGGCAGACAAAAAGGTGATTCCAACGATACTTTGTGATGGCAGTGGTATCTCCAAGCACATCTAAAATGCAACCAATGCTAAGCACATCTAAAATACAACCAATGCTAAGCACATCCAAAAATACAACCAATGCTAAGCACATCTAAAATACAACCAATGCTCCACAGATTCAAATCCACTTTCTTCTGATTTTTGTTCCCACTGATTTTTTTAAATTTTTGATTTACAGATTCTCATTCTCAATTTTTACTGAAATTCATGAATTCATGGACATGTGGGAGCCTTTCAAATTTGAAGCTTGGTGACTTTTCATTAAAAACAAATTTTTTATTTTTTTATTTAGCTCTAAATCACAAAATTGTGTGTAAAAGTCTGGCAATAAAGAAGTATAGTTTACTGTGCATGACTGTTTCTTACCCAGGTATCCGTTTCTGCGTCGTGAATATTCATCACTGATCATCGTAATCACCTAATAACATTTCATCAATCCAGAACCCATCCATACCCTAGAAGAAGACTAGACTACACACTCCAGTTCACCTCATCACACCACTACCTCACTTTAAAGCCCACTCTAAACAGCTTTCTCAGCCATCGCTATCAACTCAGCAGTCACCATCAAGTTGAATGGACAATCACCGTCCACCGTCACTCATGGTCATGTTCTACACCTGCTGTGAAATATTTTTTGAACTTTCATAAATCACCTATTACCTGTCCCGGAGTCTTGAAGACCGTTAAGGCGCCACAGAAGACTTTGTAGAGCAGAACTGAAAAACTTTTCAAATGGAAACATTTTTTGCAAATGCCGTCCTCAAATGGCACAACTTAACAGCAAGCTTCCCTCAAAAGCCATATGGGAACTAAATACAGGACCACCCATAATGGGCTGAACAGAACGGATCACTGGATCACTGAACTGGTACTTACACAGTAAACAAAGGTGACAATGGTGAACAGGTGGAATAGGGTGAATTGGTAGTTTTACAGTAAACAAAGAAGGAAAGGAAGGCAATCTGCAAACCAAACTTACAAAAGGCACCAGCAACATTCCAGTCAACGTCAAAAGGAAGAAGTGAAAACAAACAACAGACCAGCTCATGTCATTTTTCATGGACTTTCAGTAAAACAAAGAAAGGAGCACACTTCTCAATACACAACCATTTTGTGAAGTCTCAAACAAGCTGAAGAGAGACAGACAGAGGACAACCATGCTGGAAATTACAACACCCCAAAACATGTACATTTGGGGGCATTTGTCTTTTTTGCATGCACAAAGAATTTCACAATCAACGTAAAAACAAAGTCTGTCTATCCAAAACAGTCATCAGCCTTTTCTCTGCGCCTGCTTGGATCCTTTCTGTGGAATACTGATCCTGTTATGGCAAGCCGTTTTTGTGAGCGTGCTTTTTCCCGAGCCACCTTCCTTAGCACGATCATCCATACATAATTTGCATAGTTATGTTGTGGTATGTACTTTGTTCCCCCGTTTCCATACCAATGCTGTTGGGATTTTTAACGAACGGCAGCACTTACAAGCTCACATGATCAGTGCTTCCAGTCGTTATGGTTATTGCTGTTATCGTAATTACTAGTGGGAATAAGACTCGACAGAATTGCATGTCAGTACGCAGCTTAAACTCCACATTAAGTCAACAATGTGAGCACATGATACATGAATTACGTAAACACATCATTTATGGGGTGTTATCTGCCTTATTTCATCAGATTTCCTCAGCAAAGGACTACAAGATCTGTGCGGTACTTCAGCCCAAAATATCTGTGCTATTCGAGCATGAGGGGGTTGTTTTCCCAAACATTGTTGAGCAGAAATCTGGATCATGTTGTTTCTTTGTCAGTGTTGTTGTACTTTCATCATATTACGGTGGAAGTCAAATCAAAGTTTGGATGGGGGCACTTGTCTTTCAACGTGAGGTTAGTCGAGGAGAGGCAGACTGAAGCATCACCGAAAACAATCCCAAATACACATAAACACACAAAACAAAGCACAATGTAACGGTTACACCATACACAATATGAAATAGACAAGTGAATGTTCAACAAATATGCCTCTTGCACTTGTCAGAAGAAAAAAAAAACAGACAAAAAAAATGCACCAATATATAGTTCCCAGGCAACTGTCATTTCTGCTGCAAACAGCCATCCATGGATTTAGTTCTGTGCATCTTTATTCTGGTTACTGTACATTACATTATTACTAGGTCTGTACATGTATGACATTATCAGTATATCTGCTACATGTGATGTCGGATCTAGACATATTTACTGAAATTTCGCTTGTCTGTGTATCAAAGAACCATTACTTTGCAGCTATGCTTATGTGTTTCTGTGTAGTTTGGTCTCAGTTTCCTCCCTTCTCTAGATGCCGCTGGATGAGCATTTTGAGCGTGCGGTTGGGGATGAGGTTCCTGTGCGGCAGCTTGGCGTTGGTCATGGGGCTGCGGTCGTTCCCCTTCTCCAGCCATGACAGGATGGCGCTGCGGTCGTAGGTGTAGCCGTCTGCAAAAAGGGCCATTACCAATCCGGCATTTTGGCTTGAACTTTTGAAAGAGAGAGACAGACAGAGAGAGAGAGAAACAGAAAGAGACACAGAGAGAGAATGTGTGTGTGTGTGTGTGTGTGTGTGTGTGTGTGTGTGTGTGTGTGTGTGTGTGTGTGTGTGTGCATGTGCATGAGTGTGAGTGTGTGCATGTGTGAGTGTGTGTGCATACATATGTATGCGTGTTTGTGTGTGTGTGTGTGTGTGTGCGTGTGCGTGTGTGTGTGTGTGTGTGTGTGCGCATATGAGTGCATGTGCAGGTGTGTGCTTCTGTGCCAGTGTCTTTCTTTTTCCATCTCTTCTTTTTTTCATTCAACCCACAGCCATTTTATTCAATATTTTCACTTCAGTTTAACGTCTAGTTTTCAAGTCTTATGGCATCTATCCTTGAAAAATTCATGCTGGGTCATTTCTTCAATCGGTTTCTGAAAGATCAATCAAATACAATAACAAACCCACTGTATGTGCAAAGTTTGCATGGTTGGTAACCCTGAATGACTTTGCTTCTTTTTTGTTGTTGTCATGATCATGATATCTGACTCAACAGTTCAGTACCTGAGAAGCAAAATTATGTAAATTCTATGCAGCTGATGAGGTGAACACAACGATTTGCCAACTTCTCTGAAAGTTTGATAGTGGTAGCAATTGCACACACACCACACACATTTTCTGGCAGCGTATTTTCTTCAGGCAGACTGCTGCCAATAAAAAGAGAGCAATTCCAGTTCCTGGCATACCCATGTACGCTCACTCACATATGTACACTCATATCCCACAGAGAGTGTCATGGACAAATCTTTTCTTACATGTGAAACCAAAAACAGAGGATTTCAAAAACCAAACTGTTCATCATGATGTGTATGCATATAAAGAACCTTGCATGCATATGATTTTAAAAGCAGGTATACATATGAGATTCGATGATTGAGCTGTTCACACAATGCCTGCAATTTCTGATTGCGACTGAATGTTTGTGTAGGGGATTTTGGTGATGGAACAGGAAGGGGGGGGGGGGGGGGGGGGGGGGGGGGGGGGGGGGGAACACTGTCACAATACAGTGTTTTGTGTTACATGTGCATATTTTGGTGGATCAGTCAGATTATCAATTGACAAAAATTCATGCTCAGTTTGCTTGTATGCCAAGTGGATTCCGTAACACGATTTACGTAACAACAAGATTAAGACTTATGAATTATGTGAGGTGCATGAATGAAGTTTGGGAGAAAAAAAAAAACAGGAGTGGAATTACCAAAATCACCTGATTAAGAGTTACAATGCAGATATGATACCTTATTAATCATTAGTATTATTATTATAATATTTTTTTAATGTTTCGAACGGGGGCGGAGAATGTTCATGAGAGGCATGACTCCAACAGAGCTCATGCAGGCTCTCCAATACACAACCAGACCTTCGTCTGTCCTGTCGCACCACCCTAGTGCCACAGTCCACAGGGAGTGATCAGTATCAAGTCACCAAGAGGCAACCCACCAGAGGACACACTGCACTTCAGCCAAATCATTTCTGCAGAGTTCAACAGCACCTGCTCTGATCCAACATTTGCACAACATCACCGGTCAAACCCCTTGCTGATGACAATTATTGCGAACTAGCAGAGCCGGATGAGTGAGCGTCCCACTTTGGAAGGCACCACCACATCCATCCGATGATGTTCCCTATAAAGTTACTGATACGAACAACTTTGACACCAAAACACCTCAAAAAACCTAACTGATATTTCTGAGAACTGAACTCTTAAGAGCACAGCAGGGAAACAAAGCTTGTCACACAGAAGCAGACAGACAGACAGACAGACAGCACAAAGAGTTTCTTACCCGCAGCGATAACAGGATCCCTCATGATTGTCATGGAGATGGGACAGAAGAATTCATCAGTATCTGAACCACAACACAGAGAAAGCCAAATTAGTTCACAGTCATGGAAATGGTTGCACTAAAACATACAGGACGAAAGGAGAAACAAAACTGAAAGAAAAATATATACTTTCATGTGCAAAAACCACACACATGAAAAAGGGAACAAACAATACACTCCACATTTCTATTTACATAATGACATCATGCTTCCTTTCATAGGCTAATAACACTGTTACATCAACAACAAAAATGCTCTCTCTGCCAGCTGCGTAGTAACCACAAGCACGCCTCTCTAGTTGAAACGTTCATCCCAGACATCTATTTTTGTCTTACATTTTGGTGTCAGTTCTTTTTTCAACCAACAGGTCACCTGTGCGTCCAAAGCCAGCATCACTGGCGTGAAGTAATATTCCAATGTCACTTGCATGACGCCTGACTGTGTATGTGTGATCAACAGCAGTTCCATATTTAACCATACACTATATATGTATTCATGTTTGCACCTCTGCACGGTAGAAATGGCTTTGAATGCTCTGACCTTGACAAAATGGAACTTTTGACATTTGTTAGTCTTTGCAGGTAACTTCATTGAACATGTGTGTTATCAATGTATAAAGCAGCTAGTGCATGTGATCATAACTTCTAAGAAAATGACAATTTTGTAATATTCATTTACTGCTGAAAATGTGAATTGCAGATTTACAATTGACTGTGTGACATCTTCACACATGGGCTGGCTGGAAAGGTCTCAGCAGTATGCATCATTTCTCCATGTGTGATCATGCTCATGCTTGTACTTACTGAGAAGATGTCAACATTCAGGTTTACCTCAGACAGAAAAACAGAAGACAGAAAAACAGACACACACACACACACACACACACACACACACACACACACATACACACAAACACACACGTGCACACGCACACAGACACTCTCTCTCTCTCACACACACACACACACACACACACACACACACACACACACACACTAAGTTAAAATAAACTCATTCGCTACACATATGTAAGTCTAAGTAAGTAAATAATGGTTGTTCACTACCCTTCTACTGTGTAAAAACAGGAATCAACATATTTCCCTACACAAGCAGGTTTTCAAAGGACAAAATGACGCATCAGGTCATTCATTCCCTTGCTGTGAGGAGTAAGATGAGAAACGACCCTAACCTTTGGAGTCATCAGATACACTCTGCTTCTTTGGAATCACGCTGTCTTTGCTGTGCTCATCTCGACAGCGTAAGATCTTGCTCCGGTGACCCAAAGCAGCTGGGGGGAAAATACATTGATCATTGCCACACAATTGTTCATGTACACACACACATATACTAAGTCACGCACTGACTGGCTGACACCAGTCAGAGAAATCTTAGGATATACTGACATTTAGCGCGATGAAAAGTCAGCTGTGGACAAAATTTTGGTTACATAGAAAGATGAAAAAAAACGGGAAAAAAATTCTTCCCCCACCTTCTTCCCACCACAGCCCCTATAACCTCTTCACTCTCACTCGTTCACTCCATCTCTCTCCTGTCACTTACTCTCTCTTTATCTCTCCACTGTTTTCCTGCCAAAAGTCATCAAGTTTACAATTTAAATCACTTACTCTCTCTTTATCTCTCCACTGTTTTCCTGCCAAAAGTCATCAAGTTTACAATTTAATTCACTTGCTCTCTCTTTATCTCTCAACTGTTTTCCTGCCAAAAGTCATCAAGTTTACAATTTAATTCACTTGCTCTCTCTTTATCTCTCCACTGTTTTCCTGCCAAGAGTCATCAAGTTTACAATTTAAATCACTTGCTCTCTCTTTATCTCTCCACTGTTTTCCTGCCAAAAGTCATCAAGTTTACAATTTAAATCACTTGCTCTCTCTTTATCTCTCCACTGTTTTCCTGCCAAGAGTCATCAAGTTTACAATATAAATCACTTGCTCTCTCTTTATCTCTCCACTGTTTTCCTGCCAAAAGAGTCATCAAGTTTACAATTTAAATCACTTGCTCTCTCTTTATCTCTCCACTGTTTTCCTGCCAAAAGAGTCATCAAGTTTACAATTTAAATCAAACCCAATGAAAACTGTGTTAAAAAGCATACATGCGGTGTACAATAAGACATGATATATTCACGCACCCCTCACCACACATGATCTTCTCTGCATCTCCTAGACCCCACCCCCCACCTTTATCCACCCCCCTCACCCTTATACCTACACTCACAACTCTACACACACACAGACAAATGCGCGCACACACGCACGGCACGCACACACACACACACACACACACACACACAAATGCATACACATACACACACAAACACTGCACACAGAGACATACTTGCATACACACTTTACCATCACAAATCATCCCTTTGATGCTCCGCATTATTCCCACCGTTACAGTTCAGTTGACTCAACATGGCTGAGCATTTGCACAATCTCCCCTTACGAGGCACAGCCCTGATATGGCCCTTTGTGGTCGGCTGCCATGAGCATTTGCACAATCTACCCTTACGAGGCACAGCCCTGATATGGCCCTTTGTGGTCGGCTGCCATGAGCATTTGCACAATCTACCCTTACGAGGCACAGCCCTGATATGGCCCTTTGTGGTCGGCTGCCATGAGCATTTGCACAATCTACCCTTACGAGGCACAGCCCTGATATGGCCCTTTGTGGTCGGCTGCCATGAGCATTTGCACAATCTACCCTTACGAGGCACAGCACTGATATGGCCCTTTGTGGTCGGCTGCCATGAGCATTTGCACAATCTACCCTTACGAGGCACAGCCCTGATATGGCCCTTTGTGGTTGGCTGCCATGAGCATTTGCACAATCTACCCTTACGAGGCACAGCCCTGATATGACCCTTTGTGGTCGGCTGCCATGAGCATTTGCACAATCTACCCTTACGAGGCACAGCCCTGATATGACCCTTTGCGGTCGGCTGGGCTACAAGCAACATTATCTTAGCCTTATGAGGTAAACCAGCTTTGTGGTGAAGCAGTTAGTGCTGTGGGCCAGAGGCTGGAGAGCTGTGGGTTTGATTCCTGTCCCAGACACCATCTGCACCATTTTTCTGCCCTGACTGGCTCCTGCCCAAAGCTGTGGGCTCTACTGGCCGACTGGAATTCCTCCATCACGGTCCTTCTTCCTGACGCAGTCGCTGAGACTGTTGCAACGATTTCCTGACTAACACTGCAGGTGTCTGCATCTCTCGGTCCTGACTGACACAGGGATATATCATGACACTGAGCCTAAAGTACAGTCCTGTCGTGTAGTCTCAAAGCAGAACGGAACTCTACAGCATCACCTTCATCATTCTGATCCAACATGATCATCAAAAAAAAAAAAGAAAACCTTATATGACAGAACACATGTGCTAAGGATCTGATTGAGAAAAAGTAAGAAATACATAAAGTAACACACTAACAAACAAGGGAAACTTGTCAATAAAGATTCTGAATAGAGCCGCCCTCCCAATAAAGACTTGATTCTTTGGCAACACTCTTCCCCGCTCTCTCTATACTAGACTAAACCTCCTAACAGTCTCACCCCTATGAAGATTCAGTTTTAAAGGGTTTCTGGGAGTTAGCAACCACTTGTTCTGCTGAGATTTTGAGTCCACATGGAGTCTTGTTTCGGAAGGGCTGGGTGTTAAGACATGGCATTTTCAGCCAGCAGAGTTAGTTTTTCAGTGTGATGTGCATTACAACAATGGAAAAATGTTTTAGAATGGTTTTTTTTTTCTACCTTGAATGAAATGTGACTGGCAGAAACAAAATTGGTTAGTAAAAGGAGGGCAGTCCATTTACTGCCCTAATGTAATAAGCCAGCTATTCTTGACGATTGAATTTTGTCTGAAATATGTCTGAACTGAAGCCACAGCTCAGAGATCCAAAATGTGGCCAGTCTGGATCCATGTTTAGATCCTTCAGAGCCTAAGGGAGAGATTACAATGCTCAGATGTATACATAAGCAACACATATGCAGACCAATACAAATCCACCTGCAGCCACTACCAGATTTTCATACAAAATGTGGAGCCATCAGAATTTGTACAGGAAGATGTGGTATGGATAGGGAGGAGGTGGGGGTGGGGGGTGGGGGGTAACTTTTGAAAAACAGAACCCTAGATTCAGAAGCTTGTCTAGAAAATTAACTAGCAGGTTGAATAGAAATAGGGGCCCAAAGCCAAACTGTTAAAGTGCTTGTGGTAGAGCTGTCAGTTGTGAGTTTGAAGCACTTGCTGGATCAGATTCATACGACTTGAAAATCTCTGCTCACCCATCAGTAAATAGGTATGGGATTCAAATCAGGGATGAAGTAGCGGAAGGAGAAAGATGGGCCTTACCTTACATAAAGCCTTGCCCTGGACATGGTATGCTTCCACCAGTCCACAACCCCTATAGCCATTAAGGTATGGGACTTTCACCTTTAACCTGTAAGTCTGGTGCACGTTTTGTCACAACAATGTGATGCAGGTTCAGCGAGGATTTCTGCTGTACTAACGAAAGGAAAAACTTGACTCCACAAAGAGAGACTCTCAAGACCCATCACTACACTGATCCATCCCACCCACTTACCGACGCCCAGAGAGGTAATCAGGTCTGAAGTGTTCAAAGAAAACAGCTCCGTGCCGTCGATGGCGTGCCTTCTGAAGCTGTCTTGATACTGACTGAGGCCCAGCACTCCTAACCACTGCACCACCTCCTCCACTGTCCACTGCCTTGAAGGGGTGGTGGAGAGCATGTTCAATGGTGGTGCAGCTGGTGTGACGGGCTGTCTCTCCCCTGCAGACAATATCATTTTGTTAGGATTCAATTGTCAGGTGCTGTAACACCCTCTGCCCTATAGTGCAGTCCAGTGACTGTGGACATTCAGTCTCAATCATAAACATTTCAGTTAGCCAATCATACGTAATCAAACACAGACATAAATCATCACACAGCCTTCATGTACAACAGGACTGTCAAGATTTCAAGAATAAAGTTCCCCTCACTTCTCATCAACAACTGACGATGGTTTCAATCTTCAATATCGTGTCAAGAAAAAAAAGAAAGAAACTGAAAGAAAAACATGGAGTAATCTCAACACACATAGTTCAAGCCACTTTTTTTGGAAAGAACACTCAGAACACTTTCACACACTCACAAACACACACGCACGCACGCACGCACGCACGCACACACACACACCACACACACACACACACACACACACACACACACACACACACACACACTCACTCACTCACTCACTCATTCACACACACACACACACACACACACACACATGCGTGCGCTTTAACTTTACTAGTCCACATATACATATAGGACAATGGCCAAAAAACTTCTGTGGGATATATCTTCACACCACAGCATGGCAAGCACAGCTTTTGGCCGACTTAACTTCTTTTATGTCAAAATACACTGGATACAGCACACCATACTGCATTCATACCAAAAACAAAAAAAATTCACATGCAAATAATCAAACACAAATAATCCTATCTGGTGTAATTCAGAATCTGAACATTTGGGTCAAAAATACACATAAAAAAGCTGCAATCTTTGTGTGTTTTTAGATTCTTTACCACAGACTTTCATATCACGTTCTTCAATTTTGTACCTGTTCTTTTAGTTCACTTATAAAGCAAAAAATATGTGGAATTATACTGTTCATTTCGCACTTCAAGATATACTGTTTAGCAAACAGAATAATAAAGTCTGTAACAGAATCAGTCTTAAAACTATAATCCACACCAAATATAACAAAAATTTCAGTGAACTTCATGTTGAAAGTCAGTGTACATTTTTACTGTCATGGGTTTTTAAGGTCTTGTCCAGAACTTCTTTACGAATAAACATCTGTATGTTTAGTACGATCCCTTTCTTCTGTGCTGAAGTTGCTGTGGTTGTTACTTACAATTCCAATTTCTCTGAGGACTATGTTTATGGCAATGATTCTGTGTATGAGGGCTGAGATTCTGCCCCAAAGTCATATGAGATCAAGACTGGTCAGCCTCACACTGGGCTTGAGAGGGAGTCATAGTACAGAGTTAATTCATGCAGTGAAGTATGTTAGTGATTTCCATTAAGACAACGTCAAGGAGGGAGTCTTGATAAAGACAGGTCAAAACAGAGAGGTTCCACAACATTTTGTGGAAGGTAATGAGAAGGCCGAGGTCCTGAAACATCAGAATTTCCATACGGTTCTAGAGCATTCACATTTTCTGCGATGATACTCTGGAATTCGCAACCTTTCCATCTACGTCATGCCCCTTCCTTCCTGACTGTCAAGTCTGCATTGAAAACTTACCTGTTTGAACACTAGATGCAGAATACCACCTCAAAATTATTAAATTACTACATGTCACTTGCACACTTTGCTCATGTACGAATGAGCTGTGCACTGTGTTATATAGTGTATGTGTTTGTGTATGCGACATTGTGTACCAGTGTGAGTGTGTGTGCTGTGTGATTGTGCATGCGTGTGTGCATGTGTGTGTGTGTGTGTGTGTGTGTGTGTGTGTGTGTGCATGTGTGAGTGAGAGCATGCATATGGTTATGACTCATCAATGCAGAATTGTGCATGTATGCACACATGTGTGCGTGCGTACATGCGTGCATGTGTGTGTAAGTGTGTGTGTGTGTCCTGCATAGGTTTTAGACATTGATTTGTTCAAACTTGTACAGCGCCCTGTAGCCTACATTGTCAGGATGGGCGCTATAGAAGTTGTCCTCATTATTATCACTACACGTCCAGAATCTGTCGTCCATTCCCTTCTTGCTGCAAGACCTACCTCACAGTGTTTTTTCCTTCAGAATTCTATTCAGTCCACACTTCCAGTTCATTCCAAGGGCCTCACCATTCTGTGTGGCAGCAGAGGTGCGGCTGGACACACCTTTGGCGGAAAACGACCAGCTGACCCTTTCTCCCCTTCTTGCTTTTGGCACTGGCTCCTCTGAGTCTGCTGTGAGCAGAAAACAACAACAAACTTTTCATGAATCTGCTGCTCCGGAGGAGATCCCTCTTGCTATCTTCTCTCCACATCCATGCCAGAATAACATGCCGGGGGCTGGAATAGCTCAGATGGTAGAGCGCCGGACTCGTAATCTTGGGGTTGTGGGTTCGCATCTCCGCCGAGCCGTTTCAGGACAGGGGGATTTTACCCTCGGATTTAACATTGGTTCCGACACCATTCCCAATACAGTCCTTCGAATGAGACTATAAACCGATTTTCCATGTGTGAACGCACGCACAACATCTTGCACGCATGTAAAATCCATTCACCAACTTTCGGAAGAGAAGGCCAGTTTGGCCGTTGGTATGGATGACACATTACACACAGCATGCACCTTCCCCGAAGTTGGAGTATGGCTGCCTTAATGGCGAGATAAAAAAAATGGTCATACACACAAAAATGTCAGAATAATCAACATGATGATTGTGGACACTAAAAGAAAGAAGAAGATCCCTGGGCCAGGATCACGTCAAAGTTGTCAACAACAGCAAATTAATGAATACCACCATTGGACAGATATTCTCTTTTCTTTTCTTCTTTTCTTTTTAATGCTGATTTATGAGAATGAGGCTGATGATGATGATGCTATGGATTTCCATCCTCTTCTGAGACTGCATGACAGGGCTGTACTCCACACTTACTGTCATAATATATCCTGGCGTCAACCAGGCCTGAGAGATACAGACACCTGCAGCGTTGGTCAGTGGATTTGAGCAACACTCTCACAGACATATCCACTTAGTCTATGAAACTTGACTGTGTGATACCAGTCTTCCCAACTGAGTCTGTGGCAAACTCAACTCTGGGAAGGAGCCGGTCAGGGCAGAAAAATTCCACATGGCTCTGATGGGAATCAAACCCATAACCTCCCGACACCAACCAGTTCCCAGGGCGGCTGGGGCCAGTGGACAGACATGGTGGCATGCTGAAGAGGGGGACAGCTTGCTCATGCTGGCTGTGAGCAATCATGCTTGTCAGTGGGTGACTTCAGGGCTGTGTCCTGCCCCTGCCGGATCAGAAGAGGCATCACTGAACATCACCCCAGCGACTCAGCAGCAGACTGCTCCCTGTGGAGTATGATGTGCTGGGGGCTGGGGTGTGGCTGATAAAGAAGAGCCGGAATCAGCGAGACTGGAGTAATGCCAGAGAAAAGGGGCAAAGGAGGCAGAGGGGGGTTGGGGTGGGTTGGGTGGAGACACCAAAGATGAGAAGAAAAAACGCACACTAAACATCATCTTTAAATTAATGGCAGTAAACCGCAGAAGTGACCAATACACCAGTGGATGAATCCCCAAACTTGCTCCTTCAAATTCTGTTTGTAAACAGCCGGCCTGCCCACGGCACCTCTACCTTGTTGTGCATGACCAGACGGCTGTCAAGATTCCAGATCAACAAGAGGCTTGGCTTAGAACTGAGAACCTGGAGGAAGCAGAGGGAGGGAGGGAGGGCTGAGGGCATGTGCTTCACAAAACTGGAGGAGGGACTACGGGGAGGTAGAGCATATGAAAGAGAGGTGGTGGGCATCAGAGGTTTAGTGCTGGTTGGAAATACCCTTCCATGAACTCCTCAGAGAATCTACACACTGATCACCAATGGCCCAAACCAGCCTTTGTTTATGACTTGACCATGTCTTTGGAACAGATAAAAACACAGACAACAACAACAACAAAAAAGGAATTAAATTTCACCGCGTGGTTCCCCTATTCTCATCTGAATCTGCATCACACTCAAAATCACTGACAAAAATCCGGCCAGTGTCAAAATATTACACTTGATACATAGACAGAGCTGCCAACCTCTGGAGAGACTTGGGAGGAATCGTTTTGAAAACTGAGAGGAATTACTGACTGTTAAGAGGAATATATTGATACCACCCCTAAAACAAAAGAATGACATTCCAGACATTTTACTTTCATGGAATCACTGTCACTGCCAATACATTGTTGCTCTTTTACATTTTTGAAGCACACTGTCACTAAGCTTCATCTTATGACTTGGCTCATTTTTGCACGCCAGAATCATCAGTGCCTCTGTGGTGTCTGACCCCAGGAGGGACGAAAACCTGTAAGGTTCTTACTGACAAGGCTGAACACGTTCACAGGCCGAATTGCTGACACAGAAAGCAACCTGAATCTGCATTCTGTTCTAATTTCTTTCTCCTCTTTTCCATCTCAGGGTTAACCAGTCCAGCAGGTCATACTGACATGACGGTGGCGGAAGAAGCTGACCTGGAAGTAAGTTTCCAAACAGCTCTTTGGCTATACATACACCAGAAGTGCAAACCCTGCCAAGAACAAATTTCTTTGGCTATACATACACCAGAAGTGCAAACCCTGCCAAAAACAAACTTCTTTGGCTATACATACACCAGAAGTGCAAACCCTGCCCAAAACAAACTTCTTTGGCTATACATACACCAGAAGTGCAAACCCTGCCAAGAACAAACTTCTTTGGCTATACATACACCAGAAGAGCAAATCCTGCCAAAAACAAACTTCTTTGGCTATACATACACCAGAAGTGCAAACCCTGCCCAAAACAAACTTCTTTGGCTATACATACACCAGAAGTGCAAACCCTGCCCAAAACAAACTTCTTTGGCTATACACACACCAGAAGTGCAAACCCTGCAAAGAACAAACTTCTTTGGCTATACATACACCAGAAGTGCAAACCCTGCCAAAAACAAAGTTTTTTTTTCGGCGAGCAGAATTTGTTGACGTCAAGCGGAACAGCATAGTGACATGCATTTGAGCAAACAAATTCCACCGAAAGCGGGATGGCTGGCAGCTCTGCACAGAACACATCGGGACTCCCACCGAGGAAAAGCAAAAACATCACTGAAATTCTGGATGACTGGTGATCCATCCACTGTCTGTACAGCTTTAGTCAGTTACTTTGACTTTTGCAGCCTTCAGTCCTGTCAGTGAAAGGTCAGAGCTTTACATTAATTTCCCTTCAACTGGCTATACAAAATGGTGACAGCCACTCTTGTGAATGTAAAATGAGAAAATAAAAGAGATTTCATGACATCAATGTCGTTTGACTGTATACTTAAAACATGACCCATGCTCGGAAGATTGCACTGCAACGTTATTTCTTTCAAATTTCTTCTTTTTTTTTGTTTTGTCATTCAGATTTTCATTTTCACATTTCGCTGAAATCCGCAAACCTGCTTATGAACTGGAACCCTGAGATCTGAGATATAAAGAAGTAAACGATTAAACAACAATTTCCACAAAAAAAGTGATGAATGAGGCAACGTACAGAAAGCAAAAACAGTACAAAAATGAAGGTTGAAACAAAGCGGCGAGAAAATTCCTACCTGCGGAAGAAACCCCAGCAGCCTCTCCTTCAGGTATGAGGCCTCCCTGATCCCGACTCCTCAAAAGCTTGTTCCTGTGGCCAAAAGCAGCTGATGGAACAGACAGAAGGAAAGAGAAAAAAGAAAAACAGAGAAATAAAATCCAGAAACAATGAGAAAAAAACGAAACAACAACAACATACACAAACACAAGTCACTCCAATAATCAGTTTTCAATACAAACTTCCCTCCTGGGCCAAAATCTGATTGTCATTAAAAATGACACAAGAAGCTTATTAAACAACTTCATACTTTTTTGCAAATGCATCCCCAGATTGTAACAACATTCCTTAACTGATAAAAAGGGGATATGTTTGAAACTAAAAGATCCTGCATTCTCAATGATTGTCCTGTTTTTCATGACACCTCTGAATTCATACCATACTATAGGACATTCAGAAATGAAATACAAGGACTATTATAATTTCTGGCCTTCTGGGGAAATTGGCGTACTGCTTGACTTTTAAGATAAAAATCCATGTCATCCATGAAGACAACTCTTCTGACTGTGTGGGACATGACTTCACAGCACATCCAAAAGCAGCATCTCTAAGTGAAGCTAGGCACACAGGCCTGTGCTGTAAGTCCACTGTCAGAACCAAGTTAATCACTTATTGAGTTACACGTACACCACAACGTCACCCTACAAACCTGTTAAAAATGTGTCAAACTGATAAAACATTAATAATTTTCAGACAGAAAAAGATCTGCGAAGATCCCTTTCTTCCATTAAGAAAGGGTGAAAACCGTAGTCACACCTTCTCGCCAGATTAATGTGGGTGTTTCCTCAGGGGGACATGGTGCAGGTTGGACGCAACCTCTGTTGTGACTAACGCGGCACAGAAGCGGGCGATTGGCGCTATATTAAAACGAGATCTCGGCCTCTCCAATCAAGGAAAGCCACAGGCTAGACCAGTCCAGATGGAGGAGTAAGGCCCCCACCGAAAAAGGAAGGAAATGTGTGCAGGCCCACTGGTGCGTGGGCACGCCCTGACACTGCTCCAAGCCTTACCCCAGCCATGGGATAAATGGCTTGTCAGGGGCGTAACGGCAGCACAACGCATCCCCGCTCACAGTGAACGACAAAGAAGAAGAAGATAGGAAAAAAAACAAAACAATCTTCACACTGTCCATCATAAATGAGATCCAAACAAACTGTGCATTTAGACTAAACTCAAAAAGGTCTGGCATGATCTCGCATGATCAGCCACTATCGTTTTCCCCCCCAGAGGATATTTCTGCTTCTTGTCTGGGCTGAGCGGAGACGAGAAGCTGTTTTCCACATTATCGTCATTACTGTTTCAATCATGCACTCCTGCTGTGATCATCCCTACCATCCTCCTCCTCACTCACCCACTCCCAGGTGTGTCTCCAGATCAGACGCCGTCAGGGCCAACAACTCTTTGCCGTCGATGGCGTTGACCCGGAAGGAGTCTTTGTACTGCTGGAGACCCAGCCTCTCCAGCCACTGCAGTATCTCTTCCAGGGAGAAGCCTTCCATCGGGTGACTCAGCTCCACCGAGGCTTTCTCCACCGCTTCAGGCTCTTCATAGCCAGACAGGCCATCTGGTGGGAAAAGAAAGGGAATCACAGTCAAACAAGCAAACAAAGATTTTCTGAAGAAAGAGGACGGTTCTTGTCTACAGCATATTGCGTTTCTCTTTAACAACTGATCTGTTTACCTTTGTTCTATTTTGGTAGTTCGATGTGCTTTCCTTATTCTTGACGGTGGTCGATATCTTAAAAATTTTTGTTTGTTTTCTTTATTTGTCTTTTTTGTTCGATCAATACTACTAGGCCAAGCACAATACTGGAGTCTGCTTGTGGGCAATACGCATGAGAAAACTAACTACTTTCGCATGGGCATGAAGGTTGTCCATATTAGGAGCTCAGTATGGCCGACAACACTCTCCACACAATCCCTGCCTCGCAACACAACGGCTGAAGGCAGGCCTCAGGTCCAGCTGATGACACCCGACACACACCACAGCCTCAGCCCCGGGGCAAACCCAGCATGACAGGACTCACACATGATGCCACTGGTGTCGGTCAGCTTCCAGATTTTGACCGTGCGGTCCATGGAGCCTGTGGCCAGCAGACTGCCGTCCATGGAGAAGGCACAGCACGTCAGGAACCTGCACACACACCCACACACCAGTCAGCTCACCCTTCCATATTCCTCCCTCTTATCTGTAACTTTCAAAACTTTTCTGTCTGATGTGCAGTCTCTGTTTTACCTGTCATGCTAAAAATATTTCATTTTCTTCTTTAGATTTGTTAAAATACTTCATTCCCTTTTCTCTAGAATTACATCTCTCGTTTTCTTCTTTGGATTTCTTGAATACTCCATTCAGTTCTCTCCAAAATTATATCTCTCATTTTCTTCTGTGGTTTTCTTGAATACTCCATTCAATTCTTTCTAGAATTACATCTCTCGTTTTCTTCTTTGGATTTCTTGAATACTCCATTCAGTTCTCTCTAGAATTATATCTCTCATGTTCTTCTTTGGATTTCCTAAATACTCCATTCAATTCTCTCTAGAATTATATCTCAAAATTGCTCCTGACTTTCCTGTTTTTAAGGTTTGCCATCTTCAACCATCACTCCTGAACCGCAGCCGAATCTGGGATCAGGGGTAAAATGCTTGGTAAATTATGTATGATATAAACAGGTTCTTGGAAATGCATAGACCTCCAACCAAGAAATATTTTAAAAAACATAAAAAGAAGCAAAAAAGTCAGTGTGTACATGAAAACAAATCCATTTCCTTGACAATGCGGCAAGTATGTACTGGAAGGAGTTACTTCCCATATACTTTCTTGCAGTGTGAGTTGGAAAATACAAAATGTCAACATTTGTATTACTAAACAGTTTTACTATTCCATTAGAATGTATGACCACATACAACAGTTTTACTATTCCATTACAACATATAACCACATAAAACAGTGTTACTATTCCATTACAACACACAACCACAGTCATCAATTTGTAATACAGTAATTTTACAATATTCGTGTTCAGCGGGAAATTTGTAATAACCTTGCAAAACAGATCCCGGATCCAAACCAACAATAACCCTGAACACTCAATGCGTTTCTTCACAGGCTACACAATCCATCACTACTCCAAGTTTTGTAATAATCAGTTCATTTGTGTGTGAGTAATTGTTCCCACAAACAGCCACAGACAGGAGTGAAAATGCGACCTAGTACCTCCTTGGCACACATCATATTCATAACGGCAGGGCTTACAATGGTCCAGGCTGAAAACATGGGGAGACGTTCATGCACAGTGTGATAAAGTGGTGAAGCCATGAGTGCACGGATGCACCCCTCTAACAGAGACCAGGGGCATTCGACTAACACCTGAGCAACATTGTGCATTCTAGGTCAAATTCTGAGAGCTTCAAAGACTGGCAGAGATGGCATTTTTCACATGAAAATTCACACACGCACCCACACACACACAAAGCCTCTTACTGTCTTCTGGTAGCATCCCTTTTTCATGTGGCTGTCAAAAGCCACAATACCCTTCATCCCTGAACCCTGTATGATAAATAACGTCCTGCTAGCACCACATGCACAATCCATGTCTGGCACTGCCATCATTCCAAGATAGTTCAATAACCTCTCCTCCTTCATCTAACTACATTTCTAACATTTTTTCACTGTAGTCAAAATTCACCCCCATGTTCATGATCAGCTGCTCTTCCCGAACAGGTTGTTTAACTTTTCCTGTATTTCTGAGGAATGAAATTAAATAAAATTGCACACAAGTGGTGATAAATTTTTGATGAATGTCTCCTTAATTTTTTTTTTCATTCTAGATGGAAATCGGTTTTCTTTTTCAGCTGAAAATTTTCATCCAAAGTGCGAACAATTTTCAGCTTTAAGACAAGGTATTTCCATCATGCCATCTAAGGCCAAAAAGCACTTTACAATTAGAAACAGATACAAAATGCAACAAAGCACATGCCTCTTGCTACATGAATCCCACACATCGCTTTCTTCATCCTCTCTCCCCATGCATATGTGTCAATCTTTCCTTCCCCTTTTCTCCCCCCTTCCCTACACATACACACCTGCCTTCAGGAAGACTGGCACCAGATTTCTGGTGGGACAAGCCAGGGTGTAGTTACTGACAGGATGTCAGAGTGAGTGGCTAGCAACAGGGGGGTGGGCTGGGGGGGGGGGGGGGGGGTAATGTCACTGACGTGGTATTGAAAATCATAAAAGGAAAAGACCTGAAAAGGTCCCTTTAACATTTCACAAAAACCTAAAACTAAACTGTTTATGCTCAAGCATAATTTCACATATAAAAATTCATTAAAAATTGTCTTCAACAGTGATAGGAAATTATCTCTGAAGTCTGTTGAGTTTCTAAATCTACATCGCATCATCTTCTGCTCTCCTCCTTCTCCATTCAGTGGCCACACAAGATGTCTTCTTCTACTCGGTGGTATCACAAACTGTAATCCTGTTCACCTTTCCTTCTGACGACAAGCTGTCATTATGAACTGGCACATGACAGAACTCTCCCATCAGTCCCTGGTTCAGTTCAAGTCAATAAAACGCACAGATCACCATATCCAACACTGTGTTTGCACACTACAACTTTCTAAACCAGTGCCTTACGCTGATCTTCTCAAAGTCGCCTACAGACCTGTCTACCCCGAGTCATTTCCTTTCAGGAATCCCACCTAGTCTACAGTTAGGGGAAGTCAGCCAGAGCGAACGAAGAAATATCGAGACAGGTTGAGGAACAGGATTTAGCTCCCTTCTCCTTGTGTTTAGTTTTCTTTTTGTTTGTTTGTAATTGTTGTTGATTGGGGACGTTCTCCTCGCCACAAAACTGAAATATGGCACTGGTTTGGAAATGCTAGTGTGTGACGAAAGGAGCTGAAATGGCTTTGAAGCTATGTAAAGTACCATGTGACGGAATGACAACATTTATTGAAATACGTGGACTTAAAAGGTTTGTTGAGACAAATTCAATTCAAGACCCATAATTCCTTTGAAGGCTGCCACAAACTCGGCAGCCAGCTCTAGCAGTTCGCTGGGAGCTATCAATACCAGGTCACTGTGAAGCTGCCTGGGAGCCGGAATAGCCTAGTGGTAGAGCACCGAACTCGTAATCTTGCCTTTGTGGGTTTGAATCTCTGCCAGGCTGTTTCGGGACAGGGGGATTTTTCCCTCAGAGTTAACATTGGTTCTGACTCCTTTTCCCATACAGTCCTTCGAATGAGGCTATAAACCGTGGAGACTATAAACCATGGTTCCGTGTGTGAAAGCCTGCATAACATCTTGCACACATGTAAAATCCCATCACCAACTTTTGGAAGAGAAGGTCATTTGGTCAATGGTATGGATGACACGTTACACATAGCATGCACCTTCCCCGAAGTTGGAGTATGGCTGCCTTAATGGCGAGATAAAAAAAAGGTCATACACACAAAACTCCACTCCCTTTGTTGGGTAGATGGGATTAATCCTTGCCTGTCTATACAGGGAGTGTCCACAAGAGTATCAGCCTGCGTATGTGAAAAAAAAAAAAAAATGGTAAAGCTGCCTACTGGAAGAAACCCATCACTGCTGCTGAGCCACTTTGGTGGTGTTCAAAGGTAACTGTTCTTATCCCAGTCCCTTGCTGACAAAACAAAACAACAACAAAAATTGATAGAAATGTGAAATTTGCTCATGTAAACCTGCTTTCAGTTGTCTCTACCTCGACAGGCAGCCCATCATGTAAACAAAAGCATGGCTTGTAAAATGCTTAGAGCTTGGTCTCTAACCGAGGATAGGCGCCACATAGGTACTGTCCATAATAACAACTGGACTCCATTGAGTATAATTTGGTAAGCGGCTAGGAAAACACTGTCATAGCCTTCAGTTGTTAAGACAAGCAACAAGCTACAACTTGGGGGGTTTTACCTGTCGTGGCACGCCTCTATGGAGAATAAGGCCACTCCTTTCAGCTGTTGTGGAAAAGAAACAAAAAAATCTGTTAACACAAAGAACACGCTTGCACACAAATTTGCTCAAATACACACACACCTGTGTGAACCTGTCTGCAGACACAAACACACACACATGCTCGCATGCAAACACCAAAGGAAAATGAATAATGGAATACAGGCCTGGTGGTAAGAAACTGGGGAGAGCTGCACAGTAGGTCTTCAGAGAACAACTCCCATGCAAGAGTTACAGCCCTTAGTTCTTTACACTCTACGGGGCAGGGCCGCATACAGGTCATGGCTTCTGTTTGCCCTTCTACTCTTCGCCCTGACTTCCACCCCCAGGATGATCAAAAGTCGCGAGGTCAGGTAACCCTGAAACAGCCTCTTAAATACTTGGCTATCAGGCAAAGTTGGGAAATATAAGCCGTATGAAATTCGCTTTTGTTCCTTGTTGACCAGATCCTGAGGGAACTCTTTCCAGATGCCTCTGCCATTGCCCTCTGGGTTCTGGTCCTCCTCTTCTTCACCAACATCAAGAACTGTGTCATTCAATCTGGGCAGATGAGCCTATCCCCCCCCCCCCCCCCCTCCCCCTTGTGCCCACCTCTAGGGTGAGGGCTCTGGTTTGGAAGCCAGATTCCCTCAAACTGCTGGCAAGAGGGCTTACTTCTCAGTCTTGTAGATGCCAGATTTTTCTGTTCTATTTCATATGTCACAATGAGTTCTTTCACAATCATCTGTCTTGACCGACATGGCTGGAGTACTACATCTAGTCTCATGCCATTCTTGCTGATGATTTCCAAATATTTTTTTCTTATTTTCACTGCATGTCAGTTGTGTACTCCTTGTCAGACATCCACTCCGTCCAATAAATCCCCCTCCCATGGTCTCCACCTCAACAGCTAGATCTGAAGGCAGAACAATCAACCTACAGTATCTTCAGCAAACCATCTTTTTTTTCAACTTACACTGAAGTACATTTTACCTCACTACAGGTAACTGAGTAGTCTTAACAGCATTATTTGCATAAAGCATTTTTTTTGTGTATGTCTTTATCTTCCACATCTCCCCTCCTCAACCCCCCTTTCCCCTTCCCTCCTCTCCCCATCCCCAAGTGGCCTTTACTCCTATGCTGGCGCCAGCCCCACCACTGGTAGTCCCAAGGGATCAGTCCACGTTCAGTCACCATGAGCCAACCCACAAGAGGAGACCCCGCACCATGGCTGAGTCACTCTGGTGGTGTCTGGCGGTGCCTGTTCTGATCCAGCTCATGCACCTCATCACCTACAAGTCTCCTTAGAGAAGACACCAACTGATCAGTCACAGAGCCAGAGCAAGCGAGCGTTCTCCCCTGGACAGATCAACCTCGTCCATCTCATGACAGTCCTCCATGACCTTGCAGACACTGATGACTCGGACACAGAGTCACCATGAACATGGGACCTGAAATGAACTGTGGTCACCTCAAGAGCAGGACATGATGAGCCACAGAATTGGAGACTTCTTCTACGATGACCAATGAGGATAGCGATGATGAGGATGACCCTAGGAAGTTCCTGTTCTAGTCAGAGACTTCATTACAGAGCTGTATGTATCCTTTCATAGCTCGGCCTCAGCTAGGCCCCAGAGACAAAGACAACCATGCAGATCTGATATGGATATTACACCAACATACTCAAATAGGCATTCGTCGATTGGACAAAATGGACTGTTTGGTCTCTTATTAAAACCCACAGCATACTCAACGTTGGGTATGAATCAGCCAGGACAAAAACTGGCACAAAGAAATGACTCTCATGGGAACCGAGCCCATGATTATCCAGCCAACAAGTCTGCAATGCTAAAAGATGAGGGCACTTTGCCTGAAACAACCGTTTCAGGCAAAGTGCCCTCAACTGTATTATCATGTGCAAGCTTTGTAACGATTTAAAACAGGACACGAAAACCTTTATTTTTTAAAGAGGACCCTTTCACTAATGAACATAATCAAAAACACACATAACAAAGTAACAGTTTGACGGGAATTAAAACTAAAGGGAGGGGGGGGGGGGGGGGGGGGGGGTATAATCAACACGCAATCAGTAACCTTTGTTCTGTGTGGTGGGGAGAGGACTATAGCCAACATGTAACACATAACCAGTGCAACTACGGTATCTTCTGACTTCACAAATGTTCCAATTGGAGAGGGAGGGGTGGAGGTGGGAGGGGATTATAACCACCAATTAATTAGTGCAACCAAACTGTGCTCGGTTTCAGTTTGAGGACGTGAGGGATCCAGGGAGGAGGGAGGGAGGACTATGAGTAACACGTATTCTGTGCAGCCAGACTACATTCTGACCTCAGGAATGCTTCATTTTCTGAGTCATGACAGCTAGCTGACCACATGGGGCCTTTTAGGGCTGTCATCACACAGAGAAAACAACAGCAACAACAAAACAACTAAGGCCAGTCCACATACTTGATATAGGCAAGAAACACAACAGCACAACTAACAACAAATCTAACATCATAACAAATCTACTGATCTCACAGTCATAGCACTGTAATGACCTCACAATAATGACAAATCATCTAATACACTAGCCTCACAATGATAACATAACAACTGATCTAATGACCTCACATCTTTTAACTGGATAACAATTCTACTGAGCCGACAGTTGTGCCATAATATAGCAAATCCACTGACCTCATAGTTACATGAACGTATCTATTGACCCCTTACAATTATGGCATAAGAATGAACCTGTTGAATTCACAATTAAACATCACAACTGCTGCATCGATCTCACCATTCAATCATGATAACTAACCTACTGACTTCACAATTATACCATAGTAACTATCTATTCATCTAACAATTATACCTTGTTAACTCATTCAGTGATTTCGTAGTTATACCATAATAATTAACGACTGATCAATCCGTTATAAACGTAATAATGTTAACAACAAAAACAACAACAACAACAACATGGCCAAATAGGAACTGCTAAATGGACAGCTAAAGTCCATTCTTGACAATGTACACATATTCACTACCTTGGAGCCTGACCCTAATTTATAAAATTGACATGCTATGAATTGTAACCCAAAAAAAAGTGTCAAGACAGTCTACAACAATGGTAAATGAGCCAAAAACACAGAATAATAGCGGTCCACAGACTTACTGTTTAAATATAATCAAAAACTTGAAACAGGGTAAATCAGGTCTGGTACAGACCAAGTTGTTTTCAGCTTAAGGGTCTTAAAAACCAGAAATAACCAAACAAATGAACAAAGAGTTAATTCGAACAGTTGTTTTATAACATATTAGAGGTTTTGAGTGAGACATCATTCACAAAGTTTTACCAAAACAATGTCTGCTGTCTCTCATCTATGGGGTCACAGGGATGAAAGGGGAAAAAACCATGCAGACACAACACTCAGCACAGAGAACTATGCATAGAGCACACTTCAAAACATTCAGTTTTCAACACACTCACTGGATCCCACAGTCGCAGTGTTTTATCAAAAGACCTGGAACAAACAACAAAAAAAACTATTTCAAACATAAGCAAGCAGCAGCTCACTTATCTTAGAATCTGAGACCTTGATCAATGAAATTCTACACTGCCTTCAAATTTCTCTATTTTCTAAATGTATATCCATATCTATGATAAAGCCTTTTCGATGAGTGCTTCATGTGTCATTTACAAAAATCATTAATCTTCTTCATTTTTAGATTCACCAAACAATTTTTGTCTTTGATGTTCTGTTTCATTCAAACGAAACTTCTGTAAGCAAAGATGTTACTGTATTTATATGCGAATGATAAAATGATTGTAATGTTTTATTTTTAAGAAACCCCAGTTTTTCAAATACTGATTTTTCTATGCAAGGGTAAACCAACACAAACCATGTACAATGCAACATCCCTCCGAAATATGATCTGTCATTAAAATCAACATGTCAGCAATTAGAGACTGAAGAATACAACAGTGATGAACAAAAATTGTAAAAGCACTGACAGCTATAAGGGCATTTGGGAGAACACGGAGAGAGAACACAGACCTTTGCCTATAATGAACGAATCTGTCCTTTGAGTCTGTTCATGAAAAATTACAAAATTATTTCTGCCAGGGGAAGTAATAGTGCTGACTGAAAAAGTAACTTCTTTCTGCCAGGCATCCAGCCTCATTAAAATGCATTTAGTCGTCTGAGCCTGACGAGAGGTCTGGTATCAAATTCGATTCGATTCCAGCACACTAACTCTCATTCAATGTGTAGATAATACATAGAGGGAGACTATTTTCAAGTTTTTTTCCCTTGCACCAAGTCCTGTTTGAGTAAGCAAACCTGGAATAATTTCGCGATTTTGTTTCTCAGTTTTTCCCACCCCAAGACCATGAGCCAATAAAGTAGCATTATAGTGAGGCATACTTTAGATAAAACCACAGTGGAAGATGTTTGTCAGTAACTCAAAGTGTAAATCCAAAGCTACATAAATGTAAATAGCCATAGCAAAAATATTTAACTATGGTAGAGTCATGTTTTATTTGTATTTTATCACAATGTGATAATAAACCTTGTCGGAATAAGAAGTGCTGATGAAGTGATGAAGAATCTGTCCAGCCTCCATCTATCAATGTACCATGTGTCACGGGCCATATATACACAACAAAAAGTTAATAAGTTACAGACAAAATACATTTCTCTTGCTGACTGCACTTTTTAGTGCTACAGATCCAGAAGAATGATATTCTGAGTAAAGCACCCCCAATCTTTCAACCAAGCAGCTAGAATATCCCAGGTTAGGACAGTCATACAGCCACTCAGTATGTCAGCGCTGAAAGGAACTGAATGGTTTCAGTGGGTTTGCAAACTCTAGCTGACGGACAAACTAATAACACAAACTTATGTGGGCAAAATCCAACCTCTTTGGCAGAGACAGGATGACATAACCCTAACAGTAACCTCTTTGGCAGAGACAGGATGACATAACCCTAACAGTAACCTCTTTGGCAGAGACAGGATGACATAACCCTAACAGTAACCTCTTTGGCAGAGACAGGATGACATAACCCTAACAGTAACCTCTTTGGCAGAGACAGGATGACATAACCCTAACAGTAACCTCTTTGGCAGAGACAGGATGACATAACCCTAACAGTAACCTCTTTGGCAGAGACAGGATGACATAACCCTAACAGTAACCTCTTTGGCAGAGACAGGATGACATAACCCTAACAGTAACCTCTTTGGCAGAGACAGGATGACATAACCCTAACAGTAACCTCTTTGGCAGAGACAGGATGACATAACCCTAACAGTAACCTCTTTGGCAGAGACAGGATGACATAACCCTAACAGTAACCTCTTTGGCAGAGACAGGATGACATAACCCTAACAGTAACCTCTTTGGCAGAGACAGGATGACATAACCCTAACAGTAACCTCTTTGGCAGAGACAGGATGACATAACCCTAACAGTAACCTCTTTGGCAGAGACAGGATGACATAACCCTAACAGTAACCTCTTTGGCAGAGACAGGATGACATAACCCTAACAGTAACCGTAGAGAATACAAAAACAAACAAAGAAAAATCACTGCAGTTGGTTTATGACAATCATGTGTTTCTGAAGAAAACAGAAACATCTCTTTGTTACGACACAAAATATGATGGTTAGCTCTCCAAATCCTGTTGACACGGAACTTAAAAAGTGAAGGTACACACATCACCCTTTGATTGTCTAGTGTTCTTCTGAAGTATGGTCACTCAATTATGAAACAACGGCAGTGAGATTTGATCTAGTTTGCTAAGTGATCGATTCATTTCAACAGGCCCACTACAAAGGATCCCCCAGGTGTGCATAAAACTGGCAGTGAAATCAATAAATGAGCATTAAAAAAAAATCACAATAAAGTAAATCAACCCAACTAACAGTCAAAGAGAAAGCAGAGCAAAGCATAAATAAATCACCCCTGTTCGTTGACACTGTAGTGAATCTCTGACTCAACCGCTGATCTTGGTCTCAATATTGCAGGTGTGTATCATTGTGAATAGTTATGACATCAATCGCTCGTTCAAAGACTAGCAGGACCAGGAACTCTAATCCCATTCCTATGCCCCTACTTGCTGCAGCTCTAGTGCTACTCACTGAATGCATTGCATGGACAGCTCTGGCAAGCATGGCATCTTCAAAGCTAACTTTCCCCAGCAGTGGAGGTATGAATACTAGAGAATATGGCAGGGAGACAGGCTTCCATTTTCATCCCATCCACTCCCATCTTCTTTCCACCCTCTGTCCCCAAACCCTGATTGTTCCTCCCTCATTGCAACACACAGTCCTCCCTCTCTTCAGCCTGAGCAGCATGCTGGATTAATGCACAGGTCAGCCATCCAACCCTCTCTCTCTTCACCTACTCCCTTTACCACTCAGTTCCCTCACAGCCTGACAGCATGCTGGATTAATGGGATGCACAGGTCAGCCATCCAACCCTCTCTCTCTTCACCTACTCCCTTTACCACCCAGTTCCCTCACAGCCTGAGCAGCATGCTGGATTAACTCTTTCATCCCTGCAACCCGGTTTTCCGGTTTGCAAAAATCCTACCCTTCCTTCCTACAGCCTGGAAAACTGGGCAGCACAAAAATCCCTCCTTTCCTTCCTGCAGCCCGGAAAATCGGTTTTCGCGGTAAGCGCTTTGAACTTCGCGCGAGTCGCGTCATCGGTACACGTCATGACCGGGTCACTCGCGCGGCAGTGTTTATGAATGGAATGGATGCCAGACAGCCCCTACAGAGTGGGAAAGTGGTCGCCGCTCTATTCTGGCCGCTTTGCTACTGCATACGTGGCAGTTCTTGCTTTACACTTCTTTGTTTTTCTCTATAAATCCAGGAATGAAGGGAATACTCGTATTATAAGAATCTAGGAACAAGAGGAAGTAATGGTTCGTAGAAAAGTAGGAATGAAAGAGTTAATGCACAGGTCAGCCATCCACTAAGTGTTGTCCATGACACCCTCTTCCACAAACTTTTCTTGCTCTTTATTCAGTTATTTACCATCCACCAGTAATCTCACCACACTGAGGTCATGGTTTAGCAGATGTGGTGTAGCATATTTGGACTAGTCTGCACGCAGTGACACCTCTTTGATGAAACTGAAACTTTTACTGAAAAAACAGTGGACATATGATGTGACAGTTTGTTCCATCCACAGCAAAATGATGTCACTGAAATACATCCTTTTGAACAATATTACAATACAGAGCCTTTGGTCTACAATGTCACACCCCCACCACAAATTACACAATAAATGTTCAGTGTTACATGTAACACACTGTCAGTCTTGTCTGACCAATGGAAAGGGAGAAACTACCCGCTCACCCTGAGGCAAGAAGTTCTCCAGAGGGAGAGAAGGCACAAGACATCACAATGTCGGAATGACCTGGCAGTTCTGCATGGCATTTCAACAATACCTCTGAAAAGCAAAATCAAACCACATGTCAAAATTTCACAAACTTCCCCTCAGGCAACAAGAAACTGTGGATGCAAAATATTCACAAATTTTATAAATGCAAAGGAATGACTTATGAGTAGAAATCATCTTAATAGCTCTCAAGCTGATCGGACCATAAACCTGTCCACCATATATTTTCATATTACACATATCACAACCCATTCCTTTTAAGCAAAGGCAGGCAGACAACTCTATGCGAGTTCATTGTAGATTGATCCTCCTTTCCTTTGGGAATATGATAAGAAACAAAGACGAATACATGAAAATCAGCTACCCTACAGGCAGGTAGGTATGTGACAAACTATGAAAAGATTACAACCTGACTGACCACTCCTTTCAAGTGTGGTTGACGCAAGAACATATGTTAAATCAACATATAGCCGTTGATCACATGACACACTCTGCCAGATGGTCCTGCCCATCAGCGTCATCTACTGCTGAGCAGATCACCAGTAAATTTTGTTTCTGGTATCACTACGCCCCTCTAAGCAACTGCAGAACTAAAATGAAACAAAATCACAACTTCATATCATCCAGTTTGATTTCTTCCTCTTGTAAAATATCTCACTTTCACACAGAACTTGCACTGCAAGCTAAATCTGTGGTCCTGGACAGTCATATGACTGGATCCACTCTTCTAGAGTCACTATTATCTTAATGATTGTTATTATCATAAAGACTATTTGCATGCATAATCAACTTGAATGCCCTCAACACCTGCTGTGGAAAAAGTATACACATTAAGCTACAAACAAAAAAAACAAATAAACTAGCAATACATAAAAATGCATGACATAATAAAACTTTCTCACCATATGTTTTTATATTGATTTTGATCATGGCGATATCTGCAGATGGTGTACAGGGTCAATTCAGACACACTAATAAGTGAAAATGCATGCTTTCTATTTTGTTGAACCCATTTTTTTTATAGTTCTGAGCTTATAAAAAGTAGCTCAATAAACAAGCTTGTTTTATATGACTATTTATTTTGGTGCTCTTTCTCTTTGCTGCTTAATAGAGCAAAAAAAAATAATTATGTTAACATTATAACAAAATGTCATAATATAACTCTGAAACATATAATTTCAAGCATTATGATCTTACAGTTTCAGATCTTTTTCCATATCTTCAAGAGATTTTACCCATCTGCAGCCACTTTCTACATTTCTGTTTCTTCTCATGCAGCTTTTATTTGCTTTGAAACAGTCCCTTTAACAGTCCCTTTCAACAAACACACACAAAAATGAATGAAAAAGGAAGGAAACCACAAAGGTTCCATAAATCCAGCTGGGGGGGGGGGGGGGGGGGGGGGGGGGGGGGAGACAGGCAAACAATAATTTTCATATAACATTAACAATATAAAAAAAGAAATTCTTTTCTTTTTTTTCTTTTTTTCAACATTTCCTTGTAAAAGTGAGATCAGCAACTGAAACAATCACTTCTTGAAGCTAAAAGTAAGTAAAAAGAGCAGAAAGCATCAACAGCCACTCGTTATGCTGACAACATTTCTCAGTAAGGCCGCTGAACATGTGAAGCACCTGAGACATGATGGGGATTTTAATTTCTCCATTCACAGAGACTAAATCTACTGACATGAACATGGGCTTGGGGAGGAAAAGACAGTCACCCCATACCACCAGCCTATGTAAACAGCTGATTTGGTCACAACCAGGTTCAAATGTACATAAGTCTCACCATTACACACAACATGACCTGTGCGTATTGTTTTAGTGGGATTGGCGAAAGTGGCCCTGTACCTGAAGAGCCCACCTGGCCCATGAATGTCCACAGTTTGATCAGGTGGTCTTTTCCACCTGTCGCCAGCAGCAACTGGACCACGCTGCTATCTGGTTTACCTGTCAACACACACACACACACACACACACACACACACACACAAAGGTACATAAACATGCATACACACATGCACATACAATGTTCCATACTGTATGTATACTGATGATAATAAAATATTCAATTAAAAAAAGAATTGGTCTGTTGTTCTTCAGTCCAACTAACTAAACCTAAAAGCAAAAATGTAGAGCCCAGCCTGCCACAGAACCAGATCAATACTGTAACCCCATAACTGCTTCTTATGTACATCCTCATCAGTGATACTGATAATGACTGACACTTACTGACAGTCTGTAACTCTCTGTGACAAGATGGGGCTGACAGATCAGGTCATCAGTACAGTTCTGTCAAATCTGTGACAGGATGGGGCAGACAGATCAGGTCATCAGTACAGTTCTGTCAAATCTGTGACAGGATGGGGTAGACAGATCAGGACAGTTCTGTCAAATCTGTGACAGGATGGGGCAGACAGATCAGGTCATCAGTACAGTTCTGTCAAATCTGTGACAGGATGGGGCAGACAGATCAGGTCATCAGTACAGTTCTGTAAAATCCTTGAGGGAGGATGGGGTAGACAGATCAGGTCATCAGTACAGTTCTGTCAAATCCTTGAGGGAGGATGGGGTAGACAGATCAGGTCATCAGTACAGGTCGGTAAAATCCTTGAGGGAGGATGGGGTAGACAGATCAGGTCATCAGTACAGGTCGGTAAAATCCTTGAGGAAGGATGGGGTAGACAGATCAGGTCATCAGTACAGGTTGGTAAAATCCTTGAGGGAGGATGGGGTAGACAGATCAGGTCATCAGTACAGGTCGGTAAAATCCTTGAGGGAGGATGGGGTAGACAGATCAGGTCATCAGTACAGGTCGGTAAAATCCTTGAGGGAGGATGGGGTAGACAGATCAGGTCATCAGTACAGGTCGGTAAAATCCTTGAGGGAGGATGGGGTAGACAGATCAGGTCATCAGTACAGGTCGGTAAAATCCAAAAGGGAGGATGGGGTAGACAGATCAGGTCATCAGTACAGGTCGGTAAAATCCTTGAGGGAGGATGGGGTACACAGATCAGGTCTTTACTACAGTTCTGTAAATTTCCTATAAAAAGATGGGGCGGACAGATCAGGTCTTCACTACAGTTCTGTAAAATCCCTAGAAAAGGATGGGGGCGGGCAGTTCAGGTCTTCATTACAGTTCTGTAAAATAATTGTGAAAGGATGGGGTAGACAGATTGGATAATCAGTACAGTTCTGTCAGAATCTTTGTGACAGGACGGGGCAAGCAAATCAGGTCAGATGTAACAGATCTGTAACATCCCTGTAGCAAAATGGGGTATAAAGGTCAGGTAATTATTGATAGTTCTGTCATGACTGTCCACAGACAATCTCACGCTCACAGGCAGAGCCGTAGGTTGGAGAGAACTCGCAGCACGTCACGCCCAAATCATGTGCGTCCACTTTAAGGGACAGGTAACGACCATGGCCAAACTCAGCGTCCCACACATAGAGGTCACCATTGGGACTTCCAGACACAAGGAAGTGACCATCAGGGCTGTAGGTCAAGGCCACCACTGAGTCTTCCAGTCCTGTGAAGGATCTGCAAAATAAAATCAGTCGAAATGGGGTGTGTCAGATGGATGAAATCAGTCAAAATGGGACATGTCAGATGGATTAAATCAGTCAAAATGGGACATGTCAGATGGATTAAATCAGTCAAAATGGGACATGTCAGATGGATTAAATCAGTCAAAATGGGACTCAGTCAAAATGGGATATGTCAGATGAATGAAAGCAGTCAAAATGGGACATGTCAGGTGGATTAAATCAGTCAAAATGGGACATGTCAGATGGATTGAATAAGTCAAAACAGGACATGCCAGTTGGATGAAATCAGTCAAAATAGGTCATGCCAGATGGATGAAATCAGTCAGAATGGGACATGCCAGATGAAAATGCTTAAACTTGTCGAGACACGTATGTGAATACAAAACTGGGAAAGCTTTGCCAACAGTTGAACACCAGCACTATGAAAAGGCTTAGAACTTCTCTTTGAGCTCTATGGTGACATACCAAAATGGATTCAGCTCTATGTTGACATACCAAAATGGATTCAACATCTCATGTCTTAACTTCCTTGACCATACAAAACTGATCAAAGCATACAAGCTATACATTATTCAAATGAAAAAGTTAATCATGTTACTTTTTAAAGTTGATAGACAGTTTTCATCAGTGCTTTTGGTTAATTTCTGAAAAATAGTTGCTACTTAATTCTAGCATGGACAAAGTGTGAAAGGAATGAGTACTTACCTTAAAAGCATTAACTGCCTGTCAGCAAAAAACAACAAGAGTCATAATGACTTGTCCATTAAAACAAAACTAATTTTCTCTCTCAGTTTCCCCTTACTTTTCAACATGTGTAACAAACAAGAGTCATAATGACTTGTCCATTAAAACAAAACTAATTTTCTCTCTCAGTTTCCCCTTACTTTTCAACATGTGTAATGTCGGATCTTTCACCTGTGACAACTTCGACTGCCTGCTGAAATGAGAACTGCCTTCTCTGGTCTAGACAAAGCCATCTGGTTTGGGGCAGCCTTTGACCCGTCTTAAAGCAACACAATCAGAGAGGAAACTACACTATTTTCAGTCTACTTTATGGACAAAAACAGCCTACAAAAGAAGCTAACGGTTGAGTTGTTTCCCATTGATTGAACCTCATGAGTAATGAACAAACACACAAACAAAAAACCCTAGACAAAACAAAGCAGAAAAAAAAAAACATGCATTCTGTGGATGCCCATGCTTCCAGGGTCAGTGAATGTCAGATTCATTACAATGGCATGGCATGCTAATAGGTTCAGTGAAGGCAACAATTATGATACAATTTCTTCAATTCTGTACACACACACACACACACACACACACACACACACACACACACACACACACACACACACACACACAGAGGACCAGCTGAAGCAAATAGTATGATCAACAAAAAGTTCATCTGCCACCGAAGTTGTAGTAATGATCATGTGTGATGACAGGGTCAGCTGAATGGCTGCTTGCATCATAGTAATTAACACTGCAACATCAAACCACTGTTCACCAAAAGAGTGCAGAACGCTGCACTTTCCTTTTCATCCACATGAATACAAAATGAAATTTTACACATAAAAACACATATCTTTTTCAAAATAGAGAAGAGAACAAAAAAACAAAAAAAAAGTGGACAGACAGAACAAGGAAATTTAAAGAACTGGTCAATAACGAAAATAACATAGAAAATGTGCCATGCCAACAACTGCTGTGCATAAAAAGATAAAATTCAACTGTCCAACATTCACAAGCAAAACAAACTGGTTCCAAGACACTACCTGAGCAGCTGCCTGGTACTGATGTTCCCAAACACAGATGGTATCATCGTCACTCCCTGAAGCGATCCGACTCGATGTCCGGCGAGAACTTGCACACACGAATCCCGCTCTTACTGGCATGCTGAAACTGCGCCCTGATTCTCCTGAACGCACATCCCATAGAATCAGTTTCCCATCTGTGGAACACGTGGCCAGGATTGTCCCCAGCGGGGAGAAAGTACAGTGATGGATGATGTAGGAATGGCCCAGGAAGGGGGATTCTGGGCAGCTCCGTGAAGTCGGTGGTGTTCCACAGTCGGATGGTTTTGTCCCCGACACTGTGGCCAGAGTGCCGTTCCCAAAGGCCACGCCCCGTCACATCCCCCTTGTGGGTGGATATCATGTGGATCTGACTTGCCACCATGTCTGCCATGGGCCTGAGTCTTCTGTCAACAGCAACAGTGATGGCGTACTGACCAGCATCATAAACAAACTCTTCTGTTCATAAAGCAGATAGCTCTCAAATATATGATATTGGCGAAGAGTTTAAGTTTGACAATTTTCTCTGTTCTATATGTGCTTTAGAGTCATTGTATGACATATACTTAAATCTGGAAGGCAATTTTATGATTCATCTAATTTGATTCATCTAATTCCTTCATGCTTTCAGTTACGGTTTCACAGCCTTTCGAACATCTATCAATCAAAGTGTTTTCTACATATGTACTGTGTTCATCAATCATGTTTGTCTTTCAAACTCTCTCTCTGGGTTTGAGTCTAACTGTCCTGATAACTGACAAGCGACACATGAAGACTGTTTCTAGCCTCAAGCAATATTCCTAGGAACATGCAAAAGATCATAGTGTGACCTTACTATGTACGTACATGTATGTATGTGACATATATCGTCCCCTTTATTGACAATCAACAGAATGCTAATTAAATGCCAGAAAGATAAAATATGATTACATTTCAACTTAAGACATGCAACAATATGATATATAACAACTTATGATATTACAAATTTATCTGGAGCTATAAAAATAAGAAAAATGGCTGTAGCTTGCAAGAGTCTGACGTGGTATAGTATACAATGTACCAATATCAAATTAACACCATGTCAAAACAAATGTCAAGCAAGACCATCCTAACTAATGATTAAGTGATGGGACATTCGCGTTCATGCCATGTATGATACATTTGATTCAGACTGGGTTGATCAAACTAGATGCTCCATCTGAGGAAGACTCCTCAGATCTTCAAAGCAGTCATTTGATTGCAGTCAATCATTTGACAGTATTTCCAGGTGCTTGTGATATGAAATGGAAAAACAGATGAAGGTTAGCTTTTCATTTCATCCAAAATACAGACACTTTAGTATTCAGCTAAACCATTGTTTCAAAATATTCTTTCAGTCCATGAAAACAGGAAAGCTTTGTAGATCTAATCCTGATAAAACATGACCGTTATGTGATCTTGAAATGAAGCATCCAATGTTGCTTTGCTGCATGTGTAGGCGCACTACAACTGCCAGCATCTTCCTGACTCAATATTTTGTACCAGGCTGAATCTCTCTGTGGGATTGTGGACTTTTTTAAACTGCATGCTCTCTGATTTATCCCCAAACTGCATTATATATTACATGCTTTTAAGTGGTGTGTGTGTGTGTGTGTGTGTGTGTGTGTGTGTGTGTGTGTGTGAGTGTAGTGTATGTGTGTTTTGTGTGGTGTGTGTGTGTGTGTGTGTGTGTGCGTGCGTTTTGCATGTGTATGTAAGAGAGAGAGAGAGAGAGAGAGAGAGAGAAAGAGAGAGAGAGAGAGAGAGAGAGGAGGTGTGTGTGTGTGTGTGTGTGTGTGTGTGTGTGTGTGTGTGTGTGTGTGTGTGCGTGTGTGTGTAAATGCCCTATTTGCAAGTTTGATGTGAAACACACAAGTACACCTCTTTCTCAGTTCTGACAAACCTGATTGCTAGTTTTAACTTAGTTTCTTATTTGATCTGGATAAACACACATTTGATTTTTACATTGTTTTTACATTATTTCCTTGTTGTTCGCCTCTCAATTTCTCGAGGTGCAAACCGATACCATAATAATGTTTGCTTTGTTAGTATCCTTAAACCCTGATGAAACAAAAGCGTCCTCTTGCTTAGCCTATATGTTACTCTTGGGAATACGGATTATCAATCAACCATGAATCAACCATTCATTACTTTAATAAAAAATAAAACGAAGTGGTTGCGTGCACGACTAGTCGTGCGATAATACAACTCCCAACCGAGTTCGGCTATTGGCACGACTAGTCGTGCGACCAACTAAAAAATGGTTGCGTGCACGACTAGTCGTGCGATAATGCAACTCCCAACCGAGTCCGGCTATTGGCACGACTAGTCTTCCACCCCCCCCCCCCCCCCCCCCCCCCCTTTTTCTTTTTTAATTTTAAATATTTGCTAAGTCATTACAATGACGGTAGAATTGTTAGCCTACACATTATATATATATATATATATATATATATATATATATATATATATATTTTATATTGTGTGTGTGTGTGTGCGTGTGCGTGTGCGTGTGTATGTGTGTGTGTGCATGATTTTTTATTCAAAATCTTACCCGTTTACTGAACGAAGAACACTACAACTGGATTAAATTGTATTCTTCAAATCAAGTCAAGAAACTCGTGACTTCATTGTGCTTTTCATTCCCATCTCTAGATCGATCTAGGCGCGCAGCGCGCACGCACGCACGCACACACACAACACACACACCACACACACACACACACACACACACACACACACACAGTGCCGCACTGTGCCGTGCACCTGGGAAAAAAAGATAAAATGAAACTCATAAATTTTGTGTTTCTTTGCATAAGTATGAAACTATAAAAAAAAAAAAAAACTAACCCACTATTGTTCTTCGCATCATGATCAAAATAGAAAGCATAGCACTTCAAAGTTGATAAAAATCCAACCAACCAAGCTACGTACTTGAGTAACCAATCAAAAGGAAACAAAACTAAGAGGAATAAATGGCGAAGAGGAAAGAAGCTACTCCTTATTAGTGTGCTTGTTTAAAGGGCCGCGTTATATTTACCTGATTTCTTTCTTTTTTTTTAAGACGTGTGTGTGCACCGTGTGTGTGTGTGTGTGTGTGGTGTGTGTGTGTGTGTGTGTGTGTGTGGAGAGAGAGAGAGAGAGAGAGAGAGAGAGAGAGAAGAGGGGAGAGAGAGAGAGAGAGAGATTCGCAAACAGATGCACGGGCGCACATATATCTCACAATACACACAAAACACACACGTGCGCGCGCGCACAAATGCATATGTAAGCTTACACACACACACACACACACACACACACACACACATATAAGCTTATATATATATATACACACACAACACCACACACACACACACGCGCGTATATATACACACACACACATATATATATATATATATATATATATATATATATATATATATATATATATATATATATATATATTAATATATATATATAGTGGACGACATAGTTGCCTCATCCAGAATGAAGTTCAAGCCAAAGAAATCACGGAGTCTCTCATGAGGAAAGGAAAAGTGGCCGAATCTGTGGTCTTCAGTGTTGCCAACCAGGCCATTCCAACAGTCACAGAAGAACCAGTCAAGAGCCTTGGAAGATGGTATGATGATACGCTGAAAGACACACAAAGAGCAAAAGAAACCAAGCAGATGGCGGAAGAAGGCTTGGAGACCATTGACCAGTGTGGGCTCCCTGGCAAATACAAGGTCTGGTGTCTGCAGTTCATGCTGATACCAAAGCTCCTATGGCCTCTGATGATATACGACATCTGCACCAGCACAGTGTAGGCAATGGAAGCCAAAATCAACAAGTTCACAAGGAAATGGCTTGGTGTCCCACCCTGTCTGACTGACATCGCGCTGTACTGTCGCCAAGCAAAGCTCAAACTACCACTGAAATCCATCCTGGAGGAATACAAAGCGGGGAAGATCAGACTTCAAAGCATGCTGGAGGACTCAGGAGACAAGGTGGTAGAAGCAATCAAGCCCAGCTAAAGACAGGCAGAAAATGGAAAGTTCAAGCTAGAGGCGATGGATTCTGCAAAAGAAAGTCTCAAGATCAGAGAAATAACAGGACACACACAGACCAACAGACAAGGACTGGGGGTGACCAAAACTGAATGGTGGTCAAAGGCCAAAGGAAAAGCCAAAAGAGACATGATGATTCAGGAGATGAGAAAAGAAGAAGCCCAAAAAAGACTCCAAAAAGCAGTCCAGCAGAGCCAGCAAGGGCAATGGACAACGTGGGAGAATGCACTCCAAAGAAGTCTAACTTGGAATGACATTTGGCACATGGCCCCTCTCAGGATCAGCTTCATTCTCAGATCTGCATATGACCTTCTGCCCTCAAATGCAAACCTGGTGAAGTGGGGGAAAACAGACGATCCTGCATGCCCCTCTGCCATGAAAAACAGTGGAGCATGTTCTAAGCTCATGTAAAGTAGCCCTGTCTCAAGGAAGGTACACATGGAGGCACAACCAAGTGCTCAAAGAAATTGTACAAGTAGTCTGGGCTAGTACCAACACCACAAAAGGGAGAATCAGGACTCCAAAAGCACCCGCAACATTCTTCACGGCAGGAGGCAGCAAATCATGTCCAAGAACAACAGTGCCACTCGAAGCATGCAGGCAGAGTCTGCTGGATGGGGGAGATGACTGGGAGTGCACTGCAGACCTCCCAGAATGGAAGGGTCACCCAGAGATCATCAGCAAGAGTGGCATGAGACCAGACATAGTAGTCCACTCTAAGTCAACCAAGCAGCTGATCATGATCGAGCTCACAGTGCCATATGAGAACAGAATGGAGGCAGCTCAAATCTACAAGACTGAAAAGTATGCTGATCTGGCAAACAGCCTGAGGAGAGAAGGCTATCAGGTCAAAGTCCTCACTGCAGAATTGGAGCTAGGGGATTTGTAGGAACGTCTGCATACAGCCTCATGAAACAGCTCTCAGTTGCAGGGAAGGAAAAAACCAGAGCCCTGAAAGTAATGGCAGAAGCGGCAGAGAGGTGTTCAAGCTGGATCTGGTCAAGGAGGAACAAAAGTGAACTTCATAAGGCTTAATTTCCCTACAAATATCAGGTTTCCCTGTGGCTCAGTGGTTAAAGCGCGAGTCATTAAGTAGAAAATGAGCATGTCCAGAGGGTCATGGTTCGAATCCCAGCCATGGCTCGTCCCAAGATGGGGAAAAAAAAAAAAAGGGGCCAGCAGAGGGACATCCGGAGTCATGAACCGGGTGTGGCCCAACCCCCCTAGAGTGTCAGGAGATAAGGGCCGAAACACTTGCTTGAAGGGGGCTTCTCTTCTTATATATATATGTACACACACACACACACACACACAACAGCAGCAACGGAGACCACAACTACAACAAGAAAAAAAAAACTTTTAAACGTGTTAATTAACTTTCGGACTATCGACACGTCGGAACAAAATTTTCATCGGGAGTGTCGGATAAACGCTTCTTCGGACTGTTGAAACAGATTATTGTTTCGGAATTCCGAAGTATCGATAGTCAGAATGGATGTCGACAATCGCTACGTCGGAACAGAAAACGTCGGACTATTGACTTTTCGGACAGTTGATCATCGGAAACATCGGGCAGCGCCCGTGACGACTTGAAGAATGGATGGCACTGAAACTTAACCAAACAAGATCTTCTTCTTGGTTACTTGTAACGGACTCCATTCAGCGAGCAATACTCTCTACTTACTGAGAGGTGAAGGGACAAGGAGGATGAGAGTGAAAACGTTTGAGCTTCTCCTTCAAAGTGATCCCGCAGGGACTGACAAGGAGGGGTCTGCTGATGCACGCCAGTGTCCTGGTGCAGGATGTTCCGCGTCCTTAGGATAAATGGAAGAAATGATTTAAATGCAGGTAGGCTACACATCTGTTCACGGGTGTAGCACGTGGAGCTTCAAGTTCAAATGAATCGGTCCCAATCTTGTAGAGTACGAGACATGTGGAAAAGGGCCCGGGAGGCGTGATGACATTTGTGACGTCACCATGCTAGACTGTCCTTTCGCCGTTCCACGATTATGTCTGACTATTCTTGCTGAGTTTTTAATATACTTTTTATCTTCATCATCATTATCATTTTTTTGTGTGCTTTGCTTGGGAGAGAGAGGGAGTGAGGCGCGCACAGCTCAAAACAGTCATTGCGTAATTAGTAGTCGTGCACGCAACCATTTTTTAGTTCGTCGCACGACTAGTCGTGCCAATAGCCGGACTGGGTTGCGAGTCGTATTATCGCACGACTAGTCGTGCACGCAACACCAGTTTTCTTCGTCGCACGACTAGTCGTGCCAATATCCGGACTGGGTTGAGAGTCGTATTATCGCACGACTAGTCGTGCACGCAACACCGGCCAAATAAAAATAAAATTTTTCCCATTATTTACAAGCCTAAGGCATAAGCCTATTAGTTAACTTACATAACTGGAAAAATAGTGATGCGACTGAATCGATTGATTCGATCAATGTCATGATTCAATGTGATTGTGACAATGACAATGTGACACTTACTTTGACTTACTGACCGAAACCGAGCTATTTTGCGAGTGGACACCCTTCGTAGTCGAATTACTTCTACTGAAGTTTAAAGATAGATCAATATTGATTTCCGTCGAAGGTTCTTGGTGCAATGCTTACATTTCATAATATGACTAAGACAGAATGACGTTTTTAGTGTTTCAAAACAGCAGCAATCGTTCTCTTAAGTTTTGTTTACATGCTTCACGCCACACCTCTTGGAGGCCATTTTGACGATTGCGAAAGATCATGTGACTAGACACCAACGTTTGTGGAACTAGCCTACATCAGCCAATGAAAACGATCTTTCCATTTGCTTCAGAAGCAAAGCAGACGACAGTGAAATGGAAACGTCTGCTCGCGCGTTCTTGAAAACGTCCACGCAAAGAGGTTGTCATGTTTTTAGCCTGTCAGAAACGGGTTCTTGTTTTAAAAAAAAACCAACATATGTAAGTTAAGTAAGGTTTTTGGTTCCTAAAACCCGTATATGGTTTTTCTTCAAGCTCTGCTGACTTGAATTATGGTGTTCCCCAAGGCTCTGTCCTTGGTCCCATTCTGTTTGTTCTATATACCCAACCCATCTCTGACATTGTAGCCCATCATGACATTTCACACCACTGCTTCTCTGATGACAATCAAATCTACATTTCTGGTGACATCTCTCTCCTCTCCTCCATCATTGATCGCTCACAGCTCTGCATCTCTGACATAAAGGCATGGATGACTTGCAACAAACTTCAGTTAAACAATGACAAAACTGAACTGATCTTCATTCTCCCAAAACGGCTCATGTCTACAATCTCTGTTCCTTCTTCTGTCCAACTTGGTACCTCTCTCATTCAGACCTCTACCACTGTGCGAAATCTAGGCGTTGTACTTGATCAGACACTCTCTTTTCAAAATCAGATTTCTTCTATCTGCCGTGCTTGCTACTTGGAGCTTCGGCGAATCAGTTCTGTGCGCCACCTTCTGTCTGAAGAAGCCACCAAGACTCTAGTTTCTGCTTTCATTCTTTCAAGACTTGACTACTGTAATTCTCTTCTTGCTGGCTGTCCACAGAATCTTCTTGCAAAATTGCAGAAAGTCCCCAAAAAAATGCTGCTCGCCTTGTCTCGAAATCTCCGAAAACCTCTCATGTTTCTCCCTTGCTTAAATCTTTGCACTGGCTTCCTGTTGAAAAACGCATCAAGTACAAACTTTCTTTGCTCTGTTACAAGGCATTGGATGGCCTCGCTCCATCTTACCTCTCTAAACTTCTGTCGACCTATACTCCTTCCAGACAGCTTCGCTCTTCCTCTGACACTCGCATTATGCAGATCCCTCGTTTTCGGGCCAGAACACTTGGTGAACGTTCTTTTACTTTTCAGGCTCCTTCCTGCTGGAACAATCTCCCTTCTGCACTCCGAAACTCAAACAGTCTTTCTCTTTCAAGTCCTCCCTCAAAACAACTCTCTTCAAAACATAATTTTTCTGCTCCTTCGCTGGTGTGTGGGTGTGTGCGTGTTTGTGTGTGTGTGTGTGTGTGTGTGTGTGTGTGTGTGTGTGTTGTTTGTGTGTGTGTGTGTGTGTGTGTGTGTGTGTGTGTGTGTGTGTGTGTGTGTGTGTGTGTGTGTTAGGGCTTATTGCTGTAAGCGCTTAGGGCTTTTGTTTAAGATTAAGCGCACTAAATGTTCCTTATTATTATTATTATTATTATATTGCTAGATCACTTTTGTTCTTTTGCATTGCTTGCAGCATGTTGTTCAAGTTAATAAGCCAGAAATATGGTTAAGGCATGTAATTAACAAATAAAAGAAGTGATTTACAGCAGTGAGGTGAAGCCGCAAACAGCTTTGTGTACACACAGTTGAATATAGCTCCAGGTGCAGCGCACATATACTTTTGTTTAAAATCAGCTAGGGTTAACCAAATATTGGGGCGAAGTGAAATGTTGCATGCATAGTTTCAAAAACGACTTTTTGAAAGAAATTTCAGACGTAAAAAGAATGGGGCAACAGTATCTTGCCCCACTGGGTTTTTTTCCCCCCATTGTACATGGTTTTAACAATTGCATCACTTTTGTTTTCATTGTCATCATAACCCACCTGACCACACAGCGCGTAACGTAGAGGTGAGTTTTACGTCCTACCGGCCGGAGACCCATTAGGACGTATGGTCTGTAGGCCTATATATATATATATATATATATATATATATATATATATATATATATATATATATATATTAGTTCAAAGTGAAGTGACTGCAAGCGGAAATTAAAGCAAATTTAAAAGAACAATTATTAATACGCCTGACAAAAGGGACGAACAAATTACAAGACAAAACAACAAATCAGCCTACAAGACAAAACACAACGCGTTTCGACCTCTCTGATCTTCTTCAGACAAATATTAAAAACTATCTAGATGACTCCACCGAACAACGTGGATAAACGAATCACAAGACAAAACGAAGAACGAACGATCACTCATCTCAAATTGGGCGCAAAATGGATGTTGAATGATTTTATTCAACGTCCGTTTTACGCCCAATTTTTGTGATTCGTTTGTCCACGTTGTTCGGCGGGGTCATTTAATTTATTTTTCTAAAAAGGTGTTTAGATTTCTGCTTGCAGTCGCCTCACTTTGCGAGTGACTTCTTCAGGCAAGATAAACAATATTCAGAACGATGAAACGAAAAACGAACGATCATTTGTTTTCTCAAATCGGGCGTAAAGTGGACCCTTAGTAAAACCATTCAACGTCCATTTTACGCCCAGTTTGAGAAGATGAGTGATTGCTCGTTCTTCGTTTCATTGTCCTGGATATTGTTTTCTCTTGCCAGAAGAAGACCAAAGAGGTCGAAACACGTGTTTTGTAATGTAATTTGTTTGTCCCTTTCGTCTGGCGGAATAAGGATAATTTTTCTTTTAAATTTGAAGTCTGTATAGTTCTGATGGCAGGATGTCGAGCTGGTCATTGGCAGGAGTCTTGGGCTTGGTTCTGGACGTGGGCTGTCGTACCTTGTTCTGCTTTCGTCCCAGACTGGAGTTTGGGCCCTCATCTTTCGTCGTGCTGAACCGATATACAGCACTTGGTTCTTTTTCAGTGTGAACTGGCGTACGTCCACTTTATGATGCTGGTCAGCCGATTGTGAGCATCGGCATTCTTCGCCTCTTCTCTATCAAAAAGGTCTGTTTTCAGGGCTATCAGGCGGCCGTCTTCATGCTCGGACCGCGATGGTCCTGTGCCGGGGGAAGAACAAGGCGCAGGATTGACTTCGCTGGAGCGCTGCACGGGTCCCAGAGAGAGTCCTCGCTGACTACAGCTGAGTGGACAATTCTTCAGGCACCCCCCCCCCCCCCCCCCCCCCCCCCCCCCCCCCCCCCCCCCCCCGAGCGGGATGAGAAACTTGTGTTAAAGTTATTTATATTTTCTTTTAGATTTATCTTGTATGATCATTACTGTGTGTGTCAGTGTGTAGAAGAAAATGGATACGTACTGCATTAAGAATATTAGTTTTCTTAGAGAAAAGAAAAAATGTTCTATCGAATGCATGTTGGAATCATATGTAAATTACAGGCGTCATATGTATCCGAACGATCAGAGAAATGTTCAGTACGAAAGTGGTCAATTTGCTCATGTTAAATCTCCGATAGCATTACGAATCTTGTAAGTGAACAAAAGGAACTTTAAGATGGAAGTCGTTGTTTGAACCAGTATTTACTGTCGGAAAGGGCGCAAGAGAACATCCGAAGGCCCTTGATTTATTAACAGACTTAGTTACAGACACTACAAATTAGTTACAGATACTACAAAAGAATTTTGCAGATAAAAGTATGGTGTCAAAATTGTGACTCGGGAGCCTGCACTGTGCGTTCAGTTTGACATGGTAACAAGCTGTGGGAGTACCACTTCTCTCAGGAAAAGTGGACAGTCGTTGCTCCTTGTCCAGGGTTTATTTGTTCAATTTTTGTTTACCTCCCCCCCCCCCCCCCAAATTCCCTTCCCTCTTCCGTCCACCCCCACCGCCCCTCCCAGTTTTACTGCCTTTCCATCCCATCCGTTTTGTCACCTTCGCCTTGGTTGATCTGTGTAATCCCCCGTCGGGTCTGATGACTTTCGACCCGTGGTCCGCCTTGCAGAACTATCTTCGTAAAAAAATGACGATGTTCATGAATTTTGGCGTCGCGTTAGTTGACAGAGAGAGGCCAGTTTTGACAGAGTATTTTTCTCCCTCATCTTTGTAAAATGTTTTGATTCATGTGACGAAAAGTGATGATATTTTCCCTTCGCGCGTGGAGGTTAATCGCAATTAAGTTTGTGACCTGACTAATTCAAGAAACTTTGAACTTAAACTGAAATCTTGATCTCTGATCGTCTTTTACAGACATTTATCATGGAAAAGACTGTGTTACGTTCCCTACCATCGACAGAGGAAGACGGACTTAGGTGTTACACGGGTATCAGTTCAAGTCGACATCGCAAAAACCAGAAATGGCAGCAGCATCAAACTGGCAATGCAAGCACACTTCATGCTGTCCCCGATGCACTCTAGATTATGGGGATGAAATCATTCAGGTATGTGGAAGAGTTAAAAACGACATAAGACGCTCTTCATCTGCACGGAAATCATCGAAGCTTTCACACGCATTTGTAACTCTTCTCTCTTCTCAATCCGCAGTGGTGTGTGTGTGTGTGTGTGTGTGTGTGTGTGTGTGTGTGTGTGTGTGTGTGTGTGTGTGTGTGTGTGTGTGTATGTGTGTGTGTGAGAGAGAGAGAGAGAAAGAGAGAGAACGGCAAATTCTCTCTTTCTTTTTGTGTAATAAAAGGCCAGCATCAGAAGAGAGGGGATAGCAAATAAGATCGCTGTAAAATTTACATTTTGTCTCGCCCACACATCCACAAACTCGCACTCACGCCTACACACAGACACACACACACACACACACACACACACACACACACACACACACACACACACACGCACACACACGCACACGCACGCACACACAGGGGTCTTGTACCCAATGTCAACTGACGAACTCGGGGGAGACAGCGTATCTTGCACACTGGCGTAGGTAGGCCTACTACCTCTCTAGTTCCCAGTGTCGGCTGACCAACTCGGGGAAGACACAGCATAATCTTCCACGCTGGCGTATGAATCAGGGGAGCGGGCAGGGGTGGGGGAGGCGAACGGGAGCGGTGCTCAGCTCCCGGAATAGTCAGGAAGGGTGGGAGGCAACGTTTATTTTTTCCCTCAGGCTTGCCACATGCCAGTTTGAGCAGATACTCGCCTCGGTGGTCAAGCTGCTCAAGCTGTACCTGACAATAACGGTGACAACAGAAACTGCC
>CM031620.1:11378275-11398275 GCA_018398815.1 Conus ventricosus | reverse complement strand
TTATTGTCGTTGCTGTTGTCGTGTACCCGTCCCTTAGTGTGGCTTGTGGTGCGGTTGCACCTTGGTATAGTTCAGCTCAACTTCGGTTTGCTTTCTCTCTCTCTCTCTCTAATTCCACCGCCCGTGCTATTCATCCTGCAAGTTCACGGGTGGCCGGTACCTTTCTCTCGAACTTTCTGTCTATCGGCCTCTCGCCTGTCTTTTTACCTGTCGCACGTGCTTCGTTTCTTTTAGTTTGAAGTATGCTCACTCTGTGACGCAGCATGGCATGTTGGCCGCCATTGCTGAGGGAGGTTAGCTCTTCACTCGAGCGGAAGATGTCTCTGGGGGCGCCTGCTCCAGTCTTGGTTCTTTACCATATCATCGAGAGTACAGTCAGTACTTTCAATTCCTGCAGTCGGCCTGTAGGAGAGGGACATCATCACTTCTGTTTCCGCATCTTCGCCTCTGTCCTCTCGACTGGACAGAGGGTAGAGAGAGTCCTTTGACCCGCCTCCTCGGGGTCACCCACGGGTAGCTGGTAAGCATCAGTTTCGTGGTCTGTTTGTTTTGATTTGTTGTTGTTAGCCGGCTTAGTCTTCTCTTTTGCGCAATTTTCTTTTGTTTTCGAAATTGTAAGAGAAATATGGTGTGAGCCCTTTTCTCTGGTTAATTCAATCTTTAACATGGCCATTCTAAATTATTTCCAAAATTCTTTCTCCTGTTTATGCATCTGGTGATGCGGTAGTCGGTGGGGAAGGGAGAGAACCTGGTGATTCAGGGTTGGAACTTGCTTGGTCTCGCTCGTCCGCCCCTGTCACATTCGCCGGACTTTTATCCTTCGGCCACCGTCTGTTTGTGTGTGCAAGGAGAACGAGTTTTATGTTCACGAGCGTGCGTACGCATGATTTGTCGTTCGGATGCGTGGTTGAAGATTTGTGTTATTTTGAAATGTGTTTATAAAATGTGACAGTTATGCCATTGAATTATTATTTGCAAATGTGGTGGCAGTTATTAAGCGATAGTCGCTGTGTTGATTTATTTCCTAAGGAAGGAAAACGTTAAGCGTGAGTGAGAGAAGGGTGAAGATAATTCATATTTGTTTTATAACCTGTTGATTTAATGCAGTCTTTTACCTGCATCGTGTGGGAAGACTTGATTCAATGGGTGTACTGTGTGCGTTTAATACACTTCCCCTCGCCCATCATGCGAGTGGCTGTTAAGACTTGACAGCAATGGTCAGACGGTACTGACGGCAGGGTTCCAGTACCCTTCTTCCTTCCTCCTTCCTTCTTCTTTTCCTCCTCTCCGACTCTCCTCCCAGCTACGTCTTCCCCCCTCCCGGGGGCTTCACCTGGAGCACGAACTGGATGGTGCCACGTGCTGGTCGAGGCCACGTTCTGGCTGAGACCACGGACGGGATGGTGCCACGCGCTGGTCGAGGCCACGCCTTGGTCGGGACCGTGGACTGCTAGAAGAGCCCGCCGTCTTGACTGGCCGGCCTGGACCCCCGTCCAGGACCTCCAGTAACAGCTACGTCCCCCCCCCCCCCCCCCCCCCCCGGGACACTCTCTTCACTGCCCGCTTGGGAGTCGAGGGTGTCGGCTTTGGGCGACTCCCTGCGAGAACCAGCCCGGCTCGGAGCACCTAGTGCGACAGGGTGCTCCCTGCGGACTTGACAGGGGCAGGGATGTGGACGCGCTCCATGGTGTGAGAAAGGATTGATACTGGGAATATTCCTTTATAATTGTGTATATGTCATATGTGCTGGAGTGCTGTAATTGTGATCGTGTACGTCGTATGGCGAAATATTTATTTATAATCGTGCATGTTGTGGGTGTGGGAGTGCTTGATTGTGATTGTGCATGTTGTGCGCGTTGGAGCGCTTGATCGTGATTGTGCATGTTGTGTGCGTTGGAGTGCTTGATCGTGATTGTGCATGTTGTGTGCGTTGGAGTGCTTGATCGTGATTGTGCATGTTGTGTGCGTTGGAGTGCTTGATCGTGATTGTGCATGTTGTGTGCGTTGGAGTGCTTTATTGTGATCGTGCATGGTGCGTGTGTTGGAATGTTTATTTTGCTGGTGTGAATAAATGGGGTGTTGTATCGTAATCTTTATTGTGTGGTCTCTTGCGGAGCGTGTGAGGTCAGTCACTCCCTTCACTCCCACCTAGACCGATCCTGTCAGGGCAGACCTCCAGGGGTCGGTCGTGACAGAGAAATGCAATTATTTTGTGCACCAGTCAGTGATGCTATTTTGAGTGCATGCTGAGGTAAGGGAAGTGAGAGCGTTTTGAACTTGGCAGGTATATCAAAAGGCGATTTGCAGACTTCTTGTTATAGGACACAGAGACGAAAGATGTTTTAACAGTCTTTGATTCAGCCTTAGTGACACCAGTGCAAAACAGCCGTCTTCTGGCTACAAACGGTATGCAGTCTTTATTGAGCTGAAACAAAAGTCATCTGTTCAATAATTTTAAAAAATCATCTGACCATAGCATCTGCTGCCCCGGTTTTGTACTTCATAATTATGACGGTATCTCAAACTCACCTGACGCTGACATGATGACAAGATCTTGCGGCAGGTCAGCGTGATGCGACACCGCCGTCCTTTCAGGCACAAATTGAAGAAGCACCAGATTTTGAAGCAGATACTGACAAAGCATCAGATGCCCACGCAGATGCAGCCAAAAGAGGGGAGTGTGAAAATCACTCCATCGAGAAAGAGGTGTGAGCCATTTTGATTCTAGTACGTTTGCATAGGTGACTTGTAGAGGTTTTTTTTTTTTTACAGCAGGGCTAATTCTGATGGAACAAAGCTCAGAAGCGTTCCAACTGGAATGCACAAAGATCTCTAAGGAGAAAGACGAGAAATGGATGTTCACAATACATTCATTTAAAAAGAGGGAACAGCTAAGATCAGATACACTGACCGCAGTTGATTTCATGATGGCTGAATTGATGAGTACCGAGGACCTGGACGAGGCGTTTTGGGTGCTGGTCAGCATCAAGGGAGGATCAAGTTCAGAACAATAAAGAAACCACCACCGTGTCCTCTCCAATAGTGTTCGTCACAGAAGTTGATTTTTTTGCCTGTCTCCACACCTATGCACGCCAGTGATAGTTGTTGCTGCGCGTCCTTAAACACAGACTTGACAGATTTGCTAGACAAAAGATACTGCACGTTCAGTATGTCGCCATCAGAGCCCGTGTGTGCCATATCACCTGTGTCTCTTTCTGTCCAAGTCCAAGCCAAATCAGGGATGCCCTTGATCCTGATGGTTTGTCATCCCATGACCCTATAGCCGGCAACCTCACTGCAGTCCCACGGCTAGACACTGTCCCACAGCCAGTAATAGTCCCTCAGCCAGTAATAGTCCCTCAGCCAGTAATAGTCCCTCAGCCAGTTGCTGCGTCAGTGACAATGATAGACAGGCTTTTGTTGTGATGCCACGCGCTTGCAGGATACACACAGTTAGTCTGAGGCTCGCTGAACAGACCGCTGACCATACCACACAGATGTTTAGAGAACATGTGAACAGACCGCTGATCAGCGACGTTTAGAGAACATGTGAAGAGACTGCTGATCAGAGATGTGTAGAGAACATGGGAACAGACTGCTGACCATAGATGTTCAGAGAACATGTGAACAGACTGCTGACCATAGATGTTCAGAGAACATGTGAACAGACTGCTGATCAGAGATGTGTAGAGAAACATGTGAACAGACTGCTGACCATGGATGTTCAGAGAACATGTGAAGAGACTGCTGACCATAGATGTTCAGAGAATATGTGAAGAGACTGCTGACCATAGATGTTCAGAGAACATGTGAACAGACTGCTGACCATAGATGTTCAGAGAAGATGTGAAGAGATTTGCTGATCAGAGATGTTCAGATGACATGTGAAGAGACTGCTGATCAGAGATGTTTAGAGAACATGTGAAGAGACTGCTGATCAGAGATGTTCACATGACATGTGAAGAGACTGTTGATCAGAGATGTTCAAATAACATGTGAAGAGATTGCTGGTCAGAGATGTTCAGATAACATGTGAACAGACTGTTGATCAGAGATGTTCAGGAACATGTGAACGGACTGCTGATCAGAGATGTTCAGAGAACATGTGAACAGATTGCTGGTCAGAGATGTTCAGACAACATGTGAAGCGAGTGCTGGTCAGAGATGTTCAGAGAACATGTGAAGAGAGTGCTGGTCAGAGATGTTCAAATAACATGTGAAGAGACTGCTGATCAGAGATGTTCAGAGAACATGTGAAGAGATTGCTGATCAGAGATGTTCAAATAACATGTGAAGAGACTGCTGATCAGAGATGTTCAGAGAACATGTGAAGAGATTGCTGATCAGAGATGTTCAAATAACATGTGAAGAGACTGCTGGTCAGAGATGTTCAGAGAACATGTGAACAGACTGCTGATCAGAGATGTTCAGAGAACATGTGAAGAGAGTGCTGGTCAGAGATGTTCAGAGAACATGTGAAGAGATTGCTGGTCAGAGATGTTCAGAGAACATGTGAACAGACTGCTGATCAGAGATGTTCAAATAACATGTGAAGAGACTGCTGATCAGAGATGTTCAAATAACATGTGAAGAGACTGCTGATCAGAGATGTTCAAAATAACATGTGAACAGACTGCTGATCAGAGATGTTCAAATAACATGTGAAGAGACTGCTGATCAGAGATGTTCAGAGAACATGTGAAGAGAGTGCTGGTCAGAGATGTTCAGAGAACATGTGAAGAGATTGCTGGTCAGAGATGTTCAGAGAACATGTGAACAGACTGCTGATCAGAGATGTTCAGAGAACATGTGAAGAGAGTGCTGGTCAGAGATGTTCAGAGAACATGTGAACAGATTGCTGGTCAGAGATGTTCAGAGAACATGTGAAGAGAGTGCTGGTCAGAGATGTTCAGAGAACATGTGAACAGACTGCTGATCAGAGATGTTCAGAGAACATGTGAACAGACTGCTGATCAGAGATGTTCAGAGAACATGTGAACGGACTGCTGATCAGAGATGTTCAGAGAACATGTGAACGGACTGCTGATCAGAGATGTTCAGAGAACATGTGAACGGACTGCTGATCAGAGATGTTCAGAGAACATGTGAACGGACTGCTGATCAGAGATGTTCAGAGAACATGTGAACAGACACTGACCACACCACACAGTTGTTTAGAGAACTTAGAAACGGCAGATCATTTGTTATACGGTTGTTGATGGAGCATATGAACAGCCTGCTAATCACAAGTGACAACGCAGTCGTATTGTGTCTGATCCGTATGAGACTTTAGGTAACGACTGCAACAGTTTAAAACCGCGAATTATCTTAAGGGTAACAAAGAAAGAAAAGAGAAAGAAGTGGACGCTTCTATGGTCCATGAAAATAATCAGGCTTGGTCTACAGCAGACTGTTTTTGTTACGCCCGTGAGGCGGTTTTTTTTAACAGGAGGAGAGGGAGAGAAACTGAAACATTCCAACACATTTCATTTGGTAATACTGTCTTATAGTCAAATTAGCTTTAAAATTGTTGATTGACGTGGTTTTCAGTGCCAGTTTCGTACTGATCTATGTCTGGGACGCCATGCTAGATTTTATATCGAAAGAAAAGAATTGAAATTGTTTGTTCACACGTGTTTGAAAGATCGTAAAGTTGTAGTCATACAGAAAAGAAAGAAAGAAATGAACAACACAGAAAACTCAGCCCTGTTTCTGTGGCTTTGCAAAACGTTTTCAAACACTGCCAAATACTGGACGTGTGGATGAGTGGAGAGAGGTGGCGGTGGGGAGGGGGAGATGAGTCTTGTATCATGACAGTTTGGTTAATGTCGCATGTTGTAAGTCCAAGAAGTCGTCGAATGTTACGTCAAGTCGAAAACGCCGTTTGGTGCTGAAAATAGGCTTTGCGCAGCACGTGTTTCCTGCGTTTCCGTCAGTCATACTGTTGTCAGAAACAGATTTGGGGCGCGTGCTCTCATTGCATGACGTGTTTTACTGTAGCGAAATACAGACTTTTCCTTTTTTCAGATTTCGCAATACGAGCCAGTGAACAAGGCTGCTGTAAGATGCATGTGACTGTGGCTTCCTTGAAAATTAGAATTATAGTAGGAGAGTAGACAGGAGGTAGGTTTTAGGAGTGAGGAGGATGGGGAGGGGGGGGGGGGGGGGGATGAGATGAGAATGAAAAAGAAGACGTTAATGTGTGTATATAGAACACCTCTTGAGCATATGGAAACCCTTGAGTTCTGTATTTTGAACAGATCCACTTGTAACTTCTTTAAATATTTTGAAACTGCGAAGGAAAGTTATCCAGTGGGGCGTTTAATCACAAAATAACTTTACTTTGACAGAGAGCACCCTTCTATCAAACAGTAAGGTCGGATTCGTGGGACCGTGTCCCTGGTTTAAGCCATAACTGTGGTATTTTGTGCGTTTCTGGTACGTGTGGAAGATTACGATATTTCTGAATTTGAATTCACTTTGATCATCGATGGGGGAAAAAAAGCGCAACAGAAAGAAATCATGTCAGAAGGCGGGTGAGCGGCAGCTCTCTTTCTTAGTAGAGGCACTTCGGAATGGTAACAGCAGGATCTCGTTGACAGTGTATGCACCAGTTGGGCAGTGCGCATTTCAGTGCCAGTGCTCATTGTGTAGGAGCCTTTACCACTGTGCAATACGCCGTAAACGACTCAGCTTTGAAGTGTACTTACTGCGTTTGTGCTTCTTTAAATGCGTTTTTCCTGAAACGTCAGTTAAACCACCGAGGACAGCAATCATTTACCTACACTATGAATCTGTCTGATTATGATTATTACTTTTACTATTGTTGGTATCATTGTTACTGTTCTTCTTATTATTATTGCTGTTATCATTATTATTGTTGTTATTATTGCAATTATCATTCTTCTTTTCATTATTGTCAGCGTTGTTGTCATTATCGCCGTCATCTTCATCATCATTACCTTATTGCCATTATATTGTTATGATTATTATCATCATCATTGCTTTCATTATTGTAATCATTAGCGTGGTGTCAAAAACTAAATCCAACAGTGCAAAAGCAAATCAAGTCAATCATATATAATCATTATAGGAGGGTAATTGATTCTTTTCATGTAAATTATTCATATGGTTTTGTTATTTGAGTTGTTCAGTTTGTGTGAACATCATTCTGTTAATTTAATTACATTGATGGAACAGACATATGCTTATAGGTCGAACATTCCAGGCAGTAGACTAACGTTAGTTTCTCATTATCATCATTCAGAAAGTGCTTTCCATTTAAAGATGAAAAATTTCATATGCTTATCATCATGCCCCTCTCTCTGTCTCTGACTCTGTCTCAGTCTGTCTGTCTCCATCTCTGTATATATCTCTCTGTCTGTCTGTCCCTGTCCCTCTCTCTCTCTCTCTCTCTTTCTTTCTTTCTATCTCTCTCACTCACTCTCTCTCTCTCTCTCTCTCTCTCTCTCTCTCTCTCTCTCCTCTCTCTCTCTCTCTCTCTCTCTCTCTCGTATGTGTTTGAGTGTAGATCTGTGTTTGTGTGCATGTAACTTGAAAAACTTTTAGTTTTGGGCAAAGCACATTCCACATGTAATAAGCAAGCAATGCAAGCGATCAAGAAAATACGCGCGCACGAGAGAGAGAGAGAGAGAGAGAGAGAGAGAGAGAGAGAGCTCTCCCGTGTGTATGTGTGTGTGTGTGTGTGTGTGTGTGTGTGTGGCTAACGTGCGCCGGTACGTATGTCGGTAAATATTACGTGTCATGATCATTTCAGTCAATGTCATATGTCACCAATACTTGTATTCCCTAGCCATTAGACCGCCAGGACAATACACGTATGTGTGTGTGTGTGTGTGTGTGTGTGTGTGTGTGTGTGTGTGAGTGAGTGTGTATGTGTGTGTGTGTGAGTGAGTTTGTGCGCGTGTGTGTGGACATGCGCATAAGGGTATATATATGAATGTGCGTGCGTGTGTGTAGACATGCGCATATGGGTATATATATATATATATATATATATATATATATATATATATATATATATATATATATATTAGTGTGGTTAAAATACCCAAAATGATTTTGATAGTGCTCGACCCCTTGGGAGCAACATTTGTTAAAAAACACGTGCAGCCAACCCGCACGTGCAAACAACCGCAAACGGGAGCCCACACGCTATATAACATCGGCGGTGGGCAAACCAAAAACCATCCTGATGACAGCGCAACGCGCTCGAAACAAATTTGTAGATTCTATTTTAAAAAACCTATTTTAACATATATATATATATATTATATATATCCAAAAAAAAAAAAAAGACACAAGAACAACAAGCTGTTGTGGTTATAAATGAAATTTTCGGCTTTATTTGCCTTCGTCAGCACATGACATCCTCCCTGAGTGCCAGCAGGTAAGGTATATATATATATATATGAATTATAAACAAAGCTTGCTCTTATGTCTTAGATTGAAGAAATAGGGGGAGATACGCATTCATATCTGCAGTGGGAGATGATTCTGCCTAACTAACAGTATGTGCTTGAGTGGGTGAATGGGGAAAATAAAATAAATGCTTCTCAAAATGAGCCTTCAGCAAGCTTATATTCTCCAAGGGGGAGACATCCTCCAATAGGGAGGGAAACTCACTAACATATAACTCCTGGTCATATACCGATATTTCGAAACTTGGTGGTTTCTCCTCAGTGACCGCGGAAAGTGGTAATTTGACTCCTCTGCCTTTTCAGTTTTAAGAAAAATGCAATCCCAGAAAAGGCTGGTGTGCAATACCGTAGTATGTTTGTTGAGTTTTCAAAAAACCAATCAAAGGTGCCATCTAAGAAGCAAAAGAAAATCACGAAAGAGCAAAACAAGCTACATTTTCTTGTGAAAAGTAGAAAATATAAAAAGATATCATCTAAGACACAAGTGCTGAGGGCCAGTTCTTGGAATGAATCCGCAAGGTACTTATCCTTGGAATTTATTAGTTTGTTGTATATATATATATATATATATATATATGTGTGTGTGTGTGTATGTATATATATATATATATATATATATATATATATATATATATATATATATATATATATATATGTGTGTGTGTGTGTGTGTGTGTGTGTGTGTGTGTATTCCTACCCATACTATTAACCTTTCAAAAGATTCAAAGTGTGAGAGAGAGAGAGAGAGAGAGAGAGAGAGAGAGAGAGACAGACAGACAGACAGACAGACAGACAAAGAGACAGACAGACAAAGAGACAGACAGGCAGACAGAAAGAGATATCAAGAAAAAAAGAATGAAACGCAAACTAACAAAGAAAAACAGAAGAAAATATAGTAAGAATTTTATGCACGTATGAGTGATATCACATTACAGCGTTCTATGCATAACTCTATAAGCTTGACTGCAGTTTTTATTGTTCTGTTTAGATGTCAGCTCGGTATTCTGCGCGATCGCGTGACAAAATGACAATGTGGTCCTCTCTCTCTCTCTCTCTCTCTCTCTCTCTCTCTCTCTCTCTCTCTCCTCTCTCTCTCTCTCTCTGAGCCCCTTCTTCCTTATCAATTACTTGATATGAGGCCCCCAAAGCAGGGCTCGTGCCAAGAGTGTTCGATATGATCTTGTTGAATATGCAGGTATTGGGTACGTGATATGTATAGACTAGAAGTAAGCTTAATGTGTGTTTGTGTGTGTGTGTGCGCGCGCGCGCTCGCGCGTGTGTTTGTATGCGTGCATGTGTAGCCTTTTGTGTATGTATTTGTGCGCGTGTATTCATCGGAGGGGATGTGTGTGTATCGGTGTGTGTGTGGGAGGTGGGCGGCGGTGGGGGTGGGTGGGATGAGTGCGTGTGCGTGCGTGCGTGTGTGTGTGTGATTTGAACCTAGAGAGAGAGAGAGAGAGCGATTTTCTCGTCCCATCTTTTGTAATGAAACGGAAGGCGTTAGTCAGGTTTTACCATCACATGTTTCTATGGAGATGGCAGGGTTAGAGTCAGGTTTTACCATCACATGTTTCTATGGAGATGGCAGGGTTAGAGTCAGGTTTTACCATCACATGTTTCTATGGAGATGGCAGGGTTAGAGTCAGGTTTTACCATCACATGTTTCTATGGAGATGGCAGGATTAGAGTCAGGTTTTACCATCACATGTTTCTATGGAGATGGCAGGGTTATAGTCAGGTTTTACCATCACATATTTCTATGGAGATGGCAGGCGTCAGAGTCAGGTTTTACCATGACATATTTCTATGGAGATGGCAGGCGTTGGAGTCAGGTTTGTTTTCCATCACATGTTTCTATGGAGATGGCAGGCGTCAGAGTCAGGTTTTACCATCACATGTTTCTATGGAGATGGCAGGCATCAGAGTCAGGTTTTACCATGACATATTTCTATGGAGATGGCAGGCGTTAGAGTCAGGTTTTACCATCACATATTTCTAAGGAGATGGCAGGCGTCAGAGTCAGGTTTTACTGTTACATATTTCAAAGGAGATGGAAGGCGTAAAAGTCAGTTTCACTGTCATTTTTATCGCGCCTGTTTTTCACTAACCTTTGACCCCTTCGTACTTGTGGAGTACTGTGTTTTAAACTAGGAATATTCTCAAAAGTATATTTTACCTATATCTATTTATCCATCGTTATCTATCTGTCTATGTATCTATCTGTTTTTTTCATTACCTACCTATCCATCTACCTATCTGTCTGTCTATCTATATACCTCTATCTATACCAGCCTTCCTCACCCCCTTCTTACCCCTCCATCTTCCCCGCTCCTTTTCCCACTCACACCCATCTCCTCTTCTCCTCCTCCGCCGCTCCTCCCCTCTCCTTTCCTCCCCTTCTCCCCTGTTTCACTTCTCCCTTCCTTGGCCCCTCGCCATTCAACAGTTTAAACGTTCAACCCGTCTTTTCTTCTCTCTCACCCCTCCCCTCTCCCCAGTCCCCTTTCCCCCTTCTGCTCTCCTCTTCTGGTGTTCGCTTACCGTCCGCTTTTCATCTTCTTGGAATTCCTTGAAGGTTGAAAAAGGAGTCTGAATCCGGGCTCAAACTTTGCTCCTTTAGATCTCCAGTCGAACATTCTCTGAACTGAGACATTTCAGCTGACAGAAAGCATAGTGTTTGTTTGTTGTTGATTTTTTCAATCTGTTTGAACGCCGACGGCGAGGTGTTTTTGACTCTTCTAGTTTCCAGACATCGATTTACTTCGTCAAATGTGACATTGAAAATACGACTAATGCGACTTCCTAACACAAAAGTAGCTAGCTGTTGATCTGTTCAGTATGCTAAGTAATCACAGTGCCATGCGTAGAGAGAATCAGACGAAAACTGTGAGGATTTGTGAAACCACAATGAACAGGATGCGCGTGGATATGTGAATATCAAGTGCATGGTCTGGATATCACATAACTGCTAAATATTTCTGTGTGTGTGTGTGTGTGTGTGTCTGTGTGTGTCTGTGTCTGTGTCTCTTTCTCTCTCTCTCTGTCTCTCTCTCTCTCTCTCTCATCACCTCCCATTTAATGAATGCGAGAGAAGTTGCTCAGATTCGCTGACACTGCAGGTGTCTGTATCTCTCGAACCTGGCTGACGTTGGATTGTGTTATCAAATAAAAGCTAAAGTAAAGCCATTTCTTGTTGTTATTAGACTCGGATGGAATTTTTTTACGCTTCGTTTTCAGCATCTTCATTGATCACTGTTTTGAAAAAAAAGGAGTGTCGAATTCTGTGGCCCTTCATGTCTTACTCTCATGGTGACCTGACCACAGTTTCGATCTCCTGTCATTATCCACGGATGCGATGGGTTCATGTCGAAAGTTGTCAGTCTTGTCAAGTTCATGAGACTGTTGTCGAACTGACGTGGTGCTGCCCTCCGGAAAGGACCCTTACTCGTATGGACTCCGCGACTAAGCAATCGTTGTCGTCAAAAGGGGACTGACTAGTAGGCGATGCCCAGCGGATGTTGCTTCAGAACGGACACCACTGAATACCACCGAAGCGCCTCACGAAGACCTGATAATATTATGGACTGTTCCCGGTAGACTGCCGGTGCTGAGGCCTGCGACGGGACGAGCAGGATGTGGCTGTGTAGGCCTGTTGGGCGGCCAGAACGAGCTGTGTGGGTGTCATGGCACTCAAAAGGAACTGAAAAGGAGAATGGAAAGAAAAAGAAAGCGTCTTTTATGGTTGTCCGCAGGAGATAAAGAAACTTTTTTGTCAAAGAAAGAAAGAAATGTGATATCTTTGACAACAGCTGATAAGGATGTTTTGTAGCTGGTCACTGGAAATAAAGGAATGTTTTGTTGCTTACAATAAGAAAATGAGAAACGATTGGAATTAGCACTGTGAAAGGAATTCAGCCTGGCACTTTTAAACTATTCAATCCATCATTCAAAATTACATTTGTGTAAGACAAGGTGTTTCTTTCAGCCTTATTGATTGGAGCTGACTGGTTGAATCTTCTATGTGTCATCAGTCCTGAACATAGAAATTTCAGACTTCGACCACTTTTGGACAATCACCCTCAAAACAATTCTGTATGATACGAAAACATTCGCTCAGTTGTTTTTGAGTTACGCTGAACACGAACACACGCACGCACGCACACTCACACACACACACAACACAACGCACACACGCATGCACGCACGCACGCATGCACGCGCGCGCGCACGCACGCACACGGAAGACTGATTACTACACCCATACTTCCGACACACGCACACGAAAATTTCTCTCTCTCTCTCTCTCTCTCTCTCTCTCTCTCTCTCTCTGTGCCATACTTCACAGCTATGCACGCCCTGTCACAGGATCATTAACTCTGCTGGACTGACCCCAATGGCCATCGATTCATAGGAGCACTCAACGGACCTGTCAACCCTGGTTGCCGGCCTCAGAGCGACATTTCTTCCACACATGCAGCAAGCACTCCTCCAGGAGAGAGACAGGGGTGAGCAACTGTGGAAAGGGAAAGGACGAGAGGATCGGGTGAGGGGAGGGGAGAGGTGGGTGGTTGGATTGATGGGAATATCTGTTGATTTCACAGAGGCTTTTGATATAACTGGCTACAATTAACAAGTTTTTAACCTAGAACCATCTCCATGTGGGATGACAAGAAACACACTCCAGCTCTAATCAATCTGTTTCTACAGAACTGCCAGGCAATACTATCATGTCAGATAGCCGGCGCTACCAGTATGATAGGGTGTCTCCCGAGGTTCAGTTTAAGGCTGGTTCTTGATTTCTTTTTTCAATAAACGAATTCAAGAAACTCTCTCTCTCTCTCTCTCTCTCTCTCCTCTCTCTCTCTCTCTCTCTCTCTCTCTCTCCTCTCTCTCTCTCCCCCCCCCCCCTCACACACACTAAAACACGCACGCACGAACATACACGCACACACACACACCGCGCGCGCGCACACACACACACACACACACACACACACACACACACACCACACACACACACACACACACACGCACGCACACACACACGCACGCACACACACGCACACACACACAATTATTCGTAACAAATGACTTAAAAATCGGAGTAAGACAGGAAAAGAGTGTAAAAATCGGAGTGAGACAGACACAAGATGCAAAGCATATAAAGGTACTCCCAGTTTATCCTGAATACGCGTGAGATATTCCATAAAGAAGAAAAACCATGTTGGGCTGGTGCAACCGTTAGTAATGGCTATTCTGGTAAACATCGGCCATCATCTGTGACCTATAATAAACATACTTACAAATTTTCAGAAAGATCGGCCAAGTACTTTCTGAGATTTTCCATAGAGAAGAAAGCCATTATGGGCCACTAGTAACGGCTATAACGGTAAATTAAAACATCCGGCATCATCCGTGATCCATAATGAACATACCTACAAATTTTCAGAAAGATCAGCCAAGTACTTTCTAAGATATTCCATAAAGAAGAAAACCCGTTATGGGCCGTTATAGCTGTTAGTAACGGATATAACGGTAAACTAAAACATCGGGCATCATCCGTGACCCATAATGAACATACCTACAAATTTTCAGAAAGATCGGCCACGTGCTTTCTGAGATTGTCCATAAAAAAGAAAAACCGTTATGGGTCGTTATAGCCGTTAGTAACGGCTATAACGGTAATTTAAAACATTGGGCGTCATCCGTGACCCATAATGAACATACCTACACATTTTCAGAAAGATCGCTAAATACTTTCTGAGACATTCCATAAAAAAGGAAAACCGTTATTGGCCGTTGTAGCCGTTAGTAACGGCTATAACGGTAAACTAAAACGTCGGGCATCATCCGTCGCCCAAAATGAACATACCTACAAATCTTCAGAAAGATCGGCCGAATACTTTCTGAGATATTCCATAAAGAAGAAAAACCGTTATGGGCAGTTATAGCCGCTAGTAACGGCTATAACGGTAAACTAAAATATCGGGCATCATCCGTGACCCATAATAAACATACCTACAAATTTTCAGAAAGATCGATAAGGTGCTTTCTGAGATATTCCATGCAGACGAAAATCCGTTATGGGCCGTTATAGCCGTTAGTAACGGCTATAACGGTAAACTGAAACATCGGGCATCATCCGTAACCCATAGCGAACATACCTGCTAATTTTCACAAAGATCGGCCAAGTACTTTCTGAGATATTCCATAAAGAAGAAAAACCGTTACAGGTCGTTACAGCCGTTAGTAACGGCTATAACGGTAAACTAAAACACCGGGCATTATTCGTGATCCATAGTGGACACACCTACAAATTTTCAGAACGATCGGCCAAGAACTTTCTGAGATTTTCCAATATTGAAGAAAAACCGTTACAGGCCGTGACAGCCGTTAGTAACGGCTATAACGGTAAACTAAAACATCGGGCATCACCCGAGACCCATAGTGAACATACCTGCTAATAATCACAAAGATCGGCTGAGTACTTTCTGAGATATTCCATAAAGAAGAAAAAAACGTTACAGGCCGTTACAGCCGTTAGTAACGGCAATAACGCTAACGTAAAACATCGGGCATCATCTGTGACCCATAATCAACATACCTACAAATTTTCAGAAAGATCGGCCCAGTAGTTTTGTCTGGAGCGAGTGGAACACATTTTGATCACGGACGTACGGACGGACACACACACACACACACACACACACACACACACACACACACACACACACACACACACACACACACACAGCATTCTCCGTTCCCATTCTAAAGTACTTCCTGTTCTATATGAACTTGGAGTACAAAAAGGGTACACTCCTCGTTAAAACAGTAGTTGAACACTCGCGTTTGATTTATTACAATGTTTGGACCAAGGATATCATTAGTTATGGCTTGACTATGTCCTGTTCGCTTGGATGGGCGGCAGACAGGTGGTAGCGTACTCATGTTCCAAAAACAATCCAATGATTTATTCATTCCATCGCCCATCCAACCAGCACAGCGGTCTGCGAGGTGCACGCTACCCTCCTTTCTTTCACAAGTAACCTTCGACTGCTATAAAATTACACTGGCGTGAGCGCGGATTCTGTGTGCGTGTGTGTGTGTGTGTGTGTGTGTGTGTGTGTGTGTGTGTGTCTTTCTCTCTCTCTCTCTCTCTCTCTCTCTCTCTCTCTCTCTCTCTCTCTCTCTCTCTCTCTCTCTCTCTCTCTCTCTCTCTCTCCTCCCCCCCCCCCCCCCCCCCCGTGTGTAGGTGTATACCCGTGCCGCAGTACATCCATAATTCATATCTGATATGTGGTTCTGTAGGACCTAACTATAAACAGTACCGTGCATTTCCCCCCTCATTTGTCTTTTCCTTAATTTAAGTAGTTTGTCGATTACGATTCTTTTGTCACTACGTACAAGGGCAACAAGTAAAAAACAAAAGCCAAAAGCCCAAAGGTATGCACTAAAAGATAACGGTTTGTTTTGCCCTCGCTTGAGTGTACACGGGCGGAGGCATGGGGAGGGGTGGGGTGGGGGGGGGGGGGGGAAGCTGAGGGGGTCGAGGTGGGGATGGGTTAAGAGGGACGTCTGAAAAGTGAGAGGCCTAGTGGTGGAAGGGAGGGACGCGATGGCTGGGAATGGAAATCATGTAAACGATGAAGTTTATAACAGGATGTTAACAATAACGTTTTTAAACGACTGCCCTTTATGCACAATATCTCCTGTGGTAAAAGGTCTCTGCGCCATATATGAAATAACAGATTTATGGTGAAAAAAACACAAGTAAGAAAATAAGCTCTGTGTGTGTGTGTGTGTGCGGTGTGTGTGTGTGTGTGTGTGTGTGTGTGTGTGTGTGTGTGTGTGTGTGCGTGCGTGCGTGTGTGTGTGTGTGTGTGTGTGTGTGTGTGTGTGTGTGTGTGTGTGTGTGTGTGTGAGCGTGTGTGTGTGTGTGTGTGTGTGTGTGTGTGTGTGTGTGTGTGTGTGTGTGTGTGTGTGTGCGTGCGAGCGTGTGTGTGTGTGTGTCCCAGAGGAATATATCATTGCGGATAAAGAAACGGGAAGAAACAGAAATCAACTATTTGGGGACATGACAAGTATATTCCTATGTTCTAAAGAATCATTGTAAAAAGGCATTGAGTTCTCAGGACTATAACAGGTTATCAGTGTTGTAGCATTTCTGTTCAAAGTGATTCGAAGAGAACAGCTCTGATGGAGTAAAGTGTTTCGACCAAAACACTTGCCAAGTCACGTCAAAGACATGTGATTGTGTATATAATAATTTCTCAACAAAGGCAAACAACAAAGCGTTCGTTTGAACTGGGTTGAACCTCTGCCAGCGTCAAACAGAAGGTACACAAAGCACTTCCACCCATTTCAAAACCACCTCTCCTGTTTATTCAGGCAGGGAGGAATGTGTTGCGCGAATAGCGCAGTCACCGTGATGACTGCCTGTAGCCTCGCTTTGGTTCTGAAAGCGGCTGATCTCTTCGATCCTGGTGTCGATTCAGAACACCCGCTGTTCGGGAACAACTTGAGCGGGGGGGCAACGACTAAGTCCACTGCCGCAGCGCTATAATCGAGAGTTTGAGGTCTTCGCGTCATCGATATCTTTCACTGGGAGATACGTGCACTGTCGTACTGTCCCCCTATGCCGCGTTAAAAAAAAAAGTCGCCCGGCTCTCTTTACCCCTCCCTTTGAATCCAGCTATCTGGGCTCACGACAAGGTACACGGCACCGAACGATCCTTTCTGTGGCCTATTGATTACCTGGTTACCTGTCAAATCAAACCTCCGTCTTCGATTTCCAAGCTCCTTTCTCTCTTGGCTTGACTGAACTCCAGTCACGGTGGGGCCTACTTTTCTCCATTTATTCCCGTCCAATATTTGTGTGTAGTGATTGAGGGACAGGGAAGAAAAGACCTCAAGGGCTGGTGTAGGCTCAAAGGCGTAGTTAGCTGAGGTAAATAAGTTAATGGTCGGCGGTGGTAGGCCCCGGAGAGAGACAAACAGAGAAAAAGCACGTGAGGAAAAAAGACAACCCAGCTTGCCAGTTCGGGGGATTCGGCTGCCGGCCCCGAGGTGCAAGACTCAAAATGGCGGCCACAGACACTGAAAGTATGCATGAGAACATGACGAGGCTGAGGATGAAAATGGTGCAACAGGTGAGTTTGGGGGATCGCCTGGACTGGTGTGAGCTTCGTGTATGGTCTGAATTTATTAGTGCCTTGTGTGATGTCTGAATTTGTCTGAGCTGTATGTTATGTTTCCACTCTTTGGGTCTTGCGTGTCCAGTTTCAACATCACTTCGTTGCGAATGTTCACATCCTGTTCTGGGCATTTCTCCGTAGTTTCGTAGTTCTATTACAAATAAATTGATTTTGCGTGGCTTGTTATCCTTACTAGCATTAGTTCTTTCGGACTGTGACTGATCCTTCTCCCAGTATCGCTTTCTGTGCGCATTGTGATATTGTATGCAAGACTGTTGTTGACTATAACTCGTTTGTTTCAGACAACTAATAGACCAATATACGTGTATGTCATTGGTTTTAATGCCTGTTATTCGTACTACTGACCCTGTAGGCCGCCTATAATCTCACATAGAAATTTTTTTTTTCGATTTGTTTGTCGGCTTTTTAATCTGAAGGGTTTGGTGATGTATGTGAGTGATATACTGGATGATATCTCTATATTGCGAGCAGCAACTCATACCTCACTACTGTTCTTCGGTTTTGCCACCAGTGATTTGAAAACCAAAGTGGTGTTGACTCTAACACAGCTGATCTTGTGAGTGTCTTGAGGAAAAACAGACAGTCGGGAAAAAATCTTTGCTACCTCGTCTTTATGTTTGTTCGTCATGCCAACATACTGGAAAACAGACAGGCAGTCAGCCGATATGTCACTTAAGAGAGCTCTGGTGGACCTAATCGGTTTTCAACATTGATAATATTACTACTGGACAAAGTTATAAAACACCATATGGTTATCTGACGCATGACGTTTCACAAACACAGAATAACAAAAGAAAAGTAAAGTAGCTAGTTACATAAGCCAGAATAAGTTTTAACTAATCGTGTATAAATGGACACGAACATACATACATTTACGTATTGAGGGCAGCAACACACCTTTCTGATAAAAAGGCATACATGTATGTAGCGAGCAAACGTCTCATTTTGTTAAAAGTTAGCAAGTGTGTCTTATAGACATTCACATGCAGTTACACTCTACATAAAGACGATCATTAATGTGAAAATAATAGCATAATTGAACAGGTAGTTTACATATCACGGATCTTCGCCACTCTTTTTCCCTTAAATATCTTAAAACTTATCCGTTTGAAACTGCCTTAATGATACCATACATTCTTTTATAACATCTCTCTCTCTCTCTCTCTCTCTCTCTCTCTCTCTCTCTCTCTCTCTCTCTCTCTCTCTCTCTCAATCTATCTGTGTGTGTATGTGTGTGTGCGCGCGTGCGCGTGTGTGTGTGTGTAAATCAGTACCGTAAAATGTATGAATGTGCTTTTGTGTTTTAACCTGTAAAATGTATGAATGTGCTTTGTATTTTAGCCTGTAAAATGTATGAATGTGTTTTTATATCTTAGCCTTTATCTTCCATTCGCAGATGTGTGATGTGTAACGCGTTTATTATAAAGCGCCTTGAGCTCCCTGTCTTGAACGACAGTACTCGAATGTCAATTTGTTGTTAATATTATTAGTATCATTATTGTTGAACAGGTACCATTCATGTGCCGTCTAAGACAGCAGTATTTTCTGTGTGACATAAATTCCAGAGGGTTGGTTCACTGTAAGAGAAGGAACATGAGCTTGATGTGTTCGTGAACGTGGATTTAAAAACAGAATGCGAGTTTCAGCAGATGACCCGAGCTTCGTAGACGGAGAATAGTCAGGTAGAAGGCCAGAAAGACGGGGAAAAAGCCGCAGAAAAATTTGTAGCAAAAACGGTATATATTGAATTTTTTCATTATCGCAAACCAGTGAAGGGATGTAGGGAGAGATGACACTCGACAATTTTTCCGTGCTGATTTGTTATAAACGTTTTGGAGATTATTGATGATGTGCGATAGACAGTCACATGATAGACTTTTAGATGGTGCATATAACAATATTGCAGCTTAAGTTGTTAGTATTGTGATAAACTGAACTCGTGCGACGTATTGCAGCATAAACAGAGTGGCAAATGTTTGAAATATGAACAGCAATGATCATGTCGGAGGTGAGGTTGAGATTTACATTTCTTGTAGAGGTGACAGACAGTATATGAACAGCAATGGTCATGTCGGAGGTGAGGTTGAGACTTACATTTCTTGTAGAGGTTACAGACAGTATATGAACACACGTGAAGACTTTTACGCCTTTGCAAAGGGAAGAGAAGTGGATTGTTTTGATTTTCAGAACAATGCGACGTGGATCGAATCCACACGGTGGTAGACGCAACTTAAACGTACATCGCTCTGTCTGTCTTTGTGTCTGTCTGTCTTTCTCTCTCTCTCTGTCTGTCTGTCTGTCTGTCTCTCTCTCTCTCTCTTTCTGTCTGTCTGTCTGTCTG
>CM031620.1:11368275-11370775 GCA_018398815.1 Conus ventricosus | reverse complement strand
CAAGAATGAAATTAATAGCTTTCATGACAACAAATAACTCAGCAGTGAAAATAGAACAACCTTTGGTAAAATGAAATCTGTTTTCAATGTTGAGGGAAGGTGTCACGAAACAGAACCAACCTCAGAAGCACTCGAAACTGAACCATCAGCAGAAATATCAGATGAAATTCATATTCAGTGTAAATCAATTCTTTATCAAGAGAAGCAAGCAAAAGTGGATTCTTATTTTTAGTAATATTACCATAGGAATAGATAATATCTGCTTGCTTCATCAACCAAAGGGGGAAAGGGTATTTGGTCATTTTAACAATGTTGTCAAGAGTTAAATCGCGTACATGTGAAAGAGGAGATACATAATCAGATAATGAAATATATGCTGCTTTAATCCGTATCTCTCTAGAAACGTAGGTGCTTTCATCAAGTTCAGATGTAACCGAGTTAGGGACTGTTATTGCTTGTGCTGAGTAGCCACAAGCACAAACCATCCTATGTTCATATAAAGGCAAAACGCCTGCCTCTCTGTAAGTCATGTCAGTTGATGCAGTAAAAAATACTTCTTGACCATAACTTACAATCGAACGAACTGTCCCTAGGGCAACATGGATAAGATTAGATCCATGATCTATTAGAGGGATTCCAGTTAAGATCCGCAGTAATGCAGTTTTCGTTCTTGCTTTTTCCACAAGATAATTTATAAGTTTGCACCAAAATAATTCATAGTGAAAAATACGCCTAGAAATTTTACTTGCTTACTTGGGAAAATGGAAGAACCACCTGTCTTTACTTTCACAGCGTCCCTACCTTCAAAATCGATGTTTTTCTCTGTAAATATAATAAAATCCGATTTGTCAGTTGATAAGTTAAAACCGTTTCAATTCAAACAATTAACAAGTTTACTGACTGCAAATTGAAACTGTTCGACAATTTTGTTACGTTTGATTTTGGTTTTAGTAAAATTACAATTGACATTTTTCCAAATTGCAATATAATCTACATAAGCAGCTAAAGTGCCCCTTTCGTGTCAATCTACTTAAGATCATAATATGAGAAAAGGATTGGAGAAATTACACTTCCCTGAGGGATACCCATGTTAACATATCTTGTACTCAACAGCACACCATTTAGTTTTACTTGTAGCGTTCTCCCAGATAAAAATGATTGTAAAAACATATGAAGACGATTTTTAATCCCAATTTCATGAGCCGTGGACAATAATTTGAAATGCCACACACACGCACACACCCCCCCCCCCCCCCCCCCCCCCCCCCCCACACACACACACGCACGCACGCGCGTGCGTACACACATACACACCACCCACCTGCGCACCCCCTCTCTCTCCCCTCACCTATCTCTTTCTCTTTAAACTTTTGTTTCTAATTAATCACGGGCATGTTCTCTCCCCACACTTCCACAAGAAACTCCCGCCCTGGGTACTGTACATTGGAAAATAGTTTTGACTAGGGCTCATGTAAGTGGAGAGAGAGAGAGAGAGAGAGAGAGAGAAGAGAGAGAGAGAGAGAGAGAGAGAGAGAGAGAAGAGAGAGAGAGAGAGCACGCATGTGTGCGTGCGTGCAAGAGGAGTGGGTTCTGAGACTGAGTCTATACAGTCATTTCCTGTTGGATCTTGCGCATATTCTCTCTCATTCTCCAGGTTAGGTAATGTTGCTTATAGCCCAGCCGACCGCTAACGGCCATATCAGGGCTGTCACCGCGTTGAAGTCAATTCATAACTCATCTCTCTCTCTCTCTCACACACACACAAACACACACACACACACACACACACACACACACACACACACCACACACACACACACACACACACACACACGCACGCACGCACGCACGCACGCACGCATACACGCACGCACGCACGCACGCACACTCACTCGCACGCACACGCACGCACTCCCTCCCCCCACCCCCCACACACACTCACACACGCACTCATTCACACACACACACTCGCACGCACGCACACACAGCCAGACAGACACACACACAGTCACAGACACACACAAACACACGCACGCACGCACGCACACACACACACACACACACACACACACACACGCACACACAACCCTTTAAAATACACCTTTTAAAAACTCACCGGAAATTTTGTTAAAAATCTTTCTTCTCTAAAATCTTAGATCAGATGAAAGATGTTGATCTCTGTCAGAAATTCAAAGATCGCATTAGGTGGGACATCTCTGAACAAGGTTTTCATTGAATCTGCTGTAAAAGGTTCATGTATCACATCGTGCTAGTCCCAACACTCTAAAAAGAAAAATGTTTCACAGTGAGTGGTACATGACATGGAGTGCACCATGGAGCTTCTTCAGCTTTTAAAAGGTAAGAAAGGGTGTAAAAGGAGTGGCCTGTATGCTAACGGCACAAGACTGTTTCTTCTTTACGGCCGCCTCGTGAACATGGTAAAAACTCTTACATGTTTGGACGGATTTTGAACAGTTTGTCATCTGTCTGCGAGTGTCAT
>CM031620.1:11343275-11358275 GCA_018398815.1 Conus ventricosus | reverse complement strand
CTCTCTCTCTCTCTCTCTCTCTCTCTCTCTCTCTCTGTGTGTGGTGTGTGTGGTTTTCAAACCTAGTAAGTTTACTGACCGGTCAAAAACCCGGAAAGCCAGTTCTTCTTTTGTTGTTGATGTGTTTAGACCCGATTATTTCGTAAACCCAGTTTGCTTTCTCATGGATCTGGGCATATGTCTTTTTTCTACCTTTGTAAAAAAAAAAAAAATTTTTAAAAGAGGGGGGGAGGGGGAGGGCGCTTTTTAATCCAAAGATGTAATTATGATGCAGCGACAGAAACAGGAACTGTTGATACATAGGGTCTAACTTACAGAAGCAAATGCAAACAGATTGACATCGTTTCTGTACAGGGTGGTATTTCTATGAACTGAAAGACCAGATCAAAAAGAGAAGAAACAAATTCAAACACACACGCACGCACACACACACACACACACACACACACACACACACACACACACACACACACACACACACACACACACACACGCGCGCGCGCGCGCGCGCGCGCGCGCGAAATAAAAACAAACATGTACATAGAAACCCGTGAAACTAATCTCATCACACACACACACACACACACACACACACACACACACACACACACACACACACACACACACACACCTCCCATCCCTTTTTTTATATCTTTTTTTTCTTTTGTTCCTGTTCCTAACCTGTCATAATTGAACAAAAGAGAGAAAGGGATAGAAAAAAAGAGAAAGATCATTTTACAACTGTAATTACTTGCTGCTGTAAATCTTAAAAGTTTGTTGGCAACAGCAGTCACAGACAGTAACAATAACATTAATGATCCCAAATTAGTAGTGTTGGAGATGTTTTCAGAATGTTCTACACCTATAAATAGCTGATTGGTAGCTAATAATCATCAAAATGTCACACACAGATTTCCAAAATGCTAATTTCTTTTAAAGATGTAAAATGAAAACAAAATCGTCACAGAACAACATTCTATCCTAAATGGAGATTTAATGGCAAAATGGGGTTGGGGTGGGAGCGGATGATGGTAAGTTAGTGGGATATCTATTGAACATAGTGTTCCATTCTCGGCTAGACATCAAGCTCTCTCGCTCTTTACAATCAAACACTCATTTACACAACGGGCTGCCTACGCTGGTAGTGCCGCCTGAGAGCTGCCAGCTGCGCTCCTTCGGTCGTTTCACGTGTCAACCCTCAGTACGTTCAATATCGTTTCACATCAGTTTCCTTACTTCCTTCATTCTATTCCATTTCTCACGCAGGTTGCAAGCTATGTAATAACGTGTCATCCATACCAAACGGCCAAACTGGTGATGGATTTGACGTGGGTGTGCAAGATGATATGCGTGCGGTTCACACACGGAACCTCGTTTTTATAGCCTCAATCAAGGAGCTGTAAATGGGAAATGGGTCAGAGAACAATGTTAACTCCGAGGGAAAATCCCCGTGTAACCGAAACGCCCCGCGGAGATTGAACCCGAACCCCCAAGATCACCAATATTACGAGTCCGGCACACTACCAACTGAGCAATTCCTGCTACCGAAAAATTCCGTTTTTATTCCAGAAATGGTCGAAGCCCGAACTTAGGCGATCAGTCTTTTCGCGATGTATAAAGCTTGTGTGTCTTACATAGCTTAATTCAATAGTTTAATGCAAGAACATTGGTCTTTCTTTTCTGTAAAGGAGTCATGAAAAAAGAAGTAAGATCTACCAACTTTTCAAACACATTATTTCGTTTGGAAGTAAGAATTTTCTAACTATTTCATATGTCACTCCTGTATAGATAAGTGTATAGCCGCCCCGTTCCAATGTGCATTTACCTTCCTGATTAATTAAAAAGTCAAGCGTCAGATCCCGCCCCCCCCCCCCCCCCCTCTCTCTCTCTCTCTGCTCCTCCCTCTCTCTCTCCCTCCTCTCTCCTCTCATCACTCTCCTCTCTCCTCATCTCGCTCTCTACTGTTTTCCCTTTCGTTTCTGTTGTTTCTCATCCCCTATTTCTCGTCTTTAACCCCCACCCTCTCACCTTTTACACAACAACACACACACACACACACACACACACATCTGAGAGCGCGCGCACGCACCACACAACACACACACACATACACACGCGCGCACACACACACACACGCACACACACACACACCCCATACACAAACGCGCGCACACACACACAAACGTACACACGTAGCACACACACACACCTACACACACCCACACACGCACGACACACACACACACAGCACACCACGGCATACACAACACACACACACACACCACAACAAACACACACACACACACACTCCACATGCACGCACGCACACCCGCACAACGCACACACAGACACGCACACCACAAACACACACACACGACACACACACACATACACACACACACACACAACCCACACACACACGTGTGTGTGTGTGTGTATGCATGTTTACCCAACACTTCCACAGATTTAATGTTTCTCAGACAACAATGCAATATTTATTGTTGTATATACTAGTAGAAAAAAAACAACTGAAGTAAAAAAAAAGATCTGAAATTCATCATGTTTGGATGTGTCTTTCTGTAATCTTCACTGAAAACAGTTCCCCAGGAAAGTGAATCATCGCCACGTACGGATCAGTATCTGGACTGTGCCATAGAATTGCATGTACGTATCAGTTAGCGAGACAGTTAGTTTTCTGCAATATGTAAGTATATAACTGGACTGTAAACCTGCTTAAAACATTTTAATCATAATCATTTATTCATATTCAAACAGGGCTTTGGATCAACACATTATCTTCAGTCTGGAGGTCTGTGTACCCACTCCCTGAAATTCATCCCATTCCCACGACTTTCCCTTTCCTACCCAATACCTCCACCTCCTACCCCATACCTCCACCATCCCTATCCCATACCTCCACCTCCCTACCCCCCTACCCCATACTCCACCTCACCTATCCCCTACCTGCAACTCCACCCTCATACCTCCACCTCCCTACCCCAATACCTCCACCTCCCTACCCATGCCTCCAACCTCCCTATCCCATACTCCACCTCCCTACCCCATACCTCCACCTGCCCTATCCCATATATCTCCACCACCCTACCCCATGCCTCCACCACCCTATCCCATACCTCCACCATCCCTACCCCATACCTCCACCTCCCCTATCCTCCATACCTCCACCTTCCCTACCCCCCTACCCCATACCTCCACCTCCCTAACACCATACCTGCAACTCCCTACCTCATACCTCCACCTCCCTACCCCATACCTCCACCTCCCTACCCCATGCCTCCACCTCCCTATCACCATGCTCCACCTCCCTATCACATATCACCTCCACCACCCTACCCCATGTCTTCCACCTCCCTAGTCCCATACCTCCACCTCCCTATCCCATACCTCCCCCTCCCTATCCCATAGACCTCCACCTCCCACCCCATACCATCCCCCAACCCCCTTCCCCTCTACCCCATGCCTCCACCTCCTATAACCATTACCTCCACCTCCCCACCCCATACCTCCACCTTCCGTATCCCTTCCTCCACCTCCCTACCCCATACAACCACCTCCCTACCCATATACCCCCCCCTCCTACCCCATACCTTCCACCGCCCTATCCCATACCTCCACCTCCCTCTCCCATACTCTCCACCCCCCTACCCCATACCTCCACCTCCTACCCCATACCTCCACTCCCTTTCCAATACCTTACACCTCCCTACCCCAGATACCTCCACCCTCCCATACACCATACCTCTCACCTCCTACCCCATACCTACTCTCACCTCCCTACTACCATAACCTCTCCACACCCTAACCCATACCTTCCACCTCCCCTATCCCATACCACCACCACCCTACCCCATACCCCGCCTCACCCAATTCCATACCTCCACCTCCCTAACCCCATACATCCACCTCCCTACCCCCTACCTCCACAACCCAACCCCATACCTGCCACCCTCCCTTTCCATACCTCTCCACCTCCTACCCATAGAACCCTCCACATCCCTATCCCCATACCTTCACCTACCTACCCCATACCTCCACCTCCCAACCATAAACCTCCTACCCTTCCCTACCCCAAACTCCACCCCCCAACCGCCATACCTCCACCGTCCCTACCCCATATCCTCCAGCCCTCCCTACCTCTAAAAATATAGAAGAATAGACTCCCTACCATAACCTCCACCATCCCTACCCCATACCTCCACCTCCCTATCCATACCGTCCACCGCCCTAGCCCAGAGAGCATCCACCCCCTATTCCCATACCTCCACCTCCCTACGCCATACCTCCAGCCTACTCCTATTCCATACCTCCAACCTCCCTCTACCCCATACCTTCCATCCTCCCTATTCCATACCTCCATTCCTCCCTACCCCATACCTCCACTCCCTACCCATAACCTCCACCGCCCTACCCTCATACCTACCACCTCCCTATCCCATTCCCACCCTCATCCCCACCGCCCACAGCGCTCTATGACCCTTTTTTCTAAAAACAAAGAAAGAGAAACAGAAACAGAAGGATCTGATTTTACAGACATTTTAACATGGTAAGAACGATGACCTAAAGAACTCCTCCCGTCATCCCTGATGACAACAGGTAATTATTCTTTCTTCGTGATGGTATCGAGATGATGTATTTTAATGTTCGTTTTACTTTTTTTCTACAGTCGTTTTTTCAGCAAATTTCTTTCAATTCACAATGAAAGGTTAAAAAAGAGAGCAGTTGCACTTCCGTGCAAGGAGTTTTGTCCCCTACATGTTCGTCACTTTCAAGCGCATAACGACTACGTAGTAGCTGACCTGATAGTTCTACCACAGACAAAACATTAGTTTTTATTTAATTGTTTTGTGAGCAGGATTGGTCCTTACAATATGTTCTTCCACCGTTGATGAATTAGATGTAGGTTTGCGCGCGGTCTTTCGAACGAATTTGACGGTGTGTGTGAGTGAGTGAGTGAGAAAGAGAGAAGAGAGAGAGAGAGAGAGAGAGATGAGAGAGACAGAGAGAGAGAGAGAGAGAGAGTGTGTGTGTGTGTGCGTGTGACGTGGCGTGAGCCGTGCGTGTGTGTGTGCGGTGCCGCGTGTGCGTGAGTGTGTGTGTGCGTGTGCGCCGCATGCGTTCTTAGCGTGCGTGCGTGAGGTGAGAGACTGAGAGAGTGTGTGTGTGTGTGGGGTGGGTAGGGGGTGGGGTCTTAATAAAAAGGTCACTAGATGTAGATGAGCAAGTAGATGGGAAACCCGATCATATTCTGTTCATGCATATTTTCACTCGATAAGTCAAATATTACTTTTTTGCTCTTTTTGAACAGTGACTCTGTGTGTATGAGTTTGTGTGTGTGTGTGTGTGTTGAGTGTGTGTGTGTGAGTGTGTGTGCTTGTGGTGTGGTGTGAGTGAGTTTGTACGATGTGTGAGTGGTGTGGTGATCTTAGCGATTTACGAACATAAATGCACGACGAACGTTTGCAACACGACATAATCATGTTATTGTGGTGTGTGTGAGAGTTTGTGAGAGATTGTTGGTGTGATGTGTGGGGAGGGTTCTATTTGCTAAAACATGTCACAGATGCAATCACAGACATGCTCTTGGTTCTTGCACATTTGACTCCGGCAAGCCCAACTCGCTCATAATGGTTTATTTGAACAGTGACAGTGTTTGTGTTTGTGTTGATGTAGTGTGTGTGTGAGTTTGTGTGTGTGTGTGTGTGCGTGTGGCGGCGTGCGCGCGCACCGTGTTACAAGATACAAACGCAGAGGGCCAGTGTCAACGAGGCGGGAAAACCACTCACAAAAGAGCGTAATAGAACTTTGGAAGGCAAAGGACGATTGAACGTAAGTATACAAATAGGTAATAGACCAATAAAAGTATAGGCCAATTAACCAAGTACCCTATACCCACCGCACACGGCGAAGTGGTCAGATACAAACAACACCTAGGAGAGAAGTTCGGACCCTGCCTGGTGCGAAAAGGGGGAAGGGGTTGGTACCAATAAACGATCCTACGGGCTGCCAAGTGAGCGCTAAAAATGCTCGGTCAGTCTGCGTCTTGTGGTAAACATCAGTGAAGAGCAAGGGGGCCATGGATTAGTTCCGATGTGTATTGCCGTGGGGTCACAGTGTTGGTTCTATTGTCATGCTGGCTGAATATGTTGTGAGGTTGTAGTAACCCCCTTAAGGATAATTACTGTGTTAACTGACCCACCGAAGTCGGCGGGAATTATTCGATGTCCAATCAGGGCTAAGTGTGTGTTTGCTAATCAATTAGGTAGGGGTGTTTGTAAAAGCCTGATGTGTTGAGTAATGTATCGGTGGAGAAATCAGGAACTTTGAACTAGGGTTTGAGAAGCAGCGTGGACAAAGGCATGGCCCCGAAGGGGAATCCTTTTGTTTCCCTCCTAAATAAACTAAGCGGGAGAAACAAAACGTGTCGGGAGAACAAGCACCAGGAGGAGAGAAGAGAAGGCAGAGAGAGAGAGAGAGGAGAGGACAGTGAGCAGGACAGAGAAAGGGTCAAGAGAAAACGGTCTTGGAGATAGAAGAGAGACAGCTAAGTCTTAGGGTTGAAGACAAGCTGGAAGAGAAGAAAACTAAGTTTGAAGCCCAGAGGTGGGTGAAGACAGACATAAACTGAATATGAACCCAGATGTGGTGAAGAAGAACGAACGAAGAAGAAGAGTATTCGACGACGAGATCCTAGAGAGGCCACGAAGACCAGTCCTGAAGCCTGGAGCCAGTACAACCCACGGGCAGCACCATCAAGCAGGTGCTGAAGAAACGTGATGAGCCTTTTTTTCAAGAACTGTGGTGTAGTGAGAAACGTGGTTGTGTGTGTGAAAACCTGGCTCATGTAGAGAAGGTCATTATATATTAAAACACCGGGATTAGGATGTATGATCTTTTTATGTTTTGGATATTTCATTGTGTGTGTGAATTAGATTGTACATGATTAATTAAAAGGTAGCATAGAAATTGTAATTTCTTGTTTCTCAGTCGAGTTAGGAGAGAAACGAAAGCGGACATCCCAATCCCGAGAGAGGTGAATGTTTGAGGGTGTGCGCATGAGTCAGGAGCATATGCGTGTATGAGTGCAAAGATAACCTTGGAGTGTTAACCTGACTGATAATACATCAAACTTAGTGCACGACTAAGCAATACCAACACGATTTCCCCCCTTCCCTGGACAAAGTGGCGAGCCTGCCAGATTGCATGGCCCCACCCAAAGTAAGTCTCAGCGGGATAAAACAAAGGAGTACTAAGTAGTACATGGGGCGAAGCTCCACTAAAGGCAACTTTAATTAGCTCATCTAATTATTTTCCTTTAGTTCTATGAGTGTTGATATGAGACTTGTGTGTAGGGTGGTTGTATTAATCAGGAAGGTCTCAAGAAACGAAAGAACGAGGTATCTAGTCTTAACTCTCCAGAATCTGAGGTTTAAGATTAAGGCTCCTGTTGTGCTAGAACAACACTCACTCTGCCATGTGTACTCATAACGTTTAGCAGATAAACTGTTTACTGACATTATTCCCGGGTTTTATATAAGCGTAACGGTTATTAAGTGGCGCTTAAAAACATAAAGAAAAGAAATTGGCTTGAAGAAAGTTTTACCTCCCATTGAGAAACCTGATGAGTTATGGGAGAAACTGGGATATACGGGAAGATGAACTGCGTAGAATTCATTGATAACACTGCAAAGACTGATAGAGATGAAAGGAGCCGCAAGAAGGAAGTTTGAAAAGGAACATGCTCGCAGCTGTCAAAAAGTAATCCAAGAGGAGAAAACAGCAGCGTCGAAGGCTAAAACAAATGAGCAGTAGATGCTGATAGTTGCAGCGCTAAACAACGAGAGCAAAGCAAGAATCGGGGAGATTTTCTTAGCGAAACAAATTGAGTTGGAAAGAATAAAGTCTGAAAATCGCAGTGAATAGACACCAGTTCAGAGTCAGTAGGGTCCGCAGACATAGATGCGCACCTATACGTAAACCCCACGTCAGAGTAAGAAACTGATTCAAAGTCGACGCCTATATCAGATCGTTTTGAATCGGTTGCCGAGCACGAGGGCTGCCCGAAGAATGACTGGCAATAAACCTGTCGCCTGTTGACTAGGTCGTGCGTTACAACACTAGTTTCCCACCTACCCAAAGGTGACAGAGAGAATTTTGACAAGGTGAAACAAGGACAGTTACTAAAGGCGTGATGATTTGACTGAATAAGGTTTTAGGCGTAAGTTTCGCGAGGCGAGAATCGAACAGGTGAGATAACATTCACCAGTTCAGAATTAGACTGGACCACTATTTCAACAAGTGGGTAAAACTGAGTGGAGTGGACCGTGATTTTTGAAAGGCCTCAAGACACTGTTGATAAAGGAAACTGGATACTTGATAGGTTTGTGGGACGGGCCTCACAATCCACATTAATTAAAAAGGTGCAACCACACAAGCTGAGGTACTTGAGACAGCCATGGAGACAATAACCGTTAAAGCGCAGCGTGATTTGCCCAGAACAAGAGGAAATCCTGGAACCTATACAGAAGGACAGCAGGCCAGCCATACTCGCGCAATGAGTCAAGCAGTACAGCAAACCCGTAGGCCCACATAGCGCACGTGAGCAACAAGGGTGAAAAACCAATAGCCACGAGGCTAGGAATGAGCTACCGTTTTCTGTGCGATAACGACAGGACATTGGCTGTAAGACTGCCGAATTCGGCCACAGAAGGCAGCAGCAATGAGGTCAGGCAGGGGAGAACAGATAGAACAAGAGAACACGATGACAAGTGTTATTTGTCTGGATTGTGCTGTGTTCACAGATTCAGGTGCGATAACATGGATGTGCACAAAAGGCATAGGAGGGGATAATTGTGGTTAAAGTCATTAAGACACTGGTGCACTGTATGTTATGGTGAAGGTCCCTGTTGAAGAAGGGACAATACGACCGTTAAAACAACAGAGTGTAGACAAAATAGATGGAACATAGCAAAATTCAAAACGCCTGGTGTTACATGTGATAACACCATTCTATAGTGAGTCGTCACAGGCTTTGGAGCTGTTCCAAGGCCGCCGAAATGATCAGAGTAATTGGAAAAATCAGGAGCCCGTGGTTAACGGAGACCCAGACCGTGAATCTGTGGTTGTGGGGGGGGGGGGGGGGGGGGGGGGATCAGAGAAAGGAAATCACGGAGAAGAAAGTCCCCGACGGTCACACACTTCGAAACGCAATGGTAGCCGTGTCCGGAGTACAAACCCCGCTCACTTACCAAGCAGAACAAAAGGGCGAAAAACCTCGCTTAGAGAACTTGATTAGCTCGCTCCACAAACAGGCAGAAGAAAGGTGTGAAGGAGGGGCACCATGGTTGAGGATGACGGATGGCGTATTGGTACCGGACTTTATTTTCACTCACTTGAGTTCGGGAAGACAAAACGACAGATTCGTAATGTGCCTACGAAACGCAGAAAGGCGTGAAGTCACTGAAAACATTGACGTCAGCCTCGGGCCATCTGGCAAAGAGGACCTCACAAGGCAGTGCGCGGGAGTACTACAGGACCGAGTTATCCTTAGTGATATCGGGCGTTTCTGGATGCGCATTGCAACACCATGTCGAGCGGTACAACAACGTGGGTTAGAGAGTGAAGAAAGAGTGACGGGACCGTAAAAAAAGAATAGCTCCAAAATAAAAATGGTCGGAAAAGTGTTCGAGAAGTCAGGTAGTGGTGCCTTCTTTCTGCAGTGTCGACGTATGCCGTTACGTGCTGTTGCGGGCCACGTGTCATGAAGAGAAGGTGAGAGAATTTCCGTAGAAAACATAATGGTTTATATGTCCAACACGACTTAGAGCAGGTCGAGATTTACAGATCTATGTTGATATTTGCTTGGATAGTGTGTATGTTATAATTTTTTCTCTAAATATTGTACAAGACAAATCTTCGCGCGTTCTCTGATGTAAGTAGCTTAGAGAGGCCGGATATTATCACTGGTTTTAAAATGGGAAAAATTGTAGAGTTTCATTCTCCCTTGAAAGTTAAGTTTTTAGGCCAAAGCGAGGGCATTGTCTTCGAGTGGGGGGAAATTGTCCCAGGAGGCGTGAAAACCACTCACAAAATCGTTAGACTCTTGGAGGCAAAGGGACGTTGTACGTAGTATAATACAAATAGGTAATATGACCAATTATAGGTAATAGGGGCCAATTAACCAAGGTACCTTACCGCACCGCACACGGCCGAAAGTGGTCAAGATGACAAACAACACCTAGGGGAAGAAAGTTCGGACCTGCTCTGGTGGGCGAAAGGGGGAAGGGTTGTAACCACAACGACCATCGGGTCCCCAAGAGTGCGCTAAATGCTCGGTCAGCTAGAGGTTCTTGTGTAAATCAGTCAGTGAAGAGCAGGGGCTTTGGATTTTTTCATATGGTATTTGCCGTGGGTCCCTGTGTTGGTTCTAATATAGTCGAGCTAGGCTGAATGTGTGTGAGAGGTGTAGTAACCCTCTCTTAAGAATAATACTACTGTTTAACTGACCACCGAGTCGGCGGGAATTTTCATGTACCATCTTGGTGCTAAGTGTGTGTTATGCTAAATCAATTAGTAGGGGTGTTGTTGTAAATGCTGATGTGTGTGAACTTTAAGCGAGTGAGAATCAACAGGTACTTGTGAACAAGGGGTGTTTGAGAAGCGATGCTGTGGACAAGGCAAGGCCCGAGAGGGGAATCCTTCTGTTTTCCCCTCCCTATAAAAAACCTAAGGAGAACAACGTGTCGGAGAACAACACCAGGAGAGAGAGAGAGAAGGCAGAGGAGAGAGAGGAGAGGAGTGAGGCAGGACAGAGAAGGGTCGAGAGAAACGTGGTCTGGGAGATAGAAGAGACAGCTAAGTCTTAGGGTTGAAGACAAGCTGGAAGAGAAGAAAACTAAGTTTGAAGCCCAGAGGTGGGTGAAGACAGACAAACTGAAATTGAACCCAGAGGTGGGTGAAAGAGACGAAGAAGAAGCGTTCTACGTCGAGATCCCAGAGAACGACCACGAAGACCCAGTCCTGAAGCCTGGAGCCAGTCAACCAAGGGCATCACCATCAAGCAGTGCAGAAGAAGACATGAAGAGACTTTTTCAAGAACTGTGGTGTGGTGTGAAAGCGTGGTTGTGTGTGTGAAAACCTGGCCAGTAAGAAGTCATTTTATTATAACCCGGGATTAGGAAGTATTGATCTTTTATGTTCTGATATTTCATTGTGTGTGATTTGATTGTTCATGATTAATTATAAGTAGCATAGAAATTGTATTTCTTGTTTCTCAGTCGTGTTAGGAGAGAGACGAATGCGTGACATCCCATTCCCAGAGAGAGGCGAATGTTTGATGGGCGCATGAGTGTGCATATGCGTGTATGAGTGCAAAGATAACCTTGGTATGTTGAGCCTGACTAATAATACATCAACTTAGTCACTTAAGCAATACCATCACGATTTCCCCCGTCCTGGACAAAGTGGCGAGCCTGCCAGATTGCATGGCCTAAATTTTTTCAGGAGGGAAACAAAGTAAGTACTAGAGTAGTACTGGGGCGAAGCGTCCACTAAAGGCAATTTTAATTAGCTCTTCTAATTATTTCCTTTAGTTCTTTGAGTGCTGAGTATTGACTTGTGTGTGGGGTGGTTGTATTAATCAAAGGTCGTTCAGAGAAACGAAGAACGAGGTTCTAGTCTTAACTCTCACAGAAGCTGTGGTTTAAGATTAAGGCTCCTTTGTGTTAGGAACACTACCACTGGTTGGTGTACTCATAACGTTTAGCAGATAAACTGTTTACTGACTTTTTTCCGGGTTTATAAGCGTAACGGTTTTAGTGGTGCTAAAACATATCGAAAAAAGAAATGGCTGAAGAAAGTTTTACCCCCATTGAGAAACTGATGAGTTTAGGGGAGAAACTGGGATATACAGGAGATGAACTGCGTAGATTCATTGAAACTCAGCAGAAGACTGAGAGAGATGAAAGGGCTGAAAGAAGGAAGTTTGAAAAGGAACAGCTCGACGCTGTCAAAAGAAACTCAGATGCTGAGGCTGAGAGACTTAGACTTGAAACTGCTGCGTCGAAGGCAAAAGCAGATGCAGAGAGTGCAGCTGCCAGAGCAAGAGCAGATGCAGAGAGTGCAGCGAGGGCTAGAGCAGAATGCAGAGAGTGCGGCTGCAAGGGCGAGAGCAGAAGCAGAATCGGAGATTTTAGCCAAACAAATGAGTTGGAAAAATAAAGTCTGAAAATCGCAGTGAAATAGACACCAGTTCTGAGTCAGTAGGCCGCAGACAAAGTTGCGCACCTAGACTTAAACTCCCACTGTTCAGAGAAGAAACTGATTCAATCGACGCCTATATCAGTCGGTTTGAATCGGTTTGCCGAGCACGAGGGCTGGCCGAAGATGACTGGGCAATAAACCTGTCTGCCTTGTTGACAGGTCGTGCGTTACACACAGTTTCCACCCTACCCAAAGGTGATCAGAGAGATTTTGACAAGGTGAAACAAGCAGTACTAAAGGCGTATGATTTGACTGAAGAAGGTTTTAGGCGTAAGTTTCGCGAGGCGAGAATCGAACAGGGTGAGACATACACACAGTTCGGAGTTAGACTGGACCACTATTTCAACAAATGGTAGAACTTAGTGGAGTAGACAGTGATTTTGAAGGCCTCAAGACACTGGTGATGAAGGAACAGATACTTGATGTTTGTGGACGGGCCTTACCATCCACATTAAGGAAAAAGGTGCAACCACAATAGCTGAGGTACTTCAGACGGCAGAGACTTACCGTGAAGCGGGGCGTGATTTGCCTGAACAAGAGGAAAGCCTGGAAGCATATTCAGAGGATAGCAGGCCAGCACATGACTCACGCAATGAGTCAGTAGTACACACCCGTAGGCCCACAGCGTCACGTGAGCAAACAAGTTGAAAAAAAATAGCCACGTGGCTAGGAATGAGCGTACCTGTTTTCTGTGCAATAAGACAGGGCACTTGGCTAGGGATTGTATATTCAAGTCACAGAAGGCAGCAGCAATGAGGATCAGGCCAAGAGAGAGGCAGATAGAAAAAGATTGAACAAGATGACAGTGTTATTTGTCTGGATTGTGCTGTGTGTTCACAGATTCAGGCAATAACATGGATGTGCACAAAGGCAGAGTAGGGGACAATGTGGTTAATGTCATTAGAGACTCTGGGTGCACTGGCGTAATGGTGAAAGAGTCCCGGGTTGAGAAGGGACAATTCACAGGTAAAACACAGAGGTGTAGACAAATAGATGGAACAGTAGCAGAATTCAGAACGGCCCAGGTGTTATTGCTACACCATTCTATAGTGGAAGTGTACAGGCTTTGGCTGTTCCGAAGCCGCCGTATGATTTGGTAATCGGAAACATCCCAGAGCACGTGGGTACGGAGACCCAGACCGGGATTTCTGTGTTGAATCAGGGAAAAGGAATCACGTGAGGAAAAGCGTGTCCAGTGAGACCTACCGCACTCACTTTGGGGCAGAACAAAAGGGCGATCACTCGCTCAGAAAGCTGTTCGGTTTTTCTCATACAAGGCAGAAGAAACGTGTTAAGGAAGGGACAATCGGTTTTGAGATAAAGGATGGGGTATTGTACCGAACGTTCACTCACTCGAGTTCGGGGAAGACAAAACCGACAGATCGTTGTGCCTATAAAGCGCAGAAAGGCGGTGATGTCAGAAGAAACATGTGACTCAGCCTCGGGGCCCTCTCGGGAAGAAGGCCACACAGAAGATGGTGACGCGAGAGTACTACTGGCCCGGTATCCTTGGCGATATCAGGCGTTTCTGTTCACAATGCAGCACATGCCACGGGGTAGGCAAGGTGTGTGTACAGAAAGGGGGATCAGACTGGTTTTGACCAAAAAGTTGGCCAAAATAAAAATGGTCGGTCGAGAAGTCAGGTAGTGGGTGCGTGTGTCTTTTGCAGTGTCGCGTATGCGTGACGTGGCTGGTTGCGGGCCACGTGTATGAAGAGAAGGGGAGAGAATCTCCGTAGAAACATAATGTTTATCTTTATATGGCCACACGACTTAGAGCTGGTGGAGATTTCAGATTTATGTTGATATTTGCTTGGATAGTGTTGTATGTATTGATTTTTTTTCTAAATTTTGTTACAAGACAAATCTTGCTGCGTTCTCTGGGGTAAGTAGGCTTATGAGAGGCCGATATTAGCACTGGTTTAAATGGGAAAATTGTGAGAGTTTCATCTCCTTGAATGTTAAGTTTTAGCCAATGCAGGGCATTGTCTTCGAGTGGGGGAATTGTCAAGGAGCGGGAAACCTCTCACAAAAGGCGTTAGACTCTTGGAGGCAAAGGGACGTTGTACGTAGTATACAAATAGGTAATAGACCAATTATAGGTAATAGGCCAATTAACCAAGGTGCCTTACCCAACGCACACGGCCGAACTGTGTGAAAAGGGGGCTGAAATGGCCAGATGACAGATGACACCTAGGAGAGAGTTCGGACCTGCCCGGTGGCGAAAGGGGGGAGGGATGTAACCACTACGACCTCGGCGATCCAAGTGAGCGCTAAATGCTCAGTCAGCTGATGTTCTTGTGTAAACAGTCAAGCGAAGAGCAGGAGTCTTGGATTCATTCGGATGGTATTGCCGTGGGTCACTGTGTTGGTTCTATTGTCAGGCTGGCTGAATGCGTGTGGAGGTTGTAGTAGCCCTTTAAGATAATTACTGTGTTAAGTAACCACCGAAGTCGGCGGGAATTTCGATGTCCATCTGGTGCTAAATGGTTGTTTGCTAATCAATTAGGTAGGAGGTGTGTGTAAATGCTGATGTGTGGGAGAATGTAGCGAATGGAAATTCAGGGTACTTGTGAACTAGGGGTTTGAGAAGCAGCGTGGACAAAGGCATGGCCCGAAGTGGAATCCTTTGTTTCCCTCCCTATATAAACTGAGGGAGAACAACGTGAGGGAGAATAACACCAGGAGAGAGAGAGAGAAGGCAGAGGAGAGAGAGGAGAG
>CM031620.1:11338173-11340675 GCA_018398815.1 Conus ventricosus | reverse complement strand
AAAAGGGGGGGAAGGGGCTACTAGTCAATTTGAAGGGGCAACAGCAACCGGACTACTTCACTCCTGTCCCACAAAGAGCACAGTCCACCTAAAGCAAACAGCAGGGCCCCCACAACCGAAGGGTTTTGCAACTTAAACGTGTCGTGCACACAGGGCCCCCATTGTTCTGGCCATTGCCGTAATCTGCCCAAACAGCCACGGTGTCCAGAAAAAAAGGAGCACAAATGGCTGGGGCTGGAATAAAAACGGCCGCTTGTGGCGCCTCGTCCAGGTGGGGAACAAGTGGAAACGATCAGACCCTCATCAATCTTTCCGAAGGACGGGGAGATTGTTCCACTGATACCTCGTCGACAGGGGCTGTCATAGCTCATGAATACCCCGGGTGGCTTGCCTGGTGGTTCGTGTCTTTTCGCCGGGGATGTTTTTTTTTTCCTTTCATTTTTCTTCATTTTCCTCTCTCTCTCTCTCTCTCTCTCTCTCTCTCTCTCCTCTCTTCTCTCTCATCTCTCTCTCTCTCTCTCCTCTCTCTCTCTCTCTTTCTCTCAAACAGGCTCATACACTAATTTCTCAGTAATGGGAGTGAACAAGGAGGGGGAAAAGGGTGCAGATAAATGTGCGTTTGGCAGTCTGTCGGTGTGTGTGTGTGTGTGTGTGTGTGTGTGTGTGTGTGTGTGTGTGTTGTGTGTAAGGCATTCATAACCGAAACGGAAGATCATGCAATTACCAGAAATACACTATGATCAACGGAATGTTACAGTTTCTGAAACACTCGCATCTTTCAGTCTACCTTGATTACACAAACAAACGTAGGCGACACACGCCTATGTAAATACCTCAAGATATTTACATATGAACAAAAAGACCAGGATGGATCGTTTCCTTCCGTCATTCTCCAGACAGGTCTTGACCATTACAATGCGATTCTTAAAGAAAAGGTGGGGGGATGAGGGGGGGGGGGGTAAAAGTGTGGGAGTAAGACAACCCAGGAGCAGCAAGAAACCGGAGAGAGAGAGAGGGAGAGAGAGAGAGGGGTAGAGAGAGAGGGGGAGAGAGACAGAGGGAGATCTCGAGAGAAAGAGAGAGAGGGAGAGAGAGAGAGAGAGAGAGAGAGAGAGAGAGAGAGAGAGAGAGAGAGAGAGTGTGTGTGTGTGTGTGTGTGTGTGACAAGAAAGAAAAAGTAGGGGAGAGTTTGGGGGATAAGTAAACAGGATCGAAAGAGCGACACGACAGAGGGGAACCGTTAAACCTTCATGTCAGTGACAGCAACTTGAGCGCGGGCTTCGCCGGCTCTACGTTTGGGGGAGAGATCGAACCGCTGGGTCTGTCACGTTTGAGTGTCTTTTGACTGCTGAAAGAGTCGTGTCAGAAGTCGCTCTGTCTGTCTGTCTGTCTGACTCTCTCTCTCTCTCTCTTCTCTCTCTCTCTCTCTCTCTCTCTCTCTCCTCTCTCTCTTTGAGGAAAAAAGGAAGAGTCACTGACTAACGATCCAATCACAGAACAAGTAGCTGGTAGTAGCATGAAGCAGCAACTTAAAACGAGAAAAGTGCTGATCCAGACAAAACTGAAGGTGAAATCTTTAAATATCTAAGTACAGTTGTAGTGAACTCTCGAGATGAATCATTCATAAACAGTGGAAAATTTGCTAAAAAAAAAGAAAATAGTGGCAATCTGTAACTGTCAGTTTATGAGAAGCTGGACAGTTACAGAGGAGTGGCTTTTGCAAAAGTCATTAGTAAAAGCCTGTACCAATATTCTAAACAATTGAGAACTAAATGGGCTGAAAGCGAAGAACCAGTAATAGAAGAACAAGGACGTTTCCGGAAGGATCGCATTTTTACTTTATATGCACTCTTTCAGATGTACCTACACCACAGTGCTAAGTTATACGTCGCATTTGTTAACTTCAGTAAAGCTCTCGAACCACTGAGTAGAAACACCCTTTGCAATACTTCGAGAAAAACTGGCACTAATGCAAACAAATGTGTGAGATCCTCAGAGGAGCAAAGATTATTTCAGTTGTCCTCGTGGTGTTAAGCAGGACATTTATTGAACCTTCAATTGTTCTATTCACTCATTTGTTTGTTTTATGAATGTATTACTGATAGAAATCAACAAAAGAGGAAGGCACGGTATTCAAATGATACCAGACGCTGCTGAACTATTCCTGATGTCGTTTGCAGAATGTTATAGTGCTTTGTGATTGGAATGATGGTGTACGAAACCAATTGACCGCTGTTGAACAGTAAGCAGACCGACCACAGTTATTTATTGACCTGGAAAAAAAAATTCATAGTTTTCAGAAGAGGGGAGGGGAGGGGCATAGTTCGGGGTCCGAAACATGGTGGTACAACAGCACAGAAGTAATAGAGTCAAATAATTATTGGTGTCTCAGGTTCATATTCAGAACCAAACTCAAATCTCAATACAAGGTCGACAGAAATGCGAAGGAAAGGATAGAAAGGTATGATTGAAATTCATAGATCATTAAGGACATTGAACTCA
>CM031620.1:11325673-11333173 GCA_018398815.1 Conus ventricosus | reverse complement strand
GTTTTGCCCTGCACATCTTTTCACTGCATAACCACAGAGCTATTCATTTCACGTCATGCTTGCTGCAAATCTCTCTCTCTCTCTCTCTCTCTCCTCTCTCTCTCTCTCTCTCTCTCTCTTCTCTCTCTCTCTCTCTCTCTGTTCTAACCCCCCCCCCACCCCCGCCAAAAAAAAAAGGCAATCATTCTTTTAGAATGCAAGAAGATAAATAAGTTGTTCACCTATCTCTCTTTTTAAAACCTTTTTTTTTTTTGTGATGTCCGACAATGGCAATCTTCCCCTCGTGACATTGTTTCGGAGTGGAAATCAACAGACAGCTGTGCTAAATAAATAAGTACTGTTGTTCATAACTGTCTCATCCCACCCCACCCCAACCCCTTCCCATAAGAAAAAAAATCTTAGACCCCCCCCCCCCCCCCCCCCCCCCCCCCACCGGGAAGGAGGAGAGGTAAGCTTGCGCACACGTATGTGTGTATATGTGCGCGCGCTTGTATGTGTGTATATGTACGTGTGAGTGAGCGTGTGTGTGTGTGTGTGTGTGTGTGTGTGTGTGTTCGACTTGCTGATACATTCTTGGTGTGTCCGTAGCCGTGAAGACATATTGGAGTTTACCAGACAGGTAGGATCCAATTTCAACACGACTGTAATCGTTCGAAGTAATCAATACGCCAGACACGGTGCTGAAGATGTAGGTCGGAGCAGGGGAGAGAGACGGTGTAAGGGGCTTGGGGAAGGGGGAGAGAGGTGGCAATTAAAATCTCGATTGATCACATGAAAATAGCAAAAGGGGGCTGGTGATAGCGTAGATCTCTGTCATGGCTGAGCGGTCTTTGGTCAACATCAAACCTTCTGAATCGTCATGGTGTCGGCTGTCCTTTGGTGACATTGACAGGTTTTCTAGCTCACTTTGTTACTGTGCAGGTTCTAAACACACACACACACACATGCACGCATACACGCGTGAGCGCGCACATACATGAGCGCGCGCGCGCGCACATACACACACACACACACACACACACACACACACACACACACACACAAAGAGAGAGAGGAGCGCGTGCGCACGCATGCGCGCACAACCCTGTCTGTCTGTCTGTCTGTCTGTCTGTCTTTCCTCTCTCTCTCTCTCTCTCTCTCTCTCTCTCTCTCTCTCTCCTGTGCTTTACATGTTCACACACGCCTTCGTTAGCGTCCATGGCCTCTCTCTCCCCCTCCTCTCTGTCATGTGTGTTTTATGTTCACGCAGTGCTTCATTAGGGGACATGGTCTGTTATAATGAATAAGTTATCTGAATCTCTCTCTCTCTCTCTCTCTCTCTCTCTCTCTCTCTCTCTGAACAGTGAGTTAAAAACTCGAGCACCGCTCCAACACAAAGAATAGTCGACGTTGCATGCCGTACCGCCAATTTCTCTCTCTTGGAAACGGCAACGTTTACACACCCAATTCGACGACAACGTAAGATTCGAAGGAGAGGAAGGAAAGGGAGTGGGCTGGTTGGCGCTGATACTGGTCGTATAGAGACTGGCATTTCTAAAGGCTTAGTGAGACCGTCCGCGAACAAGATGTACCATAAAATCAGGTAATTGTGATTTATAAAAACAGATGATTTTGACACGTGAAAACAGGTCATTTTGGCTACAAAACAGATAATTGTGATGCATGAAAGCAGACTGAATCTGATTACCAAGACTCTAAAAACAGGTCACAAGAAGTCTTAAAAAAAGTCCTAAAAAAAGGTAACCAGAGACCTCGGGAAACAGATAATCATGACAAACGAAAACGAAAATCATGACTCATGAAAACGTGTAATTATGACTTGCGAAATGGATAGTTATGACTGATTTTGAACAGATAATTGCGACTCACGAAAATATGTTACGATGACAAGCACATGCACGGTGGATTATTATTAGTATTGTCGCGCGGCCTGTAGAAGGTTTTTACGGACTGTTACGGAAAAGGGTAGAATGCTGCAACTTTTAAACAGAATTCAGCTATATTTAAGCGTTTCCACGGCTCACCTCTTTTTGTTTGTTTGTTTGTTGTTGTTGTTTTTAAGCCAGTTTCTGATATCGTCACAGCGATCAAAAACAGCAGAACTGTCTTAAGTTCACGCAAAAATAATTTTAAAGTACTGAGTTCCCACCCAACCCAACCACCATCATCATTTCCGTTTTCTTTCAACAATACTTACTGTTTCGAAAGTTAAAAAAAAAAAAAAAGACATGAATTTTGAACATGAATTGTGATGTTTCGAGGGTTGTAACTGCCCATAAAATGGTAGTGTCTGGCTGTTTAAATGGTGGGGGGCTTCTTTGAGAAAGTTGGAAGGAGGGAAATGTGAGAAGGGCGGTGGAGACAAGAAGGGGGGGGGGGGGGGGGGGGGGTATACTGTATTCAAATAAAGAAATAGCGGCACGCACGGTTTCTGCCAGTGGTGGGTTGGAGCTGTTCAATGCGTCTTTGGGTTCTCCGACGTTTCGCATATCATGTTCACCGATGGTGGGAGCTGATCAGATTTTCTTTTCTTTTCTACTTTTTTCCCTCTCCTGTTCTGTTCTGTTCTGCTCTGTTCTTTTCTTTTCTTTTCCTTTCCTTTCTTTCTTTCTTTCTTTCTTTCTTTCTTTCTGTCTTTTTCTTTTCTTTCTTTTTCATTCCTTTTTTATTCTTTCTTCCGTTTCTTTTCTTTTTCGTTTGCTTTCTTTTTCTTTAGTTTCTTTCTCCAATTTCCCTCTCTCCTTTGTTTCCTATTTACTTTCTTAATTGGTTTCTTGTTTGTTCTCTTTCTTTTTATTTCCTTTCTTATTTTGCTGTCTCATCTTCTGCGTCATACCAGTGGCATTTCTCTCATCACATTCCGGCCCAGCAATCCACAGCCACATCCAGACATGTCCTGCCGCAGCCCAAGTACCAACAGTCCACGAGGAGCAATCAGTTTCATTTTCCTGTCTTTTCATCATGAATAACCCTGAAAAAAAAAACATCGAACGAAAACGTTTGAAAACTGGCCTTTTCAGCAATCTTCTTGATGTTGATACAATGGCCCATATTTTCACGTCTTTCAAGCATGCTGAAGAGGAAAGCGGCGAGGCTGAAAGAAAACGTTTGCTTCAGGATGCGACTGTTCAGACGCCCTTCTGTGGTAACTCTGCGTCGTTCTTAAAAGACATATCCACGTCACCGAAGGAAATTTTGGCGTTTCCCGTCAGCTAATGCTTCAAGTCCCATAGCCTTATAGCCGTTGGTGCAGTGAGCTTTATGGAAGGTGGGACCGAAGTTTTTCAATCCGCCGCTCTAACCATCCCTGAACTAAACCAGGTACTTGTTTTCTTTTGGGTAAACGGGATTTTTTTTCCAAGCCTTTGAAATCTGACGCTGCCAGCGATTCGAATGCCCGAACTCAGCTTCGCAGCCAAGCGCTCTAATCATTTGAGTGCAGGCCTTTTTAGGTTATTCTTCTCTCTCTCTCTCTCTCTCTCTCTCTCTCTCTCTCTCTCTCTCTCTCTCTCTCTCTCTCTCTCTCTTTGTGCCACTGTGTGGTGTCCGGTGGCTGGGAAACGGCGGAGAGGGAGGGGGGAGGACATCATGGACGAGCCCACACCACCCGGTGGTAGGACAGTCTGGACTAGCCTGTGCATCCCCCCCCCCCCCCCCCCTCTCCATCCCGCCGACAATATGGACCAGTACATACTTTCTGGGGTAGGGAAGGGGTGGAGGAGAGGTGGGAAAAACATCCTTAGCATAAAATATTTTGGGCTTTGATCCCGGAACTGACTTGAACTGGACATACACAAAACCACGCGTAACGCGGGGTCTAGTGAATAAACACACACACAGACCTTGAATAGGAGAACGGTGTTAATATATTCCTTTTAATTTCCAACGTGGGAAAGCTCACCGATCGGTATCTGATTACACACATGCACGTAAATATTAGACTTCGAGTCTACGATAACTGTCAATGTTCAACCTTCTCCCTGTCTTGAAGTTTGTGGAGACGCCAGTCATAATAATTATCTACAGAGAGTAGCTGTGGGGTTAAAGGAGGGAAAAGGAAAACAATGAGGAAGGGGGGTAAAGAGACAGAGTAGGAGGAGGAGGGGGAAAAGATATATGAGAGAAGAAAAGAAGACGAAGAAAGAGAACAGAAAACTAGAAAGGAAAAAGATGATAGTAATGATAATGATGATAATTTTGATGATAATAATGATGATGACGAAAATCAGCGTATTGTAAAAAAATGTAAGAAAACATGAAGAAGGTGCACAAAAGTCTACAAGATTCACAGACATAAAAATGTTGTTCTTCTTGAACGAGGAGAATTTCTGTTTGGAATGCTGTTCATCACAATGAAGGACGAAAATGAAAACTAGCTCAACCGATGAAAAGTTTTTATTTCTTTCGTTGACAAGGAAACGTGAGCGTGCCTTTCCCAGTCCAGTAATTCGTCCTGGTTCGTCCATCCAGCTGAGTGTCCATCCAGTCTCTACAACATTTCATCCATCTAGTTCGTCCAGGACTTTCTGATCTACCTCTAGGACATCCATCATCCACAGTACCCTGTAGAACGGGTCTTAGACGGGGAGTCGAGGTGAGATGCACGTCCCCCCTTCACTGTACCCAGTAGAATGGTCTTGGACAGGGACTTATGACGAGATACGTGTCCACCCGCCTTTGTACCCTGCAGAATGGCCTTGGACAGGTAGTCATGACGTGATACACGTCCACCTTTCACTGTACCCTGTAGAATGGTCTTGGACAAGGAGTCATGGTGAGATGCATGCCCATCCTCCACTGTACTCAACATAATGGTCTTTGACTGGGAGTTATGTCGAGACATATGTCCACCCTCCACAGTACCCTGTAGAATGGTTTGATTGAGAAGTTATGGAAGGATACATGCTTGTTTTAGGCAAGCTTACAACTCTTGATAAGCAAGAAAATTTGTGAGGAGAGGATGTTGTCTGTCAGCCTATGTGTTGACATGCCGCCTGACAGAATCTTTGTCTTGTATTCATGATATCAGTCACAGACGTCTGAAGCATCTGTTGTCGATTTCTACATCATCATGCGAAATTTGCTGTGAGAGTCTAGTTTGGGCATCCATACGAAATGATGGGTTTTGCGAGTTGGAATAACTTGTAACAGGGAAAATGTCGAACAGGTCGGCGTCCTGCGGTCATTGTCTGTGACCACATAAAGCATTTAAGTGTGCAAACGATTGCCACGGCAATACAAGAAGTTTGGTATAACAGCGCCATTGTTCCTTCCTCCCCCGTCCTCCTGACCTTCAAGAAATGTTGTCGGGAGACATTGGCTCTGGTACGTTTGTCCCACGTTTTGCTTCTCTCGTTGGCTCAGGGAATGATTTTTGAAAAGGTTTTTTTTTCCAGTTCACTATTCACAGCTACTGTACATAAACCACATTCCTTATTTTTCTCCTATGCTAAATTTCTGCCCGGAAATATTTGTCCCGCTTTCCCACAGTGATATACGGTTGTTGTTGTTTTTTATATACATTTTCCCCCTGCGTTATCTGCTATAATTTCTGTTCCTTGAAAATCATCGCACGCAAATCGTTATACCGTTTTGTGGGGTTTTTTTTTCGCGAGCACCTTAAAGACTGTAATCTAACTTACCGGCGATGGGTGGAGGAGGAATGTGTGGACTGGGGAATGGAGGGAAAGGGGGTTGAGAGAGAGCAGGGGGGAACAAAATGACATGTAATGATTGCGTTGTCGCCTCATTGGAATGAAAGGCCAACCTGGGAAAGAAGTGCGTCCATTGCCGTGCAGTGTGCACATGACTGCATGCTGACGGACATTGTGTCCTAACCAAACTCAGACCCGCGCTGTTTTCGCAACACGGGCACAGATATTAACAGGGTTCAGCGCAAATCTTTATCGTCTTCTCTGTTCATGGATGACCACATTTTATCTGCATGGCAGATGAAAAGAGAGAACACAGAATGTTTTCCCCAGTGTCATGGTTTACCTCTTTTGATAACAAGAAAAGAAGAAAACGCACCAGAAAACCCCGATTCTCTCTGAAAACCAAATGGTTGTCACACTTGCCGTCCACCTCGTGCCCCCCCCCCCCCCCCTCCACCACCCCGCTACCTGTTCCGTTTATCCCACCTCCTCTTCTTCCCCCTGACCCCCCATCCAACACATTTTGGCCTACACACACACTCGAAAACACACACACACACACACCACACACACACACACACACACACACACACACACACACACACACACACACACACACACACACACACACACACACACACACACACACACACACACACACACACACCAGGAAAGACGACTCGTTGAACACATAAAACCCCAAACTGAATGTATGCCCACCAACAGAAAGCCGGCGCCCCACGAGAAAATAGCGTCAAAGCGTCCAACACACACATCGCATTCAGTTCTCCCCACCCCGTGTTTAAATATACGCTTGTCAAGTGTCATCCAAGCGAGAGTCCTGTATTGATCTGTGTTGATTTGTATGACAATTCGATCTCCTTGTTGCTGGGGCGCTCAGGTACCCGACTGTCATTGCGCGTCAAATGGGTGACGGGAAGGGAAGGCAGACGAGAGCGCCATCTTGGACGGTGAGGTTTGGTGATCACCATGGGGAAGTTGACATGGAAATCGATGACGACGACAAACTGACAGAGCTTGATTTCACGCTTGATGATAATATCCGGGCTTTGAACAAGGTGAGATTAGAGGTCAGGTGGTTGGGAGGATTAGTTGTCAAACTTTTTATATCTAACTTCTCTTGATGTTTCTCTCGATCAACTGTCCTGTGTGTACGGCGTTATGACCCCAAAGGCCTGTGCTGCTAGTTTTTTTTCACCGTTTGGATTTGGTTTTCTCTTACGCTGATTTTAAAGCTTATTTCAAGTGATTTGCAGCTGTCGGGCAATTTTCTCTTATGTTCAGAAATGCATTGTAATCAGTGCGCAGCGGAAGGGATATTCCATCTATTCTGCACAATCTTTTCTTGTTTGCTTACCAATTTCTTCGCCCCTTAGGGGACAATGGGGCATCAACGATCGCGAAAACGGGCTCCACTCGGAGGTCTCCCCGGTGCGTTTTTGTTCTCTTCTTTTACGCATCTTGCCCTTCTGTTCTCAGTGCCTCTTCTCTAGCTGTTTCTCGGTTGTCCGCTCGTCCTTTCCCTCCATGCCTGATTCTGTGGTGAGGTGTGGGATGCTGGCTTTCGAAGGATGTGTTCTGCCCGGTCCCATTTCTTCCTCAAAATCTGTATGGGGACTGGCTTCTGTCATGGCCTTTGCCACATCAGCTCAGCGCTGACTCGGGCCACCGGATGCTAGAAATGCACCTCAGACAGGTCTTAATGAGTATTCTTTGCAGCAGATTACTATTGCTTCGGTTTTAAATCTTTATCTCTCTCTCTCTCTCTCTCTCTCTCTCTCTCTCTCTTCTCTCATTTAATGTGGCATCGCGCGCGTGCGCTCGT
>CM031620.1:11288173-11318173 GCA_018398815.1 Conus ventricosus | reverse complement strand
GCTTGAACACCTCTCTGCCGCTTCTGCCATTGCTTTCAGGGCTCTGGTTTTTTCCTTCCCTGCAACTGAGAGCTGTTTCATGAGGCTGTATGCAGACGTTCCTACAAATCCCCTAGCTCCAATTTCTGCAGTGAGGACTTTGACCTGATAGCCTTCTCTCCTCAGGCTGTTTGCCAGATCAGCATACTTTTCAGTCTTGTAGATTTGAGCTGCCTCCATTCTGTTCTCATATGGCACCGTGAGCTCGATCATGATCAGCTGCTTGGTTGACTTAGAGTGGGCTACAATGTCTGGTCTCATGCCACTCTTGCTGATGATCTCTGGGTGACTCTTCCATTCTGGGAGGTCTGCAGTGCACTCCCAGTCATCTGCCCCATCCAGCAGACTCTGCCTGCATGTTTCGAGTGGCACTGTTGTTCTTGGCCATGATTTGCTGCCTCCTGCCGTGAAGAATGTTGCAGGTGCTTTTGGAGTCCTGATTCTCCCTTTTGTGGTGTTGGTACTAGCCCAGACTACTTGTACAATCTCTTTGAGCAATTGGTTGTGCCTCTCCATGTGTACCTTCCTTGAGCCAGGGCTACTTTACATGAGCTTAGAACATGCTCCACTGTTTGTTTTTCATGGCAGAGGGGGCATGCAGGATCGTCTGTTTTCCCCCACTTCATCAGGTTTGCATTTGAGGGCAGAAGGTCATATGCAGATCTGAGAATGAAGCTGATCCTGAGAGGGGCCATGTGCCAAATGTCATTCCAAGTTAGACTTCTTTGGAGTGCATTCTCCCACGTTGTCCATTGCCCTTGCTGGCTCTGCTGGACTGCTTTTTGGAGTCTTTTTTGGTCTTCTTCTTTTCTCATCTCCTGAATCATCATGTCTCGTTTGGCTTTTCCTTTGGCCTTTGACCACCATTCAGTTTTGGTCACCCCCAGTCCTTGTCTGTTGGTCTGTGTGTGTCCTGTTATTTCTCTGATCTTGAGACTTTCTTTTGCAGAATCCATCGCCTCTTGAACTTTCCATTTTCTGCCTGTCTTCAGCTGGGGCTTGATTGCTTGTACCACCTTGTCTCCTGAGTCCTCCAGCATGCTTTGAAGTCTGATCTTCCCTGCTTTGTATTCCTCCAGGATGGATTTCAGTGGTAGTTTGAGCTTTGCTTGGCGACAGTACAGCGCGATGTCAGTCAGACAGGGTGGGACACCAAGCCATTTCCTTGTGAACTTGTTGATTTTGGCTTCCATTGCCTCCACTGTGCTGGTGCAGATGTCGTATATCATCAGAGGCCATAGGAGCTTTGGTATCAGCATGAACTGCAGACACCAGACCTTGTATTTGCCAGGGAGCCCACACTGGTCAATGGTCTCCAAGCCTTCTTCCGCCATCTGCTTGGTTTCTTTTGCTCTTTGTGTGTCTTCAGCGTATCATCATACCATCTTCCAAGGCTCTTGACTGGTTCTTCTGTGACTGTTGGAATGGCCTGGTTGGCAACACTGAAGACCACAGATTCGGCCACTTTTCCTTTCCTCAGTGAGAGACTCCGTGATTTCTTTGGCTTGAACTTCATTCTGGATGAGGCAACTATGTCGTCCAGCCTCTCCAGCACATGACGTGTCTCGTCTTCTCTGGATGAAATCACTGTAGTGTCATCCATGAAGGCCTTGAGAGGAGGCATCTTGTATCCATCGCCAAGGTCTGTTTGTCTCGCGTTGTTTGTTGCTGCTTTCAAGATGAGTTCCATTGCCAGCACGAACAGTATCGGGAAATTGCACAGCCCATTGCAATGCCCACTTCCAAGTTGATCCAATCAGTTGTGTAATCCTTGGTAGAGAACCGCATTGAGAAGCCATTGAAGTACTTCTTGAGCATGTCGCGGATGTTCTTTGCCACATTGTACATCTCAAGAGCCAACTGTATCATCTCATGGGGCACAGATCCATATGCGTTTGCCAGATCAAGCCACACTACGTCCAGGTCTCTCTTTTCTGTTTTTGCTTTTTGGATTGCGTCCCAGATCATTGTGGCGTGTTCTACACAGCCAGCCACGCCTGGGATGCCACCTTTCTGGACTGACACATCCAAGTACTTGTTTTCCATGAGGTACTTGGTCAGCCTTTCTGTCATGACAGAGAAGAAGATTTTCCCTTCGACGTTCAGTAGTGATATTGGCCTGAACTGGCTGATGTCACTTGAGTTTTGCTCTTTGGGGATGTACACACCATCTGCCGTCATCCACTGGCCGCTGATCTTCTGGTTTCTCCAAGCCGATCGCAGCAGCCTGTGGAGCCACTCCAGCACCTTGGGACATTTCTTGTAAAGCTAGTAAGGTATTCCGTTTGGCCCTGGTGATGATTTGGCTCTGGCTTTGTCGACCACCTTCTTGATTTCCGCCAACGTTGGAGGCTTGCCATTGAACTGTTCCTCAGGGTTGGTTGGCCACACCAGACCTTGAATGTCGAGTGGTGCTTTGCTCTGTGAGTCAGAGTATGTTTTCCTCAGATGCTGCTCATGAACTCCTTTGTCCACACTTAGGGTCCCAGATTTTGGCTGCTCTAACAGTGTTCTGGCAAACTGGAAGGGGTCTCTGAAGAAGCGCTCTTGTGTCTTCTTCTTTTTGCTCTTCCTCTTCCTCGCAGATTCCGCTTTGCTGAGGGCGCTGTGTTTTTCTTTCAGGCCTTCCCACAGTTTTTCCAAGCCTTGTTTTTCAGCTGGCAGTGCGGTCTTCATTTGCTTCTTGAGGTTGTTCTTTTGGACTCTGATCTTGTCCATCTTTTCTTGGCGTCTGGATTTCTTTGGAGGTGTTTTCTCTTTGGGTAGTTTTACTCCATAGGCGTCTCTACATGTGGCATACACAATGTCCCCATATGTGGCTAGTTTGTGTTCCAGGGTGCTTTTCCCTATCAGTGCATCGAGTCTTTGGACGATTTTTGCATCCAGTTTCTCCCAATCTTCAGTTTCGTTTGCTCGTGGCAGGTTGAGTTTCAGGCGCCTGGCATCGAGGGCCTGTGCAAATTCCTCATCCGAACCAACAGCGTGGATGTCCTTGGCACTGTGGTTTAAATCCTGGCCTTGGTCTTCCGACGTCTTATCTGCTGATGCAGTGCGCTGCTGCTCATTCAGATGAGTCTTCACACATCCCATCTTTGTTCTGTGGATCTTCATGCCACGGGTGGTAGAGAAACGCTTTCCACAGACACATGGATATTCCATTTGGTCCATGTTCATAGTCCGTTTGGGATTTGCAGTCGTGATTGGTTGAGCACCGATGGATTCATCATTCTCTCCCCCTTTCGGTGAATCCTGGGAGCATCTTTTCCTTACATATTCTGCAGTGTGATTGTAGGCAGTGGTTACATATTCTGCAATGTGATTGTAGGCAGTGGTTACATATTCTGCAGTGTGATTGTAGGCAGTGGTTACATATTCTGCAATGTGATTGTAGGCAGTGGTTACATATTCTGCAGTGTTATTGTAGGCAGTGGTTACATATTCTGCAGTGTGATTGTAGGCAGTGGTTACATATTCTGCAGTGTGATTGTAGGCAGTGGTTACATATTCTGCAGTGTGATTGTAAGCAGTGGTTACATATTCTGCAATGTGATTGTAAGCAGTGGTTACATATTCTGCAACGTAATTGTAGGCAGTGGTTACATATTCTGCAGTATAATTGTAAGCAGTGGTTACATATTCTGCAGTGTGATTGTAAGCAATGGTTACATATTCTGCAGTGTGATTGTAAGCAGTGGTTACATATTCTGCAACGTGATTGTAAACAGTGGTTACATATTCTGCAACGTGATTGTAAGCAGTGGCTAGATATTCTGCAGTGTGATTGTAAGCAGTGGTTACATATTTTGCAACGTGATTGTAAGCAGTGGTTACATATTCTGCAGTGTGATTGTAAGCAGTGGTTACATATTTTGCAACGTGATTGTAAGCAGTGGTGACCCACTCTGCAGTGTAATTGTAGGCACTGGATGCTCATCCTACGATGTGATTGTAGGCATTAGATGCCCATTATGAAATGTACTTAAAGGTATCGCCTGGCCATTCTACCATGCTACTGTAGAACCGATCGCCTATCCTGCACGTCATAAAGCGCATTGACTGTCCGTTCTGCTATGTTATCATAGTTTTGGTTGCCCACTCTGCATATGATTGTTGGCACTGGCTGTTCATTTTGCCATATTAGTATAGAACTGGTCACCCATTCTGCATGAAATTGTAGGCACTGGGTGTCCATATTGTTATGTTATTCTAGAACTGGTCGTCTATGCTGCATGCAATTGTAGGCACTGGGTGCCCATATTGTCATGTTATTCTAGAACTGGTCGTCTATGCTGCATGTAATTGTAGGCACTGGGTGCCCATATTGTCATGTTATTCTAGAACTGGTCGTCTATGCTGCATGTAATTGTAGGCACTGGGTGCCCATTCTGACATATCAATATAGTTCTGGTCGCCCATTCTGCATGCAATTGTAGGCACTGGGTGCCCATTCTGACATATCAATATAGTTCTGGTCGCCCATTCTGCATGCAATTGTAGGCACTGGGTGCCCATTCTGACATATCAATATAGAACTGGTCGCCCATTCTGCATGTAATTGTAGGCACTGGGTGCCCATATTGTCATGTTATTCTAGAACTAGTCGTCTATGCTACATGTAATTGTAGGCACTGGGTGTCCGTTTTGCCATGGTGTTGTTGAAAATGGTTGCTCTTTCTGCAGTGTGCTTTTCGGCACGGGCTGTGTATTCTGCTGCGTTACAGTACAATGTTGCCTGTTCTGCGATGTTGCTGTGGATAGTGGTTGCTAATTCGTCCATGTGAATGAAGGTACTTATTCTGGATACCTATTCTGCAACGTAGTTGCGAGTACTCAGACCGGACTTCTTGCCCATAGTTTTGTGGTTCTGACTTTTGGGATGAGCTCACACGGCTCATTTTGCTATGATTACAAGCACTGCAGTAGGCGCTGGCTACCCAGTATGCAATGTTGCAAGTACTGGGATAGGCGCTGCTTAGCCATTCTGTAGTGGGATCGTTGGTATTTGAATGGGCACTGGTTACCCATCATATGTTGTTGTAAGCACTTCGGCAGGCACTGGTTACCCTTTCCATATAGTGATTATAAGCATTGGAATAGTCACGAGCTACCCATTTTTTAGTGACGTTTGCTCTTAAGGAATGTTTCATGTGTACTGCAAATACATTCTACTCTCATTACCGACACCTCTCTCTCTCTCTCTCTCCTCTCTCTCTCTCTCTCTCTGTCTCTGTCTCTCTCTCTCTGTCTCTCTCTGTCTCTCTCTCTCTCTCTCTCTTCTCTCTCTCTCTCTCTCTCTCTCTCTCTCTCTGGGAAAATCGAAATGACTAACATTCCAAAACACCTTAATTAAATTTCTGTTGTAGGCTTGTGTCTTGCAACATGACTTTATCATCTGCTTACCCATGTTGATTATTTTGGACCCTCGATTCATTTGATTGATATAAATGTGATCGTCACATCAATGGTTGTTAATATAACAATGTGTGTGAGCGTATGCGCGTTAATGTGTGTGTGAGAGAGAGATGGGGGGGGGGGGGGGAGACGGAGAGAGAGGGGGTGCAGTTGGGGGGAGGGGGTCATAAAGAGAGAGAAAGAATGGAAGTGAGAGGGAAGCGGGTTGGCTTTTAAGAACCAATCGACTATCCTTTTCAAAAGTGTCCACGGATGTGGATCTGGATTATGCTGAGTATAGGTATGGTTCCAGGCAGTATGGTGTGAATCTTGCTCTGTCTTGGACAAATTGTCATGTTTTACATTGACCTGTACGGCCCACCACTGTTCCAGTACATCCAATAACAAAAGTAGTGTAGAATGAATCATTTCAGTTCATCAGAAATGGTTACACACTTTTTATATGAACATAAATCAGTAGAATGAGATATATTTATCTTTTACTAGACCAGAACAACACAACAGAAAAATGGATCAACGATAATCTTTGTCGATCTAATCGTTTGAGAAAAAGTGAACAAAGTACAGAATTTATGGCAGTGAAAGGGGGGGGGTTGGGGGTGGGAGAAGGGTTCCTGACTCATCTGAAAGACAATCATTCAAACTGCCGCATAGATTCTTATGGAAGGGAAGAACAGGTAAAGAACAGGGCCAGACTGTGGTCGGGGGAGTTCAGGATACCTTGAGCTCCCACCCCCATCTTTGGCTGGCAGAATTTGCATTTGCGCCATGAGGAGGACCCGCAGAGTCCATATGGAAACACACACACACACACACACACACACACACACACACACACACACACACACTCACACACACTCACACACACACACACACACACACACACACACACACACACACACACACACACACACACACACACACATCGCCACACACACACACACACACACACACACACACACACACACACACACACACACACACTCACACACACAATCACACACACACACACACACCACACACACACACACACACACACACACACACACACACACACACACACACCACACACACACTCACACACACACACACACACACACACACAACACACACACACACACACACACACACACACACACACACTCACACACACACACACACACACACACCACACATCACACTCACACACACACACACACAGTCACACACTCACACACACCACACACACACACACACACACACACACACACACCTCCCCCACCCCTAGGTTTTCTGAGACCTCCCTCCCCCGTTCTTGGCTGGTAAAGTGTTGTCCACCAAATAAACATGCCTGATAGTCCGTGTGAAGAGTACAACCGTGCCGTTCGCCCCCCACCCCCCACCCCCATCCTTCCGCGACCCCTCCTCCTCCTTCAACAAAATTTGTGAGAGTGTACCCTTCCCCACCTCTCCTAGCATTTACAACGTTTTGGTAGGAAAGTTCCTCCCCTCCTCATTCCCTATCCCCCCCGCCCCCCAACCATCCTCTCCCGCTTTCATAACATTTTGGAGGTGGAGACACCTGTCCTGCTACTTTGGGAACTCCCTCTTATCGTGTCACTGAGCCGGCCATGAAGAAAAAAAAACGACATTCAAAAGATAGGAAAATGTTGATTAGAATGCAGATGTCACTGTATAGAGGAAAATGTTGATTAGAATGCAGATGGCACTGTAGAGAGGAAAATGTTGATTAGAATGCAGATGACACTGTATAGAGGAAAATGTTGATTAGAATGCAGATGGCACTGTATAGAGGAAAATGTTGATTAGAATGCAGATGGCACTGTATAGAGGAAAATGTTGATTAGAATGCAGATGTCACTGTAGAGAGGAAAATGTTGATTAGAATGCAGATGGCACTGTATAGAAGAAAATGTTGATTAGAATGCAGATGGCACTGTATAGAGGAAAATGTTGATTAGAATGCAGATGTCACTGTAGAGAGGAAAATGTTGATTAGAATGCAGATGGCACTGTAGAGAGGAAAATGTTGATTAGAATGCAGATGGCACTGTATAGAGGAAAATGTTGATTAGAATGCAGATGGCACTGTAGAGAGGAAAATGTTGATTAGAATGCAGATGACACTGTAGAGAGGAAAATGTTGATGAGAATGCAGATGACACTGTAGAGAGGAAAATGTTGATTAGAATGCAAATGGCACTGTAGAGAGCTGACACTCCCCGGAAAGAGCAGCCCAAAGATGAGAGTAATGAGACAGATTTTGGTGCTTGCTGTCGGCTGGGTGGTAAACTGAATGCACTGTGAACGTGTGCGTGTGTGTGTGGGGTTGTGTGTGTGTGTGTGTGTGTGTGTGTGTGTGTGTGTGTGTGTTCCTCAATTTAGTGTCCTTCCACTGAAAGTGATTCAGACAATAGTGAGTTTGTGGGTGAATGAGTGTGAGTGAATGTGTCTATAATAGGTTAACAAAAAATTGAATAGTGAGTTTGAGAGTGAATGAGAATAAGTGGATGTGTCTGTAATAAGGTTAACAAAAATTGAATAGTGAGTTTGTGAGTGAATGAGAATAAGTGGATATGTCTGTAACATGGTTTACAAAAAATGGAATAAAAATGTATCCCTTTTGTCCTACGTATTGTCATGTACCCCACCTTGATCCTAATTATATAAATGAATAGATAAACTAGTAACAATGGACAATTGAATTACCAAATCAATAAATTAACAATTTTACAAATAAATACTTAGTGAACTATGCAATAGACCTTTACATACAGATTGAAGAGCAGAATAATTGTTAAGTATGCTAGATAAAGACAAAGGAGTCGATCCATCAGTGAAACCATCAATACCCAATTTCTTAAAAATGTCTTTTGTTTTTGAACAACGTGTCAATATATGATTGACACTTAAGGATTCTCCGCACATACATCTGACATTGTTACAGTATTTTGTTTTGATTGAATATAAACGAAGTCTATGAATAAGACTCTCAATCTCCCTAGATGAGCAAATAAAACGCTTGGATGGTCTGTTTTTGTTGTCTCTGTCATGTTGATTAAAACAATTACGAGTATACTGTATGTCTGTATTTAACAATAAGATTTTAGCATTTTCGTGAGATTTTCTATTAATAATTGAATAGCATTCTGTTAAATCTAATGGAACATTTACGGACACAGCATCATTACTATTTTGGGCTGCTCGTTTTGCAGCTCGATCTACTCTTTCGTTTCCATATATGCCGCAGTGAGAAGGCACCCAGCAAAAAGTCACAGTAATTCCTTTGATTGAAAGAAGGTGTATTAAATGATTTATTTCAATTATCATATCTTGGCGTATGCGTGAATTGGGAGACTTTATCGAAAGAAGTGCTGCTTTTGAATCAGCACATATTAACAGTTGACTGTTGTTTATGGGAAAAGCTAGTATGAAATCCAAGGACTTCAATATAGCAAATAGTTCTGCACTGTATATGGATAAGTTGTTACCAAGATAAAATAACTTTTGAATTTGTAAACTAGGGATTACGAAAGCTGCTCCTGAATTTGAATTATCAAGCACTGAACCATCCGTATATATTTCTAAATGATTATTGTAATTATTTTCTAAATCAGAGCATACGTGAGTTTTTAAAAGATTAGGTGAGTTATTTTTTGATAAATCTGTGTATTCTATATCAAAGATTGCTGTTGATTGTTCCCATTTTGGCATTGGAGAAAACGTTGGATTTTTAGCATTGTTATTTTGATCTATATTAGTTTTTCTCAGAAGATCGCAAGAATAAGAAGAGATAGATTTTGTTGAGAGTATGTTTTGAGCACGCTTTCCAAACTCCTTTTCTGAATCTAAGCATACCTCTTGAGAACAAAAATTTTTCTGTGAGAAATTTTTCAAAATAAACTTTGAAGAAGAAGCTTTTCGGAAGTCTGAGTGGTAAAACACCTACCTCATTGTATGTCCCTAAATGTGATGTGTGTGTGTGTGTGTGTGTGTGTGTGTGTGTGTGTGTGTGTGTGTGTGTGTGTGTGTGTGTGTGTGTGTGCAGGCAACAACGATGACAGCCAGTTAAAGCTGCAGCAGGCTATGCTTCGACGTCAGGAACTGCTGGACAGAATCAGAGTAAGGCTATGCGCGCGCGTGTGTGTGTGTGTGTGTGTGTGTGTATATATATGTGTGTGCGTGTGCGTGTGTGTGTGTGTGTGTGTGTGTGTGTGTGTGTGTGTGTGTGTGACTCTGTGTGTGTGTGTGTGTGTGTGTGTGTGTGTGTGTGTGTGTGTGTGTGTGTGTGTGACAGTGTGTGTGTGTGTGTATGTGTGTGAGTGTGTTTGTTTGTGTGTGCACGCGCCCGCATGTGCGCGCTCATGTATGTGTTTTTGTGTAAGTGTGTATGTGTGAGTTTGTGCGTGTGTATGCTTCTATTTGTGTGTTTCTGTTTGTTCGTGCATGTATATGAGTGTGCGTTTGTGTATGTGTACGAATGTGAACATGCGCGTGCGTTTATGTGTATACACTAGCATTTGCTAGTGTACGTATATGCGTGTGCGTGTTTGTGCGCGCGAGCATGCCAGCCGTGTGTATGACGTAGAGCGAGAGGGCGTGCAATCGCTTACGAACACGCCTGTGTGTTGATGTAAATAAGCTTTGTTGTATGTGCGTTGTTTGAAATTGCCACCACTTGATAACATATTTCACTGGCAGATTTCACCGCGTGCATATCAATTCCTCGGTAATCTTTCACAGACAGGAGCACGATCAGAGTCTGATCCATGTTAATACCTCTAATGTCCTGCATAGCCAGAGACACTTACACAGAAACACGATCAGTCTTATCCGCCTTAAGACGTCCAAGATCCTACAATGCGAGAAACACTCCAGGTCTTTTCACCTCCTTAGGGGCATAGCGGTGAATTACCATTCATCGTCAGCGATCATGGCAGCACCTGTATTGACAAACTGACAGATCTGATTTCACCTGAAGATATTCAGTACTTGAAAAAAGATTTAGGTGTTGAAGATATGTGTGTGTGTGTGTGTGTGTGTGTGTGTGTGTGTGTGTGTGTGTGTGTGTGTGTGTGCTTGCTTCCCCCCCCCCCTCTCTATCCCCCGTCAAATGATCAAAGAGCGTTCGCCAGCCCTTGAGAGATGGGACCATTGAACTGGCTGTTTACGTCTTGCTGCTGTACATGGGTGCCTGGTTCAGTTCAGAGAAGGTTAAAGAAACGGAAAGACATATGTGGGCTCCGCCTCCCATACTGCCGTGCTGTAGACACGATGACCTGTAAGAGTGTACAGCAGGGCATGAAGTATTTCAGAATTCCAGACCTTACCACGGGAGAAATGCCTGAAGGGCCACAGACTTTGAGACCTTGGAAAGAGTGCAGGGCGTTCAATCTCAGGGGTGGTGAGAGCTGACCATGAGAGCAGAGTGGAAAGGGCCACACGGGTTGAGACTTCAGCTTGCTGGCAGAATATGGAAAAGCGCAGATGTTGGAATTTTTGCAATGTAAGCAGGGCAAGAAGTGTCATAGACTTTGAGACATCACCACAGAATCTGAGACTTTACAACGAAAGCAGAACGAGAAGGAACAGAGATTTTTTTAGACCCCACCACGATAGCGGGGCATGAAGGGCCACAAAAATTGAGATGTTACCAAGAGAGCATGGCATGTAGGATTTTTTTATTTTTTACGTTACCACGGGAGCAGGGCATGAAGCGTCACGAGAACTGAGACTTTACCACAAGAGCAGAGTATGAAGGGCCAAAGACTTTTAGACCTTGCAATGAGAGAAGGGTATGACAGGCAACAAAGTTTGATACCTTTATTTTAACATGATGATCAGTGAAGATACGCATGATTAAGATTATGCTGTAGAACTCCGATTTGGCTGAAGATTTCAAGACAGGACTGTACTCAGCTGTTCTTGTAAGATATCCCGGCGTCCACGTGGCCTGAGAGACACAGAAAACGGCAGTGTTGGTCAAGCATTTCTGTAAGAGACGTAGCCATGAAGTGGATTTAAGTCCATTGCATGTTTCCTGTTGTCGCTTTGGAGCCCAAAGCACGCTTGAATGAGATCATGAGTAAAATGGAAAAGCCGCCTTGGCGCAGCAGTTAGCGTGATGGTTTACCGGCTAATTTGATTCCTATCAGAACCATTTACATTTGTGGGATTTTGTCCCGGCTTGCCCCCACTCAGACCTGAGTTTGCTGTTGGCTCAGCAGCGACGACTGGAATCATTCTGTAAAGTTTCATCCACTTAACGGATGCGTGTCTGAGAGTGTTGCTCAAATTTCATGACCAATTCTGCAGGTGTCTGTACCTCTCAGGCCTGATTAACGGCGGAATTTATTATGAAAGTAAGCGCAGAGTACAGCTCCGCCATGCTGTCTCAGGCGGAAATGGTACTCCATGGCATCATCTTCATCCTTGTCCTCATCGAGCAGTATAAAAATTCATTAAATTCTATGGCCCTTCATGTCGTGCTTTTACAATAACCTCATTTTGGACGCTGTCCTTGCTGAGTTCGTGTTGAGGTCGCTGGTAACGACTAGTTCATGGGGACTCATCGGACAGACATGATGGCATCCTCCGGAGGAGAACGTTCACTCACGCTGGGTTCGCGACTAAGCTGTGATAGTCGTCAGTAGATCTTGGGCAGCTGGTGTCCTGCGCATGTTGGTTCAGATCAGATATCACCCATTATCGCTGAAGTGACTGGGCAGCGCTGCTGTGTCTCCTCTGGTGGGGCTGCCACATGACGACGACCAGACATTGACTGCTCCCTATGGATTGCAGGACCCGGAGCTGCTGCAAAACGTGACAGTGTGTGGCAATGGAGGGAACTGGATTGTGTAGCGTGGGGGTCATACTACTGAAGTGGCACAGGAGGTGGGACAGGAGAACACAGAACAGACAGAAAATTATGTGTAAAAATGGAGACCCACAGTACGAGCTCTGTTCAACGTTGTAGGAGCCACCGTTGGTAAAGACGTCAGTAAGGACCTTGCCCAAATGACGGGTCTGTGTTCTCGTAGAGATAGAATGATATCTGAAAAGATTAAAGAGGTGTTGAGGAGCAGTGAATGAATGGAAAGAACCGATGCACAAGAGGATCGATTGCTGTCAACGAGACGGAGAGGAGACGGATGGGAGCGGGACGGGAAGGGGGGTGGGGGTGGGGTAGACAGGAGGTCTGAACCGGTGAAGTGGGGGTCGGAGGGGTGTGTCTTGGGGGGAGGGGGGCGGGGGCGAAATCCGTCAAAATTAAAATCCGATCACGAAAAACTACTGATAAGTGTGAACGGGTGGAGAATGGACGGGTGAGGTGTGTGTGTGTGTGTGTGTGTGATGGGGTTGGAGGGAAGGAGGAATTAAGGGAGGAGCGAGACGCCCGAACAAACAGACCCGTAAAAATCTGGAGATTTATTGTTGAAGGGAAGGGGAAAGATTGCATTGTGCTTTTTGCGAGGGGTAAGGGGGTTGGGACAGTTGTTAGGATACGTAAAGTGGGGTAGACCTTTGTAGAATGTTTAACGAATAATATGTCAATCCCCTGCTTTTTTCCACTTCGATGTGTTTATCTGTGTTGATTCAGATTTCTTGTATTTCGCTGTCCTTGCCTCTTCTCCGTGATAATTACTGTCTGTTCTGAGTGAAATGTCCAACGAGTTCATTCATCAGTTGTTGGGTGTTGTTGTTGTTGTTTTTTTGTATTTACGTTTTGCTCGACTTCCTTCACTGTTAGGACGACTGGTGCGAGCGGCCTACATTGTACTACGTGCACCAAATTCTTTTAAATGATTTTCATACAAGCTGGCCAGATTATCTTGATTGGTTCTGCTTCATAACTGAGAGAAGGTATGGTGGTAGGTGGACATCACAGATAAGAAAAGTGTAATTATTGAATCAAAACATACGTTTTGATGATTCAAAGGTATGGTGGTAGGTGGACATCACAGATAAGAAAAGTGTAATTATTGAATCAAAACATACGTTTTGATGATTCATTGACAAAACGTCTTTTAGGGGGTTGGTGACTTATGTTCTGCTGCGTGTTGCTCCTTTCCTAACTGCATCACGCTGCATTCCTTGCTGCACGTTGTTGCATTCTATGCTCCATTCGTCGCTGTGTGTTGATACACTTTCTGCTGCATGTTGCTGCATTCCTTGCCGCAGGTTGCTGCATTTCCTGCTGCAGGTTGCTGCATTCAGTGGGGTATGTTGCTCCATTCTTCGGTCTATGTTGTTGCATTCTTCACTGCATGTTGCTGCATTCCTTGCCGCAGGTTGCTGAATTTCCTGCTGCAGGTTGCTGCATTCAGTGGGGCATGTTGCTCCATTCTTCGGTCTATGTTGTTGCATTCTTCACTGCATGTTGCTGCATTCCTTGCCGCAGGTTGCTGAATTTCCTGCTGCAGGTTGCTGCATTCAGTGGGGCATGTTGCTCCATTCTTCGGTCTATGTTGTTGCATTCTTCACTGCATGTTGCTGCATTCCTTGCCGCAGGTTGCTGAATTTCCTGCTGCAGGTTGCTGCATTCAGTGGGGCATGTTGCTCCATTCTTCGGTCTATGTTGCTGCATTCTTCACCGCATGCTGATGAATTTCCTGCAGCATGTTGCTGCATTGCTTACTGCGTTTTGCCTCATTCCTCGCTGCATGTTGTTTTTATACCTCGCTGCATTTTTTTTGCTGCAGATTGCTGCATGACACCTTCATGATGCTGCATCACTCCTGTGTGTTGCTGCCTGTCCTGTTGCGTGTGTGTGCCTGTCCTATTGTTGCGTGACGTACAGAATCTTGCTGCCGTAAGCTGCTACATGTTCTGTGTGTGTGATGCTGTGCAGCAGGAACAAGTGCCGGACGACCAACGCCCCAGGACGTACAGCCCACGCCGCCGCTACACCCCCTCCCCCCTCCCCCCACCCCTCCCGGAGGTCCCTGCCGGATCTCAACCGTAACTACCACTTCAACTGGTACAACAAAGACCTTCCGAGAGGTAACAGGACGAGGAGGAAGGGGACTGGGGGGGGGGGGGGGGGGGGGGTCGTGGTATGAAAAAATAACGAGATTGGCTAGACGTTCAATGTGCAGATAATGAAAAGTAGTGTGTGTGTGTGTGTGTGTGGGGGGGGGGGGGGGGGGAGGGGAGAGAGGGAGAGAGAGAGAGGAGATGTTTTGTTCTTTTTGTCGTCACGGGGTGTTAGTGGGTATTGCCGGCTGGAGTGGGTGCTTGAGGTTCTGTAATATTGGTGGTAGCACAGCCAGTTTATAATGTAGTTTGAATGGTTTCCATGGCTATAAATAAGACGTTTGAAAGTGGCTGAAGTGGTCCACGCCCTTCATTGCAGCTGCTCACTAGCTGTTTTTGTTGCCGTTGATTTAAACAACCTGACATGTTATTTGAAAGTGAAAGGGTTTTTTTCATTGGATTTTTAGCGTACCCACAAAATCGAGTTTGGCTGTTTGGTTAAGTGTTATCGAGCTTTATCTCCTTACGTTTCTATTACAGTGGCATAGAAGTTGTGTAACCATGTGCAGTTATTTAACGCTTGTGCTTTATGTGTCTGCATATTCCGCTTTGCTTACATTTCATTTCATTTATGTTTGTTTATTTATTTTTTAATCCTTTCTTTTGTTGTTGTCTTTAAGTGGATTCACCTTGCTTGGAGATTTCTAAAAGCTGACTAGTATGTTTTGGGAGCTGGATTAGCTCAGTTGGTAGAGCGCCGGACTCGTAATCCAGGGTTGCGGGTTCGAATCTCCGCCGGGCCGTTTCGGTACGGGGGGATTTTTCCCTCGGAGTTAAACATTAGTTCTGACTGACCAGCCGCCGTGGCGAAGTGGTTAGCGTCGCGGACTCCCGGCTGGGAGGTCGTGGGTTCGAATCCCATCAGAGGCATGTGGGTTTTTTCTGCCCCGACCGGCTCCTACCAAGAGTTGAGTTTGCTGCGGACTCAGTTGGGAAGACTGGGACCACACAGTCGAGTTTCATCCACTTAATGGATGCGTTTCTGAGAGTGTTGCTCAAATTTCATGACCAACACTGCAGGTGCCTGTATCTCTCGGGCCTGGTTGACGCCAGGATATATTATGAAAGGAAGCGTAGAGTACAGCCCTGTCATGTAGTCTCAGAACGAAATGGAAATCCGTAGCATCATCTTAATCATCCTCATTCCCATTGATCAGCATTAAAAAAAAAAAAGTCTCAAATTCTGTGGCCCTTCATGCCCTGCTCTCATGGTGACCTCAATTTCGATGTCCTCTCCACGTCTGTGGCCTTGGTTTGCTTCCGTCGGGGTCATAGGTATCGGCGAGTCCATGGCGGCTGTCGTTGGGCGGACGTGGTGGCGCCCTCCGGAGGGAGAGCTCACTCACGCCGGCTCCGCGACTAAGCAATTATTGTCGTCAGTGGGGGGCTTAGTAGGTGGTGTCCTGCGTATGTTAGATCAGAACAGGCGCCACTGAACACCACCGAGGTGACTCGGCAGCAGTGCAGTGTCTCCTCTGGTGGGTTGCCTCTTGACGACTTGACATTGACTGCTCCCTGTGGATTGCCGGTGCCGGGGCTGCGGCGGGGCCGGCCGGGCTATGGCTGTGGACGGGGTGTCGGAATGAGCGGCGTGGGTGCACTGCCTCTGAGGTGACGCAGAGGTTGGGACAGCAAAAAAAAAAAAAAAAAAACAACAACATTAGTTCTGACTTCATTTCCCATACAGCCCTTCTAATGAGACTATAAACCGAGGTTCTGTGTGTGAATGCACGCACAACATCTTGCACACACGTAAAATCCCATCACCAACTTTGGGAAGAGAAAGGCCAGTTTGGCCGTTGGAATGGATGACACGTTACACATAGCATGCACCATCCCGAAGTTGCAGTATGGCTGCCTTAATGGCGGGATGAAAAACGGTCATACACACAAAACTCCACTCCCTATACAGGGGGTGTCCGCTGGAGTATCAGCCTGCGTACGCAGAACACTAGTATGTTTGAATTTGGTGTAACTGCTTGTGTGGCCAAAATGTGTGAAATTCCACTCAGCTGCTAGGCTAGCGTGCACTTTTTTGTTTTTGATTTTTTTTAATATTTTGTTTCCTCATCCGTTTCAAAGTCCAAATCTCCAGCAGTCTGATATTGTGTTGGCAAGAAAATTCACAGAGAATTGAAAACAAACAAGCAATTAAAAATGAAATGAACTGGGGAGGGGGGGGGGGGGGGGGGGGAATGAACTGGACGTGTTCAAAATCATATTTTACCACGTTAGTGGATTTTAAATCAACCAAAATACAAAAAAACAAACCAAAAAAGGAGCACGGACGTGAATGGTAGGTGAAAGATTTTTGCCTATGTCGCAGTAAACGATGCATGGAAGTCATTGCAAACAAATCAGCATCACGGAGATTGGGACAATGAAACGGGAATTCACATTTTGATTCTGTTTGCTTTTTGTTCTGCATATGCACGTGCGCATGCTTGTCCATCTTGCTTTTTGTTGGCACAGAGTTTAACTCCCGCCTATCCCAACACCCACCGCTTGATTCCCATTCCTTGTTTTTACCCTTAATTCAAGAAAGGCAGAAAGTGGACAGAGCGGACGGGCCCAGGACCAAGTACGTGTATATTCAAAGGAATGCCCCTCCAAATCCCATCAATGTTCCCTTGCAGTATCAGCATCAGGAGTTGTATCAGCCAGGTACATAACAAGCATATGATGATGATTGTATGATATAACGGAACTCTGCTCTTTATAATGGAACTCTGCTCATGCGAAGAGGATTTGCAATCGCAAGCTTTAAAGCAAGTTTGTGGAATGTAATAACAGTGTAAGCACTGCAAGGCAAATTGTGCAGAGGTTCGGGCAGAGCGTTTTTTTTTCTAGCATTTTGAACTCTGTATTGGCGACGGCACGTTTAACGCGAACGCTTGAAACGTTCTCAAAGCGGCTCCTAGAGAAAACAGTGTGGAAGCTTTTGTAGTCTGTTATTCATGTTTGCATGTGTACTCAAGATTTTATTTGTGATTCTTTTTATCAGCTTCAATAATACCATTATCCAACTGATTATGTTACTATCCGTTTCAATCATAATTATCAGTTGTCTTAGGTATTTCAAGAAGGAAAGGAACAATCGCTCTTTAATCGACAGCTCGCAAGTTTGATCTCTTTTGATGGCGCTTCAGACAAGCAGAGCGTTCCTACCAAACTTTAGCAAAGCGTTTTATCTGTACAACCAAAAGCGGGTTCGTGTGTTTCAGCAGAGTGTTTACACCAATTTAAGCGTGCCATATAGCTAAAAAACATTCTTTGTCAAGCGATTAGTATGAGCAGTGACCTCTTACCCTAAAATAGGCCCAGAGTTTGTAAAGTCCATGCACTTAAGGAACAGAGAGTTGCTTTATCACGATTTTGCAACCGAAACAGTCACCTATAGCTAAGACAGTTCGTACATCTAGGGAGCAGAGTGTTTCTTTTAAAGAAGCACATGAGCCTTACGGTACAGTTTACAGAATTCGTACATGAAGGGAACAGAGGGTGGCCATGTTACGTGACCTCGAACGTATGTTTAGAACTGTATAGTGCATACGTTTATGGAACAGAGTGGCGCAGCCTGGGAACATCTAATCTTAACAAGACTTCTAGAGTGTGTAAAGACTGTGTGCCGAGTGAACTGAGCGGCCTTATTACGTAACCTTGAAACCTAATAGGTGTCTGTAGTTTGTACAGTTCACACATCGAGGGAACAGAGAGCGTCTTTTTTCAAATAACCTGTAAATCCCAACGAATGCCTAGAGTGTGCAGAGTACATTTATTGAGGGAAGGGAAACTGGCCTTATTGGGTAACCCTTAAATCAAACGAACTACGAGAGTTTGTAGAGTTCATACACCGAGAGAACAGGGGATGGCCCAGTTAGATAACTCTTAACCGTGAGAAAGATTTTGGAGAGTTTATACACAGTTAGTACTGCGCTAAGAGCTTCGTCAATCTTCTGTTCAGTTTGGTCCGTTTTCCATGAAAAGCGCGGCGCCATTATGAAGCCCCTCCCATATTTTCAAAGCAATTTCTTTGTCGGCGTGTGTTCTAGTTGAGGTATCGAAGTGGATTTTCCTACAGCAAGCTGCCACGGATAATTCCCAGTTGCCTTGGGGTCTTTTACGTGCGCAAGGTGCATGCCACAAAAGGATCGATCCATTGTCACATCCGAAAGACTAGCATTAAGAGGTAACTTTTAACACCCCAAGGGACCAGAAAGTGGCATAATGGCAGGGTGGTTCTGGACCAAGTAGATGTTGATTTACTGGCATACTTTCCATGCGTTTTATTGTTAGTGATCAACATTCGCGAATCCGATCAATTGTGTCACCATCTTTCAGTCTCGAGGAGCGAAAAGCTTAAGCTAGGCCTATATATAGCAAACTCGCGCTGTGAGAAGTCGCAAAGAAGCGCGTCCACTCGCCAAACTCGCGTTCGTGTTAGCCGCCTGCGTCTATAAAAGGCATCAATAGTAGCGGCTATTTAGGGTATCTCACTTAGGCCTAGTGAATGGCGAAATTACATTCGTGCCGAAAGTAGGCGTGTAGCGCAGTTTCGCTCTTAGATCTAGCAGTGCTCTCTTAGATCTAACATCATGAGCCTATGAACAGCGTTACTGGCATGCATGCGGCTAATTAATTTTTTTTTGCTTGTAAATCAAACAGCAGATGAGACATTTTAAACCGGTTGACTGACTGATTGCTGTAACTACAAACTCACCACATCTACTGGTGTAGTCATATTCACAGCACCCCATCTCTTCAGCATCCACATTTCTGTCTGGCAGTGTAAAGCGTTTGAGCAGCGATTCAGGATTCCAGTTTTATTCCAGTAATAACCCCTGAGGAATACACGGTGAGAAAAAAAAAAAAGCAAATCATCCTAACAGTTGCACGCTAGGCTACCACGAGAAGACATCACTTCTGCTTAGGTTATGTTTCAAACGTGCTTGTTCCTTAGTTTGTTTGCCTGAAAGCGAAATTACACAAAAGCCATTAAACCGATCGTAAGCAAACTTGGTGGAAAGATTGAATATGGCTCATGGACGAAGCCATTAAAATTTGGTGTGTATTCGGATCAAAGGTGAAGCGGGTTCCGGGTCAAGCCCGCGTCAAAGGCAGATGTAGGATCCTTTTTGATCTTGGTAGAGTGCCTATCTCCCTGTCATATAAATTATTATATAACAGCTGTCAATTATTTTCTCTTTAAAACGGAAAAAGACGATATCACGATACTTGCAACGCAAGTGGAGCCATCATTACTTCACGTTAATAAAAGTTTTGATATAGAAAAAAAAAATTAAGTTGTGCGGGAAAAAGAGTGAAGGGGTACTCGGGAGAACAAAAACCACTACCAAGATCAACAACCGCGGATCGATCCTTTGATTTAAATCCGCAGCACGGATCGGCATCGAATTTGAATGCGTTTGTATGTGGGCCTCATTCCGTCTTTTCACCGAGTTTTTCCGTCGAAATAAGTGAAGCAGTTTTTGCACTATCTTGCTAGCAGTCACACGAATGTGAAAATATAACCTACGCGACGAAGGTTTTCGATGGAAGAAAAGGAACATCATTCCTATCTCGTTTATTGTCCCGCGCTGTCTAAGTCGTCTCCTTGACTGCTAACCCACGTTCTGAACCGTGCGACATTGATTAATCCAGATCCGGATCTTCAGGTTCGTTCCTTTGGCGATCTTTGTTTGTTCTTTGCTCCGACCTTTCTCCTGGTGTCAGAGAGTCTCGGGTTTAAATCGTATTCTGATCGTATCGTGTCTTTACCCGCTCCCAACGCAGCGCGCTTTGTTCAAACATTTCTGCTTTAATCTCCCATCAGTTATCGTCTGCCGTTCTGGTGTTTTATGTTAACTGTTCAGAGCCTATCTTTTGTTTACCTAAACCCAGCATTCTGCTTTGTGTTTAAACACGTGTGCGTTTATTTTACACTGATTGTCGTTCCTGCCTTCTTTTTTGTTTTGTTTTGTGTTTACAAACGCATATGACAGGATTCACACAAGTCCTAGAAAGTCCTCAGAAGTCCTTAAATTTTCAGGACTTCCTTCAGTTGAGACCTTAGTGCTTGTAATGAATCAGAGCACTTAAAAATGCTATTATGGTGAAGAATTTGATGGAGCAATTTGTGTTTTGATGAATTAACAAATTTTGTGCAAAGAACTCGTAGAGTATGGTTCATTTTGTATCTGCTTTGAGTACCTACTTCCCAGTCATTTGCTTCTAACCGGATCGTGCTGAAGTGACTGTATGAATCTGTCGAAGTACGCATAAACGTTTAAGTTTTCTAAATTTCAATCCTTCAATTTTACATTAAAAGTAACCTAAAAATCCTTACGTCCTTCAGCTTTTTATTTGGCAAACCGTATGAACCCTGTAGGTGTGTATATTGTGCACGCTTCTGTTGGCTGGTTGGTTGGTCTGCCTATCTACAAGAGTACGCACAAAAAAAAAGAAAAAAAAAAGGAAACAGAATCGAACAATAAAGAAAAACAGTGAATCGATTTCTACGAAACTTGGCGGAAAGATGGAATGTGGTTTAAGGACGAAATCATTAGATCCTTGTGCATATTCGGGTCAAAGGGTGTGTCTGCGATTTCGCCAGTAAGATTTTAAAAAAACAACAACAATAATTAACAAATAAAAATGGATAGCATCCGTCTGTCTTCAGAGACAATGGTGTTGCGCAGTGGGTCAGTCAGTTACGGAGTTTCAGCGCTTGCTGTGGCTGAAGAGCCTGATCACTGAGCGGCAGAATCTATTGCAGCTGCTGCAGGTGAAGTCTCGGTCATGAGTGTCTGTTGATGCTGAGGTAATTCTTTGCCGTCCGCGGCACCTCTGCTCTTCCCACTGGGCCTGTCTTCTCTGCTCTGCTTGTTTGATGCCGGCCTTGATGGTGGTCCTCCAGCTGACCCTGTCTGAAGCTGCTGACTCAAGGTCTGCCGGGTCGAGGCAGCCTGCCCTCAGGTCACGCTTGCATACATCTTTGTAGCGTAGGACAGGCCGTCATGTGGGTCTGGAGCGTGTCCTTTGGAATGCATGCGGATGATGTGACCAAGCCAGCGCGAGCGTCTCAGTGTCAGCATGGCGAACATGCTAGGCATCCCTGTCTGGGCCAGGACGTCCTTGTTGGTGATGTAGTCCAGCCAAGTGATGCCCAGGAGTCTTCTGAGGCAGTGCAGGTGGAAGGCGTTCAATCTGTGTTCTTGTCGAGAGTACAGGGTCCACGGTTCGCTTCCGTAGAGAAGAGCGCTCAGCATGCAGGCTTGGTACACTTTCATCTTGGTGTTTGACGTTAGCATGGTGTTGTCCCAGACTCTCTTCGCTAGACGGGCCATCGCTGTTGCTGCCTTGCCGATCCACACGTTCAGCTCAGCGTCCAGAGAGAGGTTGCTGGAGATGGTGGAACCCAGGTAACAGAAAGTCGTTGACCACTTCGAGGGTGTGATCGCCAATGGAGATGCAGGGAGTGCTGCTGACCTCTTGTCCCATGATGTTTGTTTTCTTCAAGCTGATAATGAGGCCAAACTCGGTGCAGGCATCAGCGAAGCAGGTGCTGAGCCGTTGTAGCGCTTTCTCAGCGTGGACATTGGGGGCGGTGTCGTCTGCAAATAGCATCTCCCTGATGAGGGCTTTCTGCACCTTCGTCTTTGCTCTGAGGCGTGCCAGGTTGCAGAGGCTTCCGTCACTCCTAGTGTAGAGGAAGGTGCCGTCTTCGGACTGTCGGAAGGTATAGCGCAACAGCAAGGAGAAGAAGATGCTAAACAGTGTCCGAGCGAGCACGCACCCTTGTTTGATACTGCGCTTGATTGGGAAGAGGTCTGAAGATGAACCGTCGTACTGGACAGTGCCATTCGTGTGGTCATGGAAAGACGTGATCATCTTCATGAGCTTGGGGGGGGGGGGGGGGGTACATCCAATCCGGTGTAGAAGGACGAAGAGGCCTGACCTACTGACCAAGTCGAACGCCTTGGTCAGTTCGATGAAGGCAGTGAACAGTGGTCTTCACTGCTAGCAGTACTTCTCTTGTATTCCCACGCGGAAATTATCGTCGATCTCGCAGCTCTGAAGCCGCACTGCGCCTCTGGGTACACTCGTTTGGCGAGTAGCTGCAGCCTGTTGAGGACCTCGCGGGCGAAGGCTTCGCCAACAATGCTGAGGAGGGATATTCCGCGATAGTTATGGCAGTCGCTGTGGTTGCCATTGTTCTTGCAAAGCGTGATGATGTTTGCATTGCGCATGTCCTGGGTGCGGTCCCTCCCTCCCAGCACTGTAGCAGAAGCTCATGGAGGTGACTGAGGAAAGAACTCTCCTTGCCGGCTTTGATGACTTTTAGCGGAATGCCGTCACTACCCCGAGCTTTACCACAGGCTAGCAAGTCGATGCCTTGCTGAGTTCCTCGATAGTGGGTGGGGTGTCGAGCTCCTCCATGGCAGGCAGGGAGGTGGTGTTCTCAATAGATGTGTGGGTGACTGGGTTCTCCCTGGAGTACAGCTCCTGGTAGCGCTCCGCCCATCTCTCCGTCTGTTTGCGTCGGTCGGTGATGACTTCCCCCGATGTAGATTTCAGAGGAGCGATCTTCATGGCGCTAGGGCCGAACGCTTTCTTCATGCACATGGTGTGGATGTTGCCACAATCGACGGAGGTCTGGATGCCCTAGCACAGGCTCAGCCAGTGCTCGTTGGCGCATTTACGGGCGGTCCGCTTGGTGTTGTTGTAAGCTTAAACGGAGTGTGGCTAGCGTCTTCTTTGAGTGCACTCTCTTGTGATTGAGGAGTGCGGCTCGCTTAGCAGCAGTGGCACTTCCATTTCCTTGATCACTGCTTCAAACCAGTCTTCATTCTTTCCCGCTCTCTTCCCATAGGTGTCTGAAGCGGACTGGTAGATGACATCACGGATGTGGTTTCACCGTGATGAAGCGCTGTCTGTTGGGCAGTCCTTTAGGGCCTTTTCTCTGGCGAAGCGTTCGTGCAGTTCGAGCACTGACGTCATGGCTGTGTTGATTCGAGGACGTTCCTTCTGCTTGGAGTGGTGGATTCGCTTGGCTGAAGTCGCACCTGGCTGCCAGCCAGAAAGTGGTCAGTGTCGCAGTCAGCACGGTGGTGGCTGTGGGTGACCAGCACGGGGTTGAGCAAGGGTCTTCAGGGGATCACGAAGTCCAGCTGATGCCAGTGACAGGATCTGGGGTGCTACCAGGACACTCTGTACTGTGGCTTGGTGGGGGAGAACGTGTTCGTGATACAGAGGTCGTGGAAGGAGCAAAGTTCAAGTATCCGCTGTCCGTTGCCGTTGAGCTTGCCAACACCGAAGCGGCCGACGCAGCGGGGCCAGGAGCTGTGGTCTGCACCAATCCAGGCGTTGAAGTCCCCGAGCAAGAACAGGTGTTCCTTTACAGCTACCTCTCTGATCTTGGCTTCCAGCTCTTCATAGAACTTATCCTTAGCCTCGGCTGCAGAGCAGAGTGTGAGTGCTTAGACGCTAAGGATGTTTGTTGGTCCCGAAGAGGTCGTGAGCCGGAGAGAGAATTAAATTTTTTTAAAAGAAAAAAATGAAAATAGGATTTAAAAAAAAAGACCTTACGGAACCCATTTTGACCAAAGTTGGTGGAAAGACAGAGTGGGGCTCAAGAACGAACCCTCAAATTTATTTACTCTGGATCCTGATCAAAGGGTGATTCCAGGATCCTGTGACTGCGCCCTCTTGTGTGCCCTTTTATTTGTTGTTTTCCTCCATGGTTTTTAGCAAGCTTTTGTGGGTTTTTTTAAAATTAATTTTTACTATGAATACGGATCTTAACCAAATTCTCCGTAATGTGTATTTGTTCAGATTTATGTTGGGTATTAACAGCATGCGCTTTTTGATCGTTTTGATTTTTAATACCTATTACTAACGCAACACGTCTCAACTGATCGTTTGGTTGCCTATATTCAGGGTGAACGCCCACACCAACCCAAACTTATGTGGCAGATCGATTTTTCCAAATTTCATGGTATTTCCAGTTTAGAGGCATCATTAGAAGAAACAAATGAATGGACAGCTCCGGTTTTGAATATTCGTCATCATTGGCTTTGGTTTTTACTCTCTCTCTCTCACTCTCTCTCTCTCTCTCTCTCTTCTCTCTCTCTCTCTCTCTCTCTCTCTCTCTCTCTCTCTCTCTCTCTCTCAGTGTGTGTGTGTGTGTGTGTGTGTGTGTGTGTGTGTGTGTGTGTGTGTGTGTATTCTTAGTTTTTGACACATGTTGAACCACCTCAAAGACGATGGTCAGGAATTTATATAAGCTGCCTGTGTGCTGCCTATGAAACGCGCGTCTATAAATGTCCACGAGTCTTTGTCGGCATGTCCGTGCCATGTGTACTAAAGTGCAGTGTATGTGCCGGTTGCTGACGCAGACATGTCTCAGACCAAACACATCATAGAGCACCAGTTCCGACATGCCGAACCCCAGAAGGCCTACGTCCTGCCGCCCATTCAGGCCCCGCACGCATACACAGGTGAGGAAGGCGGTCCTACAGAGAGGAAGGGGGGTTCCCAAAGGGGGCAGGGAAGGGAGCGTGTCAGATGGTAGATTTCAGTATGAAAGGTATAAGGTTAAAAAAAGGGATACAGTTTGATGAATATCCGATGATAGTTCAAAGTGAGGTGACTGCAGGCGATGATAGTTCAAAGTGAGGTGACTGCAGGCGATGATAGTTCAAAGTGAGGTGACTGCAGGCGATGATAGTTCAAAGTGAGGTGACTGCAGGCGATGATAGTTCAAAGTGAGGTGACTGCAGGCGATGATAGTTCAAAGTGAGGTGACTGCAGGCGATGATAGTTCAAAGTGAGGTGACTGCAGGCGATGATAGTTCAAAGTGAGGTGACTGCAGGCGATGATAGTTCAAAGTGAGGTGACTGCAGGCGATGATAGTTCAAAGTGAGGTGACTGCAGGCGATGATAGTTCAAAGTGAGGTGACTGCAGGCGATGATAGTTCAAAGTGAGGTGACTGCAGGCGATGATAGTTCAAAGTGAGGTGACTGCAGGCGATGATAGTTCAAAGTGAGGTGACTGCAGGCGATGATAGTTCAAAGTGAGGTGACTGCAGGCGATGATAGTTCAAAGTGAGGTGACTGCAGGCGATGATAGTTCAAAGTGAGGTGACTGCAGGCGATGATAGTTCAAAGTGAGGTGACTGCAGGCGATGATAGTTCAAAGTGAGGTGACTGCAGGCGCAAATTGAAACAAACTATAAGAAAAATTCCTAGTGAATTTAAGAATAATTCTTTGTAAAGCCATGCAACGCCCATCTTGCGCCGAATGTGAAAAGGTAAGTGATTGCTCGTTCTTGGTTTTCATTGTTCTGAATGTTGTTTATCTTGTCTGAAGAAGACCTAAGGGGTCGAAACGTGTCGTCTTTTGTCTTGTAACTCGTTTGTCATTGTTTCTGACGGATTCACCAAGAATTATTCTTATTCTTTTTTCATCCGATGAAATTTTGGTAAAAAGGGATAGTTTGATTATTCTTAAAGGGAATTTTGGGAAAGGGAGATAGTTCGACATGTCGGGTAATTAAATAGTCAGGTAGAATGAGACGGTTTGTAGATGTCTGATGATCAAATGGTTCGATTGGGAGGGAAAAGTTAGTAGATATCAAATGATCAAATAGTTTAGGTGGAGGGGGGGGGGGGGGGATATAAACTAGTAGATGTCAGGTGATTAAATGGTTGGGTAGAGAATGATAGGTTGGAAGATAATTAAATAGTTCTGAAATATGGAATAAGTTGGCACATGTCAGCGGAGAATAGTTTTAGGGAAGGGGAGAGGTCAGTACCTGTCAGATTATTATTATTATTATTATTATTATTAAGGTAGCGGTGAACTGGTGGCTGCTTCTGTGACTTTGTCGGATAATACCAAGGGTTGAAAATGCGAGAAATTCAACATTTTTTGTGTCGTTTTTGATAACTGCTAACGACAGCGCTCATAGTATACACAGAACGTTCCTGCTTTTGTCCAAAAGGTAACGACGATACAATCACCGCCGCCTGTAATACAGCAGCTTCCGCCCGTACAAGTGTTGGAAGGGAAGCAAAAAGATCACATGTTCAACAAATCAGGTAGTTGCTCCGCGTGTGTGTGTGTGTGTGTGTGTGTGTGTATGTGTGTGTGTGTGTGTGTGTGTGTGTGTGTGTGTGTTTGAGGGAGGGAGAGAGAAAGAGAGGTAGTGATAATCAGGAAAATGATAAAATTTGAATAAATGTAATATGACGAATCCTATGATGATTAATATATACATTTGGCAGATCTGTGGTCTAGATGATGGTGTGCAGTTGTAGACTTCGTGGACATGTCAGTGATGTACATGTTGCAGACATATGGATGTGTTGATGATAATGGTGATGATGATGATATTGTGGGGCATGTTGCGACTTCGTTGACATGTTGATGATGATTATGAAATTGTGGATGTTGCAGATGATTGTGATAATGATGATGATTATGTTAATGATGATGTGCATTTTACAAACTTCATAGACTTGGTGGTGATAATGATGATGATGTTGATGACGATAACGACGACGACGACGATGATGATGTGCATGTGCATGTGCTCGTTGCAGACTCTAAAAAAAACATGTTGATGATGATGACGATGATGATCATGTTGCTTCATGGACACGCTTATCATGGAGATACGATGATAATGTCACTGGTGATGATGATGATAATATGCAGGTTAGAGATTTCATGGACATTACGATTATGGTAGTGATGATGACGACGACGATGAGGATGATTTCAAGGACGTAACATTGTTGTTCATATTGCAGACTTCATGGACATTATGATGATTATGACGGTAGCGATGACGACGACGCTGATGATGATGATGATTCCACGGACATAATCTTGTTGTTCACGTTGCAGACTTCATGGACATGATGATGCTGCAGAACGCCCAGATGCACCACATGGTGATGCAGCAGATGATGTTGCAGAACCTTCCAGGAGGAGGAGGAGGAGGGGGCTCATGGAAGTTGCCCACAGCGCAGGTCCCCATGGCCCCGATGGTGGAGCCTGTGAGTACACTGTGTATGTCCTCCGTTCAGATGAACTGGCTTTGGGCGGTATTAATATGTACTGCAGTTAAGCAATGGAGTTGGTGTTGGCTAATACCGTTTTATTGTAATGAAGTAAGAGAGTGAATGTAGGCTGTTACTTTGGTGTTGGCTGATACCCGTTTTTCTGTAATGAAGTAAGAGAGCGAATGTAGGCTCTTACTTTAATTATCATAAGGAGGTACTTCACCCAGGCATCACTATTTATCATACAGTAATGAGGGGGGGGGGGGGGGGGTAATGACGTAAAAACACACATTACGTCAACTAGTTTTGACGCCGACTTCCATGGTTAGCTGAGGAAGGTTTACAAAAACCGAAAGCGCTTCTTTAAAATGCTTTGGGTGTTTGTTGTTTTTTAAATTTGAATTGAGGTATGAAAGAGGGTGTGAAACTTGTTTTATTGTCGTGGGCGAGTGTAGGCTGTAATTGAAAATGTTTTGATACGTAATGTGTGAATGTTGGGTGTTTCTTGGTTTATTGTAATGAGACGATGGGCGTTACAGTATACATGGTAAGAAGGTGATGGTAGGTAGCGCTGGTTGTCATTCTTTTAGTATAACGGATTGCATGTTGGATGGCACAGATGAGGGTAGCAGCAGCAGCCCCAGTCATGCCCTACGCTGCTCCAGCAGCTGCTCCTGTGGTGCACCACTACCAGCCCGATCTGTGAGTGTTCGCAGAGCTCTTTGTTTGTCTGTCTGTTTTTGGTCATTTCTTTTTTTTTTCTTGCCCACTTCAGTAGTACTACTTTCACGCCGCTTATTCCTTCTCTGTCCCACACCCAGGCCTGACCTGTTTCGATCTCAACACAGGCAGTTTACACAGAGCAATCAATATCAGTTGTCGTGAGGCAACCCACCAGACGAGTCGCTGCACTTCCACCGAGTGGTGTTAAGTGGTGCCTGTCCTGACCCATTTAGAACACCAACCTTCTGACGACAATGATTCTTGATCTGTGAATCAGTGATGGGTCCCATTCCCGAGCGATCAAGCTGAGATGTCGTTCGTCGATCCTTCTGCACCAAGTAGAGAAATGTTATGATCAACGCTCCATTAGCCGTACCGTCTTAAGTACATGTTTGATCTCTTTACTTTAAGACCTGAGTTTCCCAAATCAAGACAAGACACAACAAAACATTTCATGTCAGAAAAAAACCCTTGAGTGCAAATGAAAATAAACATAACAAGAATGAAGTATGACTTACACCCACTGCATAACATTTTCCATAAAAACGTCGGATAGAGTGAGTCCAAATAACCATCAGATTGGTCAGCTTAATCATTTGCCATGGTAGCAGTATATTTTCGGATAAATGGATTTCACATAAACTTTGGACTGGTCAGCTGAACCATATACTTAATATATCAGACAAAGGCAGTAATCGCTTAAAAGCATGAAAACAAAGTGAGCATACTTGCAAAATACTCGTTTCGAAATAGTCATTGGAAGTGTCAGTTAACAACGACAAAACAACGCTACAATGATCAAGCAGAACACTGCATAATGTTGAGGCCACCAGTTACGTTGACTGAAGAACTGTGGGATTCAACGCAGCTTCCATGTTTCTCTTTTTTTCTTGTCATCGTATATAACCTTTTCCAAGCAGATCAAAAGACCAACAAGGCTGGTTTTTTTTGGTTCTGAATTATTCCTACTTCTTGCACCTTTCGTTTTCATACAGCAGACATTGGGGAAAGCGCAGAACTCCGCCAAGGTCTACTGAATTCTGGATCTGCCCTCTGATCAATATACACACCGCGGACCCACATCAGAATTTAACTGATCCGTTTTTATTTTACATAAATCATCTTTCCACCAACTTTTGTTGAAATCGATTTAGTAGTTTTCGCGTAATCGCCCTGGCAGACGTACAGACGAACCTGGCGGGAGCATCTCATTACTCCCCCGGCTCGTTACTCCCCCGGCTCGTTACTCCCCCGGCTCGTTACTCCCCCGGCTCGCCTAACCCTAACCCTAACCCTATCCCTAACCCTAACCCTATCCCTAACCCTAACCCTATCCCTAACCCTAACCCTATCCCTAACCCTATCCCTAACCCTATCCCTAACCCTAACCCTATCCCTAACCCTAACCCTAACCCTAACCCTATCCCTAACCCTAACCCTAACCCTAACCCTATCCCTAACCCTAACCCTATCCCTAACCCTAACCCTAACCCTATCCCTAACCCTAACCCTAACCCTAACCGGGGGAGTAAAGAGCCGGGGGAGTAACGAGCCGGGGGAGTAATGAGCTGATCCCAACCTGGCGATGTGGGTGAAAATACGATCTCTTGCGCCGAGATAAATGTATCATTCTTATTTCTTCAAAAGCTGCTCCCAAAACGAGTTAATGGCTCTTGTCATTACCATCATCCAGTATAAATGAAATTTGTCCTGGAACA
>CM031620.1:11265673-11283173 GCA_018398815.1 Conus ventricosus | reverse complement strand
GCTACAGGTGTGCCACAGCAGAAGTTGAACTGTGAAGAGTTGTTAACAAATGCACTATATGGGTACAACAACAAAGTGAATGGTAGCTGTGGATGTGCTACAGTGAAACAACACCGCGATTGAGGATTGGAAAGAGTATGTCTTAGTGGTACAACATTCAAGTAAAGAATTGTCACGAACATGTCGCAGTAGAACTAAAACGGTCAAGGTTTGTCACGAGTATTACTAAAAAAGGCCAACGTGACAAAAAGGATTGTCACGAGTATGTCACATTGGTAGATATGACTGTTGAGGGCTTAATTTGCCTTTGTGGATGAAAATCGCGGAAAATACGGATTACCACGAGTGAGGCTTAAGTAAATCAAAATAACAGAAATGATCTGTCATGAGAATGAAGCAGTGGAACAGCAACACAGTAAAGGATTGTCTCGAGTATGCCACAGTGGAGCAATACCATCACAACGGATCGACATGAATGTGCCTCAGTGGAGCAGCGACACAACAAAGGATTGTCTTGAGTATGTCTGACTGGAGCAATATCATCACATGGATCAACATGAGTACGTCTCATTGGAGCAATACCATCACAACGGATTGACCTGAATGTGCCTCAGTGGAGCAGCGATACAACAAAGGATTGTCTTGAGTATGTCTGACTGGAGCAATATCATCACATGGATCAACATGAGTACGTCTCATTGGAGCAATACCATCACAAAGGATTGACCTGAATATGCCTCAGTGGAGCAGCGACAGAACAAAGGATTGTCTTGAGTATGTCTGACTGGAGCAATATCGTCACAACGGATGAACATGAGTGTGTCTCACTGGAGTAATATCATCACAACGGATTGACATGAATGTGCCTCAGTGGAGCAGCGACACAACAAAGGATTGTCTTGAGTATGTCTGGAGCAATATCATCACAACGGATGAACATGAGTGTGTCTCACTGGAGTAATATCATCACAACGGATTGACATGAATGTGCCTCACTGGAGCAACGACACAACAACGGATTGTCTTGAGTACGCTTCAGTGGAGCAATGTCATCGTAACGGATCGTTATGGGTGTGCCTTAGTGGAACGCCATTGCAGTACAGGATTGCCATGAGTGTACTTCAAAGGGACACTTCAACAGTCAAGAATCGTCACGTATGTGCCTCAGTCTAACGCCGTCACAGTAAAGGCTTGTCATGAGTGTGCCCCAACAGAACAAGATCGCAGAAACAGCTAGTTACGAGTGTCCCTGAGTGGAACAGAATCACAGTCAAAGACTGTTTCAATTTGTCATACTTAAGGAATGTAAAAAATGATTTTTTTAAAAAGTTATGCAACAATTACATAATGTTCCGAGCAGCAAACGTTTTGCACAGTGCGTGTGGGTCAGAGAACAGCCTCCTCATCCGATAGAAACACACCGATCTGATAGAAACAGAATCCACTGATGTGGTCTCCGTCTTGATTTGGTTTGCGATAGAACATGGGCGGATCTGTGAAAATGGGGCAGAACCCTCCGATGTTGTCCATGTCTTGATTTGATGTATTACACACACAATTTCTCTGACCAAAACCAATTCAGCGATATTATGTAGTCATTATTCATTTGATCTGATCTGATTTAAACATGTTGTGAAAGACTTTGTTACAGATTTGTATGTTACTTGATCATCTGCCTTGCTTTTGAATTCTGCTCTTGACATTTCAGTTTGTAAGTAGTTGTTTCTATCTTGCTTGCAAACCAATTGCGTTCTGCATGGTCGGCTGGGCTATAAAGTACATGACTTGATTAACTGTCTTTCGCTTACATTTCCAGGAAGACTCAATACTATTTCCATATTATGTCCTGCATCACACGTCATATTAACTCATGATTGATCATCATCTTTTTTGCCTTCTTGGTCTCCGACTTTTAACATTGACACTGTGCTCTATATTGCTAAGCTAATCTATACAAGTTGTTCACTACAGTTGTTGTCTGTCCAGAATGGGATTGCCTGTTGTTTTGCACTAATAATGAAATTCATAGACATTCTAACAAAGAAAACGTGCTTTGACTGACGACACCATTGGAATTAAAGTAGGCCAGTGGGCCACATTTATATGCACAATAAAAGCCTTCCAGTGACGATCCACCAGTAAAACTTTTCTTTTTTTTATGTAAAAAAAAAATTCTGGAGGTTGCTTTTGATCAAACGGAATATGGTCTTGAACATGGATATACAGACTTTGTGGGATGGTACACCCATTTTGTTAAGGATTCCTGGAGATCGTCATCGATTACACTAGATTACAGTTTTGGACACTGGGATGCAGACGTTACAAACTGGACTGCTACACCCATTTCGTTAAGACAAAACGCCCCATAAATCGCGGTCTTTAAATGACAAAATCTTCATTGGGAGATGAGTTTTTCAAAGACCGAAAGATAAATACATTCCACAAAGCAATATAAGTGAAGAAGTCTTTGCAGGGAGGTTAGCTTGTTTGGAGAAAGAGGAATACGATTCACAATGAAACGGCCTTTGATGGGGAGAAGTCTGTATGGGGACATAGACCTAGCATCGACAAAGAGAAAAATGTAACTAATACTTCTTTCAGTGAATAAGTTTTTTTATTGGAAGATAAATGAAGAGAACAGTATTGAAGAAAAGAAGTCTTTTAAGAGCAAAGAGGTTTTTATTGCGAGATAACTGTGTGGACAAAGGGGACATATTTAAAGAAAAGTTTTTTTAAAGAGGGGAAGTCTTCATTACAAATAGTGTAGTACAGACAACAGATATTTGAGACAAACCGGACTCTGTGGCGACAAGGTCTTCTATTTGAGGTTCATTAAGTTTGGACAAGGAGAGACAATGGTCATGAAAAACGATCTTTAAAGTGAAGATGTCTTTAATGGGAGTTAACGTCTCGGAAAACGGGAGAAAAATGTTCACAACAACATGAAGAACTCTTTATTGGGACATAAATGTACGATGGAGAGACAGAAAAGTGTTCCACACAACGATGACGATGTAGAAATCTTTGCTGGTAAATAAATCTAGTGCAGAAAGACTGAAAAAAATGTCGTACAAAAAGATTGCAGTGAGTAATGAATTCAATATCGGCAAAGAGAAAAAAAAGTCAGTAAAAAGGTCTTTTCAGTGAGAAAGTGCGAGTTACGAGGTAAATTTGTATAAAGATAAGAATGTCTCACAAAAAGGTATTCTGAACAGGAGATGTAAAGAGCAATGTTTATTGGAAGATACGTTTAGTGTACACAGAGACAAAAAGGGTCCAGGAAAATTACCTTTAAAATGAAAGAAAACAGTCTTAATTGGGACATACACCCAATAAGGACAAAGATGAAAGAAAAATGATCCTAAGTGAGGAAGTGTTTCATGGGAGGAAAAGCTAATATAGAAAAAGGGAAACAGTGAAGACAAACGAAGCGAAGAAGTGCTCATGGGGAGACAGATACAGTACAGAGACAGATTTTCTACATTGATAAATTCTCGCAGACAAAGAGGGCTTTAAAAGGATCGTCCATACTGGAAATTCCGCTGTGTTTTCGAAATTCAGACATTTCTACTTCGTTCAGTTTTGTTTTCGTATTTGATTTTTTAACTGCACTTTTTTCAGAACTCAGTTGAACATATTGTGAATTAGGAGCGTTATATATATTATCGATTAATGTGTAGCTGATGAAAGTTTCCAAATTTGCTGAGTTCTGCTAATGTTCCATTTTAGCTAAACATTCACTTAATAATGAATAATACTAATGTCGATTTATATAGCGCCTATTCTCCAAACAAAAAACAAAAAACAACTAGCGCTCTAAGCGCTTTACATAACCAACACATAATACGGTTATACGATAAGACATGACAAGCTAATAACAAGACAGGAACTTGCTTTACACAAAAGCAATAAGAAGGAACATAGTGCAAATATACCACATTAATGTATAAACATAATTTACACAAACCTACCCACCCACCCCACCCCTGTACACACACACACACACACACACACACACACACACACACACACACACACACACACCGCGCGTGCGCACGCATGCACACGCATGACCATACGCCCACGCTCACAGACACACGCATGCACGCACACACTCACTCACATCAACACAGCCCTGCACACACAAGTGACACAACCAACAGGCACTCACGCGTGCACGCAGAAACCCACTCAGGCATTCGGAAGGTGGATTGGGAAGTGAGGGAGTGGTAGTTTACGACTTTGAAAGAAGTTTGTTTTCACGGCAAATTTGAAAGAAGAGGGTGAAGGCAGGTGTCTGACACTGGGAAGTGTGTTCCAGACAGTTGGTCCCAGGAAGGAGAGAGAACGTTGATCAAAAGATTTTGTTCTGACAGAAGGAGTGCGCAAGAGGTTGACGGGATGGGTGTTGGTGCAGAGGATGTCTGAGAGATTTTGTGGTCCAGTACGTGAAACGGAAGAGAAACAGATAGAAGCCAGCTTATAGTCAATTCGACTCTGAATTGGAAGCCAGTCGAGAGACTGCAACGGAGGAGTGACATGTTAACGTTTAGATGCTTTGCAAACAAACCTGGCAGCGCTATTCTGGACCTTCTGTAGTTTATCGAGTAGGTACTTTTGTCGGCCAGCCAAGAGACCGTTGCAGTAGTCCAGCCTTGAAAAGTGGAAAGGAAGTGTCTGATTGAACTGATCTTACGTATTTCCAGATATGCTGCCTTACAAACATTAGACACGTGGTGCGTGAAGGAAAGGGTGGAATCAAAAGTCTCACCGAAGTTACGAGCCTGGATGAAAGTTGAATATCAGAACTTCCGATGCCGATGAAAGAAGGAAGGGAGGGATGATTTCGATATTTGAGAGGAGCAAGGAGAAGAACTTCAGTTTTTGTCATCATTCAGCTGCAACTTATTCAAAGTCATCCATTACTTCAAATCTTGGGAACAGCATTGAACATCACTGACAACATCCTTGAGTTCAGGTACAGTGCTTGACTTGTGCATCTGAGTGTCATCAGCAAAGCTCTCATGCAGCAGTGAGTGCTGATCGATGATGTCAAACACAGGTCTGACATGCAGAGCAAACAGAGTTGGCCCATGGACGGACTTGAGTTATTTCCATCCAATGTATCGAAATGTTAATTACGGCAAATCTTAAATAAATGTTAGCGAACCGCCCAGAGAAACGTGAACAAACGAGTCACAAGACAAAACAACGCGTTTTGACCTCTTAGGTCTTCTTCAGGTAAGACACAAACGAATAGAACAACGAAAATTCACTTAGCTTTGATCGCTTCAGAGTTCAGCGCAAGGAAGAAGGCGTTGATTACAGCAGTGTTCATAGAGAAGCAAAACTAATGTTCTTGTGTACTTAGAGCGGAATGACAGCTTTTTCCTGTGCAATGGTATTATTGTGTTCTTTCTCACGTTGCTAATGAAGAAAAACTAGATTAAACATTGACAGACTTGTTTACTGCACGTTGATGACATGTTGTTACTCAGAAAGAACTTAGCGCTAATCCTGAATGACATTATCGATGTATTCTGAAGAGCATTACTGATCCTTGATAACATCAATAATCCTGAAGGACATAGTATTAATTCTTGGTGACAAACTATTAATCCTGAAAGACATATTACTAACTCTTTGGAGCATGTTACTAATCATTGGGTTTCTGTTACTTCAATCCTTGTTGACATGTTACTTATCCTGGAAGACATAATGCTAATCCTTAGGAACATTTTAACAATCCGGGGAGAGGGGCATGTTACTAATCCCGGAGGACAGTACTAATCCTGGAGCACGTCATTTATCCCGAAGACATTATCAGTGCTGGAGCTGGTTTGTGTCACTCGACATCCACCTGGCGTAGAGTGTTTGCACTTTGGTGATGACTGTGCTATCTGGAATGATTCATAATGATTGACCACATACAACACCTGGGCTGTTTGGGCTTCACCATGACACCCACTGGCAAGATGTGCCATCGAAACTTTTCATAGTGGAGGGGCAGTCCTAGTTACCATTCATATCGAAATTAATTCTGCATTTCAGATTCATCCATTCATTTTCTATTGATTCACTTATTCGCTCAAAAAGACGGTGTTTTTCTTAAATCTTGATGTTTAAAGTTGATAGGTCTGGAAACATTTTTGTATTTAATTTTTCTGTTGACAACTAAGATTTTTTATTACAATGAATTAAAATGTTTGCTTCTGCCATGTACATGTTGTCACACTGTGCCTTCCATTCTGTGTCTAGGTTATTATGGGGATTATATGGCACCTTGGTACTAGTGAAGCTTTCGGTAAGCTGGAAACCTCCGAGACACACACGTTTTGTTACGCTTCAGAGGCCTGTCTGTCCGTCTGTGTGCATCATTTGCCGTGCCTTGGCACACTGTCTAGAGCGTTCCAACTAACTGTCACCCTGCGGCGTGTGGCCTGTCTGACTCTCGCACCCTGTGAACTAGACTCACTTCAGTCTACTGACATTGGCTAACACGCATCTTTAGCTGGAGTGTCGACTTTGGAGATCTTGAAACAAAAATGTGTCTGACAGAATTTGTCAGAAAATGCTCTCTGACAGAATCATGGTCTCGGAAGCATAATAAAACGGTGTGCTTTATGTCAGTTCCGGTTTGTTTTTGTGTCTTGTGGATATTTTTCAATTTACCATCTTCAAGAACTTAAAGAGAAAAAAAATTGTCTCAAATGATGTTGTTAATTGCAGTTTCTGTCATTGAATAAGTCTTTCGTACTAGTTATCATGACTGCTTTGATGAAATGCGTAGTTCGAGTTTTGATAATGATGTAAATTTTTCTGAAGGGAAATAAGATCAGGTACTCAGTTTCTTTGGCAAATATTTTCGAACATGTTTTGCTGGTTTTAACACACTCTGTAGTAGACAGTTTGTTGTTTCTGTTTACAAATCCAAAAGAGATGAACTAAGCTCTGGTAACTATAGAACGAAAATTTTGATTTGAAAAAAAAGCGATGAAAACGATATATATATATGTAATCGTGAACAAGAAAAATAGGAGAAACAAAACAAGAAGAAATGTACATAGTACCAAATCATTGCTTATGTTTATATCCTGCTTTTCATACCATTCCTCGTAAAGTTCAACCGTGCCGGTCAAAAGTTATGAAGCGTGTGTCTTCAAAAAAGCTTATTGGTTTTAAGTAACCGTTGATCAATGTCCATCGGAATTTGGGTAACGAAAACCTGTTGTATATACCATCTAAGCGTGGATTTCACACCATAGGAAAACCAGCAGAAATGTTCCCAGTGCAAGCTTGAACAGTGGAGACTTAGCGAGTAACTTGATGTATATCTGTTGTACATACTAGGAGTGTTGTTGTGGAGAAATAAATGTGGTTCCAACCCTCTGACACGTGTTCTGTTTGTTTTGTTGCAGCGTATGACAGTAACCCTGTCCAAAATGATGGCGGCGATAGTTACTTTTCCTACCACTGATCTCGCCTCCTCGTCTGATCTTCATCCTCTGGGGGTCGAGGGAGAGAGAGAGAGAAAGAGAGAGAGAGAGAGACAGAGAGGGTCAACAGCGTTGCCTAGCGATGGTCGCCATAGCCGTGAACTTTGACCATTTTCTTGCTTTCAGACCTTTTTTTTTATCGTCCTGTAAAGGAAACAAAATTAATAACTAACTAGCTTCAGATGTCCCCATTCGGAGAACATCTCAGGGCAGGATGGGAAAAGAGTCTGATAAAAGCGTACTGTGATCTGGTAATACCCAAAGTTTGTACAACAGAAAAAAGGAACATTTTACACCCCCCCCCCCCCCCCCCCCCGCTCTCCAACAGCCCCTTCCCCACTTTTCATTTACTTTTCAATTTACGTAATCAGATTCAGTGCACAGAATAGATCAGATTTCTTTTTTAATGTTGTACCTATGGATCATTAATCATGAAATGATGAACACCAGGATATGTTTTTCAAACAATCTGAAAAGAAGGCAGTTTTTTTCCACTAATTGTGAACGTTGAATATTCTCAATGCTTAAAGAAACACATTGTTTACAGACGTGCCAGGGACCTGTTTGTTGATATCGTTTACATATGTTATCGATCATTGCATATTTAATGTGTTTAAAACTCGTGGAAAAGAGGCGGGGAGAGGGGGGTGATCCATAAACAATTGTTGTTTTCGGTTTATTGCATGACGGCATAATTCCTTGGGTCTCAGACTGCGACCTTCTTGTTTAATCCAAACTTGGTTTTGTATATAGTTGCAAAGTGAGACGACTGCAGGCGGAAATCTAAACAAATCATAAATAGATGTTAGCGAACCGCCCCCCCCCCCCCCCCCCCCCCCCCCAAAAATGTGAACAAACGAATCACAAGACAAAACACGACGTGTTTTGACCTCTTAGGTCTTCTGCAGGGAAGATACAAGACAATTAGGACAACGCCTATCTTGCGCTGAAGTGATTGAAGATAAGTGATTGCTCGTTCATTTTCGTTGTCCGAATTGTTTTGTATCTTGCCTGAAGAAGACCTAAGAGGTCGAAACGCGTCGTGTTTTGTCGTGTGATTCGTTTGTCCACGTGGTTTTTTTTTTGTTTGTTTGTTTTTGCGGTTGGCTAACATACATTTAAGATTTGTTTAGTTATAGTTTGTTTGTGGAGACTGTACATAAATACCTGAATGAGTTTGCTTCGAATGCTTCTGGTGTCCATACTGATGTGTTAGACCCCTGAGACTACTGCGTTAATCAACAAAGATGTCGCTTCAGGTGGTTGCCTCAGAAAGCAGCGAAGCCGTAACTATTCCAAACTGCTTTGATCAATCCATAAAGATAGCAAAGTGCAAGAATCTTTCATTGAGCATTTGATCACTTGATAAAGATAGTAAGTGATAAGAATCTATCTTTAAATATATGTCAGGTGAAAACGAGAGCAGTCAGTATGGCAGAAGTAACTTATGCGTGAAAGAAACGGGGATGGAGGAGAGGGAATGGGATTGGGAGTCACTAAAACGTACCAGGAGTCGGTTATAGTGAAGAGATTGGAAAAACAAGTTTTTACCGTTGGTCACACGGTATACGTTAGGATTTATGATCATTGAGTCCTATGTTGTGATTTTCATTATGGTAGGGAAGCTGTAATATCTCGTTAATGCAAGGAATGGCATTGTTAATTAATTTCGTCAAACAAAACAACTGGCAAAAAGGGAAACTTTTGATCATAGACAAATCGTAAAACACAGACAATTCTTTCTTCGTAGAAAAATCATGAAAGATATGAAAAATACAATTTAAAAATAAGATATTTACCGAGTTATCAAGATTGTCAGCTGATAATTGTTTATTATGATCTCTCTCTCTCTCTCTCTCTCTCTCTCTCTCCTTCTCTCTCTCTCTCTCTCTCTCTCTCTCTCTCTGTCACACACACGCACGCGCGCGCGCACACACACACACACACACACACACACACACACACACACACACACACACACACACACACACACAGTCGCACATACACTGGAACACACGCACAGAGTCATTTTTAATGTGACCAAAACGGAAGCTCTATAACTAGTTAATAGAGCTAGGATGAGACCTCTGCCTGGGGTCCATAACGGTTTCCCAATAACCTGAGCTAGAAACCAAAGGTCTGTTCCGTTCCACAGACTGTGAGATGTCTAGAACCCCGGGCCTTTCCATACGATAATACGGACGTATGCTCCACAACGAACTTTGCTTCCATTGCGCACGCAGTGACAAATCGTAGCAAAAGGAAAATGTGTTAGCACCAGTCAATGTATTTTGAAGACTTCAGTAGCTTAATGTTGAAAATATGTGTAGTGACCAAGAGATATTCGGGTTTTTGTGAAAATTTTACTTAAAACACACGCTGCAAACACTTCTGTCGATTAAAAGAAAAATTCCATTCTGTATTCTAATGGACACATTCATAGTCGGAGAAAGCCACTAGGACATAAACAGATTCATATCAGTTAACAAATTCATGTTGAATAATTCAAGCAGTATCGACGACATTGCTCTGTGGAAAAAAGGCAGCAGCCGAACTGATAATGGCATGTCAACATATACATGAAGCAAACCGCGTGCTTCATGTACATTTAGGCGGGATTTCTTTAATGCGTGTTAAATGATTGTCCTTTTTTTTTTTTTGAACTCCTACTCGCCGGTGTTCCGTTTATGTCTTAAGCCAGCGTTAACAAGCTTGAAGTCCTCATGAAACGACACGGTCGTCCCTTGCTGTGACGCCATCACAAAGTCCTTTATGAAGGACCTATGAATGAAGCAGGGCGTCTTTTGATTTGTTTTCGTTGATTTTGCACCATTGTTGCCAAGCTCAGAATTCACTGATTTCTTTCTTTATAGCTTGCTCTTCCAACTAGGAGCAGGAGTTATCCCTCAGACACTGGAGAAGACCATTTCCTTCATTGTAAATCGCTGAGAGCCGGATCTTAAGACTGAGTAGTCACAAGCATATGAAGAGCGGCGAGCAAGAAAACCACTCAGTCTTCCAATCATACTGCTGGAAAGTTGTGATTCCTTGCGTGCTGAACAGCTCATCTTAAAGATTTTAACAACTGAAACTACAGTGGGTTCTGAGAAATTCATGTTGAAAGTATAAAAAATGACGACGTGTTCGTGTTTTTGGTGGCCTCATACATGCACTGACTTATGTTGCTGATTTCGCACACCGAGGCCTTCTTTGAAGCAACACTGTCAAGCATTTCGTTCGAACTCAGACTGTTTGTTATGTGAAGTTCATATTCCGCTGTCGCTTGAATCTCGCACTGAAATCCCGCCACGCCACGATATTGTCAAAAGGACAGGCCAACTTGCTACGACTCTGTCTTGAAATAGACACGGCTGACACCTCCGGGGAGTCATCAGAAAATGAATCAGCATATTCAACAGCAATAACGGCCTTTTCATGCTTATCTTTCTTTACCCGCTTAAGGTTACACTCGAACATTTTCTTCACCAAAAATGGCAGAGTCAGCAAGCGGTTCCCTTTTGTGTTTCACAATTCTTCGATTTCTCTCAAAGATAATCATGCTTTTGACACAACTTGTTTTATCGAGCTCACAGCTTTATTAAGGTCAGTCGTATTTATGTATGTCGTCCTGTTTATTCATGTGTTTCAGACGTGAGAATGTAGTTTAATATGATTTCTGTCGTTTGAATCTTTATGCACATCATCAGCATGTTTCGTAGTGGTTTTAAGTCGTAGTTCATAGTCCCTGTCATTCATACAAGGCATCATTCACTTTTAGAACGATTTTTCTGTCTGAAGGTCACTTACACGGTAGGGTAATTCGGGACATCTTTAACCTGAGAATTTACAGATACAATCTTGATAAATCAGATGAAAACTGAAATGCAGCGTCAAGCCAGTCACATGTGTCGTTTCCATACAAACCATGGAATGACACAAAATGGTGAAGGAAGAGAAACAGAAACGTGTGAAAGGATTTGGAAATTATTTTAGAAATAACTTTAAAAAAACGAATAGGTAATACTTTGTTTAAAAAAGCTTGAAACGAAGAAAAAGTTAAACTTCAAGAGGCATAATATAAAAATATGACAAACAAAAGTATTGAAAGAATATGTCAAATAGATTATAACGATATTGCTGCACACGTTGTTGAGCATTGTCTCCAGTGGTTTCTGTACATATGCCCATGTCTGTGATAATGTATGTGAAGGTATCATCCACATTTACATCAAGATTAGAGATCGTTTGGAATCACTCTGAAGAAAAATCCCATACTGTATGAGCTGATCTTGTAGTTTTGTGTTGGGGTTTTTTTCCTTTCACAGTCCCATTTAGTTATCACTAACAAATTTGATAAAGTGTGTAAATTCTGTGTCATACCAAACTCGTCCAGAATAAAGTTTTGATGGGGAATGCATCGCTGTTGTGTTGTTCAGATCTGTCTGTTTTCTGGTCCTTTTTTTGTTGTTGTCTTTCTGTCTTTTCTTTCCCCCATTCCTCTTTCGCACCCTCCCTACCTCAGTCTGTCTGTCTGTCTCTCTCTCTCTCACTCTCTCTCGCTCTCTCTCTCACTCGCTCGCTCTCTCGCCCCCTCTGTCTCTCTCTTTCTCTCCTTCCTCCATTCCAACAGTTCTGGTTTCAAGATGGTCGTCTATGTCTTTTTGTGAACAATCGATCCTTGGCACGTCTTGTAAACAAAGATTTTAAAATTTGAAAATTGAAAGTGAAAAAAAAAATCTTATCTGTCTACAAATACTGCAGTGTATTTTGCAGCGACCATATATCTTCAGCCAAGACAAATTTTCATCATTTTCATTTCCTCCTTCGGGGAGGTCATGCATCTGTTGCTTTGGTTTATCTGTCAGCTAGATTACTAGGGGGGGGGGGGGGGGGGTTAAAAAAAAACCTTGCTGAACCGATGTTAACCAAATTTGCTGAAAAGATGAAATGGGCGAACTACAATGAACTTTCGGTTTGCGTCCGGATGAAAGGTGGACTCAGTATCCGTTCAGCTAACCAGTGCACAAAAACTACTGAACCGATTTGTCCAAAACTGATTTGCCCAAAACCGATTTGCCCAAAACTGAGTGACTGGATGGAATGGGGCCCCGAAAACGAACCCAGGAAATTTGGATACGGAGCGGATCCGGATCAATGGCGAATTTAAAATCCACTCTTCCGAGGCAGAGGTCTGTGCTCACCCGAATACTGTTGTAGGTCTTTAAACTTATTCATGGTTCATTATTTGTTTATTTACTTAATTGTTTATGCCGTATTATGTCTTCGTATTAATTCATTTTTGTGGCGACTAAGGTTCTGTGTCTTCTGAATGAATCGGACTCTAAAATGTCCAGACCGTAACGGGTTACGTATTAACATGTCTGTAGAAAGTCAACCAATCCCGGACCTGTGAGCTTGTCTCGTCACTGTTGTTGCTGTCAGTCGTCCCGATTGCCGTGGACTGCTTTAACGCGTGTCTGTAGTCGGGATGTTTGCTTCTCAGGCGCTCTGTCGTGAGGCGACAGTAGAGTGGATTTAGGGAGAGGATTTGTCCACTGAGATGGCGATCTTGAAGCTGGGAATGTTTGACCTCTCTCTCTCTCACTCCCTCCCTCCCTCCCAACCTCCCCCCCCCCCCCCACTCTCTCTCTCTCTCTCTCTCTCTCTCTCTCTCTCTCTCTCTCTCTCTCTCTCTCTCTGCAAACTCCCCCATCCACTGTGCCACAGTCCCACCCCCAAAGCCCAATTCTCGCCACCACCACCGCCATCTCATGTCACATCTCTCTCTTTACAGTGTGTTATGTGCCAGCAGTTTGCATTCGAGAGAATTTCAGATGTTGATGGATTTTCTTTCAAACAGAAAAGCAGGACATCAAAGATGACAGAATCAAGACAAAGATTACAAAAGCGAGACATCAAAAATACGAAAGGAACACTTCAAAGATGAGAAAGCAAGACATGAAAATGTAACCGAAGCAAGACATCAAAGTCAACCAAAACGAGACAAAAAGACACCTCAAGCAAGATATTAACTACATGAGCAAGACACAAAAGACAAAATAAGCAGGATATCAAAATCAGCCAAAGCAAGACAAAAAAATAAACAAGATATTTAAAAAAAATTAAGACAAAAAGCAGCATAAGTGAAACATAAAAAAAAATCGAAATTAAGACGTCAGACAATCAATGAAAGTCGTTGGAAACAACATATATAAGACATCAGAAACAACAATAGCAAGACACAGAGATAACGGAAACGAAACGTCAAAGGTAATAAAAGCAAGGCACAGAGATAACAGAAATAAAGAACCCAAAGCAAGACATCGGACATGACAAAAGATAGTACGACAAGGCATCAAGAAACAAAGGCTAGGCAATAAAGAGAGTAATGCAAGAGATCAAAATTTAATGCAAAATACGGAGATAACGGAAAACAGTAACAACGAAAGCGAGACACCAAAGACAATGAAAGCGAGACAAAAGATGGAGGCAAAACATCAATGATAATGAACCTATAATGCCAAAGAAAACAAAAGCGAATCATCAAGGACAATGAAAGTAGGACACAAAGATGACAACAGCAAGAGGAAAACACACCAAAGGTCAGACATCAAAAGGAACAAAAGCAAGATATCAAGCTCCGACGATTTCTCTTTGTTCAAAGAAATGAACGAAGCAAATCTATGTCTTGCTGTTTTGACTTTAATTGCTCACACAAAAACTTACTGCTGTTTGTGGAGCTGCCTTACGTCGAGGATTTTCCTTCATGGCTGTTTTTTTTTTTTTTTTTTTTTTGGTGCCTGACGACCTCAAACAATGAAAAACAAGAAATACATGTTCCATATTTTGCAATGGGAAGGGAGGACAGGGGAGAGAGAATCTACGGATCATACGCCTTACCCTGCCACCCACCCCTTCATCCTTCACTGCCTCCTTTCCTGGACCAGCTCCAAACAAAAAATTAAATAAATAAAACAAAATAAAATAAAATAAACAAATAAATGAATAATATGATGGCAACTCCCAAGAGGGCACTCCGTTAAAAGCAACGACCATGACAAGACAACAATGATAATCATAACAATAATAATGAGAAAAAGATGTGACAGAACACATCGTTAGCAAACATGGCAGACAATGTTGCCTTTGGGGGGTAAGTAAGTATTCCTCGGAGTGTGAGGAGTTAACGGCCGTAGGCCTAAAGAAGAAACAGTCATATTCCATGTAAAGGGAGCTTCTGCTCTGAAGACTGCCCGCTGTTCAGACCTCCCCAGACTTTCTTCCTACTCACGACACCACGTCAGATTGAGTCAAGACCGGCCACCAATCCAGCTTCAGTCGTCAGAACCGTTGCTAGGATCCGGAAGGGGTCAAGGGCTTTGCCATAAAAGAGACATTGTTATTTCAACCTTTTTTGGTTCCGCTCAGTCCGGTCCTGTTCCTTCCGCAACCCGTGGGTCGATGGAAGAGAGAGGTCTGTGGCAGAAACATATCCAAGGTGTGATCTTTGAGCAGAGCTTTTGACTTGTGAACCCAATGTTGAGGAGGGGAGGGGAGGGGAGAAAAGAGGGTGCGGGGGGAGGGGGGGCACAAGAAAGTTATGACATGGGGACTTGGGTTTTTCCATGAAGGGAGGGGGACGGACGGGGGTAGAGAAGGGGGGGGGGGGGGGGGTATGAAGTAAGATTTGAATAAAGTTAACATATTTTTTTTCTTGCTTATAGGGGAAGGGGGGGGGGGGGTGTTTATGACTTGGGTTACGCATCCAAATGTTTTAGAGGGCGTGGGAATCTAGATGTGTGTGTGTGTGTGTGTGTGTGTGTGTGTGTGTGTGTGTGTGTGTGTGTGTGTGTGTGTGTGCATGACGGGGTAGGGAGGATTGGGAGAGAAGATGGAATAGTCATCACGTGACATTTGAATTCAGGTTCTCCCAGTGTGCAAGCAGAAGAAAGCTATGACGGTGGTCGTAAGTCCAGATCAAGGTTTGTTGTTCTGTCTTTAGTCATTCTGTTTCATTTCTGTCCCATCCGTCTGGTCCGCTCTCCCCTCTGCGCCCCCTCCTCACCTTTCTTTTTCTTCTTCAGCTGTCTCTCCCTGCCTTTCTTCCTTTGTGCCGCCAAGCTAACCACAGTTCGTTTCGCTCTTTTAGCAGGTGTCAAAAATCTTCGAAGACTACAACCAGGTGCTGCTAACAAGGCCCCGCCCAACAACAACATGCCTATCGGTACGTGTGTGTGTGTGTGTGTGTGTGCGTGTGTGTGTGTGTGTGTGTGTGTGTGTGCGTGTGTGTGTGTGTGTGTGTGTGTGTGTGCGTGTGTGTGTGTGTGTGTGTGTGTGTGCATGTGTGTGTGTGTGTGCATGTGTGTGTGTGTGTGCATGTGTGTGTGTGTGTGTGTGTGTGTGCGTGCGTGTGTGCGAGTGCGCGTGTGTGCGTGCGTGCGTGCGTGCATGTGTGTGTGTGTGTGTGTGTGTGTGTGTGTGAGCGTAAGTGTGTTTGATATGTGCGAGTGTGTGTGCGTTTGCGAACGTACGTGTGCGTGCTCTCTCGCGTGTGTCTTTGTTTGTGCCTACGTGCTTGTCTGTGTGTTTTTGAGTGCTTGCGATTGTGTGTGCGTGCATGCGTGTGTTTGCGTGCATGCATGATTGTGTGTGTGAGCTCGCGCGCGTGCATTTTTGCGTGTTTTTGGTTTTGCTCTGCGTGTACATGTGTGCGCATGCGAGTGTTTGTGTGTGCGACTCTGTGCGTGTGTATGTAGGTGGGGCGGGGGTGGGTGCGTGACTGCACGTGTGTGTGTTGTTTGTTGTGTGTTATGTGTGTGTGCGTGCGTGTGTGTGTGTGTGTGTGTGTGTGTGTGTGTGTGTGTGTGTGTGTTCATGTGTGTGTCTGGCAAGAGGACTTGCACAGGCAGTCTGATTATAAACTCTTCCCAGTCCGTCCAAACCATAGCTGTTGCCGTGTGCCACCAGTGACCGTAAAAACAGAAACAGGCATGTACCATTTGCGCAGAGACCACCGCGTTTACACCCGCTCGGATTTTTTTTTTTTTTTTTAATAAGGTGGGAAAAAAAACTTCGTGGTACATTCCATATGGTGTACTATTCGCCATAAAACGCGTTCTTTTAGAACGTTGGGACTTAACATGATGTCAGACATAACCACTTTACAGCAGACCATGAAAACCGTGTTCAGAGATGTTCGTGATTTTTTCAGCTCCTGAAAGAAACATCTTTCATCTTAACTTGGATTTCACAGAAGAAAGGTTTTAATTCAAATTCAGCGTGTTAACAGACAATCTGTTTTAATGAGTTATGTCTGTATTGCTAACATCTTTGTAGAGAGTTGACTTCGACAGGATGACGGCCTTGATATGACCCTCTACTGCAGGCTTGGCAACAAGCAGCATGAATGGAATGACTTGAGGGTGTGAGTGTCGATGTGTAATGGATGCATCTTTGAGAGCGATGCTCAAATTTCCTGACCAACCCTGCAGGTGTCTGTATCTCTCGGGCCCGGTTGACGCCGGGAGTATTATAAATGTGAGCGTAGAGTACCGCTTTGTCATGTAGTCTCAGACCAGAATGACAGTCCTTAACACTACCTTCATCATCCTCATCTTCGTTGATCAGCATGGAAAAAATCTCACAGTCTGTGGCTTTTCATGCCCTGCTGTTATGGAGAAATCGGTTTCGATTTCTTCACCACGTTCATGCCTTTGCTGGGTTCATTGCGAAGACGCTGATATCAGCAAGCTCATGGAAACGTTCGTCGGACGGAAGTAGTGGCACCCCCCCCCCCCTTCCCCCTCCCCGAAGGAGACACTCACTGATGCCGGCTCCGCGATTAAGCTGTCATTGTCGTCGTTGTGGGCTTCGTAGGTAGTGTCCTGCATTCACTGGATCAGAGCAGGCGCCACTGAACACTGCCGATGTGATTCTGCAGCAGTGCAGTGTCTCTTCCGGTGAGTTGCCTCGTGAGGACGCGACGTGGACTCTGCCTGTGCATT
>CM031620.1:11185673-11253173 GCA_018398815.1 Conus ventricosus | reverse complement strand
ATTGTGGATGATTTTTTTTTTTTTCCAAATTAAGGAAGTTTGTCCTGTTGCAACCGAAGCATCGGTGATCCACAGGGAGCAATCCATATTAAGTCGTACGGAGGCAACCCACCAGAGGAGCCACTGCATTACTGCCGACTCATTTTTTTTCAGTGGTGCCTGTTTCGGTCCAGGATACGCAGGACACTATGTACACAATCCTGACGACACAATAGTATTGCTGCTGAGCCAGTGTGAGTAAGCGTCTCCCTCCGTTGGGCGCCTTCACGTCCATTCAGTGACCGTCCCCATGAACTTTCTGGTGTCAACCGACTTTGACACGAAATTATCGTGGGCATGGACATTGAGCGGAAGTCAAAACTGGGTTCAAGACAAGAGCAGGTCATGAAAGCGACAGAATTGGAAACTTGTTATAATACGATAATCAGTGAGGTCGGAGATGATGCAGTGGAGTTCAATTTTGGTCCGAGGCTATAGGACAGAGCTGTGTTCTACGCTACCTTTCACTATACATCCTGGCATCAGCCAGGCCTGAGAGAGACACACACTTGCAGGGTTGGTCAGAAAATTTTGGTGACACACTTACAGCCGCATTTATGTAGTGAATGGAACTAATCTGGCTATATTATTCATTGTTTACTCTTTTCGGCGTTTTGTGGGTCCCCTGCTTCTTTTCTCACCATGTACCATCTCCATGGAGTTCACTAGCGTGTGATTGACATCGAATACAAATTGCTACCGCCGCCGTAAATCATTCAGAACTGACCTGTTCAACAACTGTTCTCACAAATGATCTATTGTTTTCCACCATGTTGTGATTTTGTGCCATTTGTCATTGTCCTGTCCATTGGGATACAAAGTGGATGGTGTGTGTATGTTTGTATGGAATGACTGTTCATTACCATTGCAGTGTTTTGCTGCCCATGACACTCGAAAACATATTAACATCCATTCATATACTTTACACAATTACAGTAAGTTTTGTTCATTCGTGTGTGAAAATGTGACAGTTGTTTTCCTCTCTTGTCATTCTCTTTGATCGTGAGGTACAGTGCACCAGAGAAGCATTCTGAATACGGTTAGATAAATTTCAAATGTATTGTTATTATCATTGTTATTATTACAATTATTATCATCATTATTGTTGTTTTTGTCATTATTTTTGTCAATTGTTGCTGTTGTTGTGAGCACAATATAACAGACAACTTTTATGAATATGGTCAGATGAATTTGAACGGTTTTGTTAATATCATTGTTATTATTACAATCATTTTTTTTTTCAATTGTTGTCTGCTTTTAGTTAGGACATTCAACAACAAATCATCGTCGTCATCATCATCGTTGTCATCATAATCGTCATCGCCGTCGTCGTCGTCGTCGTCATTATTGTCGCCGTTCTCTGTCTTGTTATTTTCATCCTCCTCATCACATGCTTTCTGTATTCAGGACCGTCTTCAGTTCAACAACAACGGGAGGACAATGAACGTGGGTGACAGGGAGGCCTTTCTGCTGCTGGTGGGCATGTTCTTGTCCCGGATCTTATCACCACCGTACGTCACCCCTCTCTCTCTCTCTCTGTCTCTCTCTCTGTCTCTGTCTCTCTCTCTCTCTCTCTCTCTCTCTCTCTCTCTCTCTGTCTCTCTCTCTCTCACTCTAAAATAAATAAAAAGAAAGAGAGATCAGACCTACCTTTTCAAACGCTTTTGGCGTATTTTGTACGCCATTTTACTCAGAAGACGACAATTCACATCTCAAATGAAAAATGGCGTCCAAGCAAATATTCTGGCAAAGTTTTGTTTTGTGCACTAAGCTACGTCGGACATTTCTTGAATTCTGAATCTGTGGACACTTACCACCGGATATGTTTATATGGCGTGCGCATGCGTACTCGCTCTCGGCGTCATTTTTAATCGACACGGCTTTGCAGTAGGCCTATGACTAGAGTTCGTGGAAACTCAAAATGAAGCGAAGAAATTCATCAACTGACGATCCTTCAGGCCTCAAGAAGTATTACAAACTACAGGTGTTCCTAGAAAAATATAAACGTGAGCCCGGCATTTCCGAATCTCAGCCATATGAAAAAGATTATTTCAGATAAACTGAAAAAAAAAAAAAAAGACCTAGCATATCATACTCGCACATTCAGTCTCGTAAGTAATATTTGTTCTTTGCAAACTGCATCATTGTCTGTGACAATGATTGACTGTAAATAGACGTGTGATTGAAACAATTATTTTAGTGGATGACAAACATAGCATTTTTTAAAGTATACGCCAAATTGACTAAGATTTATTCTTCAGATCTAAAATTTGAAGTTGGTGCACTTTCACTCAGATTATGTTTTAGTGTATCTTTAAACTCCAGAAAGTAAGTGCAGCTTCAGATTATATGCACTTTCAATTCAAAACTTTTGAATTTCATATTCAATACTTAAGTGCAACTTCAAATTTAAGTTAGTTTTCAAACCAAAGTGAGGTGACTGCAGGCGGACATTTTTACAAGAAATTATGATTAATCCATCAGACAACAGGGACAAACAAATCTAAGGTGGATCATGTTAGAAGCTACATGCGTGTGTTTTAGACCTTGGAACTTGAAGGGCCTAGATTTCTTTTCAAAAGAGATTGCAGTGTCGGACTCAGAATGAAACAGTTTCACAGGTAAGTCCCAGTATCACTGATAAAAAGGAAAGATTAACACCAGTCACAGATTTCAGGAGAGGATAGATTAAACAATGGTTATATGAAATGTTAATTATACAACAAAGAAACATAACATTACCGAATGTGGCTGAACTGAATGAAATATTAGATTTTAGTGTTTATTGAAACTGTTTGAATACGGAAATGAAATACCACCTGATTTTTTCCCCCTAAATACACCTGTTATGTCAGAAAGTACACTGTAGACAATTTTTGGGTAGACAGGTCTGAAGGACAGGCAGGCAGACACAGTGTTCTGTGTGTGTGTTCCCAGCTATTGATGAAGCCGGTAGACTACGGGCTGTCGACGGAGGTGCTGACCGATGTGGCAGAGAGGAACCTCAAAGTCCTGTCTACAGTCATGCTCTTCCTGGTGCGCCGTGTCTCCACCCCACGAGATGCCCCCATGATGGTGAGGAAAGCGTTGGGGGAGGGGCAGGTGTGGGAATGGGGGTGGGGAGAGAAGGAGTGAGGGGAAGAGGGAAAATCAAAGAGAAGGGGATCAGCGTGGGGTTGGAGAGGTGGTGAGTGGATTGTTCTGTTTCAGTAGAACATTGTTTCTTTTGATGCTGGAACTCACTACTCTTTATAACTTATAAGAAAGCCTTCAGAGAACAGGAAAACCTTCATTCGGGCCACTTTCGCCCTCAACCAGTTTTCGGGCGAAAGTGGCCCAGATATAAGGTTTTCCTGTTCTCTGACAAGTAAGACTTCATAACCAAAAAATAACGATTATCTACAAACAAACATACTGTGCAGGGTTATCCATTTTAATACTAATTTACTAAAGGTTTCAGAGAGTAGCGTAGGGGAAAGTAGCCGGGACTGAACACGCCCCATAGAGTAACGTAGGGAAAAGCAGCCGTGACTGAACGCGCTTCATATACAACGGTGTCTGGTTCCCACGGCTCTCTTTTCAGTACTGTCAACTCTGTCAGGAGGTGTAAGCTTTTAATTGCTAGTTGCCGGCCTACCTGCCCAGCACTCGGGTGTTTATTTCTCCCAGTGCTGTGGTGGTGTAAGTTTGCATATGGCAATATAGCTGCAGTTTTAGAAGACAGTGTGGATTCTAAGTTAGAAAAAGTTTTTGAATCACAAATACTTTTTCAACAGCTTTATAGATTAAATTGTGTGGAAGACATGGAATCAGCTACAACTTTATATATAACCACACACACACACACACACACACACACACACACACACACACACTATTTAAAAAAATGTGCCCCTGGTTTACAGCGGCATACCCCTTACCTACGGTGGCGTGCTCCCTGTCTACATTGCAGGTGTGTCTCTGGCCAAAAAATCAATACTGCCGCACTTCCTCCCTACCCCCACTCCTTCCTGCCCAGCTTGCTCGATTGCACCATATTACATCAGCCAACACTGCCCGCGTGGCGGCGCTTACATGACTAGGTTAACCCACACATTCTTCCACTGACTGCTGGGCAAGCACGGCGCGTTTACTGTGCGGTGGTGTGTTATTCTAACAACCGTTTACCAAAGAACAGAATTGTGTATCTTAAAGGTTTGTTGGCTCAAGGAAATGAAAACGTGAAGGCAATATTGTTGACAAAGATGTAGCCAGTTTTTAATACGTGTTTGACTATTGATGAGATGGTTTTTTATCTAATAAAATGGCGCTGCATTGTTGAAAGTTGGCCGAAGCAAACAAACCATCACGCGTTGATTGTTGGGAGCTGGCTTGGGACAGCTAAAGCCATGTTAAAAAACATGGCGTTTCATTTCTTAAGGCGGGGGTAAACACGGCTGATTCGTATGCTAAAAACTTATATTTGAAACATTTTTGCTGTTCCTCCCAAGTAAAAATGTTCTCAGTTTGTATTAGACTTGATTGATTGTTAACTACAGATCAGTGTTTAGTGGCAAGCTGATCTGTGTATTAAGATGGTATACTTTTCTACTTTTCTAATCTAACCAGTTCATCTGCCTTTCAAGTGTGCCCTTATGCAACTGAATGGCGATTTTCGAATGTTCTGGCAAACAAACTAGATAGGGTTAGGCAAACAAACTAGATAGGGTTAGGCAGACCTTAGTACATCTGCCAGTATGGAGAGGAGTAGTGTGTGCTAGCACTATCTTCATATAAATCTTTAAATATACAATGCCGGATGTACTACTACTGGCGATTAGAGCTGCCATAAAAGCTTGGCTACAGCAATTACTGCTGAAACTGTGCTAAAGCCAGTGGCAAGCTCGGTTGAGAAAAGAGGTGCACAGCAAACTAGGCCAAGTGATCACATATGATCACTTGACCTGCAAAGCGCAGCAGCCTGCCGCCAATGACGCCAGCACGGAGCACCTGCAAACTAGCCAAGTGATCATATATGATCACTTGACCTGCAAAGCGCGGCAAGCACCTGCAAAGCTCAGCGGCAAACTAGGCCAAGTGATCACATATGATCACTTGGCCTAGTTGATTGAGGTTGCGGGCAAGACACAGCCTGTTTAGTCACAAAGCAAGAAGTGGCCTAGTAGTTTCACTTCTTGTTTGTTTGTTGGTGTTTGTGTGTTTTGTCCTACCCCACGCATGCACACCCCCACCCCCCACCCCTGGACTGTCTATTGTGTGTTTGTTTGTTGTTTGTTTTGTGTTTGTCCTACCCCACGCATGCACACCCCCACCCCCACCCCACGCACGCACGTCCCCCCCACCCACCCCACGCATGCACACTCAAGTCATCCACAAGTTCTTAACTGAAGTTACCCCAAGTCCACTTTTCTAAGTCATCCTCAAGTTCTTACTTAAGTCATTCTCAAGTTGTCCTTAAGTCATCCCCAAGTCACCCCAAGTTACTTCAAGTTCTTAATAAGTTCTTGATTAAGTTCTTGATTAAGTCACCTCAAGATCATAATTAAGTCGTCCTTTAAGTACAACCAAGTTCTTATTCAGTTATCTTATAATTATCAAAAAAATACAATCTATGTTTTTATCTTAAATAGTAGATGTCTAATATAGTACACACAGCCTCAAAAAAACGCGTCATCGTTGAGGATGTCTTGCTCAGCGTCTCTGCATAGATCTTAATGAAGCTCTTACATCCTAAGCAACCGCATTGATTACAATTTCGGGTCTATGGAAATGTCTTTTATAGACTCCATGTCTTTATTTATTGACTTTATCATTTTATAATACGCCATGATCTATTTTTATTAAAAAATTTTAAAATTAAGTTCTTAAAATATTATTCCATTATAAATGGATCAAAATGATGCTTTGTTATTGGCGGTTTTGGCGTGCTGTTGTCTTTCTCTGTATTTAGTGGTTCAGATTTTTTTGATTGCTTTTGTTTTTGTTGGCCATTGTGTATATATTTTATAACCGTAATAACTGCCCCCAACAGCAGCAATGGCGCCAAAAATGGCAACAGTTTTAAGTTCAATATTCCATGAAGACTTTGGTGCTGTAGGTCTGTATCACATGGAGTTTTTATAGCGGGCATTGAATCAACTTGTTCTGGCGCTGGCGGTTTTTATGTTTTCATGATGAGTTATATTCTGTAACATTAATTTTTTTTGTCTGTTCCACTCTGCTATTTTTTTTCCTGCTTTAATACGCCCAGGATGAGGGCACTTTTCACTGGCCCCCACCTGGTTCAGTGTTTTCTGCTGATTTTCTGGCTTGGTTACTTTCTCTACCTGATTCTGGTTCTGATGATTTTCCAGCTCGTTCATTTGAAGGGAAACAAAATCTATATGATTAAAAGTTATTAATCCCATGATTAATGGCGATAACAATGTTCCAAATCTGTAGTATAGATCACATCCTAGAGACTCTAATGACTTTGTTAAAACTGGATCTTGCGTTAAATCATAGGTAAGATCTTGTTCAGAATCAATGGGAGCAAATCTACTGACTAGTTTAGTGTACAAACTAAGAACCGTTTGCCCACACTTTTTCACCATTCTAGACCCCAGCTGCGCTTCATACCTGTTATGATACTTTAAAATGTCTTGCGGCGACATTTGTTGAATCTGTTCTAATGCTGAATTCAGTTCCGAGGAACTGTTTGTTTTCCCACATGCTGCCAAAGAATACAGCCTCTCCTTTTTGGGCATAATAGCTTGATCATCAACTTGGTCATCATAAGTTCAGGAAGGTTTTAGTAGTTGCGTAGCTTACGGTCAAAGATGATTCGGTTGGGGACCAGTCGGACAGAAAGGTCACACTTTGTGTGAAGTTTCCTTATACCCTAAGGATCAAATTAAGAGATGGAGCCACTACGTACATGTTTTTGTTTGTGGTCACGTGGTACGTCTTTGCTAGGCATCATCCGCGAAGTCATACAGCAATAGCACTTCCCAAAATTTTTGTCACTACTGCAAAAATAGAGTCATTTTAGGGGATTTTGAAGTTTATGAATCACATGGAGAAGCAGTGTCAGCCAATGCGTTCTATTTGTTGCATTTGCATTTGCACAGTGCTGTGCAACCAAGTCCAGCCTGTGCACAAGAGCATCTGCCCGAACATCCGCGATCACTTCTTACAGCCGCAGGATACTAGCTCTCTACAGCCTCAGAGACCATTGGGAGAAGTGTCCATACAGGCATCCATGTACTGTGTCTGAGTCCAGTTTCCAGCCCCAGCTTTCTGGAGAAGGAGCTTACTGCTTTGGCTGACATGATGTAGCCCAGATGCCTGCCTGGTAAGCAGTGCGCTTTGTGGCTGCAGCAAAGCGTTTTGAGTTGGGGAATGGTTTCCATTGACCTGTTCCTCTGACAGAACAGCTCCCTGCGTGCTTCATTAACCGAGTCCAGTGACTGGTTTTGTCGTACAAGACAACAGTATAGCGTCTAGCAGTTTGAAGGCTTCTGTGTCAATGTCCATTTCAGCGAAGGGATCTTCTGTCATGACCGTGAAGGCTTTGGTAACCTCAGGGAATGATTTCCATGACTCAAATGCTGTCTTCTTCCCTCTTCCATAAAAGGAAGACACAGTATCACACCCAGTGTAGCTATGAAATCCAGGCAGTGCTAAGCATTTCTCTTCTCAAGAGCCTGGGCGATGTGTTGATGTGAAAGTATGTGAACTTTTTGCCAACTCCAAAAGCTACCCATATGTCCATATCTCGGCAAGTGCTTTTCAGGAAGTGAAACTTTCCAAGCAGGATCACGATGACGTCAGTATCCATGTTCTTACCAACATGTACAGCACCCATTCTGGAGGGCATCCTGGATATGGAGTATCATCCTTGTGTCTGCCTCTTCGTGGTCACATTCAGGCATGGTGTGGTTTGAGCCATTAGCCCAAGTTGCCTTGCCATATGTGACGAACACTTCTTTCTCTGGAGAAACTCACTCTCTGCTACTCTTTGTGCTAGGAACTCAAACAACTCTTGCTTATTGTCTGGATCTCTCAAGAAGTCATGCCACTTTGCTGGAATCCTGTTCTGACTTGCAACCTTTCTTCGTGTGCCTTTCCCCTCCCTTTCTCTGGTGGACTCTTTGATGCTGCTTTTGAGTACCTGTCCCAGACAACATCCAGTCTTATGTCACTTTCCAGCTGGTTCTTCAAGTAGGGGAGAAAAACGACATCTGCATATTCTCCAAATGTTGTAACTCCATTGGTTGACAAGAAATGTACGACTGCAGCACCATCTAGCACTTTCACATCAAAGTTGCTTGGAGGCTCTGTCTCCAAAACAGAGGTCTCCAGGGAAGCCAGGATTTCAGGCTCAACTTCAAGCACTTTGACTTCAGCACAGCTGTCAGGATCCTCCAGCTCTACAGTACTCGGCAGACACTCTTCAAGTTCAACATCATAGGAATCCTCCATGTCAAGAACACTTGAACTCTCTGCCTCAACAGTCTTGACGAGGCAAGTCAGCAGGTCTGATTTCGTCCCAAAGCGTAGTCTGTCTCTGTCAGAGAGAGCAGGAGGACAAGGATGGTTTTCGTGCATGAAGAAGGTATTCATGTCACATCAGTCTTCAGTGTCGCAATCTTGTCAGCTTGCTTGGTCTTCTGTTTAGGACCAGAGGACCTGAACAGTGGCAGCGAATTTCTTTTGATTGAGCTGTGAATAGACCGGCTGCGATCCACCAAGACGGTCTGGTCTGTAATCCTCATACTGCTGTCTGCCAAGTGCTTCCACGTTGCGGACAGTGTTGACAACAGATTCACTCATGACATCACAGGTGTCCAAAGTTAGAAGTTCTGGAGAGTCCATTCATGAAAGGATTGCCCATTTCACTGATGGTCTGTGCAAGATTGACAGCTAGCATGCTGTCTGAAATTCTTCTGGAAAGCCAGCCCTCTTCATGGTGGCAGTGATCATCATAGTCCATCACTACAAATGTCTTCTTCGAACTCTTTCACAATTCTAGCTTGCTCTGGACCAGCAAGCATCCATTTTCTGAAGGCAGATGGGTTTTCTGTAAGCCCCAAGGCACCACCACAACCTTTCACCCTGGCATTGTTTTGTTCGTGGGCTTGATCGATCGGCATAGCCGAAAACCTGTTGGTTGTTTTGGAAAGGACCCAGAGTCCATGACGTATGAACTCTTCCAGGATGGAAGGTGGGAGGCTTTCCATGTCTCGGATGTGGACAGGTATCCATCGAGCGTAGTGATAATGATCCAATGCAAAGTACCAAGCTACCAAGGCTTTCAGTGATTCCACACATCACAAAATTTTCTTCACGATGAGCTCTGATGAAGATGAGGCCCAAAAGTTCAAGGTTGGAGGATTGTGTCGCCAATACTGGAACATTGGACTTCTGCTTATCATGTTCTTGTCTCCACGCTTCTCTTACTTCATCAGTCTGGGGCAAGCCTGTCTTGGTGGAAGCTTCTTTCTGAAGTTTGGCCAAAGCCAAGGCACTGATCTGGTGTGCTTGTCTGGTTCTGGTAATATGGGAACACTTCAGGAACGAGTCTGCTGTGCCAGACGATTGCAACGCCTGCCTTTGTAAGTGCCACTGTCCAGCCTGAGCCCTCAAGGTAATCACCAAATGTCTTCCAAGTTGCTTGCTCCACATGAAGGCCTCCCAACATAATGACGAATTTGTCTTCCCCATGTGTCTTCGGCCAGGTCCATTGTATACACTTTGCTAGAGCAAATAATGGAGCATCCATTGTTTACCACAGGAATTTGGCCTGGGTTAAGGAAGACTATTGCTTGTTTGAGAACATGTAAGCCATGCTTTACCATGGCAGCAGTTGCTGCTTTTTCATAGAAGAGTGGCAAGAGTTGAGTGAGTGCCTTCTGAGCCTCTTCCAGTTTTGCACCATCCTGCTGTGATGCGTGAAAGGCTGACCAGGCAACTGTATCACCTTTTATAAGTTTGTCTTTATCAAAGAGTTCCATGGCAGTAGATAACCACTGTTCTTCTTCTTTCTTTGCTGCCACAAGGTCTCCAATGATTGCTCTGGTCACATTAGCCGGTTCTGGCACTTCCACTTTCGACTCATTGAGTGCAACAAAAAAACAAAAAAAACAAATCAAAAGTGAGCAAAAATATTTTTAATTGACATATTCCAGTACATCAGCTTTTTTTGGTTTAAGAATGTTAAAAATGCTGTGAAATTGCTAAAAGAATTTTTAAAAATTGCAAGGAAGGGTTTTGCTAGGATTGTTTCAATGTTAGGATCTGTTAACGTGTGACGCGTGACAAACACGCGTCACGTGACTACAAACAAAAGCATGCACGTGGTGGCTCCACTCTTAATTTGACCTTTAGTATATGTAGGAACCTTCACACCAAGTTTGAGCATTCTGTCCAGTTGGTCCCCATGTTTTCCTCACGCTACGCAACTATAGGCTGCCCTGTTAGCTGTAGTAGATCATCGCTGTTCATGTTTTTTATATTAATTATAATTATTTTTTTTTAAAATGAGCACCGAAAAAACTATTGCCAACCTGTATACCATTCTGCCGTTATTGGAGGTCTAAGTGTAGGATACTCAATGCTTGGTAAAAGCCTGTTAAAAATAAAACCACCAGATCTGTGCAAACTAGACTTTGAGGATTCAGCAAAGCTGATTGCTATCATTGCAGCTTCGGTTGCCACGAAAGATTTTCTAGTCAAGCAAGGAATAATTCCAGACAGTATAAATATGTAAATAAAAAATACATTTTATAAAAATATGGCTTCACTCGTAATGATGATAGGTGGCGCTGTGGTGAATGCGCTTGCTTTTAGCGGAAGTAATTTCGCATTTAGTAAACTACGGGATGACGGCGAGAGAAAAAGACATAACAAAGCTATGGAGGAACTAGCAGCTGCACAAGACGCTATGAAAGGCAGAGACTTGAGCAGTTAGATTTTATTAATGACACACTGAAAAGACAGGGGCATGCAGCTTACATATTTAAAGATGTTGATCAAGCAATAAAACAATATTATCTAGTAACAGGCAAACCAGTCCAGACATTGCCCCCACCAAAATTCAGTGACTTTTATCAACCATCAGAAAAACAAAAGATGCAAGAAATCGCGTTTATTGCCTTTGGTATGACCGTCGTGTATTTTGTTGCACATAATATTGGCTGAATAAAAAATGAACAAAATCTATTATTCGCCAAAGGATATGGAAGGGTATCACAGCAATACAAAAGCTAAGCCAAGCAGCGGGATGTCAGTGAACAAACAGCGAAGGAATGGTTATCTAAACAAGCAATCTGGCAAATTTATTTACCTGCGCCTAGGCGAATACAGAGACCACACTTTGTGAATACAACACCAAACGACACCATCAAATGGACCTTCTATATATTACCCTCTGTACGATTAGAACGAAAAAGATTTAAGTACGCACTCACAGTCATTGACATGGCTTCAAGATACAAAGATGCGGAGCCATTAACACAAAAGAGTGCTTCTGCTGTTGCTGTCGCTATACAACTGATATACCAACGAGGGCCACTAACTTTCCCTCGCATGATTCAGTCGATGATGGAAAAGAATTTAAAGGCCAAGTGAATCAATTATTGTTAAAACATAGAGTTACCATTAGAAGAGGCATCCCAGGAGTTCACAGATCACAGGCTTTAGTTGAAAACTTAACAAACAGTTAGCTGAAAGACTTTTCTCCCTACCAGTATCACAGAGAGCTTATTGACAATTCTCGCAACACAGAATGGGTTAGAAGACTGCCCACAGTTTTGCGCGCAATGAATAATGAAGAATTTAAAGGGCTAAAGCCAGTACAAGCAATCAAAAGAAAACAATAAATGTTGCTGAAGGAGAGTCTTCATCCAGCAAACTATTACCATTTGGATTGAAAGTAAGGTACCTTTATTACCGGGGGAAGCAGAAGGGACACTCGCATCAGGGCAACAGATCCGTTTGGAGTGTTGACCCATATGAAATAAAAAGAATTGTAAAAATGAATCCGCCCGTGTATTATTACGAGAAACTGGCACAACAAAACAACCAGCTCCTCAAAGATCTTTTGTGAAAGAAGAACTGCAGATAATCCCACCAGGCACAGTTCCGCTTTAATTAATTTACGGTTCTCCAGTTGCCCAATTGCATATGAAAACTCCGGATTAACAACACCCGTTTTGTGTTTGTTCTATCTAATGACTTCTTTGTTACAACTGTTGTGTTGATCTCATGTAGATTAGATCGCAGTTTTACGTTGTCATGATGAAAAGTCTTATTGCCAAACAATGCTCTTTGTAGTTGTCATGTGATATGTTTGACTGCACCAACGCTGCGAGATATTCCCTTTGCTTTCTTAATGATTTTCTCCTGGCTCGAAATACTGTACATTTTGACCTTAAACCAACAAACTCCTGATCACCTTTCCAGATAATTCATCCTTCATCTTTCCTAAAACCTTCTTGTTAGTAATTGAATGCAAAGGCGAATCTTTAGGGTAATCAGATGTATCATACCATCCCGCATGGCCTTTAGCCACTTCGGTTTCCATGTCTTTATAGATGTCTTCAGTAGGAATATCTATAACAAAACTGTCTGTATCTGTGTAAAGTACTCTGGACTCAGGATACGAGGGCTTAAAGTAGTCATAAAGAAACTCTAACATCAAAAGCTTTGATATTCTAAAACAGTAAACCCAATAAATACAGGTTTGTCTAATTTGACTTTCTTTTTTTTCATCATTATGCCAAAAAGCTGATCATGAAATCTTCTAAAGTCCTGATAATTAGGTTTTGAAGTCAGCTTAATTGCTTCATTCTCTCTGGTGACCATCTGACATCTTTGCGCTTGTGCGGATTCTCCATAGTCTTTCCAAAACAGCTGTTGTTCATCAGCTTGAAAAAGTCTTTTTCTGAAGCATCTGTGGATTTGGTTCTGAGATCAGTGTTCTTCATGATGTATGGTTTCATGAACTGTTTCTTGATCGAAAGCAATTATACGATGGACAGCTGTTAACTTTAAACCATGTCTTAAATAAAATTGCAGAAGTCTGTAATGACAGACATAATTTTTTTTTGCCTCGAAGATTAGGCACAAGTTTGGCGGTTCTCTTGGATCCATCTTTAGACTTTCTGCTGCTAATGGGTAGTCATTATGTAGGTCATGGAGTTCATGAGGATATTCTAAGTCAACTTCTAGAATGAAACCACGCTGTTGATCAGGCGTTAAACTGCCCAACCACTTTAACGCCTTTTGAATGTTTTTCGGATCGACGCTTGTGTGCATTTTAAAGTTGCGTAATGGAAGCGATTGCGCCATAGCCCATCCATACAGATTGTTTGCATCTAAATACATGAGATAGTTAGACCTTTTACTTGGTCATAGTCGTCCAAGTATTTGTTGTTTGCTTTACAGTAATGATGCGACGCCATACTAATTCCTCCACGCAATCCGTTTTCATCATCTGAATCATTGGTAAATCTGACAATAAATCAATCTGTACTCCAGTAAACTTTAAGAAAGCATCCCAGCTCATCCCGGGCGCAGAAATGTAATGCGCGGGATCCAGGCTATAATGTTTCATGCAGGTCTTTCTATATTTTCAAAAATATCCGCCAACAAACATACATCTGCCCTTAAATATGAATCATGATAGTCTCCCATCGTTTTACAATCTAACTTCTGCCACGCATCTTGAGCTTGCTGGTAATCAGAATCACTATGTCCTTTCCTCTGAGACTAGAAAAGAACGCGCCTTTAGGAGGAAGGTGTCTTCATCAAACCTTTCCCAACTGTTCATGTACTCATAAGGGTAAACGCCCTTTTTAACGAGAGTTGGGTCAAAATATTCTTCCGTTATTGGGCAGGACTTTAAGGACATAGCCAGTGACTCTAATGAACCCATCATGTGTTGCATAGAGTCATAAAAAGACATGTTATTTAAAGTGAAACACATGTACTTTTCTGATGACTGTGCAATGCATGACACCCTGAAGGCATCGTCCACTGCTTTCATTATAAGATGAGAGTCGTAACCTCGCAAGTTATGAAAGAAGATGGGCAGCTTCCATGTCTTAGGATCAAACTTTAGTTGAAGATTGCATTTACTGTGTGCTGCACCTCTGAATTTTCCACTAATGTGATCATGGTCTCTTACTGTTGGATTCTCTGCGTCTGATGAGAGACCTAAACCACAAATCCAACAGTGAGTGGCTGCGTCATACTTGTTCTTGGTCTTCAGGCGTCATCATGATTTCAGATAAGTTTAGATTATTAGAACAGTCATTGCGCACTTTCTGCATGCGTTCTAAGAAGTATTCTGCAGCATCTGGGCCTCTATACAATTCTGGCTGCGTGAATGGGCGCCATCCGACCTAACAACAATGAAGGCAAATGAACAAATCTGATGATATACTCATTAAGACTGTTTTTTTTTGAAGTTTTTGTGGCGCTGGCCCTTCATAAGGAACAATGAGTGATTCGAAGTCTGCGTAAACAACATATGGAGAATTTGCATCCGTTTCCAGTTCTAAAACTAACTTTATATACCAGGAGGGGGCGTAATTAGTTCTGTATTACAGTCTACAGAACTTTTACAATGTTTCTTATGTTCGCTCGCGGCTTGAACAGATGGCATTCTTGTTAAACATTTTCTACAGAATTCTTGTTTGCCATGATCTTTTGAAGTATGCTGCATTAGTCTACTCATTGTTCGTATCAATGTGTAATGCGGTAGCCCTGTTGGCGAAGACATTAGGAGTAAGTCAACATGATTTTTATCTGGCTCGCCAATTGTTGGACTGTTCTTGGACACTTTAATCGGCTGTAGATTTGTTTCCTCATCCCATGTGTAGATATTGACAGTTATTGGTTTGTTTTGTTCTTCAAACTGATCAATTTGGTCTACACTAACAGGAAAGGATATTCCATTGAAGTTAAGATCTTTGGCGTATTGCCGATAGTTAGTCACTCTCTCTGCGTGTTCGCGGACATGATGCAGCCTTGCAAGAACGCACCACATGAAACATTTGTTGTCTGAATTTTTTATGTTAAAAACTGCTCTCTTTAAAACCAACTCTCGAGGTAGCGGAATGTAAGCCTTGCCTACAATCGGTGCATACTTAGCCTGTTTTAATCTAATCTCTAAGACTTCGCCCTCTGACCAACCAGAGCCTCTCATTTTAGCTTCTTCAGCGGCAGCGTCAAACTGTGTAAGCAGTTTTCGTCTGCCCAACCGGGTGTTAAGTCATTAGAGGAAAGAATAGTCTGTTGTTTAGTCGAGACCCAGACTTCTAGATTTTCTTCATTTATTGTTACATAGTCGATTAAAACAGCTAACATTACTTTAACTGGCGGGTCTATTGTTAGTTTGCCTGGAACTTGAGAAATAGCATGAACAACACTTGCCTGTACGTTTGTTGGGTCAATGACTTCTAAATCAATATCATTCAGTGCTCTTGATAAACGCTCTCTCTCAAGCATTCCTTCAAACAATTCATCTGGGCCTTCATATATCTTAGCCATGCTGTCTTTCTTTCTAAGCCAACATATTTATTTAAATTTAAAAAAATACAACGGCTTAATCAGATTAATATCAACGGTCTTTTTGCGCTTAGACTCATAACTAAAGTATAAACACCCTTCGATGTTGTTACTGTGAGCTGTTTAGAACAGAGTTTAATGTCTCGTTACTTTTTTTTAAGCATTCCTTTTTTATCTGCTCGGCGTCTGGCTGTTGAGAAAAACTTGTCCCCGCCTTTCTTTGAAGATCAAACTTTTGTCTTTTGTAGTCATCAAAATCGGCCTGTAAAACGATTAAATTCTCATCCGTGATGTCTGAGTCAACTACGCTTTATTTATTGTCAGTTTGAACGAGCTAAGTTTAGCTGTTATTAGTTGAACCATAGCTGTGTGCTTTTGGAGTTAGTTTTTAATTTTTTGCCGGCCGCACTTACAGCTAATGAGCACAGGCCGAGAGCTAAAGACAAACCTCCTAGGGGTAAAGCTTGAGGGTGCGCCTATGCCCGTGCTAAGAGGCCTACACTTGTTCCTGCTGATAGAGCACTTATAGTCGATGCCCAGTATTAACAATGTAACAGCATTAAAGGCAGCAGAATACCTTCGTTTGGTTTTGCTGTATTTTGAAAGGTCCTGCTCTAGTTTTTGTTGCATTTGTGTAATGTTTGTTTAATCTGAAGGGTTTTATGCTAGGGTTTTCTACTATCTCTTCTCTTGGCATCTCCGGTGCTGTAGGCACATTTGGATAAACCTGAACAGGCATGCTTTTTATAAAATGAAAAAATAATTTAGTATTTGTGTACTATGTAATCTGTTTTCTTCAATATTCAGCTGCGCATCATATATTAAAAACAAATGTACATTAAGCGGTTTATCGGCTTCTTCTTCTTTATCACTTTGAATGTTTATTACGTCTCTCACTTTTCTCCCGCTTCCATACAACTCATTATCCTCTGTTGACCTTAGGTCAATCCATAAACCGTATTTTGTTGTTAAATAATCATCAAGCCTAACATTGTGAAGATGTAAATCTTTAGACACTAGGTCTGCTGTTGGATTTCTACCCCTCCCACCCCCAAACAATTTTCTTATTTCGTCAAAATGATGATAAGGTCTAAGCCCCTAGCGTAGATTTGGTTAGGACTACCGTCAATTGTACATTGCACTTTCGTTATTTTAGGATTAAAAAACTTTTCGCTTGCTCTTTTGAATGGTTTCTCATCTTCGCACAGCAATAAAATACCTTTAAGCGAATGTGCTGTGGTGCTAAAACTAAAATTCCATATAGTGTCTGCCCTGCTTCTGGGATATGTTGTATGATGAATCACTCTTTCGTAATATATTGCTAATTTTTTCTGATATTGTTGCTCAATCGCCTTGCTAAGTATAGTTGCTAACAACGTCAACTCTAACGAGATGTCAGAAATGCTGTACTTTGCTTCGTGATCTGATGATTTGATAACACGTTTGTATCGTTAAAAGTTAGTTCATATGACAATCTGTCTTTTAATGCTCCTTGAAAGTATGGTGCATGCGCTTTTAACAACTCAAAATCTAAGGAATGGAAAAAAGCGATTTCTATACGCAAAATTTACAGCTGCATACTTTTTGCCGTCTTTAGTATCTGCGGCACCTATTCTATGTTTAGTGCTTCTTCATTTTCGATTCCTTGAAACGCAAGATCAGCCCTTTCATTCCCGGTTAGCCATAGATCAGAATAGGTTAAAAATATGTCTGCATTGTGTAAAGAAAATATTTCTTGCCCCTCAAGTTTTATAGAAATTTTTCTTAACGATTGCCCGCCCCAGATTCTGTACAACACTGTTCTGTTTGTGTCTGTTGTTGAAGCGAGTTCTATTTGAAAGTAAGACGGCAGAGCTGGCACAATCACTTCATCCGCTCCTAGGTCTGGAAATTTGACAGTAAGAATTTGATCCGCATCAATAGTAGATGGATTATTTGGAACAGTAATATTCCGCTTATTTCCCTTCACGCCTAAGGCTCTTTCAGTCTTCTATACGGGTCAAGAATCGAGCCATGTGCTTGGCCATTTTTATAAGCAAAATAAAAGTTAATTATTTAAAAACATGGCAAGAATTGAAGCTGAAGAAGATTATGATGTTTTTGATCCTGGAGACGACATGAGTGAAATGATCCCTTTGGAACGCATCGCTCAGCGCTCTCATTGCGGCGTGAATTAACAGAAAGTAAGGCCAAATCATTGTACCAAAGTTTAGGCCAAGAACCTCCCGAATTTATAGACCCTAATGATTTTGAAGTAAAAGATGACCATTGTTTGTGAAAAACGATCAAGGAGAACTTGTTCAGCTTACAACTAAAAAAGACCCATCAAAGTTTTTAGCCGTGGGTTCAATTAGAAATAGACTCCCTGCGAGCGTACAAAATCGCCTTGGCATTGCTAGACCAAAATTAAATAGGGATGCAGTTGCTAAACTTCAAAACACACTGCAAGAACTCCCGACAGATAACCAAATGCAAAACATGGAACTTAAAGAATTAAATCAATCAGCAGGTGAATTAATAAATGTAATAGAAGCAGAATCCAGTTTTTCAGAAGAAACAGCGTTAAAGACTATACACACTCACCGCTACCCATGGCGAGAATTATTAGCCCTTGATCGTACTTTAAGAACCATCAAAGGCGAATTAACAAACAATTTAGCAAAACTAGGTGAACTAGATGGGGCATATAAAAAGAGAAAAAGAAAAACTCGTTGAGGCTGATGACCGCATCGTAGGGCGTGAGATTAAAGAAAGAATAGCCCAAAGACTAAAAGATCTTGAGCAAGAAAGATCAGCAAGACTAGAAGTGCTGACTACTAACCGAGACCTATTACAAACTCAAGTGAATAGAATAAGAGAAACTATCGAAAAAATTTTATATGAAGACACAACGCTAGCAGAACGAATCCGAACACTGTTTAGAGAGCAAGGAGTCACATTAGCAAGCGTTATAACAGCCTTAGGTTTTGCAATAAGCACACTGGTGATGGCTATTACAGGCGGCGGTGGTCAAGTTCATTACCTCCGCCGCCATCGCCTCCATCTCCGCTGATAATCATGGGTAAAAAAACAGCTTGATCATCTTGCAAGTTTATTAAAAAAATTAGCTGTAAAGCGTGGACGCTTTACCAGGAATATTGGGGAGTATTGTCAGCTGGCTTTTGTCTACTGCAAGCAAAGTAGTTGGCTTTATGGCCGAGCACTTATGGACCATTAGTTCTTGTAATAGTTGGGTTACTATTAGTAAGATAAAGACCAAGTAATCCTATGCCAGTTATCCAAGAACAAGCGCTGTCTTTTCATATTCATGGTCATCGCGAACAGAGTCCGCGAGCTTTGCTGAGTCTTCAATGACTTGGGGGTTTGGACTTCGGGAATTAGATGACTTAATCTTGGGTGTTCTTTTATTGTTTGTAATATTACTGGCTCAGAATTTATGTCATTTTTCCCAACCTTCTGTTCATTGCCTGCAACAAGAATTTCATTGTTGTAGTTCATTATTGTACCTATCTGGAGTCTGAGGTCAGAAGGCAGCATGTATAAACCAGTGCCAACAGCAAAGTCTACTTTCGATCTTGCGTATTGTAAAACATTTTGGTACCTTTTTATACTTGAAGGTAAATCAACTGTAGAATTAATGGCGTCCTCTAAATTGCCAAGTACTGTTTTTGTGCATCAAAGCCAGTAGAAGGATCAGTTATGCTTGATCTTGCCTGTGCTTGCGAACCTAGCAAACACCAAACGTAATTACGAATAGAGTCGTTTATTCGTTCTATTCCCGCCCTAGTTAGCCCTTAGAAGTGTCTAAGATAAATGTTGTCCATGCTGTTTTATGCTCTTGCTGTAGGGACCCAGGCTCAACAGTTGTGCCAAAAAAGAAAGATTTGAAAGGAGGATGCCAGTCATAGTTATACTTTCTGTGCGTGCCCCGAAAATAAAGGTCGCCTAGGCCATGATTATGATCCAACTTTTGTCTAAAGCCTGTCTGGTGTTAATATTGAATTCGTTACAGATCCTTTCAAAAGCCTTCATGTCTATTCTTTTGCTGAGTGGATTAAATGGTTTGTCATTTGGTAATGGCGCTTGCAGTTCAGTCAAAATACGTCTGAAGGTGTAATAAAAATGAAATCTGTACACTGACCTCACCAAAGGATCCATGGTGATTTAAATGATCATCATACGACACTCCACACCCAGTTGATGCGCAAAACCAGCAAAGTTTAACTGGTTCTGATAAAACTGCATCGGATGACTAAACCACGCTTTCTCTTGATGGTCGTTTTCAATAGGGGGTTAAGATAGCTCTTCAATGGAGTACTCACCTTTTTATGAAAAGAGGCCAGTCTGGGTCACAGCAATGTCAAGAGTATCAGTTGCTATATTTTTAAGATTGTAGTGCGGCCCAACAGAATATTTTGCGCCAGTATATTTGAATGCACTCATTTTTATTTCGTTTAAAAAAAATGTTTGTAACAATAACAACCCAAGGCCGTCCTCGTTTTTAGAACATGCTATTGATAACGAATGCGGAGCCAAAATGGTTGCGCTTCATGAAATATTTTACAAAGTCGTATGGTTTATATAAGTGAATCAAGAAGAATAATAGATAAAAAAATTGATAAAACAGGGGCCAAAGTTAGCCAGTTAACATACCTGATGGGTATACGGGTTTTGCTCACTAAAAGAAGAATGAGTAACTTTGACATTACCTCAAAACTTAACAATGCAAATCTGAAAACAATGTTATATTCAAGCCTGGAAGAAGAAGCAGGTTACTATTTTGATAAAGAGCTAGCATAACATGTTAGGCTTTACAGCTAACAATTATAGATTTAGAGTTACACCAACCAAAACTACTTATGAGGGGGAAAGTCCGCTCGATCTTGCATTACATTCATTACTCTATGTTCATTTAGATGAGCTGAGCACTGATGAAACTTATATGATGGAAGGCCCTCAACTGTTTTAAGAGCTCTTCCGTCAGGGAAAGCTGCATATTGCGATTATAAATTATACAATTCCCTAATTTACAGTTTAAAAGATTAGTTTTGTGGGAGGGTTGGATCATTTAATATAAAAATTGCAGACAAAGTGGGGAAAGTTGTGAAATGTGATAACCTACACATTGTTTTGGAAATAAAATAATAAGTTGTTCTAAAAAATGTCGCGTGGGCCAGAAGAACCAGGAGTTACATTAGCGCCTGTAAGGTGTATAACTTTAGAATTAAAAGACCTTGCAGACGTTGCGGACTTTGAACAAAACGGTGAGATAGGCGCTTTGTATGGTTTTGAGTACACTAAAGATGGTGATTATAAACGCAAAGAGGTTGGCGACAGCAAAAAGTTTCCTAAAACTAGAACAACTACTGCGCAATCTAGAGGCAAATAATGTTGGCCCAGTATGAATATAAAATAGTTCGAAAACCTGACCTCAAATGGCACTTAGAACCAATTTAGAATGGGAAATAAAATTTGAATTCATAAGCCCATTTACATATTTTAGCCGTCAAAAAAGTTTCAGAAAAGCATTCAACTCTGGCCCTTTACATGTAAGTCTTATGCCGGACGACAATAGTCGGAAAGAAATTGAAATAACGCCGTATGGGAAAAAACAGTACATCCTCCACAGAAAAGAAACAGTTGTAAAAAAAGCTTCTACAAAATTACAGTTCTTTCCAAGCAGAAATTAGGAGACACGTTCACAATGATATTTGAAATTTCTGTCTTTAAAGATGTGGAGAGGGATGGGGTTGTGGGCGTTAGTGACGACCTTATAAAAGGAATTTATATTAGCTGGCAAAACTTAGACGTTAAACGTCTTAACGTTACCATCGTCGTTCTTCACAATGGCGAGGATATTAAGATCATAACAACAAGCAACAAAATCAATGTTGCCTTAAATAGAAACAATCTTACAGAACTGAATTGGATTAATCTTACACATTTAGGCCTCATAGGGATTTATTATACTGAACAAGTTTTGACAGAGAGTATGATAAAAATAATAACTGGATTAGATTAAATTCTGCTATAAAACCATGGAGCAGTTAAACTTTATGACAAAAACTCCTCATTGCTCATTGATTTGTGGGCAGACTGGTTGTGGAAAAACAATATTTGTCCTAGACCTATTACCAACAGTTTATCGCTATAATTTTAATCATATTGTGGTTTTCTGTCCAACACTTAATGGAACAAAGCATATCATGATAGAAGGTTTATATGGGCAGATGATGACATATATTTAGTTAATCCTAGCAATAAACTGAGTGAGTGTTTAGAACAGTTTTTATAGACTGTTTGAAGGAACGCAGACACTATTTATTATAGATGACTGTTCGGCAGAAAGAGACATAGTTAAAAGAGAAACACTTTGTCGAAACTAGCTTTCAGCGGAAGACATGCTGGGATAAGTGTGTGGATTTTTTTGCCAGAAATATAACTCGTTTTAAAGACTTGAGAACGTTAAAGACTGTGTTTCTATTTCAGTTATATGCACCAAATAATTAGGGATAATCAAATGATCATGAATTGTTAGCATTTTCCAGTTAATGCTCCAATAATAAATCAGAACTGTCTGAAAATACATTCCAATACAGCAAAAATGATCTCCTTTCAATGTTCAGTTCTACATGCAACCAGAGCATACTACATATTATGCTCTGATGCAACTCACCATTACAATGAAATTGGCCTCTCCATTTTGTGAGTCAAGACTTTTGATAATTTCTTTAAAGACACCGTTTGTGCTTTCTTCTCAGGGCTTCCCATTGAGTAGGGTCAGTGCTCCAAACTCTGTCCTCTGGCAGAATGTCAAAATCTGAATATTATTATTAAAAGACATCTTTATTTCTGGCTTCACCAATGGAGTCGGATTCCGTCCACATGAACAGGTTTTCTGTTAATTTCTGATCCATGAAGGAAACGCAGGCACTGAGATGGCTCAGAGGAAGGAACTGTTGACTGATTTCTAATTTCACATGGAGCATCAAGGAAACTCTGTGATAGAGTCTCCCACCTCTTGATTTTTTTTTTTTTTTTGCCAATTCTCCCATCTCTTGATTTGAAAAAATTTTTTTTGCCAATTCACCACACAGATGGTAAAGAAGCTTGTTGGCCTCGGCAGCTGTAGCAAAGTTTATGTCGTCATGTAAACATAATGTACTCAAAAGCGTAGTTTATTCATTTCTAATTTTTGTTGGCCATTAGAAAGTATCCAGTTCCAACATCAACCTTTACAGGTATGTTGTGGAGTTTTTCAATGTGACACGGTTTTTCTGAGAACAGAAATGCTTTGGACACTTGTTTAGAATATGCGATGATGCTGTTTGGGAGAATTGTTGAAGACATACATGCGCGTATCAGTGGCTCTACACTGCAAGCAGGAACAGGCTCTATTTGGTGTCTGCAAATCTTAGAAAAGACTCTTGACCTCAGCCCATGTTCTTTCATGGTTCTTAGCATATTGAGTTGAAGCAGCAAACAGTTGTTTACAACCAGACTTGGCAAATGCGCTGACCCTCCTTCTTTGGACAGTTCTTTCTGCAAGCACCTAGTACTGGTCACACACACACACATGCGCACGCACGCGCGCGCGTGCACACACACACACACACACACACACACACACACACACACACACACACACACACACACCACACACACGGTTGAAAATTAACTGATTACAACTTGTAATTGGCCATTTGTTGGATTTATCAATCATGAAACTGAAATGTTTGAATTCAAAGACCAAGAGTGTTATGTAGAACAGATGTTTGTGTTGGGTTCCATGATTTATGGACATGTTTTAAAAAAAGTAGCACACATCCACACACACATTGTCACAAATTTCACCAAGCCTTTTCAGTGAATGTTTCCAAATAAACACAGACAACCACACACCAGCGATGATTATTTCCAGAAAGTTAGGGGGTCAGACATGGTGCAAAAAACATGTTTCCAAATTTTCAGGGGGTCACAAAATATTTGGGGGTCACACTTTGTAACAGCTTGTAAATGTACAGAAAACCACTCACACACACACACACACACACACACACACACACACACACACACATTCTGACTAACGGGTAAGAGTTGCTAATTACAAACTTAAAACACTCCAGATTATGCTAAACATTACTTATTTAGATTCGTGTTCCAATGTTAATAAAGTGTTAAGTAAATTAATGTGACCTCCAGCACTATCAGGATTTTCACAGTGAAATTTGATATAGTGGGTGTTCTCTGCAATTATCATCACAGAATTTTCACAACGTGAGCCATTTCCGACTGTGTTGAAACATTGTATTATTTGACCATATTCCAGTTGCCTTGCAAAGATCATTGGAAGAGATAAGATAAGATAATGTTGCTTATAGCCCAGCCGACCGCAAACGGCCACATCAGGGCTGTCATTGGAAGAGGTGAGGGATGAACAATTGTAGAACCTTTGATGGAACTATGTGAAAATTTGAAAAATTATTGATAAAGTTCGGTCAAAAAACGTAGACAAAGGAATCATAAGACAAAACAAGTACCTGCGGGTGTGTGTGTGTGCAGTGATAATTCTTACACACAAATGTGCGTCTCTGACGTATGAAATTCCCATCTGACACACTGGAATTCAGTCCATTATGATTATGTCACTAAAACATATCAAAATTTACGGACGCAGTGATTTTCTCCTGTGCACATTACAACTCTTAGCAGTGCGTTACGTAAAAGCACTTTCGTTCAATCCTTCATGATGAAAAGTGATAAAGAAAAAGTAACTTTCCTCGATGTTTCAGAAAGTTTTGAACTGATGAGCAACTTCCGCCTGTGAACTCTTCTCTGCTTAAACATTAACAAGAGTCATCAAATCAGACAACCTAGTCTATTATTGCACCACAATATTAAGTGATTTGGTCAAGCACGAACAACATGGAAAAGCGTATGAAATACAGCTTTTCAGAATAAAAATCGGCAGTTCATCTGTGGCTTGTGGGTGATAATCCATTGAATGGAACAAAAATCAAGTGATGTTTGTAAGAGGAATGGTTGGGATAGTAAACATGGCCGGCTCCGTTATGGAAATGGGAATGTGCAGCACACAGTGCATGAGTGAGCAACCCTCATAGTTCCAGTTGCAGAGTGAGGCGACTGCAGTCAAGTAATTGCTCTGTGTCAAATACTTTGTGTTGCCTCTGTCACTTCTTTGCTTTTTGAAGGGCAGGATGTGGTTAAAGAAGCCTTTTGTACTAATTCTTTTCCTTCAGCAAAGTGTTGTTCATGGATTTGTTTGATCTCAGCCCATGCCTGGAGAGGTGGCCCGCTACGTCCACACAGATGAAGAGTTCCGCAACGTGCACTTGAGGTTGCGGCGATCATATGAGTACTGCGAGGTCAGTAAACTCATGTGTGTTGCTACATGTCATGGCATTATGTGAGCAGGCTATCTTTTTTTTTTTTTTATACCCCTGCCTCTTCCCAGTTTCCATGAGTGATGCCTTAACCTTTCACTCATGTTTCATCCTATTGCGTTTCCCTACTGTTACATTTATAACATTACTATATTATTTAACAACTGTCACCTGCTCCAATAGCATTGTTAACTTTATCCTTGCCAGTATCCCTTTCCACCAACAATTATTATGATATTCTTTTTCATTTATCAGTCAGTACTTACTGTCATCATTCATTTTTTCAATCGTCACCCAATCATATCTAAAAACAACAACAACAAAAAACATTTATTATTATTACTACTACAGTAGTAGTAAAACATCATCAACAATTCTGATTAGATATATAATTACCATTTTAATGAACTACCATTTTCATCATTATAACTGTTTTTTCAACTTCATAACTACTACAACTATTATACTTGCTCACATTATTAAAATTATTATACATTACAATATTTCTGACTTTCCAACCTACCACTTTTCCAACCTCCTATGTCATAACTATATATATTATCTTCCTGTCCTTTCCCTCTCGCTCCTCCTTCCTCTTCATCTCTTCCTTCATTATTTTTAGTAGTAGTAGTATGATTACTTTTATTATCATTATTTTCATAACTATTATTGATGTATTTATTACCATTAGTTTTATTACTATTACCATTACTATTGTTTGTATTATTATCGTTATTACTGTTAGTATTCTTATTGTTATTACTATTATTAATACCATTATTGGTATTACCATCATCATTATTACCATTATCGCCACTAACACTATTGCCACTACAACCATGCTGTTCGACAATCCTCGAACCCTTCTCCTTTCTCCCCTCCTGTGTGTATAGTGTGTATTAACACCACAACTACTATTATATCACCAAAAGTGGTAGAAATCCTCTCTTCATTATCATTTTTTCAATATTTTGTCATCATTATCATTATTGCAATCTTTATTATTATTTTTATCATCATTATTATTTTAACTCACATCGTCTCTTTCCCAACGGCCTAATTTTCGTTTAATGCCCATCTTCCTCTGAATTCAAGAAGATAAGTGATTGCTTGCTCTTCATGTTCATTGTCCTGAATAATGTTTGTCTTGCATGAAGAAGACCTAAGAAGTTGAAACGCGTCATGTTTTGTCTTGTAATTTGTTTGTCCTTGTTGTTCAACGGATCTACTGATAATTGATTTATAAAATTTGTTACAATTTATGCTTGCAGTCACCTCACTTTCAAACAGACAAGCTGTTAAATCTGATCGCTTTCACGACGTTCGATCATTTTGGTTGGTTGGTTGGATGGCTGGTTGATACTCGATAAACTGAGTTAGTGGACTGCGTAGGGTGGTGTATGTGTACCTTATGTGGTTTGTTGGTTTGTTTATTCTTTAATCGTTTGCTTGACTGACTGATGGTGGATATGTTGGCAGAATCTTCTACGAGAGTGGGGAGCAGAGTACATCAAGAGACTGAGAGAGGCCGCCACTAATGCCACCAAGTAGGCAGCGGGTAAAACAGTCGGGGCAGTCCCACCCACACTAAATGCCACGTGCAAGTTGAGGTAGCTCATGCTTGGCGTGTGCTGTTCCAAGGCTGGTTTGTCGGCAAGAAAACCAAAGACAGCATTTTTTATTTCTCTGCAGATCACATCTCTCTGTGGTACACAACTGCTGCAGTAACAAATCAGTTCACCCTGTGCAGTCGTACCTGGTTTTGAGGGATTGTTTTCCCAACTTGTTAGTGACTGACACATTGCAGTCCGAATTCAGCACCGGTATCTTGATGTTCATGTGCCAAGATTACCCATGTCTGTTTTTGTTTGTTGTTTGTGGTTGTTAGGTGATGGGTGGCAAGTCACCACTATGTTCAGTTTTTTGTGTTTCCCTTCTGTGTACAGCACTCATCTGTGCAGTGAAAGTGTTGGGTTAAACAATTCCGTATGAAGATGTTGAGGTTTGAACAATTCCTGTACTGAAATGGGTTGAGGGTTGAACAATTCCTGTATGAAGATGGTTGAGGTTGAACAATTCCTGTATGAAGATGGTTGAGGGTTGAACAATTCCTGTATGAAGATGGTTGAGGGTTGAACAATTCCTGCATGAAGATGGTTGAGGGTTGAACAATTCCTGTATGAAGATGGTTGAGGGTTGAACAATTCCTGTATGAAGATGGTTGAGGGTTGAACAATTCCTGTATGAAGATGGTTGAGGGTTGAACAATTCCTGTATGAAGATGGTTGAGGGTTGAACAATTCCTGTATGAAGATGGTTGAGGGTTGAACAATTCCTGTATGAAGATGGTTGAGGGTTGAACAATTCCTGTATGAAGATGGTTGAGGGTTGAACAATTCCTGTATGAAGATGGTTGAGGGTTGAACAATTCCTGTATGAAGATGGTTGAGGGTTGAACAATTCCTGTATGAAGATGGTTGAGGGTTGAACAATTCCTGTATGAAGATGGTTGAGGGTTGAACAATTCCTGCATGAAGATGGTTGAGGGTTGAACAATTCCTGTATGAAGATGGTTGAGGGTTGAACAATTCCTGTATGAAGATGGTTGAGGGTTGAACAATTCCTGCATGAAGATGGTTGAGGGTTGAACAATTCCTGTATGAAGATGGTTATGAGAGTGTTGGGTGAACAATTCCTGCATGAAGATGGTTGAGGGTTGAACAATTCCTGCATGAAGATGGTTGAGGGTTGAACAATTCCTGTATGAAGATGGTTGAGGGTTGAACAATTCCTGTATGAAGATGGTTGAGGGTTAAACAATTCCTGTATGAAGATGGTTGAGGGTTGAACAATTCCTGTATGAAGATGGTTGAGGAAGAGTGGACGAGGGGAAGGGGCGGTGGGGAAGGGGAGAGAGGAGGAAAGGAAATAGAGAGAATCATTGACAAGGAAAGATCAAAATTAAACAAGAATATGAGTTTTTAAAACTGTGATATTAATCTTGATTCTACTATTATGATGATGATTATCAATACTGTGATTATGTTTTATCATTTTAATGATTACAATAACATCTATCATTATTTATTATTGTTGTTGATGGTGTTAGCATGCTTATCATTTGATTTTCTTTGTGATCAATGATTGTTCTGTTCTGTCCTTCGTTTATCCTTACGTTTCTTTCAAAGTGTATATATATCCTTGTTATTGTTTAAACTTCCCCCACCTCCCAACTCCACCCTCCTTACAATCATGTACAGTACATCAGCCAAAGTCAGATGCAAAATGATCATGCCGCCTTCGTGTTACACACCCAGATTGTATGTGTACACTGAAGATACACCAGACTGTGGAACAAGAATCATTTGAATCAAAGCAAAAGAACCAAAACAATACACAAACTGTCCCATCCAGTGGTGAGGAAACAGTATTTTGCTTTCCTAATTTTTGTTGATATGACCCAATTAAACAGTCCCTCTTGACCAGTCATTGTGGAGCAGCGGTCAGTGTCGCGGTCTGGGAGGTCGGTAGTTGGCTTGATTCTCATCAGTCAATTATTTGTGGGATTTTTCAACCCCAACCAGCTCCATCACAGAGCTGAGTGTGCCATGAGTTCAGATGAAAAGACTGGAACTACACGTATGGACTTTCATCCACTTAATGAATGCATGTTACAGAGTGTTGATGACATTTGCTGCTGCTTTTGGGCATGGTTGATGCCGAGAATCATAATGATGGATAGCATAGAGTATAGCCCTGTCATGTGAACTCTGTAGCAGAACCTTCATCATCATCATTCCCGTGGATCATGTTACGTATGTCAAAAGGCTCTGTCACTCTGGCCCAGAGACTTACTGGTTACTGCTGTCAGTAGGTGTCCTGCTTATGTTGGATCAGAACAGGCACCACTCAACACCATTGAGGTGACTTGGTCAGCAGCAATGCAGTGTCTCCTCTGGAAGGTTACTCACTGCTGCAAACCATCCAGCTTTTACCGGAATCTATTACGCTCAAACGCACGTCATTCTGCTTGACGTAAAAAAATTCTGCTCACAAAAGAAAAGAAAAAGTTTGTTGGTTTGCATATCTGCTGACGTATAGCCAAAGAGCTGTTTGGAAACTTACTTACAGTTCAGCTTCTGCCGCCATCATATCAAAACAACCTGCTGGATTAATCCTTTGGCAGAAAAGAAGAACAAGAATTTAGAACAGAAGTGCAGATTCAGGTTGCTTTCTGCTGTCATGATGGGAGTGCTGCTGATCACGGTCAGCAATTCGGCCTGTGAAAGTGTTCAGCCTTACAGATTTTCATCCCTCCTTGGGTCAAGACACTACAGAGGCACTGATGATTCTGAAGTGCAAAAAGACCCAAGTCATAAGATGAAGTTAAGTGACATTGTGCTTCAAAAATGTAAAAGAGCAACAATGTATTGGCTGAGACAGTGATTCCACTTGACAAAGGGAAAGAAAATAAAGTGTCTGGAATGTCATTCTTTTGTTTTGGGCACAATAGTGTATACATTTGCTATAAGCAACATTATCTTATCTTATCTTATCCTCTCAGCTGTCAGAAATTTTACTCAATTTTCAAAAACATTCCTCTCAAGTTGCTTCAGAGGTTGGCAGCTCTGGTTACTTCATGATGACTTGATATTGATTGCTCCCTGGGTCTGATGGCACAAACATGGGTGTAGTTGTGTGTCAGGGACCTGGAATGAGTGGTGTGGGAGTAATGCCAACATTTCAAACACACCTTGCACTTTGAATGTTCTTCAGTGTGGACGTAGAGGAGACAGGAGATGGCATAATGAAAGACCAGTTTATGATGATCAAAGATGGAGATGAAGCTGTGGGGTTCGATCTTGATTTGAGACAGGACTTCACCTAACCATGAATATATCACCACTTCAATCAGGTCGAAGAGACGCAGACAGCTGCAGTGCTGGGCAATTATACTCTCAGGGATGTATCTCCTGAGTGGAAGTGACTTGACTGTTGCTCCAGTCTTCCCATTTGGATCTAAGGCATACTTAACAGCTGTGATTACCTGGTCGTGGCTTCCAACTTCCGTTGGTATATGTCCTTGATGGGGTCTGAACTCCTGCTCCTAGCTGCCATCTGTGACATGACCGCTGCACCATGGTTGCCAGTCTCAACAGTTGTCTTTATCATCAACTGTCTTGACTTGGAACTGAAGGTAAGCAGTTGACCCATTGTTTCTACTGTGAACAGTTCTTGATTGACCCAAAGAGTCAGCGAGTTTTTTTCAATATGAATTGAAGGTAGCCAGTTGTGTTTTAACCCCTCGCAATGAATGTCCTTGATGCCGACTATGATTGTTTTTGATTGGAACTTACGGCAAATTGGCTGCGAATGTTGATGACTTTTTAATCCTGAATCAAGGGCAAATAGTTTTCCTTCAATCCCATCTGTGAACTGTCCTTAACCCCAAATGTCAACGACTTTTTTCAACCATTAACTGATACAGTCTTTGTCCTTTAAAACTGTGAACTGTCCTTTGACTTGAAATGTCAACGACTGTTTTTGACCATGAATTGTTGGCAGGTAATTGTTTTTTGAGCTCAGTTTAACTCCAACCATAACCTAAACCTAATCGTCCCCATAACCTTGAACTGTTCTTGACCACAAATAGATGAAGAGCATTGAGGTATCAGCTTTGACCACTTTCCCATGTCCCCCTACACCTAACTGACCTTGACTAGTGTGTATATATTAAGCTGTTGTTTTGAAATGAGACTGATACAGTTTGCAGTTTTTATGTATGTGTCTCACTGAATTTATAACGTTTTGGTTTTCTTTGAATATATGAAGGTTTGTGATTTGTAATCTTTCTGAGTGTGGTTCTGTGTGATCAAACGGGCTCCTAATCCACCCACCCAGTGTGTGTAAATAAACCACAGAAGCCAATGTCAAAAAGTCAGGAGAATGGGGAGGTCATAAAGACGAGGGTTGTCCCCCCCCCCCCCCCCCAATGAGTTAAACAAGCATGCATTCTACCAGAACATGCTGAGGTTTCTGTGGGTTGATCATATATCTTGCCGAGTGTATGGCTGTAAATATGTGCATCCTGTAAGATAATTGAAATGATGGTGACAGATCAATCAATAGTGTGTTGAGTGTGAGTGGACAGGCTGCAGTGAGAATTTTTATTTCTGTTGTTACTTTTTTTCTTTTTGATAAAAGTTTGCTTCCCACCGTCCCAGCCTGTTCACCCTCCCCACTTTAAACTCTGATCACCTGCACGCTTGTATGTAGTCCATCACGTCTGTTATGTCCATCATCTCTTAAACAGAAGGAAAGAGAGAACCCAGCTGAGCACTCAAGTTGGCATAGATAATTTGATTGGTCTTTTGTTATTCGATTGAAAGATCTACAATAGGATTTAAACACAGAGCAAGCTCCTAAAACTCCGGTATTGCCCTCATGATCTTCAGTTTCCAGTGCAAGATCTGGGTACGACTTTACAAATTCACTAATGCAAAGAGAGAAGTATAAACTATGGTGTAAACAGAGCAGATTATAGAGAATTTTGGGGAGGGGAGGGGGGGGGGAACGAAATGGAGTTGAGGAAAAAAAGGGGAGCAGGGAGTCATGTATTGCCAAGAACTGGGCTTTCCATTCCATTTCGGCAACGTGGATCCCACTATAGTAACTTGTGAAACCTTAGAATTATTCATTTTGTTAAATGCTTTCCTCTGACACAAGCTTAAATGCAGAAGCATGGGCACTATTGAATGACATGCTTGAAAAGTGTCTCAGAAAAGAGAGTGTAAAACTTGTGAAGTATTTGTGGGACATCTGCAAGATTTGTCACAATTGTATGTAATTCATGTGGTTTGTCAAAGTGGGAAGAGGTGGGAGAAGGAGTGCAGGCTGAAATTGAAACAAGAGCAAAGAATGAATTTCTGTGCTGCCAGATTAAGAAATAAACAAACAACAAAGGAAAGGCAATGCATTTCAACTTATTTCATCATCATCTTCAGGCAAGACAAATTATGTTCTATGTAATAATCTATTTTTTTAAAAAGAAGGAAAAACAAAAAAGCGAAGGACAAACAGACACTCAACAGACTGTTAATGAGAGTCTGATGGAAACCATCAGGTTAAATTAACCAGCTGGGACCCGGCTATTACATGACATCTTTGCCTCATGAAAGTTTGGTACATGATAGCCAAGTAGCCCCCAGTACAATTTTATTGCAGTGTACCAGTGGGCAATCCAAAGCTTGAACGGCTTACACGGCAAAAATCACTTCATGACCATTTTCAAAGTAAAATGCCACCAGGGACTTGACTAAACACAACTTCAAGTTCAATACAATGACATGCCGTCATGAATGGTACTTTTGTGGTGCCCAGGCTGGGTTTCTGACAGTATATTAATGGATTTCCCACACTGAGTCATACTGTTAAAGGATTTCCACCTGTCTTCCACTCACACTATACACCGGTCTTCTACTCCTGTAAGTGATGTCTTGCCAAATGCAGCCTAATACTCCGCCAAATACAGCAAATTTGGACTAGTTAATTTTGGTTTTCGAGGAGGACTTGGTATGGAAAACAACATACAACAGCAGATTAACTAATCTTATGTAATTGCTTCCACAATAGCTAATTATCAAAACTGAGGAATATCATAAATTCAGTTTCTGTTGAGGTAAAAATACACTAACATTAAGCTGGTAATAGCACAGAATTTCAAAATGGATGCAGTTAAGTTTTTCTGAAGTTTTGTATTCTGAAATGGGCTGAGATGAGAAAGGGAAGGGATAGGGTGCTCATCACAATTTGATACTTGTGCATGTGGTGATTATGAATGAATGAATCAATGACAAAACAAGTCTAACTGTCCAGTACCTGTTTTAGCAGCATCTATAAATGAAGGGAGTGGGGGAGTTTGTGGCAAATGCTGTTGTCAGAATGGCCCAGAGTAATGGTCATACTGTAAATACTAGCTTTAAAGACAAAACACTAAGAGACGAGTGACAGTCTGTTCATCCTTTTTTTAATCTTGAACTCTACCTCACCTGAAGAAGAATAAATGGTTAAAATGCATTGTGTTTTCTTTGTAATTTGTGTTCCCCTTCATTAGGCAGCACAATAATTCGTTCTTTGCTCCTGTTCTTCATCTGGTTTTTGGAGGCGACAGAGGATAGAATGAATGAATGAATGAAGACATATGCAGAAATGGTGGTCGCTAGAGGGGGAAAATCATTGTGCCTTGACTGGTTCCATCCTTATACAGGGGTGGGAGACCTTCCGTATTGATAAGGAATTCGGTATAGCAAATTTTTTTCCTTTTTTTCGTGTGCGCGTTCCGTGTTCCGATTCAGGTTTTCGCGCCACTCGTATTTGAAATCCGGCATCTTGTTTTCAATGCGTGAAGACCATATCATCGTGTTTTATATCTGTCAAAAATGGAGCTGATTAACACCGAAGCAGGGGCACAGAAGATCGACAGTGACCTGAAGAAAAACAAGTGGAGAAATGGATGAGATGGACGTATCTGCTTGGTGTATACCCCAACCATTTTGTGATTTGTTTGATTCCCAGAACAAGTCGGCCAGTGAAACAGAAAGCCACTCCCACAGACATAAAACTTCTTTGCAAAGAAGTTTTAAAAAAAACTAAGGAACAAACAGACCATAATCAGATATAATCAGTTTATTTTCATTTCCAAGACTTGTCTCTCTGCTGTTATTGATTTCTATTTTCAGGACTTAACCCACTGCAGCTTCTAGTTTTCAAGACTTGCCCCTCGGCTAACACTCATCATCATCATCATCCGTTGAGCGGCCACAATCATCAGGTTGATTACTCTGCCGCTTTGGGGTTGACGCAAAAAAAAAGAAAAAAAAAAAAGCATTCACACTCTCACTACACAACAGACAGTAATTTGAATAAAGCTAAAATAGCTATGCGTGGATCTGCTGGCAGGCTACCACGGTCACCCTGTCCCCCCTCGGGGGTAAGCCAGCCCTGGCTACACATAAGGTGCAGCCAAGCCCACTTAAAAATAAAAAAAAAAAAAATCCCTACTCTGGTTCCTACTCTAATTTGATCGGACCCTTGACACGAATGTGTCGAGGGTTTTGGCTGATACTACTGCCTCAGTCAGGTCATTCCAGTCCCTGATGGTATTGGGAAAGAATGCCTGTTGTCGGTATTGGGTGCGGCAATAGATGTGGGTCAGTTGCTGGGAGTGTCCTCTTCTTTGTCTTGGTGGTGCAGGTTTCAGTTTGGCAGCGTCCACACAGACCTCCTCATGCAAGATTTTGTACAACATGGTGAGGCGGGAGGTCTTCCTGCGTTGCTGGAGTGGATCCCAGCCCAGTTTGTCTATCATAGATTTTACACTTGAAGTGTTGTGGTATCTTCTGAGAACAAACCGGGCTGCTCTGCTCTGTACTGCCTCAATCCTGCTGATATTTTGTTTTGTGCGTGGATCCCACACTGTGCAGGCGTACTCCAGTATGGGCCTCACGAAGGACTTGTACGCCGTTTCTTTCAGCTGGATGGCACTGATTCGAAGGTTGCGGCGAAGGAAGCCGAGGGTCTTGTTGGCCTTCGAACAGATGTTATTGATATGCTCATCCCAGCTGAGATCGTGACTGATGGTAACGCCAAGATATTTTGTCGAGTTGACTGTGGCTAAATTCTGGCCGTGTAGGTGATAGCTGTTTGGCAAGGGTTTTTTCTTCCTGGTCACTGGGAGGGTGGTACATTTCCCTGGGTGAAAGGCCATGTCCCAGCTCTTCTCCCACTGTTCGAGTTTGAGGAGGTCTTGTTGTAGCTGTTCTTGGTCCAGGCCTGATGTTATCAGCCGGTATACAGCAGTGTCGTCAGCGAAGAGGCGCGTCATCGAAGTGAGTTGGTCCGGTTGGTCATTGATGTATACTAGGAACAAACTGGGTCCAAATACTGACCCCTGCGGAACCCCTGACCTTACGGTGACGCAGTCCGACCTCGCCCCTTGGACCACTACTGCTTGCTGCCTGTCTCGAAGGAAACCCTTGATCCAGTTATTGACTTCCCCCCTGACGCCATAGTGATGGAGTTTATGGGTCAGGAGGCTGTGGTTAACTTTGTCAAAGGCCTTGGCAAAGTCCAGCACTACGATGTCAGTCTGCCCTCCCTTCTCCATGTTGTCAGACAGTTCTTCGGCAAATTCCAGCAGCTGGGTCTCGCAGGATCGTTTTCGACGAAATCCGTGCTGTCTGGGGGTCAGTATCGTATTCTCCTCGAGGTGGTTCATGAGGGCGGTGACTACAATGTGCTCCAAGATCTTGCATGGGATGCTGGTCAGCGATACTGGTCTGTAGTTTGCAGGATCGTAATGTTCCCCCTTCTTGAAAACAGGTGTCACGTTTGCCGTTCGCCAATCTGATGGGATGGTGCCTTTGTCGATGGAAGTCTGAAAAATCAAGGTCAAGACCGGAGCCACTTCATCAGCCAACTCTTTCAGCACTCGTGGGGTGATGCCATCTGGACCGCATGCTTTGTTGGGATGACGTTTCACCAGCAGCTTCCTGACGCCTTCCTCCGTGATGCAGAGTTTGCTGAGCTCCGTGTAGTCTCCCTTGTCCATGCCGCACTTCTCACTGAACTCTTGCTGGGTGTAGTCTCGACCCTCACTGAAGACTGAATGGAAGTGGTTGTTCAGGATTTCTGCTTGCGGCCTTGGGTCCGACACCAACTGACCATTAACCTTCAGGGGGGAGACTCCGATTTTCGCAGATCTCTGACTCTTGATGTAAGTCCTGAAGCGTTTTGTTGTAGGTGGTTCGTCTGGGCTGCTTGGAGTCAGTGCGTCATTAACATATTGCCAATATGCCTTCCAGACAGCTTCGCTCTTCTTCTGACACTCGCATTCTGCAGATCCCTCGTTTTCGAGCCAGAACACTTGGTGAACGTTCTTTTTCTTTTCAGGCTCCTTCCTGCTGGAACAATCTCCCTTCTGCACTCCGAAACTCAAACAGTCTTTCTTCTTTCAAGTCCTCCCTCAAAACAACTCTCTTCAAAACATAATTTTTCTGCTCCTTCGCTGGTGTGTGTGTGTGTGTGTGTGTGTGTGTGTGTGTGTGTGTGTGTGTGTGTGTGTGTTAGGGCTTATTGCTGTAAGCGCTTAGGGCTTTTGTTTAAGATTAAGCGCACTAAATGTTCCTTATTATTATTTATTATTATTAATATGCCCGCCTCAGTTTCCTCTGGATTGTTCTGCGGAGTTGTTGAGACTCATTTTTACAGTTCTGTCTTTGAGTCGCATTTTCTTTTTTTTTAAACATGTGCGCTTGAGACTCAGTTTTCAGTTCCTCTGTCCCTGTCTTCTTCATTTTCTTGTAGACTCGGGCCCTCCTGTTGATGAGACTCTTTATCTCCGGGGTAACCCATGGCTTGCTCTGCTTGGGGCGGGCCTGCTTGTGCGGTATGAAGGTCTCCATGGCGGTACTGAGGGCTTCTTTGAATCTTTTCCATAGATCCTCTGTAGAAAGGCTGCCCTTTTCCCTCTCCAGTGTTGCATGGAGCTCTGGCATTGCTTTCTTCATTCCGTCCCAGTTGGCTTTGCGGTACAGAGGAATCCTGCGGGGTAGCTGTTTCTCTTTCTGGGCCGCTAGGGTGTATTCACAATAGACAATGTCATGGTCAGCTAGTCCAGGGATGATCTCAACTCTCAGCACTAGGTGAGGTGTGTTGGTTAAGATGAGGTCGAGGTCAACTCTCAGCACTAGGTGAGGTGTGTTGGTTAAGATGAGGTCGAGGATATTATCCTGTCTTGTTGGCTCCATGACTATCTGCTCCAGTCCGCAGTTCCTGGTGAGTTCCATGAAATCGTTATGCAGACTAGGGTACGGTGCCTTTGGTTTCAGGGTGGAGAGTGGCCAGTCCCATCCTGATTTTCATTTTAAAGATTGACCTTGCTGCAGTCACAGACTTCTGTTTCCAAGACTCGCCCCAATGTAGGTTTAAAAAAAACTGATCCCACTGATTTCTGTTTCCAAGAATCGCCCCACTGTAGTCATTGAAAAGCTGACCCCACTGCTGTCACTGACTTCTGTTAACATGATTCGCCTCACAGCCCTGATATGGCCCTTTGCGGTCGGCTGGGCTATAAGCAACATTACCTTACCTCACTGCAGCCACCTTGCTACTTTAGCTGATAGACTTTTTCAAGTTCTCATTGCAGCCACTGATTTTCTTCTGAAGATTTATTGCTTCCAGATTCATCCACTCGAACCATTGACTTTCATTTTTCAGATGCCCCAGTGCCACCATCCACTGATTTCTATCGTAAGACTTGGCCTACTGCAGCTTTTGATTTTGCTCAGTGTTTGTTCCAGTCCAGTGCTAGTGCAGACATTGACTCTCTGCTGAATTTAAGCCATGTAAGACTTGGGAAAAAAAAAAAAACCAAACCCCCCAGGAATCCTCATTCTTGAACTTATAAATTAAGTGATTGAAATTTGGTTCCTATCTTCTATTAACATCACTGATGAGTAATATTTATATATTGCATCCCGTTTTGTTTGATGTTTTACTGAACTTAAGATGTATTCTAAGTACCTGGCATAACATTTTCAGTTTATATTTAAGCGGTAAGTCATAATTGGAATCTTTTTGTATAGAAGTTAATTATGAACTTTGTTTTCAACGAGAGGCCACAAAAGTGTCTTGGCAAGACAAATTTTCTTCAGCGTCTGGGGGGGCAACGCCCCCCAGCAGGGCATTGCTCCTGCACCCAACGGGGCCCCCAAAACAGCCTCCCCCTCCCCCCCCGCCCCCCCCCCCTTTTTTTTTTTTCCAGTATAGCTATGATTTTCTGCTCCCACCCCTGCTTACACTGCAGGTGTCTGAAAACGGTGGGTCTGCTTTGGTAAATATTCTTTGGCTTGTGACAGCTGTACCTCTTTTTTTTTTTTCATGGCTGTCTGCAAGAGGGGCGAAACACTTTTCAAACACACTTCACTGAATTCACTGAATGTTCTTCAAGTACAGGGGTGAAATTTTACTACTGAGGATATAACAATTCAAAGGGATAGAGTGTGGTTTACTGTACATGATTGTTATATTTTCTGTGATATACAGTGGATAATGTCAATTTGGTTTTGATTGCTTCTCATTATATGTTTGGAAAAAATGTCAAAAACCGATCTGTGATAGTTAGTGGTATGTGATATCAACGTTACTATAAACTGATCTGTGATAGTTAGTGGTATGTGATATCAACGTTACTATAAACTGATCTGTGATAGTTGGTGGTATGTGATATCAACGTTACTATTGCGATTTCTGTTGGTGCTTTCTGTCTGTCATTGATGAACTGATTTATTACACGAGTCATGTAGAGGAAGGGGGAAGAGAATTCTGAGAACTGGCTGGTCGTGTTAAAGGGTTCTCATTAATTCAGTGTATTGTGATCACTTATTTGCTGATTATGTTTTTTGTGTACAAACAGCACAGTCACACACCTACTATCACATAACGATCATTTACTTGATTTTTGTTTTGTTCTGTACAAAGCACATTCACTCGGCCACAGTCAAATACATGCATTTTTTTATAATGAAGTAAGGACATTTTTCATTTCTTGTGACGGGTTAATGGGGTGTTATCATTTTTTTTTTCAGCAGTTCTGCGAGTTTGCCTTTTTTTTTTTTCTTTTTAAAGTGTTGTCTATTGGAATTCACATCAGCACAACATACGTTCAGCATATGATTTATTGTATTTACATCTGTTTTCTGTTTTATTCATTTACTTTAACATAATTTGCACAGCCACTAGTGTTTATCAAATCATTTCAAAACTGGGGAGAAAAAAAAACTGTCATCAGCTTAAAACTGGAATCATTTGAAACGCAGAGAACCTAGTTTGGCAAGGCTGCATCATAGTTCATTGTATTCATGCAGTCAGTTCATGCTGTTTATGACTTTTTCTTTTACTAAGGAAACTGGATCAGTTCATGCTGTTTATGACTTTTTCTTTTACCAAGGAAACTGGATCAACTTTCATTGGTTCAGACTTAGTGGGGAGGGGACAATGTGTACCTATGAATAGATGCATTTTTTAAGGATGAAGGCATGAAAATCTTTCGTTGTTTTGAATTGATGTTGGTCACAGAGTATTTAATACATACAAGTCTGAAATGACCAAACCAGGTGCAGTGGTACAGTGATTGCTGCCACTGATGTGCCAACTGGGAGGTCTTGAGTTTGATTCCCATCAGTAGCAATGTGGCATTTTGCAGCCCTGCCAGCTCCAGTGATGCATTGAATGTGTTATGGGCCCTGTGGAAAGACTGGAACCACACAGTCAACTTTCATCCATGTAATGGTTGTGTCTTTGAGAGTGTTGCTCACATTTCCAGAGCAGCACAGAGTATCTCTGGGGCCTGGCCAGTACAGGGCTGTATTATGAAACTGTACAGCCCTGCCATGTTGTCTGTGACCAGAACAGCACAGGGTATCTGTGGGGCCTGGCCAGTACAGGGCTGTATTATGAAACTGTACAGCCCTGCCATGTTGTCTGTGACCAGAGCAGCACAGGGTATCTGTGGGGCCTGGCCAGTACAGGGCTGTATTATGAAACTGTACAGCCCTGCCATGTTGTCTGTGACCAGAACAGCACAGGGTATCTGTGGGGCCTGGCCAGTACAGGGCTGTATTATGAAACTGTACAGCCCTGCCATGTTGTCTGTGACCAGAACAGCACAGGGTATCTGTGGGGCCTGGCCAGTACAGGGCTGTATTATGAAACTGTACAGCCCTGCCATGTTGTCTGTGACCAGAACAGCACAGGGTATCTGTGGGGCCTGGCCAGTAAAGGGCTGTATTATGAAACTGTACAGCCCTGCCATGTTGTCTGTGACCAGAACAGCACAGGGTATCTGTGGGGCCTGGCCAGTACAGGGCTGTATTATGAAACTGTACAGTCCTGCCATGTTGTCTGTGACCAGAACAGCACAGGGTATCTGTGGGGCCTGGCCAGTACAGGGCTGTATTATGAAACTGTACAGTCCTGCCATGTTGTCTGTGACCAGAACGGAACTCTGCTGTGGCATTCTGTTTCCCTGATCATCATGAAAACGTCTTTAGGTCGGTGGCCATTCATGCCGTTCTCATGGTGGCCTCTCCTGAGTTCCACATCTGTCCGGTCACAGTTGATGGTATTGGTGAGTTCATGGGAACTGTGGTTGGATGGACATGATGGTGTCTAGACAAACAATGCACTGTTATCAGTAGGTGGCTTTCTGAGGATGTTGGAGTAGAACAGGTACCCCAGCACATCATTGAAGTGACACAGCAGCAGTAAGGCGTTTCTTCTGTTGGGTTTTATCATAGCAGCTGAACATTGATAGGTCGCTAGTGCTGATGATGCAGTGGGATAATTCTGGGTGTGTGTGTACATGGAAGAGCAGTGTTGAGTAATGTCAGGGGAGGTCACACAGGATGAGCCATCGCATACACAAAATAGTGTTTTGTGTCATGGATTTTCACAAGTTTGGTCACATCCATGAAAAGACAAAATTAGTTCTTTGAGTTTGACTGTGACAACATTGGTTGAAATGAATTTCATTAGGCCTCCACCTTTCTCTCATGCTACGGTTTGCCATTCTCTGTTGTAATTTGTATGGCTGTTGTTGAACCTTATCAGCACACACCAGAAAGTTCATAACTTGCCAGATTTGTACAATGCACAGATGATTTTGTCACACTTGACATACCTTCAACGCCTTTCCCATAAAGGTAAATAATTCAAAGCAGAAGTGGTTTTTGTTAGAATCTTTTCTCTGGCTTTTCTGCTGAATCTGTCTGACCCTCTGTCCACCTATACTTCCTCCAGCAAGTTCAAGAACGACACAAAATCTTAAGCAGACACACATTCTGCTGAACCAGGTATAAAATCTGAAACACTTGATTCCACTCCGATTCTTACAATGCATTAAATCTCTGAAAATCACTGCCTAATGGATTGGCAGGAGACATACAACACCGCTGCTTTCCAAAAACACACTAAAGTGAACTGCAGTTAGCTGCTTTTTCCTGTCTTCTAATCATCATGCTATTTGTTATTGATAATTACTTGGTGCGTGTTATGACTGTATTTTCTTTTTTTGCATCTGTTATACAGCGCATGGACCTTCAATCAGTAATGGGATGTTACACTACATAAACCACTCATCATTTTTGTTATTTGTCCTCCTCTTTCTCTGCACTAGCACACATGAATTTTTTTCCCCTACAAGATCAGAGAATTCCATGCTAGAAAACAAATGATGTGGATGTATTAACTTGCACATATGATCTATTTAACAAATCAAAAGGTGCAGAAGGGATGTACGTGTTACTTTCTTTTTAAACAACAAAACTGTAACAGAGTGCTGTAGGTTTTTTTTTTTAATTGATTGATTAAAACAAAAAAGTAATCCTTTATATTTTTTCTATTTGGTTCAATAACCAAAGTGTCCATTACAACTAAATTGTGTGATTATTTCATATTGAAGAGTACTTTTTTTCAGCAGCTAGAATATATTTGTTCAGACTTAAAAGGTGTTAAAAATTCTTTTTTCCTTATTCTTTTTAGAGACATTGGCAAATATAAAACAAAATTTATCATTTATTTGACGTGCATTCTTTTGGTTCAAATGTATGTACATATTTTCAGATGTCCATGTACTAATATGCATATCAGTGGACAAACAGTCTGTAAATTATGAATTGAATAAGCATTTTGCATTGTGAATCTGTGTGTACTTTGTTGTGTGTGCATGACAATTGTACACTTCCTTGTTTAGAGAGGTTCACTGCACTTTGAACTTTCATTCAACAGGATTCAACTGCCTGAACTGTACATGATGCCCAGCCCGAGACAGAAAACAGTTGATAGCTCACCATCTCTGTAGCAATTGTCTTTTAAACTTTTTTTTCTCCATTTCAAACCCCTATTGATGCATTTTATTTCCATAACCTATTATACGTTCATCTTTGTAGCAATTATCCTTAGACTTTTGAAAAAAAATTTCAATAGGAATTGTCAGCGAGTCCGCCATACAAAGGGGGACAAGTAAATTACAAGACAAAACGGGATGCACTTCGACCTCTTAGGTCTTCGTCAGGCAAGAGAAACCACACTCAGGACAATGAACATGAACAAACAATCACTCATAGTGTTAACTTCAGCGCGAGATGGGTGTTGAATGAAGAGACAGTTGGAGTTAAAATGGTAATGATGATAATAATGATAATAGTGTTTGCAATAATGATGAAAATATTGAAAAAAATAAAAAAAAGAGAGGCATACTATCATTTTTGGTAATGATTTGACAAAAGCAGTTGTAGTCTGGGAAAAAGGAGGGCTCAAGGATTGTCGAACAGCATCGTTGTAGTGGCGACAGTGTTCATGGCAATGATGATGGTGATGATAGAGGTAATGATGGCAATATCAATAATAACACTAGTATTGATAATGATAATAATACTAACAACAATAGTAATGGCATTAGTAATAATACTAATAATAATATGGAGGGGGAGGACAGGGAGAACAAAGTGGAGGAGGTTATAAATTATGTAAAGGATGGAATCAAACTGGTATATTAATAGTTATAATAACAGTCATGATTGTAACCAAATGATATTGATAGTGGCGATACAGAAGGCTGGAAAAGTGGTAGGTTTGAATGGCAGAAATAATGTAATGTATAATGATAGTAGTTAATATATTTTGTTACAGTTATGAAGTTATAACAACAGTTGTATTGATGATAACCGTAAACATATTAAAATTGGTAATAATGATAAAAGTGCTGATAATAGTGATGATGATAGTGGTGATGTTAATACTAATTATTGAGGTAGTAATAATAATAAAGTTGCTTTTTTATGATGAAAGTGCTAAAGATAACAGTGATACAAATAGCAACAATAATAAAAGTAATATTGGCAATAGTAATAGTTGTTGGAAAGGAATAGAGGTGGTCAGACAGTGAGTAAAAGTTAACAGTGCTACTGGAGCAGGGAGAAGGTGGTGAGGGTAAATACAGTAATGCTGATAATGGTAACAGTAGGTGAAAAGGAATAGGGATGATCAGTGAATGAAAGGCTAACAGTATTATTGGAGCAGGCAAGAAGAGGAAGATTAAGAAAAGAATTGGGGGGGGGGGGGGGGGGGGGGGGGGGGGGGGGGGGGGGGGGGGGGGGGGGGGGGGGAGGGGGCACATACCTACACACACACACACACACAGACATACACTCACACTTTTGGGGGCTGGATAGCTCAGTTGGTAGAGCGCCGGACTCGTGATCCTGGGGTTGTGGGTTCGAATTTCGGTATAGGGGGATTTTTCCCTCGGAGTTAACATTGGTTCTGACTCCATTCCCCATATAGTCCTTCGAATGAGACTATAAACCGAGGTTCCGTGTGTGAACGCACGCATAACATCTTGCACACACGTAAAATCCCATCACCAACTTTCGGAAGAGTAGGCCAGTTTGGCCGTTGGTATGGATGACACGTGACACATAGCATGCACCTTCCCCGAAGATGGAGTATGGCTGCCTTAATGGCGGGATAAAAAAGGGTCATACACACAAAACTCCACTGCCTGGCTATACAGGGAGTGTCCGCAGGAGTATCAGCCTGCGTACGCAGAAAGAAAAAAAAAAAAACTCAGTTTTTTCCTCTCTCTAATTTAGTTATTATATACAAGTATGATTACTACTACAACTTTCTGCTGGTGATGGGATTAGTGATAGTAAGACCTAATTATAAGCATAATGGCAGTGATGATAATGATAATAGCAATAACAGTGACATCAGCAATGATGATGACAGTAATGATAATAATGATGTGATGATAATATAGTAGTAATGGTAGAAGTAATCTTTGTAATAATAGTAGGTGCGATGGAATAGAAAGGGTCAATGAATAGAAAGCAGACGGTGCTGTTGGATGATGATAATAATGATAGTAGCAATGATGAGTGTACTACTATTAATAATGATAATATTGGCCGGAAAGGAATAGAAATGATCAGAGTAAATGGCTAGCATTTCTATCCAGAAGAACAAAAGGAGAGAAAGAAAGGTGGGTTTTTTTTTTAGTTTGTTTTTGCTCAACTATACCTACACACACATATCTACAGCAAAGAGGGAAGAAAAACTCTAGTAGAGGAGATAGTATATGAAATTAAAAGAAAACCACATAAAAGAAAAGAGAGTGGATAAGTATCCGAGTAAATAATAGATTAATGTAGCAAATGGAGAGAGTGTAGCGAGGGAAAAGAAGATGGCTGCAACTTGTAGACGAGGTAAGTAGGAGGTATGGTAGTATGTGTGTGTCTTGGAAGATAAAGTGGACTGATATTGTGGTGGAGGATAGGTACATGCTACTTTTGAATGTTGATACTTTGAGGGTGGAGGGAAGATGAGTAGGGGTTTAAAAAAGTGGGGGTGAGGGGAATATATACATATGCAGATACACACTCGCCTTTTTTTTCTTATTGTATGTCGTTTTCTTGCTGTGTACAAGTAGTGTTGGCAAAGGGATTAGTAATAATAGGACATAGTAATAAACACCAGAGAGTACTATTGGATGATGATGATGATAGTAGCAGTGTTAAGTGTTGTAATATTAGTAATAGTGGCTGGAAAGGGATGGAAATGTAAAAGCTAACATTACGACTGGAACACAAAAAAAAAGGTGGGGACGAGTGAGTAGATCAATGTAGCTAATGGAGAGACTCGGAGAATGTAGGGAGAGGGCAAAATGAAAAGATGGCTGTTACTTATGTCCAAGGTAAATGGTGGGAGATAAGTTAGTCATGTCGGTGGAGGATGTTGCGGGGTGGACAGATACATGCTACTTCTGGATGTTGATGCCATGAAGGTGGAGAGTTCCAAGTCTGGCAGCAAGATTCCTGCACAAGATGCTCCAAGTTGTAACTCTGTGACTGCTGAAGGGCCAGGACTTCAACATGGTTGATGTTGTGTTGGTTGAAGTGTATAGCGAATGGTTTGGGCCGATGGTGGCGGATGTCAGCCAGGTGTTCAGAGATGTCTTGCCTACATACATCTTACCACACAGCTGGCAGTGGATAGTGTACACAATGTTGGGGCTCTGACAGGAGAATGTGCGTTTAATTGTGAATGAGCCGTTGGGGCCATGTAGGATGGTGTCTGGTTTGGTGAGAGGGCAGATTTTGCAATTGGGTTTTGAGCAGGGGAAAGTACCTGGTGGCTAAGGTGTGGAGATACAGTTCAGTTAACGCACCAGTAGGTCTTTGAGGTTTTTGTCACGTTTGAAAGCGATCATCCGATTGGTCTCAAAAGCAGGTTTGTGATTTTCTTCTATGTGCCTGGTAGACTTCAGGATCGTGCAGATGGGGAGAATGAGGATGGAAGAGGAAGCAGGTGGTGGGTCGCTCTCTTTTACTCGAGGCTAGGTTCCCAGAGCAGATGTTCTGGATATAGCTGTGGTGCAGCTGAGAACATCATTAATGACGACACTGGGGTATCCACGGTTGGTGAAAAACTCTTGACATTTTGGCTGCTTGTAGAGTGAAATTATCTTCATTAGATCAGAGTCTGTGTAGACGGATGAATTCAGAATATGGAATGCCGTCTTTAGTGGATGGATGGTGAAAAAATGTGCAGTTATGGTACGAGTGTACACCACTGGGTTTACAGTAAACTGTGGTTTTGAGCAGTCCATCTTTGAGGGGATGGTAATGTCCAGGAAGTTGAGGGACTGAAATGGTGTAGGTCAATTGGATGGATGGATGGAAGGTCTGAGCAAAGTTGAGGAAATTGCGAAGTCATGTTCTGGCATGTTTGTGGCTCCCAGTCCATCATTGATGTATCTTTTGTAGAGCTCTGGTGTCGGGCTTGTGGTGATCTTGATGTCCCATTAAGAGGCAGGCATAGGATGGTCCCATTTTGGCCATAGCAACAGCACTAATTTGTGAGAAGGTATTCAGAGGTGATGAGGGCGAGGACTAATTCTGCCCAGTGTAGCTGTGGGATGGTGTTCTTGGTTAGGGGGCTGCTTGTTCAGAAAGAACATGAGGGTCTTCAGTCTGTCCACGTGAAGGAGGGCTCATTTACATCAGTTTTGCAACTAAGCAATTATTGTTGTCAGTAGGGGGCGTAATAGGTGGTGTCCTGCGTATGTTGATCAGAACAGGCGCCACGAAACACCATGGAAGTGACTCGGCAGCAGTGTAGTGTCTCCTCTGGTGGGTTGCCTCCTGAGACTGGACACTGACTGCTCTCTGTGGATTGTCAGTGACCGGTGATTCGGGCCGAGCTGTGGACGGGGGGGCTCGGAATGAGCAGTGTGGGTGCAAGGCCACCAAAGTGGCACAATAATTGGGACAAAAAAAAATTAACAAAAAAAAAAAGGGGGGGGGGGGGTATTTTTATTTTATTTTTTATTCTTAACATGTGGGCAACACAATGCAGAGACTTTGTATATGAACAGGTGTGCAATTCATGCCTGTGAGATAGGTTGGGTATTGTTGCTAAAGAAAAAAAAAATGTTTAAAAAAAAAAACATATATGTTATTTTTAAACAATTGCCAAACCTAAAAAAAATGTAGTATTCCTCCTCCCCGAACCTAATAATAATAATGAAAAAGATCATGTATGTAGTATATCTTTTTTCTTTTTCATTTTTTTTTCTGTTGAGCAATTATCCAACCTGTCTTCAAGTCATAGGCAAGAGTTGCTCAACTGTTCATATACAAGGTCTCTGCGAGTTACCTACATTCTGCCTCGGTGACCTCGCTTTAACTGCTGCACAGAAGGTAAACACTGGACAGACAGACAATGACAACTAAAAGTTTTATTTTAAAGCAACATCAGTCCTCTGTATGGAGAGCTGCAACAGATGACACTTGGCCCAGCCTAAGCACGCCCCCATCTGTCCCATCAATACGCCAGACACACAGCCAGGGCAAGATGACGGCAGACACGAAGGTGAAGTGGTGACCTTAAGGCAGAACATAAACAGCAAAACAGAAGAACAAAAAAAGGCAAACATCCTTCAAACCTGGGCCAGGCCAGAAGCTCATTCTGGTCTGGCTGCAAGCCTTTGGTTAACAAAAAAAATACATGTATATGAATATAGATAAAGTGTGCTCCGACTTGTGACCAGCTTTACTCTCGGTGTTCCCTTTCATGCCTCAACATGTACAAGAACAGCTGGAGAGAAAATGGACGCTTGCATGTCCAGTTGCGTTCCGTGCCACTTTCCACTGTCAGGATTCACAACCCTCAAAATGAAAAAAGTCCATTGTTTTGACTTGATTGAAGAAACTGATGGTAAAACAGAAATCCAGACATCTGGCCAATCAACTGACATCATGCAAGTAAACAAGAGCCCACCTAGTAAACAGAGTCCGGCTGGTGTTCTAACAAGAAACTGCACACAATGCAACGTTCTGTCTGCCTAGCAAAGAAACCAAGTCGTCACACAACACCTGTTCATTTCTGCACCCTCATCAGTCCACTGCTCACTGCGTGTGTGGCTCATCAGCTTGAAGATGGCAGAATTCAACCAGCACCACTTCTTCAACCTTTTGGTACTTCCCTCTTTGTACGTTTCTTACTCCTTTTCTTTCTCCTACCTACTCCGGGCATTTGGAGACGCATTATCCGCAAGACCACCAAACTAATATATTAATGTTACTGTACGCAGTTGAGTTCACTTAATTCAAGATGTTACTGTATGCAGTGGACAGCCCTGATGTGGCCCTTTGCGGTCGGCTGGGCTATAAGCAACATTATCTTATCTTTGCAGTGGAGTTCACTTGACTCAAGAAACTGGAGGCAGCAACAACTTTTGTTGATGATATAATTTGTATTTACCACTTCTAAAACTTATGAAGACAGCTTGCAGTTTGAACTCAAAAGAGAAATAGTTTTTGTGGTGACCAGAACTGTGAACTTAAAAAAGCCTCCATGTCTACTTTTTGAAGACTCCAGACAAATTAGGGAAATGATTATCAAATTCTGGGCACAAGTTAATTTCTAGTGAATGCAAAAGTAAAGTCATGTGATTGTATAGATTTTTCTTTTTTTTGTTGGTATTATTTATGTACTTGTAATAATAATAGAGTAGGGTTACAAGCTTAAGGATATCCAATCTCCCGGTTATCATAAATCAGGGGTGAAAAATGAGTTGGTAAGATAAGTGGGTATGATTAGTGGGCATGACTGCTTCGCCAAAATCAATCGAGTTGAAATCTGTCATGTAAACGGGTTTTAAACAAATATAGATATAACCAACCGGTGCTTTGTCACACAGTAAAGAACCAGGAATCACAAATTCCCATTTAAAGTGGCCTTTCAGCAAACACTTTTTTCTCCCTCTTTTTTTTGCAAGCATATAACTCCAGGCATGTTTACATATTCGACTTCACCAAATTCAGTTCACATGATCGGCAAAAATTACAACAAACTTAAAGATAAATAAATACAAATGTCGGGGCAAAAAAACTTCTAGACATGAGATTCCTGAGTGGAAATTGCACTTACAGATGCTAACCATACGTGGGGAAATTTAACCATAGAGGGACAACTTGCTTGGTTTCTGCGTGCGGATCGACCTCTGGCTGCCCAGAAACGGAGAGAAAACAGTTGAGAGAGTACGAATCTGTGCCGAAGTATGCTGATGTATCAGGTTTGAAAATAATTTGTGTAAAAAAAATCCCTATTTCACCATACTTAATGTAAGATTACTAACCAGAAGAAGACAACTTGTTCTGAACACTGGCATCAATCGCTGACGTATCTTCATTAGGCTCAATAAACGGTATTGTAACTATTCTCTCAGCAAAATGATGAAAGAATGATCAGTTTAGGAAAGAAAAACTGGATCGAAATGGGAGTCTCAGGAAGCAATTTTACCGAAACGTTTGGGGAAAAAAGAAAGACCTGGGCATTTTGTGATTTCAAGATCGCCTGCCAAACAGCAAGGTCACAAATTCCAGTTTCCAGACGTTTGTATCTATTCTCCACCTTTTCCCCCACCCCCTTTCCTCATACACTTCTTGCATTGAACAATCTTGTTCCCAACCTCTTCTGTCTTTGTTCTGATGCTCTCCACTCTCCCCTATCTTTTCTACCTTTTCCTACTTTTCACTATCTCCTATTACCTTCTACTTTTTCTGTTTGTAATTATTGTGTCTGACTGGGGAGGACCTGTAATCCTGTTGCAGTCTATGAAGGGTAAATACACTACACAGAAAATTGGTGGTGACAGCACATAATTTTTTTTAATGTGTTGTAAAAGGTAATGTGTAGCCTAAGACTCGGAGAAGACTGAACACTACAGTAGCAAAAAGTGGTCAAAGTAGTGCTGGGTGATCGCTCTTCTTGTAACTGCGCATCAAGATCAACAATCACCATTCATATGTTAATTACAATTACGACCCGTATTATGGAGGGGAAAAAAAACCGCACATTCTTTAAAAAATAAACATCATAACTGGTACTATGACTTCTCCCACACAAAACCACCATTGACATATACAAGGTACATTCAGCCACACCAAGGGCTGGCCAAAAGATCTCGCATTTAAAAAAACATGTGGACATCAAAAGGTCATACAATCTTCACACACTCTTTAGACTGGGACCTTAAAAACTGGATACAGTCAGCGAGGCCAAGCACACTTTAAACAGGGCAAAATCAGCAATGCTCAATACAGTATACAAAACGTAAGGTACACATTTCCCACGCAGAACGCGTTTTCCCGCATGAGCAACGGAGGACCAAGGGACGGAGAGCAGAGAACCTGCATGTCATCCAAATACCATGATTAAAGGAATGCTAATCATCTTGTCAAAACAAAAAACCCTTACCACACACACTGAAAAAGATGGCAAACTAATCATTGAAAACCTGATTATGTCCGCAGACCAACCCACCAGCTCTGACGTCAGAACTCAGAATGCCAGAAGACTGACTGGAGCACTGGTAATAAAAGGTGGGAACAGCACAGTCGCACTGACCAATCGGGAAACATTTATACCAAACAAAACCCCTTGTACAACCAATTATCTGAAGGCAACTACAGATACATGACTTGTGTTTTTCAACTTGGAGTAATACTGTTTTTTGTGTCTGAACACGGTAGACACAGTTCTTTATTTCATATCTAATACTGTACCAGCTTGTACACGTCAAACCATGACATGTTTGTGACTTGTTGGACAGTAGGTCTTTTTCTTTCATTTCCTCCTCTCATGTCTCACATTATTAGAACCTCATTAACAGAATAATACATTTTGTGAAGTGACGTTATGTTAAACTGCCACAACTAGAAATTCACAATGGTTTCCGATTTCGCGTCACATGCTACTATTTGTTTTACACAACCAATGTAATCTTCCAGCGGGAGGTTCGTTCTTTCCAGCTAGTTGTAATATCATTTAGAATTCTCCAACAGATAATACAGACATTCTACAGATCAGAACAAGAGCATGTGTTTGGAAACAAAAAGAAAAAGAATATACACAAGATGCAGGGAAGAGGGGAGTGAAGAGGGTGGAGGGCTCTTCAATGAACACACAAATTTCTACGGCCAGACAACTGCCAGGAAAGACTTGCTCTCTATAAATGATTAAAGAGACGTTTCCAACACATATTCAATCATGGGAAACCAGCATGGACTAGTTGTCTCCATGGTAATGAGAAACAACAAACTGAATAAATATTTAAAAGGAAACACATGAATATCACATGCAAAGGAAAAAAAAAAAATCACACAAACACATAACTGGATGGGGAAGGACGGAGAGACGGCAGGCAAGCTGTTGTCACATGTAACAGTATAACCTAATGATTACAGACCCGGTGTATTCTGTAGTGTTTCCGTCTGTGCAAGAGATAGTGTAGTGAAGCAGTCACTGTATGTCGGTCTATCTTATCTGTGTAAGAGATAGTGTAGTGAAGCAGTCACTGTAGGTCATTTTACTGTGTAAAAAGAAGTGAGTGAAGCACACTGTAGGCTCTATCTTATCTGTGAGAGATAGTGTAGTAAAGCATACTGTAGTCGGTCTTTTTATTGTTAAGAGATGGAGTGAACAGTCACGTAGGGTCTACATCTTGTAAGAGATGTGTAGTAAAGCATAACTGTGGGTGGGTCTATTTACTGTTAAGAGATAGTTTGGGAAGCACTACTGTAGGTGGGTCTTCCCCGGTTAAGAGATATGTAGTGAAGCATCACTGTAGGGTTACCCCTTTGAAGAGATAGTGTAGTAAAGCAGTCACTGTACGGGGCTATTTTATCTGTGAAAGAATAGTGGGGAAAGCATAATGTAGGCTTCTTCCTTGTAAGAATATGTAGGAAGCATTCACTGTCGTGGTCTATCTTATCTGTGAAGATAGGTAGTGAAGCATCATTTTACGTGGGTCTATCTTATCTGTGAAGAGTAGTGTAGTGAAGCAGTACGTACGGTCAAACTTTTTGTGAAGAGAATTTTAGTAAAGCATAAACTGTATTTGGCTATCTATCTGTGTAAGGATAGTGTAGTGAAGCGTATGTACGTCGGTTATTTTATCTGTGAGAGATAGTGTATGAAGCAGTCACTGTACGTCGGCTATTTATCTGTGAAAGGATAGTGAGTAAACATAACGTAGTGGTCTATCTTACTGTGTAAGAGATAGTGTAGTAAAGCAGTAAACTGTACGTGGGTCTTCTTATCTGTGAAAGAGAAGTGAGTGAAGCATCACTGTAGGTCGTCTATCTTTTCTGTGAAAGATATGTAGTGAAGCAGTCACTGTATTGGGTCTATTTTATTGGAAGAGAAGTGGTAGTGAAGAAAATACTTAGTCGGTTATCACTTAAAGGAAAAGGTGTAAAGATCACTGTAGGTCTTTTTATCTGTGAAGATAGTGTAGTGAAGCTCACTGTACTTTGGTCTATCTTATCTGTGAAGAGATAGTGGGGAAAGCACAACTTTTGGGGGGTCGGTCTACCCCCTTTGTGAAGAGTAGTGTAGTGAAGCGTCACGTAGTCTACCCCATCGTGTAAGAGATAGTTAGGAAGCATACTGTAGTGGGTCTTCATCGTGTAAAGTAGTGTATGAAGCATCACTGTACGTCGTCTATCTTATCTTGAGAGATAGTGTTAAAGCGTCACTGTACTCGGTCTTTTTATCGTGTAAGAGATAGTTAGTGAAACTAACTGTGGGTGGGGTCTACCCCATCTGGAAGAATATGTAGGAAGCATACTGTAGTCGGTTCTTTCTGTGTAAGAGATGTGTAGTGAAGCAGTCACTGTACGTGGTCTATCTTATCTTGTAAGAGATAGTGTAGTGAACATCCGAGGTGGGTCTATTTATCGTTAAGAGAAGTGTAGTGAACACAACTGTAGGGGTTACCCATTGTGTAAAAAAGTAGTGTGTGAAGCAGTCATGTACTTTGGTCCTTTTGTTTATTTGAAGATATGAGTGGCTTTTACTTTTAAAAAGTTGTCCAAAAAATTTCTTACCCCTTTTTGTAAGAGATATGTAGTAAACAGTCACTGTACGTCGTCTATTTATCTGTGAGAGATAGTGTATGAAGCAGTCACTGACGGGTCTATTTTATCTGTGTAAAAAAAGTTTAGTGAAGCATCCTGTACTCGGTCTATTTAAATCTGTGTAAGAGAATGTAGGAACATACTGTACGTCTATCATCTGTGTAAGAGATAGTGTAGTGAAGCAGTCATGTAGTGGGCTCTTATCTTGAAGAGATAGTGAGTAAAGCATAACTGAGTGGTTTTCCCCATCTGTGTAAGAGATAGTTGGGAAACAGTCAGTACGTGGCTATTTTTTCCGGGTGAAAACCCCCTTAATCTTATTTTTGGTAAAATAGTTATGAACAGCACGACGTTCCCGGTTTTTCCCCCACCCATCAAATCTGTGTAAGAGATAGTTAGGAGCACTAACTGTGGGTCGGTCAAACCCATCTGTGAAAAGATAGTGTAGTAAGCAGTCAAAAACGTCGGTCATTTTATCTGTGTAAGAGATAGGTAGTGAAGCATCACTGTACGTGGGTCTATCTTATCTGTGCCGAGATGTTTATGAAGCAGCCCATCTATTCGGTTTACTTATCTGTGTAAGAGATAGGTAGTGAACAGCCCACTGTACGTGGGTCTATTTTTACGTTAAAGATAGTTAGTAAGCATCACTGTATGTCGGTTTTATCTTTCGTGTAAGAGATAGTGTATGAAGCGGCCCACTGTACTGGTCTATTTTCTTTTAAAGAGATGGGTTTAGTGAAGCAGTCATGAGGTGGGTCTATCTTATCTGGTAAGAGATAGTGTAGTGAAGCATCATGTGGGTTGGGTCATTTTATCTGTGAAAGAATAGTGTAGGAAGCAGCACTGTCCGTGGGTCTATTTACTGTGTAAGAGATATTAGGAAGCGTCACGTACTCGGCTATCTTATCTGTGCCAAGATGTGTATGAAGCAGTCACTGTCTGGGTTATCTTATCTGTGTAAAGAAGTGTAGTGAAGCAAAAATGTAGGTCGGTCTATCTATCTGTGTAAAGATAGGGAGTGAAGCACTAACTGTAGTCGTCTTCCCATCTGGTAAGAGATAGTGTAGTGAAGCAGTCACTGTAGTCTACCCCCCATCTGTGTAAGAGATAGTGTAGTAAAGCAGTCAGTACGCGGTCTATCTTATCTTGTAAGAGATATGTAGTGAAGCAGTAAATGTACGTCGGTCTAACTTATCTGTGAAAGAGATAGTGTAGTGAAGCACTAACTGTGGGGTCGGTCTATCCATCTGGTAAGAGATAGTGATAAAGCATCACTGACTGGGTCTATGTTATCTGTGCCAGAGTAGTGTAGTGAAGCATCACTGTAGGTCGGTCTATCTATCTGTGAAAGGATAGTTATAAAAGCACTAACTGTAGTGGGTCTATTTATCTGTGAAAGAGAAGTGTAGTGAAGCATCACTGTACGGGGTCTATCTTACGTGTAAAGATAGGTATGAAGCAGTCACGTACGTCGGTCTATTTTATCTGTGAAAGGGTAGTGTTGAAGCAGTCACTGTACGTTGGTCTATCTTACTGTGTAAAAATATGTAGTGAAGCAGTCACTGTACCGGTCTATTTTAAATCTTTTGCAAGAGACGTGTAGTGAACAGTCACGTAGGTCGGTCTACTTACTGTCCCAGGATGTGTAGTAACTCACGAACGGGGCCCCTATTTTATCTGTGCAAGAGATAGTGTATAAAAACACTAACTGTAGGTCTCTACCCATTGTGTAAGAGATAGTGTGGGAAACGTCACTGTGGTCTACCCCATCTGTGTAAGGATTTTAAATGAAGCGTCACTGTACTCGGTTATTTTATCGTGTAAGAGATAGTGATAACAGCACGTACGTCGGTCTATCTTATCTGTCCCAAAAGATAGTGTAGTGAAGCAGCCCATGACTGGGTCTATCTTATCTGTGTAAGAGATGATAGTGAACACTAACTGTGGGTGGGTCTATCCCATCGTGTAGGATGTGTAGTGAAGCATCACGAAACCGGTCTATCTTACTGTGTAAGAGATAGTGTAGTGAACAGCATTTTGACGTCGGTCTATCTTATCTGTTAAGAATAGTGTAGTGAAGCACTAACTGTATGGTCTATCTTATCTGGTAAGAGAATGTAGTGAAGCACTAATGTGGTGGGTCTATCCATCTGGGTAAGAGATAGTTAGTAAGCAGTCATGTGGTCTACCCACTGGTAAAGATAGTGTAGTGAAGCATCACGTACGGGGTCTATTTTATCGGGGTTAAGAGATAGTGTAGTAAGCAGTCACGCGTCGGTCTATTTTATCTGTGTAAGAGATAGTGTAGTGAAGCACAACGTGGGTCGGTCTATCCCATTTGTGTAAGAGTAGTGTAGTAAAGCGTCATGTACGCGGTCTATGTTATCTGTCCAGAATAGTGTAGTGAAGCAGTCATGTCGTCGGTCTTCTTACTTGAAATATGAGGAAGCAGTCCTGTACGTCGGTCTATTATCTGTGAAAGAGATGTGTAGTGAAGAGTCCGTACGGTCTACTTATCGTGTAAGGATAGGGGTTAGTAAGCACACTGTACGCGGTCTTTTTATCTGTGAAAAGGATAGTAATAAACACAAACTGTGGGTCGGCTATCCCATCTGTGTAAGAATATGAGTGAAGCAGTCATGTACTCGGTCCTATCTTATCTGTCCCGGGAATATGTATGAACAGCCCAATGTACGTGGGGTCTTCTTATCTGTGTAAGGATATGTATGAACAGTCACGTACGGGGGCCCTTTTTATCTTTTGTAAGAGATAGTGTGTGAAGCAGCCCGTAGTGGGTCTATCTTATCTGGGGAAGAGATAGTGTATGAAGCACTAACTGTGGGCCCCGGTCTATCCCATCTGTGTAAGAGATAGTGTAGTGAAGCAGCCCACTGTACGTGGGGTCTACTTACTGTGTAAAGATATGTATGAAGCATCACTGTCTCGGTCTATTATCTGTGCCAGAGTAGTGTAGTGAAGCAGTCACCTAAGTCGGTTTATTTTATCTGTGTAAGAGATAGTGTATGAAGCGTCACTGTAGTCGGTCTATCTTATCTGTTAAGAGATAGTGTAGTGAAGCAGTACTGTATTCGGTTTATCTTATCTTGTAAAAGTAGTGTAGTGAACGTCACTGAAAGTCGGTCTATCTTATCGTGTAAGAGATAGTGTGTGAACAGTCACTGTGGGCGGTCTATTTTATCGTGAAAGGGGAATATGTATGAAGCAGTCACTGAGGTTGGTCTATCTTTCTGTGTAAGGATAGTGTATGAAGCAGTCACTGTACGTCGGTCTTCTTTCTTGTAAAGATAGTGTAGTGAAGCTCACTGTACGTCGTCTATCTATCTGTCCCAAGATAGTGTATGAAGCAGTCATGTACGGGGTCTATCTTTTTGTGTAAGAGTGTTTATGAAGCACTAACTGTAGGTGGGTTATCTATCTGTGTAAGGAAGTGTAGTAAAGCACTAACTGTAGTGGGGTCTATCCCTCGTGTAAGAATAGGTAGTGAACAGTCACTGTAGGCTATCCCATCTGTGTAAAGATAGTGTAGTGAACAGTCCTGTCGTCGGTCTATTTATCTGTGTAAGAGAAGTGTAGTAAAGCAGTCACTGTACGTGGGGTCACTATCTGTGAAGGATGTTATAACACTAACGTAGGTCGGTCTATCCATCTGGTAAGAGATAGTGTATGAAGCAGTCACTGTACGTCGGTCTTGTATCTGGCCGAGATAGTGAAAGTGAGCAGTCACTGTACGTGGGTCTATCTTATTTGTAAGAGTAGTGTAGTGAACATCACGTCGTGGGTCTATTTATCTGTAAAAGAGATGTGTAGTGAAGCAGTCAGTAGGGTCTATTTTTATCTGTAAAAGAGATAGTGTAGTGAAGCAGTCACTGTACGTTGTCTATTTTATTTTTGGTAAGAGATAGGTATGAAGCAGTCACTGACTGGTCTATTTTATCTGGCCAAAGTGTGTAGTGAACATATGTACTCGGTCTATTTTATCTGTGCCGGATAGTGTATAAAGCAGTCACTGTACTCGGTCTATCTTTTTTTTAAAGAATTTTATGAAGCAGTCCTGTACGCGGTCTTTTTATCTTGAAAGAGATAGTGTAGGAACACTAACTTAGGCGGTCTATCCCATCTGTGTAAGAGATGTGTAGTGAAGCAGTCACTTACGTGGTCTATCTTATCTTTTAAGAGATATGTAGTGAAGCACTAAATGTAGGTGGGTCTTTCCCACTGTGTAAAGATTGTATGAAGCAGTCACTGTACGTCGGTCTATCTTATCTGTGCCAAAAAGTGTATGAAGCGTCACGTACTCGGTCTATTTTATCTGTGAAAGAGAAGTGTAGTGAAGCACTAATTGGCGGTTATCTTACTGTGAAGAGATAGTGTAGTAAAGCAGTCATGTACTCAGTCTATCTTTTTTGTGTAAGAATAGTTATAAAGAGTCACTGTCGTCAGTCTATTTTTATCTTGTAAGAATGTGTAGTAAACCGTCACTGTACGTGGGTCATGTTATCTGTGCCAGAGAAGTGTAGGAAGCATCACTGTACGTCGGTCTACCTTTATCTGTGTAAGAGATAGTGAGTGAAGCCTAATTGGTGGTTATTTTATCTGGAAAGAGATAGTGTAGTGGGAGTCATGTACTGGGGGTCTATTCCATCTGGTAAGAGATAGTGTAGTGAAGCAGTCACTGTACTCGGTCTATCTTATCTGTCCCAGAGTATTTAGTGACAGTCACTGTACTCGGTCTATTTATCTGTGCCGGTATGTAGCGCAGCAGTCACTGACTCGGTCTATTTTTATCTGGCCAAGATAGTGTAGTGAAGCAGTCCTGTCTGGGCATCTTATCTGTGAAAGAGAAGTGTAGTGCAGCCGTCACTGAGGTGGGTCTATCTTTCTTTTCCAGAGATAGTGTAGTGAAGCGTACTGAAAACTTGGTCTATTTTTATCGGCCAGAACATGTAGTGCAGCATACTGTACGTCGGTATGTCTGCACCCTCAACATCTGTACACCAACAGACATGAATATGCCTGGTGGGTTTTGTGTTGTCTCTTTCCATGGGACAAAACAACTAAAAAAAGAAGGGGGAAAGTGCCCCTGGAAAAATTTCTGTCGTATTTTTTCTGTTACAAAAAGTCGATATTCAGTTAGAATGTTTTAAAACAAAGAAACATGTGCAAAAAAAAAATCAATCCATCTTTAAAAAATCCCCCCCCTTAAAATTTATTCATCAACAATACATTTTATTTTATCATACGCTTTTTTCTTGCTACACCTCTAAGAGCTTTATCTTTAATCCATTTTTTTTTGGCATCTACACCATGAAATTTTGTTTTTTGAAGACTTTATTTAAATTCCACGACTTCCAAACTATTTTTCCATACCTCGCAGACTTGGAATTTGTTTTTAAAATTTCCACATTTCACACTTGTAAAGACCACACAAATTACAGAAATGGGAGATAAACTTCAAAAGATGAGGTGGGGTGCACTAGTTCTGTTGCATGGGAAACAACTCATTTACACAGCTGTAGCTGAGGCACAGTGTACCAAAGGAACTGTACTGTAGTGGGACATTTCACGGTATGATGAAAGTTATAGGGAAGCTGACGAGAGCGTGTGTGTGCATGGATGAGGGGCCATCGGGGTGCAAAGGAAGGACGGTATTCAGATTCAGTGTGATGGATAATATATGTGACGTTTTGTGCCCAATCATTTGAGACAGAAACAATGTTCCTCATCCGTTTCTGTGGTTTGGAACTAACAACTTCTGCAGTTTTGCTCTAAATAAGGAATCTGCATGATAGCAGATGTAACCTATTTGCCTGTTGCCATCTAAAAAGTCATGCTTGATGTTAAACGCAGGTTAAAATGACAATGATGCGCAAGTGATGGCAAAACCAATTTAAATCACTGGATTGAAATACTCGATCATCCCAGATCAATGGCAAATATCACAAGACATCAATCTTTATCAATGGTTTTGGCCTGGTCGTATAAATACAATTGTCAGGTTAAAATGCATAAATCATCTGATTTACATGACTGCAAACTAAAGTGAAGATTTTAAAGTTTTAGTCATAGACTGTTCTCCAGACATGTAGTCATCATACACTGTAACTTTACCGCATTTGAAGTCAACCTTGCATTCCTTTAAGATTTTTCACGGTCGCCACTTGATTTGTCTAAATGGCTACACAATGGCATACTAAAGCGCTATTGCATAAAGTTGGCAAGTGTTACTGTGAAAACAAAACCATTAGCCATCTTCATGTTGCTTCACGTGCCGACAGTTCTAAGCTCAATTTCTATCTGCTCTTCTGCTTGGTACAAACCGCATTCAATCATCTGATCTTGCTAGCAGATGAAGTTAATATGTGTTGTCACATTTGTGTACAATACCATGTAACATTCCTTTCATTGGTGTAAAAAGTAGCTGCAACTGATCTATTTCAGACAATATGTCAATTCTGTGAAGATTGAAAACAACCAAACATTGATGACAGATCTACACTGTTTTCCTTCAGGTAACATCTTCATGAATGGGATATTTAGGAAGGTCTCTTAAATATTTATCATTCTCTTATGTTTGGTTCTGCTAGCACTTGCAACTGCCAAGAAAATACCAACATCTGCTTCAGACACATGTACACACACACAGCCACACACACACCTACAAATGGACAATCCAAACATTATGACCACATATGCACATTCTGTGGCGCATGCGGATCCAAAATGAATACATGACCAACCAGTCAAGAGTAAACCAAGGCAGATCAAAGGAGAAAATAACCAGATCAGGTCACCAATAAACTGACCAATAAATAGGCATGGATATTAGATGTCAGAACACACAGACTATTGCTGATGTGAAAGCGAGGTAATGGGGTAAAGGAATTCTGTGCATTGAAAGCAGTCCACCTCAGCATGCATGGTCAAACAATCAACAGTGCCTGGGGTTGTTGCGTCTCACAAACAAAACACGTACCAGCATATAAATTCAGAAATATAAAATAATAATGAATCACAAATGGAAAAAAAAAGTTCATTTCTTAAACTTATGTCAACTTACAAATTAAAGAAAAAAAAATAAAAAACAAAAAAAAGGAAGAAAATAACACAAAGAAACTTATAGCTGTGTAGACCAAGGATTTCATGTCTGACAGTGGGGATGAGAGTCACGCATGTGAAAGTCTCTAGGACCAACCAACCAACACTGAGCTTTGTGGAGGCTGTGGCGCTGTGAGCAGACCCGTCAATACACGCTACAACTCCTCAGCCTGGAGGAAAGAGCGCATGGACTTGTTAGAATAGTTCACACATAAATGAATACACAAACACACACACACAAAAAGGGATAATGGAACTCGTGCACACAACATAACATACACTTCATCTCAACTACACTTCATCTCAACAAAGTTAGATGCATCAATCATTCAGCAATTTTCTAACAACCATATTAAGTTAAAACAACAACAAAAAATACAATGTTCCCAACCATTCACGCCATTAAAAGAGGACACCCCACAACCAGGACCACATCAATTGGAGGGCTCGGTTTCTTTCTTCTCACAGTCGTGGGCTGTCTCTTGGTCGGTTGTGTCCGTCTCGGCAGTGCTGCTGCTGGACACGGCTTCCCCACTTTCTGCATTGGGCGGCACTTCTGGCGTGGCACTGGGGTCGGAGGTAGAGGGTTCGGCTTCTGCCGCTGGCTGGTGGGGGGTGCTGGTGGCAGTGGATGGATCAGTGGATGGATCTGAAAGGTATGTTTTGATCATCCATCTCTCCTTGCAATTCACAAGCCACAAGACTGTACAGAGAAAACTTATAGTCGACTCCCAGCAAATTCTCAAGGATTCAGGGAGATGCCAAAATTTAATGACATAAGACAGAAAATGTCAACACCGCAACAAAACAGAAAATGAATTTTGTTTACCTGACGAACGTACATTAAAGGACGATTCACAAAGCAGTGCCCTTTTTCATTCAAAAAACAACAGCAAAGGCTTTGAAACTGAACATCTGTAAATAATCAAAACTCATCAGACCACGTTAATGAGGTACATTCATCACATGTTTGGTATCTTGACAGAAGGGTCTTGACGAATTTGAAGTGCAATATGTTTCTCAATGTACATTTTTTCCACAACCTCATTACAACCGTTTATTCGTTATCAAATAAGCCTTCATTACCTTTCTGACCGTAAGAATCTTCTGCTTCTTCTTCATATGAAAGTAAGAAACTGAAACACACATCTACACAATCGCATGCATTTACTTGCCCCCACCCATCCACCATCCTCTCCCTCACCTCCATTCTCCAACCACTTTTCCTCCCCATATACAAACATGCTTTCCCATTTGTGCCACACACACACACACACACACACACACACACACACACACACACACAAACATCCATATCATACTGTTGCATCCCCAACCGACTCTGGCTCGCCACCTGTTTCATTCACTGGTTGAGCAGAGGTTTGGTCAGTGGGTACAGAGGGCACTTCATCAGGCACCGCAGCAGAGGGGGTGACCTCAGAGGTAACACTGGCAGGTTTGTCCTCACTGACTGCATTGGATGCATCGTCTTGCTCCTGCTGCTCCGAAGAAGCATCAGCCTGCTTCAAAAGAAAAAAAAAAAAAAGAACGGAAAAATGTGAGAGCGAATCAATTCAGTCCCTTTCATTCAGTGTCCCTGAGAGTCGGTCAGAAGAAGTGTATTCATGTGTTTGTAAGTAGGTGTGTGCTCATCTCCAGTGTATAGCCAGTTATGTGTGTATGTGTGTGTGTGTGTGTGTGTGTGTGTGCCGCGCGCGTTTGCATATGTGTAGGTGTATGTGTGTGTGTGTAGACTGTGGCTTGTTACAAGGCTTACAGGGTATCTGGCAAAAATGACAGGATCTGACTCGCCTCAAGTGGTCTTCAAAAAGAAAGAAGGAAAACACACACAGAGACGAAAAGGAAGAAGGCAGGCAAAAAGAAAGAAGAAAAACGACATGAAAAAAAAAGAAGAGAGAAGAATACAAAACAGAAAGATATAAAAAAGAAGAAGAGAAGAATACAAAAACAGAAAGATATAAAAAGAAGAAGAGAAGAATACACAAACAGAAAGATATAAAAAAGAAGAAGAGAAGAATACAAAAACAGAAAGATATAAAAAAGAAGAAGAGAAGAATACACAAACAGAAAGATATAAATAAAGAACAATTTAATGAAAGGAGACAGGGCAGAAGGAAGAAGTACACAAAGGAAAGATGATGATAAAGAAAAAGGGGTGAAGACAAAAGAAAAACAAGATGCAAAGCATATAAACAGACTCCTAGTAGTGACGTACAGGGAAGACCATTTCCAGTTAGTGGAAGAAAAAAAACTCGACAGTGCGGTAGTTATTTCCCTTATAGGACTTGATTTTTAAAAATTATCATTTATAGCTGTCAATAACGGCTATTCTGGTAAAATAAAACATCAGGCATCATCCATGACCCATAATGAACATACCTACAAATTTTCAGAAAGATCAGCACAGAAGTTTTGTCTGGAGCGAGTGGAACACATTTTGACCACAGACGGACACACAAGACAGACAGCATTTCTTCGTTCCCATTGTAAAGTACTCCCTGTTCTAAAAGAACTGGGAGTACAAAAAAGGGATGAACAGAATGAAGTTGAGGAGAAAGAAGCCCACTGAAAGTGAAGCTGATGAAAAGGAAGAATGCGGACGAAAGGATGGGGAAGAGAGAAGGGCGAGAGTGAGGAGGAGGAATGGGGATGAACAAGAAAAGTTGAGGTAGAGGGTGGGGCAGAAAGGAACACATGGAGCAATGGGGAAGGCGGGGGGGGGGGGGGGGGGGGGGGGGGGGGGGGGGGGGGGGGGGGGGGGGGGGGGGGGGGGGGGGGGGGGGGGCAAGGGAAGCAGCAGAGGAAAGGGAGAAAACAATAAAGCAAGTGGGAAGGGAGAAACTGGATGATGACCTGGATGTATTAAAACAAAAACAAACAATAAAGGGAAAATGGGAAAAAAGAAGGTGAGGTGGAAGAGGGGGGGGAGGAGGAGCGAGGATGAAAGAAGACGAACAGGGTGGAAAGGAAAAAATGAAAGGGAAAAAAAAAAGGAAGAGCAGTGAAAAAAAGAAAGAAAAGAAAGGGGACAGACGAAGAGGAATGGAAAATGGAAGATGTGGAGGAAGGGGAAATGGAAGAAGTGGAGAAAGGGGAAATGGAAGATGTGGAGGAAGGGGAAATGGAAGAAGTGGAGAAAGGGGAAATGGAAGATGTGGAGGAAGGGGAAATGGAAGATGTGGAAAAGGGGAAATGGAAGAAGTGGAGAAAGGGGAAATGGAAGATGTGGAGGAAGGGAAATGGAAGAAGTGGAGGGAAGGGAAAATGGAAGAAGTGGAGAGAAAGGGGAAATGGAAGATGTGGAGGAAGGGGAAATGGAAGATGTGGAGAAAGAGGGGAAATGGAAGATGTGGAGGAAGGGAAATGGAAGAAGTGGAGGGTGGAAGTAAATGGAAAGAAGTGGAGGAAGGGAAAATGGAAGAAGTAGAGGAAGGGAAAAATGGAAGAAGTGAGGAAGGGGAAAATGGAAGAAGTGAGGAAGGGAAAATGGAAAGAAGTGGAGGAAGGGAAAATGAAAGAAGTGGAGGAAGGGAAAATGGAAGAAGTAGAGGAAGGGAAAATGAAAAAGTAGAGGAAGGGAAAATGGAAGAAGTGGAAGGAAGGGGAAAATGGAAAAAGTGGAGGAAGGGAAAATGGAAGAAGTGGAGGAAGGGAAAATGGAAGAAGTGGAAGGAAAGGAGTGAGGAAAAAATGGAAAGTAGAAGATGGAATGGAGAAGGAAAATGAAGAAGTGGAGGAAGGGAAAAAGAAAGAAGTGGAGGAAGGGAAAATGAAGAAGTGGAGGAAGGGAAGAAAATGGAAGGGAAAATGGAAGAAGTAGAGGAAGGGAAAATGGAAGAAGTGGAGGAAGGGAAAATAAAGGAAGAATAGGGGAAGGGAAAATGAAGAAGTGGAGGAAGGGAAAATGAAGAAGTGGAGGAAGGGAAAATGGAAGAATAGAAGGGAAAATGGAAGAGTGGAGGAAAAGAAAGTAGAGGAAGGGAAATAGAAGAAGTGGAGGAGGGAAAATGGAAGAGTGAGGAAGGAATGGAAGAAAAAGAGGCAAAGAGAAGGTATGAAAGGAAGAAAGGGAGAAGGAAGGGAGGAAGGGAAAAAGAGGAAGAAGGAGCAGGATGGAAGGAAGGGAGGGGAGAAAGAGGGGGGGGAGAGGGTAAAACAAAGGAGGAGGAAGAGCTAAACAGAAGAAGAGTAGGTAAGGGAGAGAAAGAAGAAGTGGGCAACAAGGAGGACGACGAAAAAAAGAAGAATGCGGAGGATGAAAAGAAAAGAAAAGAACTACGAGCAGGACAGAAAAGGGGAAGAAAGACGAGGAGAAGAAAAGAAGGGGGGATGAAAAAAAAAAAGGAAAGAAGAGGAAGAAAGAAAAAAAAGTAGCAGAATCACAAACACAGAAAACCCTTGACAAAGACTTCCGTAACAAAGACTCTTACTTTCAGACCTTTTTCTTTTCCTTGTGGAATCTCTTCTTTTTTCTCTCTCTCTACCTGCACTTGATTTGCACACCCACGAGTACTCTCTGTGCGTAAAGACCCGATCTTTCTGGATTTTGTAACTGAGAGGCGCCACCATAATTCATCATCATCATTTCCTGCACTCCTCACCCCCCCCCCCCCCCCCCCCCCCCCCCCCCCCCCCCATCTCCTCCCAAACCCCAACCAGCAACGGGCTAAGCAGGAACACCGCTCACCACGGGCACAGGGGGAGGGCTTGGTGCCGACACCTGGCTCTGGCTTTCCTCCATTTCCTGACTGTCTTCAGCGGCCCCCTCATCTGTGGCAGGCTGCAGAGACGGCAAGGGCTGAAAATCGCAACTCTTAACAAACAGGAGTCGAATATAGATCATGGATGTGTCTTCCATGTCATCATGGGAGCAAGAGTTACCACCCTATCTGTTCATTAACTTATTGAACACCTATCTATCGATCAATCGACACGGGAAAATTGAAACATCAGAACATCTGTTCATTAACTTATTGAACACCTATCTATCGATCAATCGACACGGGAAAATTGAAACATCAGAACATACAGAAAACAACAACAAAAAAACACACACACCAAAATGCATGCAAACTGGTTCCTCATCAAATGAAGATCATTTGGACTGCTGCCAAACAGCTGATTCTGACTTTGTTCAACACATGGTCACATCCAGGTACATCCTCACACGTTTACAGGCAGCTGACAACATCATGTCATCAAAAGGCAACCCACCAAACGGGATACTGCGCTAATACATAACCACAAACAGACACACAATTCCAACCCACCAAACGGGATACTGCGCTAATACATAACCACAAACAGACACACAATTCCAACCCACCAAACGGGATACTGCGCTAATACATAACCACACACAGACACACAATTCCAACCCACCAAACGGGATACTGCGCTAATACATAACCACAAACAGACACACAATTCCAACCCACCAAACGGGATACTGCGCTAATACATAACCACAAACAGACACACAATTCCAACGGCCAAATCAGCAGAACAAATTTCACACCTGTTGAAACTGCTGTCAATCTTTACAGCATCCTGAAAAAAAAAAGACCTACATACAGGTGCTAGACATGAGTTACCTGGGTGTCCTCATCGGTGTCCATGGGTTCAGGAACGGACAGTGTGGACTCCCCTTTTTCCACAGACCCCGGGCCTTGAGGGGAGGCTTCCTCTGTCACCACAGAGTGAACACATCAGTGTTTACATTCCTCTGTCACCACACAGTCAATACATCAGTGTTTACATTCCCCTGTCACCACACAGTCAATACATCAGTGTTTACATTCCTCTGTCATCACACAGTGAATACATCAGTGTTTACATTCCTCTGTCACCACACAGTCAATACATCAGTGTTTACATTCCTGTCACCATACAGTGGGTACATCAGTGTTTACATTCCTCTGTCACCACACAGTGAGTACATCAGTGTTTACATTCCTCTGTCACCACACAGTGAATACATCAGTGTTTACATTCCCCTGTCACCACACAGTGAATACATCAGTGTTTACATTCCTCTCTCACCACACAGTGAATATATCAGTGTTTAAATTCCTGTGTCACCACACAGCGAATACATCAGTGTTTACATTCCCCTGTCACCACACAGTGAATACATCAGTGTTTACATTCCTCTGTCACCACACAGTGAATACATCAGTGTTTACATTCCTCTGTCACCACACAGTGAATATATCAGTGTTTAAATTCCTGTGTCACCACACAGTGAATACATCAGTGTTTACATTCCCCTGTCACCACACAGTCAATACATCAGTGTTTACATTCCTCTTTCACCAAAAAGTGAACATATCAGTGTTTACATTCCTCTGTCACCACACAGTCAATACATCAGTGTTTACATTCCTCTGTCACCACACAGTGAACATATCAGTGTTTAAATTCCTGTCACCACACAGTGAATATATCAGTGTTTACATTCCCCTGTCACCACACAGTGAATATATCAGTGTTTACATTCCTGTCACCACACAGTCAATACATCAGTGTTTACATTCCTCTGTCACAACACAGCGAATACATCAGTGTTTACATTCATCTGTCACCACTCAGTGAATACATCAGTGTTTACATTCCTGTGTCACCACACAGTAAATACATCAGTGTTTACATTCCTGTGTCACCACACAGTGAATACATCAGTGTTTACATTCCTCTGTCACCACACAGTCAATACATCAGTGTTTACATTCCTCTGTCACCACACAGTGAATACATCAGTGTTTACATTCCTCTGTCACCACACAGTGAATACATCAGTGTTTACATTCCCCTGTCACCACACAGTCAATACATCAGTGTTTACATTCCCCTGTCACCACATTGTGAATATATCAATGTTTACATTCCACTGTCATCACACAGTGAATATATCAGTGTTTACATTCCCCTGTCACCACACAGTGAATACATCAGTGTTTACATTCCTCTGTCACCACACAGCGAATACATCAGTGTTTACATTCCTCTGTCACCACACAGTAAATACATCAGTGTTTACATTCCCCTGTCACCACACAGTCAATACATCAGTGTTTACATTCCCCTGTCACCACACAGTCAATACATCAGTGTTTACATTCCCCTGTCACCACATTGTGAATATATCAATGTTTACATTCCCCTGTCATCACACAGTGAATATATCAGTGTTTACATTCCTCTGTCACCACACAGTGAATATACCAGTGTTTACATTCCTCTGTCACCACACAGTGAATATATCAGTGTTTACATTCCCTGTCACCACACAGTCAATACATCAGTGTTTACATTCCCCTGTCACCACACAGTAAACATATCAGTGTTTAAATTCCTGTCACCACACAGTGAATATATCAGTGTTTACATTCCCCTGTCACAACCCAGTGAATATATCAGTGTTTACATTCCCCTGTCACAACCCAGTGAATATATCAGTGTTTACATTCCTCTGTCACCACACAGTGAATATATCATGTTTTACATTCCTCTGTCACCACACAGTGAATACATCAGTGTTTACATTCCTCTGTCACCACACAGTGAATATATCAGTGTTTACATTCCTCTGTCACCACACAGTGAATACATCAGTGTTTACATTCCCCTGTCACCACACAGTGAATACATCTGTGTTTACATTCCTCTGTCACCACACAGTGAATACATCAGTGTTTACATTCCTCTGTCATCACACAGTGAATACATCAGTGTTTACATTCCTGTCACCACACAGTGAATACATCAGAGTTTACATTCCCCTGTCACCACACAGGGAATACATCAGTGTTTACATT
>CM031620.1:11103173-11183173 GCA_018398815.1 Conus ventricosus | reverse complement strand
ATAGGTGGTAGGGGTTATCAAGAGTCACATCAAGAATTCTGAGAAGAGAATGTGCGTTACCAGTCCGCCAAACAAAGTGAAAAACCAAATTATAATCTAGCAGCGGGTTTCGACTCTTAGGTCTTCCACAAGCAAGGCATACACAACTGACAAACAAAAACAACAACAACAAACAGTAACGCAAGTATTTTTCCTCTTCCGGTTCAACTTCTTTTCGCTTTTTTTTTTTTCAAACAAGCTTTGGGATGTGGGCCCATATGAACGAACAAATTAAAGTCACTTTTTTTTCTAGTACAATACCCCATTATGTAGGCTCAAAATGCACTCAACACACAAACAATAAGACATGACAGACAGAGAGAGGAGCAAGACACACACACACACAGAGGGAAGAGAAAGAGGGAGAGAGAGGGGGAATAGATAGATGGGCAGACAGACAGACAGAGAGAGAGAGAGAGAGGGAGAGGGAGAGAAAGACAGAGACTAAAAGGGGTGGTGGGGGAGAGACAGACAGAGGCAGAGAGAGAGACAGTAAGAGACAGAGAGAAAAAGGTGGAAGAGGATGAAAGAGAGAGTGAGGGGCAGAAAACCTGAACCTACCTGATGCATGGTGAGAGACTGCACCTGGCGTTTGAGCACCATCATGCGACCCGTGGTGACCACAGAGCGCAGGTCAGGCACCACACTGTCGCTCAGCACCTCGTTGATCAGTCGATGGTTGCGCAGGTAACGGGCATGCGCCACGTGCTTCACCGAGAACCGTCGTCAGAGTCTGCTAACATATCATCTTCAATTTTCAGCTTTAATTTCAGTCTGTGAAAATAGCTCTGTACAGAGATATTCCATCCTAGTCTCACAGGCTTTTTGATTTATTTAAATCTACTAGGACCTCTGCAGACACACATGTACCTAAAATTCTCACTTTTTTCCTTTTTAATTTCCTTGCCATTTACATAAGACTGCAACTGCAAGATTTCAGTGTGTATTTTAGTTCATGTAGTTTCAAGTTATATTTGGACATCTTATTTCATATTCTCAGATTTATTTTAGTTTGTTATTTGGTCTCCAACCTAGTAGGAGGCACAAAATCATAACTTCAAGAAACTACGCACAGACTGAAAGCATGAAGTAGATATGGACAGGAAAACAACTCGGGGGGGGGGGGGGGGGGGGGGGGGGGGGGGGGGGGAGTTTTTTTTTAAAAAAGCTTTGGTAAACCATCCTAGACAACACAAACCCATTAACATCAATTCAAACCTGTAACTACTGAAAGTGGACAACTTTGGTGAACTCTAATTCACGCGAGTTTCACCTTAGAGGGGGAAAAAAAATGAAAAGTTGCTATCCAACCCAAAGAAATAATCACACTGTTCAATGTACATTAAGTACCTCAACATACATTTCGTCTATACATGACAAACACCACAAGGAAAGAACTCTAGCTTGTTCTCATCATTCTTTCTAGCTTGTTCTCATCAAAACTAATGGTAATTAAATCTTAAATAAATGTTTGCGAACGCCAAGAGAAACGTGGACAAACGAGTCACAAGACAAAACACAATGCATTTTGACCTCTTAGGTCTTCTTCAGGTAAGACACAAACAAACAGGACAATGAAAATGAACGAGTTTGTCACTTAGCTTGATCTCTTCAGTGCAAGGTAGGCCTACCTTTTGTCTTGCGACTTGTCTGTCCAGGTTTCTCTAGGGGTTCGCTAACATTTATCTAAGATTTGTTCAGATTTCCGTCTGCAGTCGTCTCACTTTGCAACTAGATCTAGTGGTAATCAGCCCCATTAGTGTCAATGTGGTAATCAGCCCCATTAGTGTCAATGTGGTAATCAGCCCCATTAGTGTCAATGTGGTAATCAGCCCATTAGTGTCAATGTGGTAATCAGCCCATTAGTGTCAATGTGGTAATCAGCCCATTAGTGTCAATGTGGTAATCAGCCCCATTAGTGTCAATGTGGTAATCAGCCCATTAGTGTCAATGTGGTAATCAGCCCCATTAGTGTCAATGTGGTAATCAGCCCCATTAGTGTCAATGCTCCCATGCCCTCATCCCAGCTCACAGCCACACTGAGGCTTATCCCACAGCAGTAGAGGAACAGCAATCCACTGAGAGTAGTCGATATCAAGTTGTACTGAAGTGACCTACAGGAGACATGCACCGCAGCCCAGTCATTTCAGTTGTGTTCACTTGTGCCTGTTCTAACACACGCACGGCACCACCTACTATGCCCCTTAACCACACTCACAGAGTCAAGCTTTGTCACTCCCATGGTACACAATGTGATACATATGATCCCAGTCAACACCCCCCCCCCTCCCATCCCTTTATTTTGCTCTCACTCTGCGATATTCAACCATCCCTTCCTACGTGTGATAAGGAGAAAGCGCTTGAATTCTTAAGTTAATGAACCATCCCTTTCTATGCGCGATAAGGAGAAAGCGCTTGAATTCTTAAGTTAATGCCTTTCAGGGCTGTGACATGGGGTTTGTGTCACCATTTTGGCTCTAAGCACTCTATCTTAACCCTCTTGTATTCAGATTCTCTGAGGCCAAATTCCCCTAGTTTTCAGATTTTTTTGGTGAATTTAGCCTTAAAATGGGTATGTATGGTTCATGCTTCACCACAACCAAGAATAAACCTCTAGAGCTACGAAATTCCGCATGTATGGTCACAAGGCTTTGTTCTATACTGTGAGCAAGATTTTGTGTGTCACGAGGTGAAAGGTCGTGTCACCGTCACCAAAATGTCACCCAATGTGTCACATGCGATGGTGACAATTCTAATACAGCACACCAACATCCAGTTATCCCATGCACATGCATGTTAGTGTTGTAAAATGAAAGCTGTGGCCTAAGTGAGATGATCTGTCTTCTGTCCGCCTGTTCAGTCCCCACAGGTAATCCACAGAATGTCACACACAACTAGTGTCAATTGTCACTACTGAATAGTTACTGTAGATTCAAGCACAGTTCCTCATTGTTTTTCTGTCACTGTTCTAAGCACCGTATACATGTCCATATGTATTTACACAATGTATAGCTGTGAAGAAATTGAGTAGAGTGTCACTGCCAAGTGTCATCAAAGCACTGTCACCATAAACTACAGGTAAGCATATATACACGTACACACAGAGAGACTAGCAAACTGCCCTACTGTTGAGCCACTTTCTGCGCATGGCAGTCATGGAAACAGTCATTCTTATGAAAGTATAGAGGCACCTGGCAGAAAGAACACATATATGACGTTTCTACGCGTCATCCCTTAGTTGTCATATGGAATAATCAGTACAGAGACAGCCCGCATTTCGTCAGGTGTTGTGTCGAACCAGAGGGGGTCAGGTGTGCCTTAGCTGCTTGTCTTTGTTGAGCGTATCTGTTAGTTTCTTCTGCTACTAGTTGGAAAAATGTGAGAGGTACAAAAAAGAAATAATCTAGTGCGGTGGCAGTGTTCGGCAGTGAGTGCGCTGGGCCTGTCGGCTGTTGGAATGCGACCACATGGGCAGGATGTGTAGCCGGTCGCCATTGTTTTGCAGAACGGCGAGTAGCACGTTGTACTGAGGGTCGCTTTCACCATTTTCCTCTCCTTCATTGGTGCGATTTCAACATAATTCTCTTCTCCTAACTCTCCATTTTCATACTTCTCAATTTCTTGCATAATTTGATCCCACTCCTCCGCTGAATACTCAGGAATATCATCAAACTCGCTGTTGTTAGCAGACGACGCCATTGTGAAAATCGGTCAGTCTCACGCACAACTCTTCGCTTGCAGTTTCTCCTCTTTCTTAGTGAATGGAAGTGGTGCCAGTATTCCAAAAATAGTGCTGCCACATTACTGGGTTATAGTGGGAAATCCCCAACAACTTTTAGTGGCTCTCCGAGTATTTTCACGGAGTCAGCACGTGATGGAAAAGTACCATACACAGGCGGCGGGCAGCTCTGGTCTGCGCCCGTTACGAAATCTAGCGCGCTGTCTCAGCGCTCCTGTCTGCGCCGTTATGAATACAAGATGGTTAAGATGTCTGACACCGATGATGAAGAATAATATGCCAAGAATCCATATACATGGACAAGTGATGTCCATGAAAATAAAGACCCTTAGAAGAGAATACTGCAACCTATTTTACCTTGCAATTCATATGATCTATAACTGTTTCTTTCTTTTAATTCGAAAATGGAAAACTGGTTTAGTTATCATGTTCGTTTGTGTTATTTGTAATTTTAAAAAAAGAAAACTAAAAAAAAAAAAATCGTTGTGAAGGTTTGTTGGAATAAGCTGCAAACACAGCCAACATCAACTCAAGGTCTCCATGATCAGCTCAACTCAAGTAATTTTTATAATTGTTGACTTTGCTGACATGAGAGAGTTGAATGTTAGATGCAAGCTGTAGTTTCAATCTTTAGTCACTCACACTTCCTAAAGGCCACCAACTTGTAACAATGCAGAACAAACCCCCCAGAGAGATCGCAGACAAGAGATGACGCATATAAAAGCAAGTAATGCACATCTCTCTCATGTGTGTTTTATGAAAGCATCAGTGAGTGAGCATGTTCATGTCAGTGTAAAAGTACGTAGCATGTGTGTGCAGGCAGACAATACACATAAGAGGTCCATCATCTTTTTTCTCACAGTTTGCACCTGGAGATACAGGTATCTAAACGCACTGCTGTAATGGGTAGGTTCCATGTGATGGTCAATTCCTCAGTGATACTCACCTTCATCATCTTCTGCAGGTGGATGCTGATTCTTGGCATCTCCAATTTTGACTCTGAAAAAAAGAATTTGACTAAGCATAATCTGAATTAATTTCAGAAAAAATCTTTAAAATTTTTGTGGGGAAGGGGGAGGGGGGGGGGGGGGGGGGGTGCTGTCTCAAATTTCTATGGCCATTTAGTATAATTCTTCTCAAACCAAGCGGAACATACCACTCCCAGTCCCTAGGAGTTTATCAACAGTCTCCATACATGTCTAACAACATCAGGGGTGGGACTCTCCATAAAGGAAAAAAGAGGAAACAGTCTAGGGGGGTCCGGGGGCATGCCCCCCCGGAAAATTTTGGGTTGCCACATTCAATTCTGTGCAATCTGGTGCATTTTGAGACTGAAATTAAACACATTTTAAAGGAAAAAAGCCAATATTGTTGTTTTTTTTTTTTTTTCTAAATTGGAAATGAAATGAGGCAGGGAACAGTAAACAATAAACAGTAAACAAGTGGGGTAACGTTTGCTCCCATAAGAAAACCTGACACAGAGTACTTTTATTCAAGACTGGCACAGCCTTTTAAACTTGAATAAAGTCAGACAAATACATAGACGAACAATCTAATAGTGGGGGGAAATAACAAGTGCAGTCCAACAACTGAACTGTCCTCACAATAATGACTTGGCAAAGATTTGGACTTAAGGAGGAGGGGGGGGCAGTTCGAAGATGGATAAACTGGGAACATGAAATTAGAAAAATATATTACAGATATGAAAACTTCACTAGCTGCACAAGGGAACCATTGCAATCCCTTTTGAAGGCAGATATATTTGTATAAAAAAGGCAAATATATCTGCCTTCAAAAGGGATTGCGATGGTTCCCTTGTACAGCTAGTGAAGAGTTTTCATATCTGTAATATATTTTCTTAATTTCATGTTACCAGTTTCTCCATCTTCAAACTGCCCCCTCCTTAAGTCCAAATCTTTGACAAGTCATTATTATGAGGACAGTTCAGTTGTTGGCCTGCGCTTGGTTTTTTCCCCCACTATTAGATTGTTTGTCTATGTATTTGTCTGACTTTATTCAAGTTTAAAAGGCTGTGCCAGTCTTGAATAAAAGTTACTCTGTGTCAAGTTTTCTTATAGGAGCAAACGTTACCCCATTTGTTTTACCTTTTTTCTTTTTTCTTTTTTTTAACACAAAAAGCTATAAAAATCAACTATACTAATACTTACTCTTTCACAACTTGGACCAAGTGTAGACGAGAGGAGTTCCTTTTCAACCTAATGGCACACAAAATTAATGCAAGATGTCCAGCTCCCAAGTGTGGAGCTAGACATCTTGCATTAATTTTGTCCGCTGATCCAGAGCTGTCTTGTGCTTGTTGCTTTTAATGTGATCCACCAAAGCAACTTTTCCGCGTGAACTGTAATTTATTTGCACTCGGCAAAGATTGCAGTAAGCAAGGCCACAGGCATTAAATTTGGCTAATAACTGGCCTATCACTTCATCATCATCCACCTTACTCTCCAACCAGTCCCACTTCCACTTGTTTTTCAAAGAACTGTCGCAGGAAACATTTTCTCCGCGTGAAACGACGTCTCTTCGACATGTCGCCATTTTGAAGATCGCAAAACCGGAAGGAGAAAGTTACCAAGTTAACTGCGAATCGAAGCCGTTTAAGAATGTCGAACAGTTTGTGGATAAATGACACCCGATGTTTTTGAAGACATGAATGAGAATCACAGATCGCTTCCGCGGAACTGACACGCTGTTACGCGGAACGAACAAGGATCTACCGCGGAAATCCGCGGAAAAGTCCCACCCCTGAACATAGAAAACAGTCGTGTCACTATGACAAAGGCACCAATGCATATAAAGCGCATCTACAGCTTCTAGTTATTACCTCTCCCCTTAAATCATTTACACACTGCCCTCATAGACATACCATGCATACAGACTGGCCGATACAAGAAAGGGAGGTCATTCTTACAGACTGTCTGGATGTGCTGGCAGTTTTGTCCCCTTTGGGGGCTGGTTCATCTTCCTCCATGGCAGCTTCCTTTTCACGCTCCGCTGCACAGCACAAGTCAGAAGTCCCTTCATGAATTCTTTTTGATTCAATTTCATGTCCTGTCGCACAGCACAAGTCAGACAACACAAGTGGCCTGAATGCTTCACTGGGTACAAGTTAGAAGTAAGTGATGGTGAATTCATGTTCTGTGGTAGGGAAGTTCTCAAATGATTCATGGGGAAAAAAAGAAGAGGAGTTCACTTGATCCTTCATGTCGTTAACTTGCTCTACTTTCACGCCTCAGTTGTCCTGCAAGAAACATGCCAAAAACTGTCAAAGGCAAAATCCATTTTCCTCCCTCCTGCATGGAAGAGCTCTCACTGTGGCAAGAACAGGCAACTCCCCTACTCCCCAGAGGAGAAAAAACTTGAATCTTCACTACAAGAGAAGGCATGAAGGGCCCAAGGATTTGACATTAGACTGCAATCAACCAATTGCTTATAATGACAATGATCATCTGCCACTGCACAGAAAGACCAAATGGCCACAGGTTGACATCTCAACACATAAACCCTATTTCCTTGACATTTTCAGCTACAAGAATCTACGGCCTTTTCTGACATCCAGCAGCCATTGATTTGGCACTTTCATTTCACTTTTTCATCTCATTTTCTACTCCCAGAGCCACCAGTTTGCAAAAATTCCCTGCTTAATAACATCTTCATTGGGGTTGTTTTTGTTTTGGAAGGCCAACAAAATGACTGCAGCATGAAACACTGGATGCACAAAGTCTGAAGGGCAGGCAATTCTGGACGACTTTAGTCTTTCTATCCCAATCATAGTGGTCCCGTTGGACTCTCAGTTGTTTACAAGCAAAATCGTCAGAATTCTGTGCATTCAAAGTGCAGACCCCTCTCAAATTTGGTGTGTGGTAACAATGCACACACACACACACACACACACACACACACACACACACACACACACAATCTGTTGGCAGGATATTTTCTTTTTGCTGACTGATATATGGTGCCAGCACTGTTACAAAGCATACAAAATTCCAGGTTCTGGCCTAACCACTGGTGCCTATGAAGCCCCCCAAAGACCTCCTCCCTTTAACCCTCTTGTACTCAGTTTCTCTGACTGCAAACTTCCCCTAGATTTCAGATTCTTTTACAGGTTTCAGCCTAAAAATGGGTATGTGTGATTATTAACTTATGGGGAATGTATGTGAACCGCTAGGAGAAAGAAAATTGGCAGACAGTTTCAGAAGAGCATGCACTTCACTTTGAACTCTATTTTGTCTGTCTTAGAGATATAGGTCGTGTCACTGTCACCAAATTGTCACCAGACACGTGACATTTTATGATGACAATCAAGTTTACAGCATGCAAGCATGGGCAGTCACCATGCTGATGCAGGCTGTTAGTGTAAGATGAAACCTGAGGCCTACCTGACGTAAACCATCTGCTGCCTGGCAGTACAGGTCCCACTGGTTGTCCCACCAATGTCATACAAAACTTGTTACATGTCACACACAATACTACAAAAGAGGGTCAGGTGCGCCCTTTGCAGCTTGTTTTTGTCTTGTATACAGGGCTGCCTACCCCCTTCCGCCTCTTTCAGGGACATACTTTTTCAAAACCAGGGACACTGACTGATTTCCAGGGACACATGCAGCCGTAGCACATATCACAACCACATCAACATTAAAGTGAAAGCTTACCTTTATTTACACTGTGTACAACTTCTACAATGCTACTTTGCTTCTAGCGCACTGAAACTTCTTTGCGATGTCCGAGTCAGGATAAATCAATTTAACACATCTGTTTAGCTTGTCCAGCGCAGCCATCGGCAAATTCATTTCAGCTGCAAGGTCAACCATCATCGTTTCAGCTCTTACATGGGTGAAATCTGGGAAAATTGAAAATCCTGAAAGGTGGGGGTCCAGAAGGCCCCCTGGCGGGGTCAAGGGGCAGAGCCCCTTGTCGGGGGTCAGGGGGCGAAGCCCCCTGAAGCTGAAGCATTTTTACATTTTCGTTATTAAAATCAGACCATTTTGAGGTACTTTCAGCATGTTGTTATAAGTGAAATAAGACTAATGTTGTGTCCCAGAGTAACTTATGCTGCCCCCCCCCCCCCCCCCCCCCCCCAAAAAAAAAAAAAAAAAAAAAGAAAAGAAAACTTGTGAATCATAAAAAATAATAAAAATCACTAAACCAGCATAATTTTGTATGTTATGCAGAATTTACTTACAGACTGGTGCATTACTTGTCCAAGGAATGTATTCAGCATTATCCAGCAGCAGCAGGTGTCCAGATGTTCATCACTGAGCAGTTACAAAATTGAAAAAGCCCACTATCCAAAAAACAAACAAACCCACAGGTGTTCAAATAATCTTTACAACGCAGATGTCCAAGAACAGTATTCTTATAGCCCACACGATCACATTCATGAAGGAGTCCATACAGCACATATTAACACAAAACCTTGCAGAAAGTGTCCAAGCCCAGATGCTCAAGCAAGGTATCCTGGAAGTCTATACATTCATATGTCCAATGTAGTATACACAGCTCACAAGTCTTTGAAGCATGTGTCCTCTTATACCTACTTAAAAAACTTTCTAATGGTGCTCTGAACACAAGCCTTCCTTTTCAGGAGCATCCGTCTATGTTCATCTAGCACACTATTTTGACAACCCCTCCCCCCCCCCAAAAAAAAAAAAACAACAAAAAACCCACAATAAAAGCCGACCACCCACTCCTATTCTAAAAACTGTGTGTGTGTGTGTGTGTGTGTGTGTGTGTGTGTGTGTGTGTGTGTGTGTGTGTGTGTGTGTGTGAGAGAGAGAGAGAGAGAGAGAGAGAGAGAGAGAGAGAGAGAGAGAGAGAGAGAGAGAGAGAGAGAAAGATTGATTGATTGATTGATTGATCTTTAATTCCCAAGGATGAAGATTTTAGGCCAAAGCCTAGTCTTACAATCTGTCCTTGTCAAGCATACATTACTTCAGCACATATCATTCATACAGACAATTCAACATAGCAACATGATGAGAGAGAGAGAGAGAGAGAGAGAGAGAGAGAGAGAGAGCGTTGCCTACCTTTGCATTTTCCTGGTGTTTCTTGTATTTGACATGCTTTTTGAGTGCCGTTATGCCAGAGCTTCCATACTTGATGTCCTGCAAGCAGACGATGCACCGGGCAACGCCAGCAGCTGTGGTTTTGCTGCACCAAGTCAGAAATGTGTCGCCCTTTCCCATTTCGCCATCATTGTCCGGACCTTTTGTCAGCCATCGCCAAGACCATTTGTTGGGGACAGAAGCATCGATCAGCGACGTGTCTTCATTCACAGCCACAAACGGCATTGTGCTCAAAGAAGAGAATGAAGTGCCGCAGATTCAGACTAGATCTAGGTAGACGGGATCGTTCCGACGTGAAGAAGATCGTTGCGACGTGAACACGCTGTAGGCTATCGTGAAAATGGCGCAAATCGGAAGACAAGTTTTGCAACAACTTGGACGGCGCATGCGCGAGTTGTTCAAGAACGCAGCTTCACCGAAAACTACCCAAAAAAGGAAAATCGACCACAATGAACACCGATGACCGGATTTCCGGACAAACGACCAATACGAAATCCGGATTCCGGATTTTCCGGACGTGTGGTTTCACCCATGCTCTTATGACGTCAAAAGTTTCCTGACTGGTTGACGTCTGAGTGCGCTGAAAGAATCCGCTAATGTTACAAGATTTCTCGCTCTCACAGATTTTTGTGTTCTTCTTGTGCATTTCTGTGGCGACATGACGGGTTATTTCATCCCTACCTCCAGATCCGATGGAGAACTCACACGCACAAATTTCACAAGACGCGTAAAGTCTCGATCTTGCCACGCTTGATGAACGGCCAGGTTTCCGTATATTTTGACAGGAATGTCTGCCGACGTTTCTTCTTCTTGAGAGAAGCCCCATAGTCGAGATCGCCGTCGGCATTTTTACGCTTTCCGTGTTTCGCGTCCATTTTTCTCGCTTTCAAAACTCGGGAAGACGGTGTATGCACATGCGCACTGGTCAGTTCGGCAATGTTCGGGTCTTTCCGACGGATTTGGTCAGGATGGCCACGACCGAAGTCGGTCAGTCGGTGATCAGCTGACGAACTCGACTTCGTTGTTGTTGTTGTTGTTGTTGTCGTTTTCTCCCGAATTTTTTTTTCGCGGGACATACAATAAAAAAGTGGATTCCTGGGACAGGCTGCATTTCATTATTTCGGGGGACAAATACGGATACTCCGGGACGGTAGGCAGCCATGTGTATACCTGTTTCTTTCATCAGTAGCAGTCTTAAAAAACAAAGAGGAACAATCAAAACGAAAAAAACAAGTGGTGTAGCAGTGTCAGGTAACGAGTGAGCCGGCCAGTGGGTTCCTGAAACTGATGCACCCCTGCTGTGCCGTGTGTCGCGGGCCGCCATTTTGTCTGAAGCGCTGCCAGTGGAACATTGTATTCGGGTTGCTTTGCACTTCACCGTCTTCTTCAACACTACTACCTACTTCTATATCACTTTCATTCTCCATTTTTCTTTCAAATGTCTCCACTTCTACAATAATTTTATCTAAATCCTCTTGCGAGTGGTCGACCATCTCGTCGTCGTTCGTAGCAGACGCGAAAGCCGCCATTGTGAAAGTCGGTCGGTTTCATTCACAAACTTACTCGCTGTGTTTGCCCCTTTTCTCAATGAACACGCGTGGTTCCATCACCCCAAAATAGTGCCAACACATGATTGGACCATGCCTGAGTCTTCCTAGTTACTGTCTGTGACTCTGCGTGTCTACACACGTGATAACTGCGTGATGGAAAATTCCTACGGACAGATCCCAGTAGCTCCCGGTACGGGAAGAACAGGCGCCTGAAGTTAACTCCCGGATTCTCCGTTGCAAGTATAAGAGGGTTAAAGGCTTGCTGTTTGATTTGTTTTCTGGAGCTGTGTTCATTCTGTCAGTGCTAGATACACCTCTCAATGAAGACTTTAGGACCCAACTTCTCATGATAGCCGAGTCACCAGTGCTAGATACACCTCTCAATGAAGACTTTAGGACCCAACTTCTCATGATAGCCGAGTCACCAGTGCTAGATACACCTCTCAATGAAGACTTTAGGACCCAACTTCTCATGATAGCAGAGAGTCACCAGTGCTAGATACACCTCTCAATGAAGACTTTAGGACCCAACTTCTCATGATAGCCAGGAGTCACCAGTGCTAGATACACCTCTCAATGAAGACTTTAGGACCCAACTTCTCATGATAGCCAGGAGTCACCAGTGCTAGATACACCTCTCAATGAAGACTTTAGGACCCAACTTCTCATGATTGCCGAGTCACCAGTGCTAGATACACCTCTCAATGAAGACTTTAGGACCCAACTTCTCATGATAGCTAAGAGTCACCAGTGCTAGATACACCTCTCAATGAAGACTTTAGGACCCAACTTCTCATGATAGCAGAGAGTCACCAGTGCTAGATACACCTCTCAATGAAGACTTTAGGACCCAACTTCTCATGATAGCAGAGAGTCACCAGTGCTAGATACACCTCTCAATGAAGACTTTAGGACCCAGCTTCTCATGATAGCTAAGAGTCACCAGTGCTAGATGCACCTCTCAATGAAGACTTTAGGACCCAACTTCTCATGATAGCTAAGAGTCACCAGTGCTAGACACACCTCTCAAGGAAGACTTTAGGACCCAACTTCTCATGATAGCCAGGAGTCACCAGTGCTAGATACACCTCTCAATGAAGACTTTAGGACCCAACTTCTCATGATAGCCAGGAGTCACCAGTGCTAGATACACCTCTCAATGAAGACTTTAGGACCCAACTTCTCATGATAGCTAAGAGTCATCGTGCTAGATACACCTCTCAATGAAGACTTTAGGACCCAACTTCTCATGATAGCCAAGAGTCACCAGTGCTAGATACACCTCTCAATGAAGACTTTAGGACCCAACTTCTCATGATAGCTGAGAGTCACCAGTGCTACATACACCTCTCCATGAAGACTTTAGGAAATCCAACCAACACAGCTCAGCCTGCACTGTGGACCTGGCTGACCCAGTGTGCGAAGCAGCATTCTGTTGACCTGTGGGTCCCAGGGTCAATCCCCAGCTGAGACAGCCAGGTCTGAGGTTCTCTATTCACAGTCAACATACACGCAGTCTCTAACCTCGTCTGTTAAGTGTGAACACATGCATAAAAAAATGCGTGTCTTGCGACATTGTACTCGCACACTACTGCTGAAGAGGAAAGCACACATTTTAATGGTGAGACTTTTAACAGAAAGTTTTACATGATCACATTCGCTGACCTTTCACCAATGGTGAACTTTGTTTTAACCCAGGAATAAAGACCAAAAAAACCCCACATGAAATCATGAACTTCGTTTTAACCCAGGAATGAAAAATGAAATACAGAACTGTCAAAAAAAAAGGTGGGGGGTGTGGGGGTGGGGCAGGGAGGAGGCACAAGGAGAGGGGGATTCAGAAGAGCAAAGACCTCAGACAAGACCCAACAGTCCTCTTCAACTTGGCTCCGCCCTCTGGTCTGGATCCATTCCTAAATTCCACAGGCTGGTCCCTGGCCACATGCCATCTTCCCTCCATGTGTCCTTAACTCTTTCATCCCTACAACCCGGTTTGCAGAAATCCTACCCTTCCTTTCTACAGCCTGGAAAACTGGGCAGCTCAAAATCCCTCCTTTCCTTTCTGCAGCCTGGAAAATCGGTTCTCGCGGTAAGCGCTTTGAACTTCGCGCGAGTCGCGTCATCGGTACACATCATGACCGGGTTGCTCGCGCGGCAGTGTTTATGAACGGAATGGATGCCAGACGGCCCCTACAGCGTGGGAAAGTGGTCGCAGCTCTATTCTGGCCGGCTTGCTACTGCATACGTGCCAGTTTTCATTTACACTTCTTTTTTTTTCTCTCTAAATCCAGGAATGAAGGGAATACTCGTATTATAAGAATCTAGGAACAAGAGGAAGCAATGGTTCATAGAAATGTCGGAATGAAAGAGCTAACCTCAGTTCAGTAGTGTCTTCCTGCTCTTGCCAACAGACAGACAGACAGACAAACCATTCAACAGACGGGCGTCAAAACATAACCCTGTCGGCGGAGGCAATAAACCCCACAAACATCAAAAAACCACCTCCAACCAACCAACCAGAAACACTAGCACTGGAGAACCCACCTTTTCCTTTGGCGGCGGCCCAGGCCTGATAGGCAGGGGAGTTGTGGTAGGCCTTCATGGCTTCATTGTACGCCGCCTGCCACACAACACACCTTTCGCTTTACAGCCACAGTCATAACACTAGTATGTACGTCATTGTACGCCGCCTACCACACAACACACCTTTCACTCTACAGCCCAAATCATAACACTAGTCCGTACGTCATTGTACGCCACCTGCCACACAACACACCTTTCACTTTACAGCCACAGTCATAACACTAGTATGTACGTCATTGTACGCCGCCTGCCACACAACACACCTTTCACTTTACAGCCCAAATCATAACACTAGTACGTACGTCATTGTACGCCGCCTGCCACACAACACACCTTTCACTTTACAGCCCAAATCATAACACTAGTACGTACGTCATTGTACGCCGCCTGCCACACAACACACCTTTCACTCTACAGCCCAAATCATAACACTAGTACATACGTCATTGTACGCCGCCTGCCACACAACACACCTTTCACTCTACAGCCCAAATCATAACACTAGTACGTACATCATTGTACGCCGCCTGCCACACAACACACCTTTCACTTTACAGCCAAAGTCATAACACTAGTATGTACGTCATTGTACGCCGCCTGCCACACAACACACCTTTCACTTTACAGCCAAAATCATAACACTAGTACCTTAACTATCCATCTGCCAATTTCACCATCGTGCACACAGAAATCATTGGGCTCTATTCCACAACTCAAGGAGTCTGCCTACTCTCCCTTGAAGTTCTCAACATGGTACAAACATTGCTTCTGATCAATAATCCCTAAACCACCTGCAAACTCGCTACAGGCATGGATATCAGAGGGATAAACAGAAATCATTAAAGATCAGGGAACGAACAGCTACAGGATATAAGACAAATCCTTTTCAATATGATCTGCGAGTATGAGAGTGATGGATCTCATACGACATAAGTACAAAGTCCCGATTACTGGCCAGAGACTAGTGCTTTCATAAACGCTTTGCGTGTGCCTTACCTAAGCACAGCAATTGATAAATAAAACAAAATGACAGCTAAAAAAACAAAAACAAACACAAAAAAAGGAACAAAGATAGAAGCCAGAAGAAAAAGAACGGTCCCTACATACCTTTTCCACCTCATACTCCTCCGTGTACTCCTGTTTCTCAGAGTCAGGCAGGTCGCGCCACATCTGACCGATGATCTTGCCGATCTCCCAGAGTTTGAGGTCCGGGTTCTGAGCCTTCACCTGCTCCCATACCTGTGCAGGGACAAGAGAGGAGCGCCCATCACCTGCTAAGGCTAGTCAGTTCAGTCATACCTGTGCAGGGACAAGACAGGAGCGCCCGTCACCTGCTAAGGCTAGTCAGTTCAGTCATACCTGTGCAGGGACAAGAGAGGAGCGCCCATCACCTGCTAAGGCTAGTCAGTTCAGTCATACCTGTGCAGGGACAAGACAGGAGCGCCCGTCACCTGCTAAGGCTAGTCAGTTCAGTCATACCTGTGCAGGGACAAGACAGGAGCGCCCGTCACCTGCTAAGGCTAGTCAGTTCAGTCATACCTGTGCAGGGACAAGAGAGGAGCGCCCATCACCTGCTAAGGCTAGTCAGTTCAGTCATACCTGTGCAGGGACAAGACAGGAGCGCCCGTCACCTGCTAAGGCTAGTCAGTTCAGTCATACCTGTGCAGGGACAAGAGAGGAGCGCCCGTCACCTGCTAAGGCTAGTCAGTTCAGTCATACCTGTGCAGGGACAAGAGAGGAGCGCCCATCACCTGCTAAGGCTAGTCAGTTCAGTCTTCCTCTTTCCGGCCCAGTCCACTATACAGGGCCTTTTCAGGCTCATACAGGAAAACAACAACAAAAATCGGAAAAAAAAACACTAGCCGACAGTCATGAGCCTGAAACACTTGCAGAGTCATGTTTTCAGGATTTGAGAATCTTCCCCGTCAACCCAGTAGTTAGTGGGTTGGGTTGCGCCTTCTGTAATGCTGTGCCCCAGACACAGAGAAACCTCAACAGTTCAGTTCACTACTCATTTGGAGGCACCTTAAAGACTAGTATCAAGAGAAATGGGTTCCAAAACACAAAAAGTCTTCAATTTCATGTAAATTGCAGTGAGAGTAGAAGGCACCATGAATTAGCTATCAGAATTATTTTTCATAATGGCTGGCATATTCTGGAAACATCTTTTTTTTGTTGTTCCTTATCATTTTTTCCCATGAAAATTATCTTCAGCTAAAGAACTGTCATATGAAGATGGTTCTCATTCGAGCATAAGAATAACTGCCAAAAAATGACAACTTGGGAATAAAAACATCAAATGTGAAAATGTTACACACACAAACTGGTGGACAGATAGTTGTAAATACACTGTACCATGCTTTCTTTATCACCATCATTTCAGCACAAGGACACCCCCCACTCCCTCCAAATAAACCATCCTTCTCGATTAAATAAAAGATCAAAATACATCAGAAGAAATTATCAGAAAAACAAATCTTCTACAGATATCTCTTTCAAACACAAATACACACAAACTCACACCCACACATTTGTACACACATACACATCCAAATGTGCGCATGCGCGCACACACGCACACACACACACACACACACACACACACATACACAGAGCATCAACACATATAACATCTGGCTTGTATAAAACCCACATAATCAATACAAACCCAAAATGTAAGCATCTTAAAAATGGGTGACAAACAACATTCATATTATGTAGGTGTGATTATGAGAAGATGGGAGTGTAGGGGGTAAGATAAAATAATGTTGCTTATAGCCCAGCCGACCGCAAAGGGCCACATCAGGGCTGTAGTGTAGGGGGTAAGCAGGGATGGAAAGGAAGGATGCTACAAGAATGAAGTTGTTGAACTCAAAGACATTATATCACTTATAAGCAAATCAAACAAAACCAACCAACCAATAAAAAAAAAAGAAAAAACCAGAGAACTTCATATTTTACATCTTCATCTCAAAATTCATCACCAAGTCTGCCACGAGACAAGAACTATATCCAGTCCCTTTTGACCAAAAGATTGTCAAAATTCATCACCAAGTCTGCCACGAGACAAGAACTATATCCAGTCCCTTTTGACCAAAACATTATCAAAATTCATCACCAAGTCTGCCACGCGACAAGAACTATATCCAGTCCCTTTTGACCAAAACATTATCAAAATTCATCACCAAGTCTGCCACAAGACAAGAACTATATCCAGTCCCTTTTGACCAAAACATTATCAAAAATCAAAGACCTCCAGCAAGAGAAAATTCTCTCTCTTAGAAATGGATGACATAAACTGAAAGATCACCGTTTCTTCAAGGGATTTTCCCTGGTCTTCCCAAATCAGGCTGTGCAGGTTACACACTGGTCCAAGACACTTCACATATACCCTAATCTCTTAAAGGGCGAGGAGACTGCATGGTGCATACCATGCAGTAACCACCCAGCATTAAACATTTTCTTACCAAGTGATTGAAGTTTAACATTTCACTGCAGATTTATTGAACACCTTACTTTCACGGATTCAGATTTCCATCTCATATGATCTGGAGTTTTTAATACAGGAAACTGATATTTTCACATATTCATATGTTTGCTGGACTTCAAAAACGGTTGGCTGGTTAGTTACTGAACATGGCGTGATTTTGAAGCACAATTTGTCAATAGTTCTGGTTTCTTTTTCCTTTAATTGCTCGCAGCCCTCATTTGGTCTCCATGGCCGGCTGGGCAATCAACGACATGACAATGACCTTGTCAACCCCTCACCCCTACCTCACGCTCCATACCTCCACCTCCCTCTCTACCCCTTTCTTTCCTAACTCTGTGGAACACCTCAGTAAACATCCACTTGACAATCTTTAAAAAAAAAAAAAAAAATCTTTAGACAGATGGCGTTTTCGTTCATCAAGGTGTCAGTTCTAACGTTATTAATGGGATGTGGCACTAAAACTGCCAATGTAACAAATAGAAATGATACAAACACTTTTGGGATGAGGAGGAAAGGGGCAGAGTGACAGGGTGTAGAGGGATGACTGAGAGAGAGGGCAATTCAGAAACAGACAGACAGACAGAGAAACAGACAGAAAGACAAGAGACACATTGAGACAGAAACAGACAGACAGACAGAGAAACAGACAGAAAGACAAGAGACACATTGAGACAGAAACAGACAAGCAGGCAGAAAAGATAAAAAAGAATCAAAAGTTAAGGGAAAAAAATCAAAGAAACAGAGAGAGGAGCAGGACAGACAGTCAGGGACAGCAGGGGGGACAGACAGACAGTCAGGGACAGCAGGGGGACAGACAGACAGGGACAGCAGGGGGGACAGACAGACAGTCAGGGACAGCAGGGGGGACAGACAAAAAGGAGCGACAGCGAGCGTGGGAAGAAAACACAACCACAAATGCTATGTGAATGTTCATTGATGCAAACCATTGTCTTTTCAGTGTAAAAAAAAATCAAACAAAGGAGAGATGGTGAGAGACAGACAGGCAGTCTGACTACAGGAAAGGGTGCCAAACCAAGGGACAGGGAAGGAAAGAAAAGGAGGAGGAGTGAAAAAGAATAGGAAGAAAATGGTAATAATAATGAGAAATAGTTAACAGAAAAAAACACCCTAATAAATAAATAAATAAAAATAACAATAATGAAATAAAAATATGAAAAAGAAGACTCATGCAGCAGATAAATGGTAATTCTGCATACATACAAACCAGTCTTCAGTTTTAAACACCATAACAAACATATAACAACAAAAATATATCATACAAAAGCAAAACAATGAGCAAAGCACAAAATGCGCAACATCGCAAATTTAGCAAAGTAGAATGACAAAAACAAAGCATCCAGCTGTGCCCTTGCTTCCTGAGGTAGTAGGACTTTGTATCAAACAGGCTTTCTTTGTTTGCTCAGATCAAATGATGAACACACCTTCTCTGTTAGTAGCATCCTTTTTTTGCATTTGAAATTTTCGTTTTTAATTTTCGTTTTTTGCGTACGCAGGCCGATACTCTTGCGGACACTCCCTGTATAGACTGGCAAGGATTAATCCCATCTACCCAATAAAGGGAGTGGAGTTTTGTGTGTATGACCGTTTTTTTATCCTGCCATTAAGGCAGCCATACTCCAACTTCAGGGAAGGTGCATACTATGTGTAACGTGTCATCCATACCAACGGCCAAACTGGCTTTCTCTTCTGAAAGTTGGTGGTGGAATTTTACGTGTGTGCAAGATGTAATGCGTGTGTTCAAACACGGAACCTCAGTTTATAGTCTCATTCGAAGGACTGTAAGGAAAATAACCAATGTTAACTCAGGGGGGAAAATCCGCCAGTAATGAAACGGCCCGGCAGAGATTCAAACCCGAAACCCCAGGATCACTAAGATTACGAGTCCGGTGCTCTAACACTGAGCTATTCCAGGCCCCATTTGAAATAATAATGAGGAAAAACAAAAACAAAAAAAACCCTCCCATTTATTGATTTGCTAACACGGTTTGCCAGCATACTCAAGGAAGTACTACAACTAGGTAATCAAAGAGTTTGTTCAAAAAACATGGGAACATTTCAGATGAAGTTTTCTCTTCAGAAAACAAACAACAAACCAAAACAAATAATGAAACTATTAATGCAAAATACGAGACATGAAGTATAAAAAATGTTAGAATTTCTTTTTTTTTTAAAAACAATTAATTTAAAAAAAACATAAAAGAAAACTTTTAAGTTGGTCATTATCTTTCAAAAGAACAAACTTTTCAACTTTTTCCACCTCACAAACAAAACCTACCTTTCTGTGGGAAACCATCAAATGAATCTATTGAGTAGAAATGGTTTGTACTGGAAAACAAAAAGTGCGTCTTCACACCAAGAGGGCAGGAAAATGAATGATGGGACTTACCACTGCAACTGAGCATCAACATTTGAACTAACACTCATAATCAACGAGTGACTTTCAAATTAATTATAAAGGTTTCCAACCATAAAATGCAAAAATCATCACCAATAACCATGGTACACTTGTACACTACACATTTGGAATTTTCCTTTCAAACTTAATATAGTAACTGTGTGTTTCTGTTTGGAATGTTATTTCAAACTTTTACCCACGGCTTTTGTAAATCACTACCACTAAACAACTGAACACTTGCATGTTTATTCCAAAAACTCTTCAAATGTAAGTTCTGGAAATACCCATGAGTAAGCACATGAACACAGGCTATTTATTCTAAAAATTCTTCTGACTGTAACGTATATAACTTGCCAATCCTTAAACAGTTAAGTCCTTGTGATTTTCTTTTAAACATTCTTCCAGTTCTGAACTGAACAAACTGTCACCCCTTCAGAACTGGGCACTGGGAAGTTATTCTGTAACTTCATCTAACTATAAAAGTGTGAACTTCTTCCAGGCTTAACTTGCATAAATCACAGCCATTCAACAACTGAATGCTTTCAATTTCTTCTGAAAATTCTTCAAACTATAACTCACATAAATCAACACCATTACTCAACTGAACACTTTCTATTAGTACTTTTATTCTAAAAAATACTGCTTGTATCAATTACCAACAATGAACTATTGAAGACCTTCAATTTCATCTTTCTCTTTCTTTTCTTGTGGGAGATGCATACTAATGTGCTCTTTCGTTCTTACTCTTATTGTTATTTCAGCAACTTATCTTTACCAAATTGACAGACAAGCCCAACCTGAATTCTCGGTTCCTAGCCCTGAGTAGAACGCACCATGTTGTTAGCTTTCTTTCATCAGCCACTGATCCCTTGTTTGGCTGGTCCTGCATGCAAGTTCTTCCCACTTGAGTTCAGTCAATGACAACACAACCTCAGTGCCCTCTGGTCCTGCATGCAAGTTCTTCCCACTTGAGTTCAGTCAATGACAACACAACCTCAGTGCCCTCTGGTCCTGCATGCAAGTTCTTCCCACTTGAGTTCAGTCAATGACAACACAACCTCAGTGCCCTCTGGTCCTGCATGCAAGTTCTTCCCACTTGAGTTCAGTCAATGACAACACAACCTCAGTGCCCTCTGGTCCTGCATGCAAGTTCTTCCAACTTGAGTTCAGTCAATGACAACACAACCTCAGTGCCCTCATCAGCCATGTTGGACCACACTGTTCTGTCCCTCCTCATGTCCAGCACAGCAGATAGTGATTTTTGTGGGTTTTCAGCTGCTTCATGGGACTCGGACTGGAGCGGCAGAGGCACGCGATCCACAGCCATTTCACACACACGTTTTGCACCCTGATCAAAGAGATCACCGATTGTTCCTCCTTTGTTTTCATGGTCTTCAATCTTATTTGTCCTGCCTGAAGAAGACCCAACAGGTACAAGCACTTTTTCATTTTTCAATTTGTTCGTTCCTTCATGTGGCGGGGCAGTTATTGTGTTTTTGCCCTTGACACAAGTCCTTCATAAAATCAAAGCGTGAGCAGGAAAGAACAGCCTGACAGAGTTATTTCAAGGGGGTTCGTGGTTTGTGAGATTATCAACATACATATCAGCTAATGTCTGAGGCTGTCCAGAAGAAGACCAAGTCAACAGCTGAGTTGTATCTTCAGTACAAGTCCCTCCCACTGCAGTTTCAGCCGTATCTAACTTATTGTATATAAACTGGGCTGCTCAGTACGCAAAAGGCTGCAACTTTACAACAGCATGTTAACAAGCCGTATCTAACTTACTGTATATAAACTGGGCTGCTCAGTACGCAAAAGGCTGCAACTTTACAACAGCATGTCAACAAGAAGAATATGGTGGTTTGTCTCTTTCTGCGACACACGTTATGATACGACACTTATTTTCAACAAGCAGTGATGCACATAAAAAGCAACACAAAAGCAGTGACACTAAATGATTCTCTCTCTCTCTGTTTATCAGTGTCAACCACTAGGGATAATCCCAGATCACTTGTAATTTTACGACAAAAAAACCCCAACACTCATGCAAGCATTCATTATACAATGTCCTACCCCAGAATTACCAAGCAGATGGCCAAGATAAATATACAGATCATACAAGAGGGTACAGAATAGAAGAAAAAGAAGCAAATACAAAATTAGCATTTCAGGTTATAAAACACAGCAAAACCACCTCCGATCTCCGGAATGTGGACAGAAGATGGAAGGATGGGGAGATAAAGTGGTGCAGTGGGGTGGGAGTTGGGGGTGGGGAGGGGATCAAGGGGGTGGGGGGTGGGGGGGGGGGGGGGGGGGGCTGACTGGGGAAAATCACAGCAACGGATTTAGCTAAGAGGAAGGTGCAGATACTGATAGTAGAATACATACTTCTTCTTCCAGATGGGGATGTTTAACCTGCCCCGTGCTCACAGTCTTCAAGTAGACTATTCTGGCACACAGGTTGCATGTATTGTGTATTTCCGTGTAGCCGGTACTCACCCGTCTTAGGACATGAGCATCGGGATCTTTAGAGTCCGTGTATGATCTTTAGTGCATGTGACACAGACTAGACCTCGGTTTATAGTCCCATCCGAACGACTATACTTAGAAGTATATATACTGCTGAGAATACACAATAGCTGGAGATATAAATATCATGTTACATATCAGGCATGGGAGCGGTGGATGGGAGGAGGGTATGAATATTGGAATACAGATCTACACACAAGAGAAAAAGAGAAGTGAACAAACAATACAAACACACTCAAATGATAGAAGAGACAGACGGAGAGAACTGGTCCACACATTACACTACAGACCAACACCTAGACGGAAAAAAAAACAAAGACTAAAACAGAATTAAAACACAAAGAGCAAAGGAACAGAAAAGGTGAGGAAGGGTGAAGGGGTGGGTGGGGAGGGGACAGAGCTGGGAGACAGAAATCTGTACACACGGAAGAAAATATACAGAGTGAGAGTTAAAAAAAAACACACACACACACACAAACATTGCATACAGCTACAAGACAATCATACTACTATGCGTATGTTCCAATACTGGCACTTACCTAGGAGATGAGGACACACGGAAAAAAAGAAAGAAAGAAAGAAAATTTTTTTTAAAAAAGTGATTATTAATGTGTGAGGTTGTGCGAGCATGTTTGTTTGTGAATGTGTAATGTGTCTTTACGTGTGTGTTTGTGCATATGTACGCGTGCGTGCGTGTGTGTGTGTGTGTGTGTGTGTGTGTTGTGTGTGTGTGTGTGTGCGTGTGTGTGCGCGCGCGTGTGCGAATGCATGTGTTCATGTACATGTACGTATGTAGGTGTCCAAATATCGGTAAACAACAAATGAATGAGCCAATTTCATATCATAAATTGCAGTTTCACTTTTTTAAAACACCGAACCAGACAAACAAAAACAAACAAACAAACCCCTGCACCTCATAACCAACATTCGGACACCTTGTCCTGACACCACCAATACAAAGGGACACCACTCTAGCTCTTGCCCGCTGTATTGCTACAGCTAGGAGGGGATGCAGGAGAGCACAAAGGGACACCACCTAGCTCTTGCCCGCTGCATTGCTACAGCTAGGAGGGGAGGCAGGAGAGCACAAAGGGACACCACTCTAGCTCTTGCCCGCTGTATTGCTACAGCTAGGAGGGGATGCAGGAGAGCACAAAGGGACACCACTCTAGCTCTTGCCCGCTGCATTGCTACAGCTAGGAGGGGATGCTGGAGAGCACAAAGGGACACCACTCTAGCTCTTGCCCGCTGCATTGCTACAGCTAGGAGGGGAGGCAGGAGAGCACAAAGGGACACCACTCTAGCTCTTGCCCGCTGTATTGCTACAGCTAGGAGGGGAGGCAGGAGAGCACAAAGGGACACCACTCTGGCTCTTGCCCGCTGTATTGCACAGCTAGGAGGGGATGCAGGAGAGCACAAAGGGACACCACTCTAGCTCTTGCCCGCAGGATTGCTACAGCTAGGGGGGATGCAGGAGAGCACAAAGGGACACCACTCTCGCTCTTGCCCGCTGTATTGCTAGAGCTAGGAGGGGAGGCAGGAGAGCACAAAGGGACACCACTCTAGCTCTTGCCCGCTGTGTTGCTAGAGCTAGGAGGGGAGGCAGGAGAGCACAAAGGGAACCCACTCTAGTTCTTGCCCGCTGTATTGCTACAGCTAGGTGTGCAGGAGAGCACAAAGGACACCAATCTAGCTCTTGCCCGCTGTACTGCTATAGCTAGGAGGGGATGCAGGAGAGCACAAAGGGACACCACTCTAGCTCTTGCCCGCTGTATTGCTAGAGCCAGGAGGGGATGCAGGAGAGCACAAAGGGACACCACTCTAGCTCTTGCCCGCTGTACTGCTAGAGCTAGGAGGGGATGCAGGAGAGCACAGACCTCAGTACAGCTGAATGGATTCCCGTGTCACTCAAATGTTCACTTGCTTATTTTCAGGCCAATGTTCACTTGCTTATTTTCAGGGCCCAAAGTTCACTTGTTTATTTGCAGGCCAATGTTCACTTGTTTATTTGCAGGCCAATGTTTCACTTGTTTATTTGCAGGCCATGTCCCATCTATCTACCAGTTCTGTCAATGACTGATTCTGTAGTTTTTGCGCTGCCTTACTGAACCGATCCCCAGCAGCTCTAGGAACCACTCCAAAAGTCAATGGATCATTCTCAGGCTCCATCTCATTTTCCATCAAGTTCCGCAATTATAGAACAGTCTTGCTGACACACACGCAAACAAACAAATCGACAGACACACGAGCATTCTCCTTATCTCTCCATGTGTCCCACCATTGTTCTTCCCCTGCTCCAGTCATGAGTGCATTAGCTGGACATGCAAAGCAAACGAACACAGTTGGACAACACTGATCATTTAGTTGAATTAATGATTAGTCCATGAATCACTTCAAGGCAAAGATTAAATGACACTGATGCACAGTTTAAGACGGGACTGAGGCACATATGAAATAACATTAAGACATATACTAAATGATATTGAGATAAAGTTTAAAACAGCATTAAGACATTAAGAGATTAAAACAATACCTGGATACAGTTTAAGATGACATAAAGACATAGATTAAAACTGACATCAAAGCACATATTAGAATAATATGGAGACACCGACTGAACCAACATTAAGGCACATATTAAATGATACCGAGGCACATATTAAAATGACATCCAGGCATAGATTAAAACGACTTGGCGAAACAGTGAAATGACATTGATGCACAGATTGAAATGATACGAAGGCGCAGACTGAAAGACGAGAACCCTGACCGACACACCAGCGTCAGCACAGTCATCACCATCGATACACATGTTGCCATGAGAAACCAGAGTGGAGGCCATGGGTGGTGGGCGTGGGGAGAAAGGGAAATTTGGTGGGGGTGATGATGCCAGTGTCTGTGCACACGCACTCCAAGCAATGTGGAACCACAGGCCAGTTCTGGGGCATGTGCTCTGTAGTGATACTGCCATCCTCACGAGCCAGCTGTCTAATCCGAAAGGGCTTTTGTTCACTCTTACCTTCAAAAATACTACGTTACCTTCCATGCCTTCTTCTGGGCATCGTTTTATGTCGCTCACTCTGGCCCCTCCCCATCTTCCCCCTTCTTACTTCCCCCTTCTTACTTTCCCTTCTTACTTTCCCTTCTAACTTTCCCTTCTTACTTTCCCTTCTAACTTTCCCTTCTTACTTTCCCCCTTCTTCTAACCTTCCTCCCACAAACAACCCCATGCAGACTGGTCCTGTACACCCCCAGCCTGCAGGAAACCATCAATATCATGAGGCCACCCACTGAGACACACACTGCCCTGCTGCATCAATCTGCCTGCTGCATCAATCTGCCTGCTGCATCAATCTGCCTGCTGCATCAATCTGCCTGCTGCATCAATCTCATGGCGTTTGGTGATGCCCGTTCCGACTGGACACACACAGGACACTTCCTACAATGGTCCAAACTGACCAACTGGTCACACAGGACACTTCCTACAATGGTCCAAACTGACCAACTGGTCACACAGGACACTTCCTACAATGGTCCAAACTGACCAACTGGTCACACAGGACACTTCCTACAATGGTCCAAACTGACCAACTGGTCACACAGGACACTTCCTACAATGGTCCAAACTGACCAACTGGTCACACAGGACACTTCCTACAATGGTCCAAACTGACCAACTGGTCACACAGGACACTTCCTACAATGGTCCAAACTGACCAACTGGTCACACAGGACACTTCCTACAATGGTCCAAACTGACCAACTGGTCACACAGGACACTTCCTACAATGGTCCAAACTGACCAACTGGTCACACAGGACACTTCCTACAATGGTCCAAACTGACCAACTGGTCACACAGGACACTTCCTACAATGGTCCAAACTGACCAACTGGTCACACAGGACACTTCCTACAATGGTCCAAACTGACCAACTGGTCACACAGGACACTTCCTACAATGGTCCAAACTGACCAACTGGTCACACAGGACACTTCCCACAATGGTCCAAACTGACCAACTGGTCACACAGGACACTTCCCACAATGGTCCAAACTGACCAACTGGTCACACAGGACACTTCCTACAATGGTCCAAACTGACCAACTGGTCACACAGGACACTTCCTACAATGGTCCAAACTGACCAACTGGTTGTCTAGTTACTGACTGGCCAGACAAACTAGATTTAATGTCGGATTAACCTTTGGTTGTACTGACAATCCTACAGACACCACCACATTGTCTGACACCAGTTAATTTGTCAGAATAACATTTTAGTTTCATGCTCATAGCTATGACTTCACTGGCTGTCCCATACTGCACTCTCTCTCTCTCTCTCTCTCTCTCAGGAGAATCTTCCAACAAAACCAATTTTCCTGTGAACTGTTGCGATTTGGAGCGCCCTCTTTCTGAAATGTCCCAACAATACCCGTTTTCCTGTGAAATGAAGGCTGCAATGTGATCCAGTTTTCCTGTGAAATGAAGGCTGCAATGTGATCCAGTTTTCCTGTGAAATGAAGGCTGCAATGTGATCCAGTTTTCCTGTGAAATGAAGGCTGCAATGTGATCCAGTTTTCCTGTGAAATGAAGGCTGCAATGTGATCCAGTTTTCCTGTGAAATGAAGGCTGCAATGTGATCCAGTTTTCCTGTGAAATGAAGGCTGCAATGTGATCCAGCCACACCTCTAACTTTTCCTGTGAAATGAAGGCTGCAATGTGATCCAGCCACACCTCTAACTTTTCCACCAGCAGAGCTACCAAGGCCTCCAAAGCACAAAGTGTAGCACTTTGACATTTCAAGTATAGTATTCCAAATTTAAGTGCAGCACTCCCACACGAAATGAGAAGTCAGACTCAATGCGCCTTCAGTCACACTACTTCTCTTTGCATACAGCATGATGGCCCTTGTGTAGTTTTGACCACCTACAAAAAACGGTCTTCACTTAATTCAAAATCGTCTTTCACGATTTGCCCTCTGCATTTCTTCCTCTCCTTTCTGAACCTGTTCATTTTCTGATGAGATAAGTCTATAATCTGAAGTTCTGCAGTGTCTTGATTCTATTTTACCCTGCACCCCAACGATGCTTGACTTGCTGAACAATCCATGAACCTAATCCTGTAGTCCTGTCATCGTAACACCCTTTTCCTACAGTCCTGTGATTCTAGCATCCTGATCCTGTAGACTTACCTGTTATCCTAGCCCTATCTTAAGTCTTCCCAGCATCCCAATCCTGTCATCTTACCTCTGTCATCTCTGGTCCTGTAAACTTAGCTCCATCATCCCAGCATCCTAATCCTGTGATCCTACCTGACCATCCTGATCCTGCAATCCTACACCTGTCATCCCAGGATCCTAAAAAATCCTGAAATCCTTCCTCCACCATCCCTAATCTTGCAATCCTACCTGCCATCCCATTCTACTCCTTAGCTCTATCATCCAAGCATCCTAATCCCGTAATCCTACCTTTGTCATGTCGGGGTCCTAATTCTGTAGTCTTACCTCCGTCATCCCAGCATCCTGATCTAGTAATCCTACCTGTGTCATCTTTAATCCTGTAATCCTACCTCTGTCTTCCCAACATCATAATCCTGTAATCTTCTTACTGTCATTTCTAATCCTGTTTGCCTACCTCTGACATCCCAGCACCCTGATCCTGTCAGCATGTGTCCATCATCGCTAATCCAGACCTGCCTACCTCATGTTATGCTCATCAGTACTAACCACAGAGATTTTCAGTAATTTTGCATTTTCCTTCAGTAATTCCACGGACGCGTAATACACGGCGTTTTTGAACAAATAATGTGTACAAAACTCCAACTACATTTTTAACATTTTAACAATATAAACAGTAAAAAAGGAGCAAAAACAACAAAGCAGAATTAAAAAACCTTGGGATGATGGCTGATGACGGACTCAGGACAGGAGTTTCAGGTCAATTCAAAGGTGATATACTTGACAGTTTGTAACTTACACAGCAGTCACCACAGATGACACCACTGATGAAGAACCTAATGTACAACCCCCCCCCCCCCCCCCCAAAAAAAAAAAAAAAAAAAAAAAAAATATGTGTGTGTGTGTGTCCCTGAGCTGTGCTGACAAGATAGTGGCGAAAATGAAAAGGACCTTTTCATTTTCGCCACTATCTTGTCAGCACAGCTCAGGGACAAGTTGTTTTCGCAGATCAGCTCACACAAGTCTTTCTGCGTCGGTGATCTTCCTGTGTGGGTCTGACGGCTGCTCTCGCTGGATTTCGTAAACAACGATGTGATCTTCTGACTGGAGGCACTCGCAGCTGTCTCTTTGTGCATTTTCCCCGAGATATGGCGCTTGCAGTCATTTGCTCCCCCATGTCCGATGGAGAAGTCTGAATTGCACACCGAGCAGTATACAAATCCAGGTCCATGTTTTTTGGATTGCAAAAGACAAGGCCAAGTCCGCGTGTATTTACTTCGGAACACTTGCTTCTTCGCCTTCTTCCGTTGTGGCACAGTGGTTTTCGAACCCTCGTCGTCGGTTTCATGCAAACGTTTAGAAGATTTCTCCGCCATTTTCACAATCGCCGGCAAAAAATCGGTTGAAACTTTGTCTTACAATGGCTGAACAAAAGGCTTCGAATGGCGCGCACAGATGTGATGGCGCGTCGTGTTGGCCCACAGCACCACATTGACCAATCGCAAGTTCCGAACCATCTGTGGTTTCGGCTTGAGTCAAGGGAAGTTACTCTGTGGTCTCGGAAAGGTCTAGCAGTCGACAATTTTTCGAGTCTGGAATTTGCGTAGTTTTTCAATTTTCTTTTCCGTAATTTCGCACGGAAAATCGTACCTCCGTAATGGGGGTTAATTTCCGTAAGATTACGGACGATTACGGAAGGGTAGGCAGGTCTGCTAATCCTTTAATCCTACCTCTGTCATCTCTAATCCTTTAATCCTACCTCTGTCATCCCTAATCCTTTAATCCTACCTCTGTCATCCCAGCACCCTGATCCTATCATCTTGTGTCTATCATCCCTGATCCTTTAATCCTACCTCTGTCATCCTTAATCCTTCAATCCTACCTCTGTCATCCCTAATCCTTTAATCCTACCTCTGTCATCCCTAATCCTCTAATCCTACCTCTGTCATCCCAGCACCCTGATCCTGTCATCCTGTGTCTATCATCCCTGATCCTCTAATCCTACTTCTGTCATCCCAGCATACTGATCCTGTCATCCTGTGTCTATCATCCCTAATCCTTTAATCCTACCTCTGTCATCCCAGCATCCTGATCTTGTAATCCTACCTCTGTCATCCCAGCATCCTGATCTTGTAATCCTATCTCTGTCATCCTACCTTTGTCATCCCTAATCCTTTAATCCTACCTCTGTCATCCCAGCATCCTGATCCTGTCATCCGACCTGTGTCATCCCTAATCCTTTAATCCTACCTCTGTCATCCCAGCATCCTGATCTTGTAATCCTACCTCTGTCATCCCTAATCCTTTAATACTACCTCTGTCATCCCAGCATCCTGATTTTGTAATCCTACCTCTGTCCTCCCAAATACTTTAACCCTACCTCTGTCATCCCAGCAACCTGATCTTGTAATCCTACCTCTGTCATCCCTAATCCTTTAACCCTACCTCTGTCATCCCAGCATCCTGATCTTGTAATCCTACCTCTGTCATCCCTAATCCTGTCATCCTACATCTGTCATCCCAGCATCCTGATCTTGTAATCCTACCTCTGTCATCAATAATCCTGTCATCCTACCTCTGTCATCCCAGCATCCTGATCTTGTAATCCTACCTGTGTCATCCCTAATCCTGTCATCCTACCTCTGTCATCCCAGCATCCTGATCCTGTCATCCTACCTGTGTCATCCCTAATCCTGTCATCCTACCTCTGTCATCCCAGCATCCTGATCTTGTCATCCTACCTCTGTCATCCCTAATCCTGTCATCCTACCTCTGTCATCCCAGCATCCTGATCTTGTAATCCTACCTCTGTCATCCCTAATCCTGTCATCCTAACTCTGTCATCCCAGCATCCTGATCCTGTCATCCTACCTGTGTCATCCCCAATCCTTTAATCCTACCTCTGTCATCCCAGCATCCTGATCCTGTCATCCGACCTGTGTCATCCCTAATCCTTTAATCCTACCTCTGTCATCCCAGCATCCTGATCCTGTCATCCTACCTGTGTCATCCCTAATCCTTTAATCCTACCTCTGTCATCCCAGCATCCTGATCCTGTCATCCTACCTGTGTCATCCCTAATCCTTTAATCCTACCTCTGTCATCCCAGCATCCTGATCCTGTCATCTTACCTGTGTCATCCCTAATCCTTTAATCCTACCTCTGTCATCCCAGCATCCTCATCCTGTCATCCTACCTGTGTCATCCCTAATCCTTTAATCCTACCTCTGTCATCCCAGCATCCTGATCCTGTCATCCTACCTGTGTCATCCCTAATCCTTTAATCCTACCTCTGTCATCCCAGCATCCTGATCCTGTCATCCTACCTCTGTCATCCCTAATCCTTTAATCCTACCTCTGTCATCTCAGCATCCTGATCCCGTCATCCTACCTGTGTCATCCCTAATCCTTTAATCCTACCTCTGTCATCCCAGCATCCTGATCCTGTCATCCTACCTGTGTCATCCCTAATCCTTTAATCCTACCTCTGTCATCCCAGCATCCTCATCCTGTCATCCTACCTGTGTCATCCCTAATCCTTTAATCCTACCTCTGTCATCCCAGCATCCTGATCCTGTCATCCTACCTGTGTCATCCCTAATCCTTTAATCCTACCTCTGTCATCCCAGCATCCTGATCCTGTCATCCTACCTCTGTCATCCCTAATCCTTTAATCCTACCTCTGTCATCCCAGCATCCTGATCCTGTTATCCTACCTGTGTCATCCCAGAACTGGCCCCTCCACAGCACCAATGAAATTACACTCTGCTCTCCAGCACAAAAGGCGTGGACAAAATGAACAAAAATGAATGACTGAATAGACCAATGAGTGAAAGAGGCGCTACAAGACACCGCCTGGCAGGCTACCACATGAGCATTCAGCTAGCGACAGATAAGAAAATGGAATGAGAACGTTCATCATGGGCTGAACGATTGGACAAACCTTTCCTATTACCTTTCGGCTGTATCGCATGTAAGGCATGAGGGGCTTGTCCGGGGGCTTGGGGGCTTGCCCACCCGCTCGCTCTGAAACACAGGACACAGACACCAAGGTCATACACATCAGTCACTGATCCTTCCAATGGGATGCCAGGAGGACTACATGAGTCAGTTAACGTGTTCAATTATTCACTGGCTGAAATGAGAAAGACAGACAGATGGAAAGAATGAGAGACTGAGACGCAGAAGCAGACTGATAAACAGATAGTGGAGCGAAAGGGCTCTCGTATGAATAATGATGATGATGATTATCAAAATAATCATAACAATAATAATATCAACAATAATTACAATAATAGTGAGGGTTTACAGCTGTCCCATCTCTGCTGTGCTCAACGTATGTCCACATTCACCCTCACCAAGATAAAGACGACAAATGTTGTGTCACATGAGTGTTGCCATGAAACTGCAACTGTGGCAGCAACCAACCAGCCCCCCCACTCCTTCAAGAGGTATGGACTATCGAACAGTCTGGCTCTCCCCCATTACCACACATCCCACACCCTGCTACTACTGCACAGCAAACCACTCGTGTCATACTGATGCCTTCACAACACAGCTAATCCCTTCAAACATCAAACTGTTGGCGTAAACTTTCAACTTCTTAAGTATGAAAACGCAACAAGTCCCTCTAACAGAAATGTTAGCGAACTCATCCCCTTCAAATCACCGCTGTAGTCAAATGAGAAATGTTTCCAACTTGACCCCTTCAAGTATTCAGCTGTTGACAAGAGAAAATGTTTGCACACTCAGCTGCTTCAGACATAAAACTTCAAGTCAAACAAGAAGAGTTTGCAAACTTATTCTCTACAAGTATGAAACTGTCACCAGTCAAACCACGGTAAATATGTACAAAAGTAATTTTCTTAAAGAATAAAACTGCTAGTCAAGCAACAGGAAATGTTTGCAAACTGAACTTAGTACACAGCTGCTACCAGTCAAAGGAGAACTTATGTGCAAACTTAACCTCTTTACTGAGTACAAAACTGCAACATGTCAAACAAAAACAAATATGTGCATGCTTAACCCCTACAAGTATAACACTGCAATCAGTCAAACTTGAGCAAATTTTGCAAACTTAACCCCTTTCAGTGTGAAATTGTCAAAAGTCAAACAAAAACAGATGTTTGCATATTCAACCCCTTCACATATGTAACTGCAACTAGTTACACATTAGGATCTGATATGCAAGCAAAGTTAACCCATTCAAGTTTACAACCACTATCAAACAAGAACAAATATTTGCATACTTAACTACAAATACTCTAACGGAAGGAACTGCTTGCAAACTTAACCCCTTCCAGTATTAAACTACTACAGTTCAGCATTATCACAATTATCAAAATCACAATCATCACATTCACATTGGATCAATCATAAATTGCACAAGACTTCAGACTTGAAAGCTGTTGCAAAGAATACAACAGCCAACACTGGTAATTTAGATGAAAAACAGAAATAGCAAGAAACACATAAGGAAGTAAATACACAGGCAGAAAATATATAAAATCAACCCCCCCCCCCCCCCCCCACCATCAGTATCTGCACATTCACACACATGCTTAGAAAATAGTGTCAACACAACAGTTTGAAATAGTATCAAGGAAAAAAAACCACAGTCAAAAGTCACATTAACAAACTAAAATCACAAACTACTCATTGTTCATGCAGACGATTCCTTCCTTCTCATCATCTCTAACCAACGTTTGCCAAAAGTTCCAGAACATCTGTTAAACTTGGTGGCAGTGTGCCAAAGTATTAACTCAGGCATCAGCGTACAAACTGTGACATTCCAACCATTAATGTGTAAGCTTGATCATGGAGTACATATTCTTTTTGAAAGATGAAAAACTGTAGTTTTCTGTCTGGTAAGGCCAATTTGAGAAATGTGAAAATTGCCCCCCCCCCTCCCCCCCCAAACAAAAACAAAAAAAGCCTAAATGGTGAAACAAAGACAATTTTTACTCCAAGAGCCAACTGAAATTGTGATTGGTGAAAGATCTGACACTGAACATGTTTATAATGCTGAAAAATTAAGTAGTGGGGGAAAACAAGTGCAGGTTAACAATTCTTCCGTCGTTATAGTAATGACTTGGCAAAGATTTGAACTTTAAAAAAAAAAAAAAAATTGATTGAAGAAAATGGGGGGAATATATTATAAATATGAGAAACCCTTCACTAGCTGCCTGAGGGAACCATCGTAATCCCTCTCAAAGGCACATTTATTTGTATTGCCTGCTGCTAGGCCTTTCGTCCGCTGGATCGGACTCATCAGGGAGACACGGCTGATTGTGTCTGTGCTCTTGGTGTCAAATAGAGACACACCACAGTCCATAATTCTGTGGTGTTCTCATCACCAAGGGTTCAAAAAGAATCCAACAGCACCCTCAAAGCAGCCAGCGAAGAGTAGTAAATGGAACAAAACAAAAGTGTGGAGAGGAAAAAAGTTGCTGAAAAATTAAAAGCATTATTCAAACAGTATAAAATGTAGGGGACAATCTTTGAGCCTATGCTTGAGGATCCATTCAAGGATGCAAGGGAGATCAAAAGATACGGAACAGTCTGAGTGGTCAGCTCTGCTGTTCAATAACCCAAGCATTGTGAGTGGCTAAGAATTGTATAGAACAACCTTTACTTGGATCTCCTAAGAGATGCAATCTCCCACTGATTGACCAAACAATATAATGCTGAAAAATTAAGTAGTGGGGGAAAACAAGTGCAGGTTAACAATTCTTCCGTCGTTATAGTAATGACTTGGCAAAGATTTGAACTTAAAAAAAAAAAAAAATTGATTGAAGAAAATGGGGGAATATATTATAAATATGAGAAACCCTTCACTAGCTGCCTGAGGGAACCATCGTAATCCCTCTCAAAGGCACATTTATTTGTATTGCCTGCTCGACTCCTAGGCCTTTCGTCCGCTGGATCGGACTCATCAGGGAGACACGGCTGATTGTGTCTGTGCTCTTGGTGTCAAATAGAGACACACCACAGTCCATAATTCTGTGGTGTTCTCATCACCAAGGGTTCAAAAAGAATCCAACAGCACCCTCAAAGCAGCCAGCGAAGAGTAGTAAATGGAACAAAACAAAAGTGTGGAGAGGAAAAAAGTTGCTGAAAAATTAAAAGCATTATTCAAACAGTATAAAATGTAGGGGACAATCTTTGAGCCTATGCTTGAGGATCCATTCAAGGATGCAAGGGAGATCAAAAGATACGGAACAGTCTGAGTGGTCAGCTCTGCTGTTCAATAACCCAAGCATTGTGAGTGGCTAAGAATTGTACAGAACAACCTTTACTTGGATCTCCTAAGAGATGCAATCTCCCACTGATTGACCAAACAATATAATGCTGAAAAATTAAGTAGTGGGGGAAAACAAGTGCAGGTTAACAATTCTTCCGTCGTTATAGTAATGACTTGGCAAAGATTTGAACTTAAAAAAAAAAAAAAAATTGATTGAAGAAAATGGGGGGAATATATTATAAATATGAGAAACCCTTCACTAGCTGCCTGAGGGAACCATCGTAATCCCTCTCAAAGGCACATTTATTTGTATTGCCTGCTCCTAGGCCTTTCGTCCGCTGGATCGGACTCATCAGGGAGACACGGCTGATTGTGTCTGTGCTCTTGGTGTCAAATAGAGACACACCACAGTCCATAATTCTGTGGTGTTCTCATCACATGAACATGTTTATATGATGAGAGGAAACTACTTTGAATCTGAGGGGAAAACTGTCTAATTCTTATTAGTGCATTTCATGAAGGACATTAAAAACAATCTTAAGTAAGCACACACACCTTTCAAACTTAAATAATGGCACTTGTGGAAACTCTCCACAAATTTTTCAAAGGTAAACATAATGAACTTTAAATCATGTGTAGATTGGATGCTCTGGTCACTTTGATCATGTCTGTAGATCTAATAATAGCCTATCAATGGGTTAAAGCATCTGATAGCAGAGTTGATAGCTGAGAGTTCAAACAACTCGTAGATTAGACTTCCCTGCCTTGAAAACTCTCTTTGTCAATCCATCATTAAATGGGTACCTAATTCAGATCTGAAAAGGTAAATGCATCCGGAGGAAAAGACTGGATACTGGATTCCATCATACTATGCCACAGCGAAAGCAAACAATGGACAGTTGACAAACCCTAATAATAATAATAATGCATGGATTTTATATGGTGCAATTCTTGGGATCAACTCATTGCGTTCAACACACAAACACTCGCACTGACATGTGTTCCTATACACACACACATGCACACACACACACACACCTACCAACAACCAATAGGCTATGAGACATTTGTTTAACCTGTAACCTGACTGTGAAAATGCCTCAGTTTTAATTATGACATGCACAGAAACCATTTTTCTCCTGTTAGCATAATCATGTTCAGTGGATAAGTGATTTCTTTGTTATTAAGTACCTATAGGATGAAACAACACAGCACTTCTTCCAAAGAAGGTTAATTCTTTTTGTTTACGTATCCTGTTGTTCAACTTGACCTTGAAATCAACATATCTTCATTGATCGCATAGGTACAACTACAAGCAAAGCATAAAGAAATGTTGACAACATGAACAGACTCTAATGAATAAGCATCCAAAGATTTTATGGTTTTTCTTCTAACCATACACTGGAACCTTTATTAAACCACCTCGGAAATGCCATAATTCAGTTGTTGCAGAGAGTGACCTTCTGAGGGGCTTAGAGTGACGGACAGTTCTCAGAAGGTGAAAATGCTCAGAATATGTTATAACAAGAGTCATGTCCACACATGGTAGAACAATCAAATCGTCATTCAGACCACCTATCTTAAAGGTCAAATGTGACAATAATCATGTTCATTTATATAGCTCATTAGTCAGCTTACCGACCCTTAAGCGTTTTACAAAAGGAAAAGTCACCCCTTTATCATGTTACATACAATAAAAGACAAACTTCCTTTAATTCCATGCGACTACATGTTGCAGAAAAAAAGAAAAAAAAAAGAAACTGACCACATTGACCGTTTGTTGGAAGTCAGGGGAGAAGGTTCAAGTAATCAAACTGTGAACAGAGACTGATGTGTTTGCACCCCCCCTCCCCCCCACAAAAAATTTCAAGCACACACACACACACCCGCTGTCATAACAGACTATGGACATCATTGAAAGTCAGATGAGAGAGTTGTTGCTCTGTAGAGGTCAAAACTAGTACCACAGTGTCTGTCAGGGAAAGGATCTATCACTGAAAGGTTGGTGGTTGTGAAGAACGTGTCTTACAGTGGGGTCATTAACAAAGGTTCCACTCTTCGGACGTAAGTGCTGAGAATGATTAACTCCCATCACTGAAAGTTTGGTAGTCGTGAAGAATGTGTCATACTGAAGGGTTATCAGCAAAGGCTCCACTGTACGGACCTAAGCATCAAAATCAATAACTCCTACAAATGGAGTGAACGGCTGCTGACATCTTTGGAGTGGATGGCTGCTAACATCTTTATCAAACATTTTTTGTCATCAGCCTTGCTTCATGTCAGCAACTGAAAAGAAAAATATACAAAAAAAAGTTCAAACCATGGGAGAGAAATTACAAAAGGAAGAAAGCCTTACATCTGGCATCTCTCCTAGAGGGAGGGATAAGGAGAGTGGGGTGGGAAGCTGTGACAAGGGTTACCGAACGACCACACATGCACTGAAATTAACTGTCAGAAGACTTGCATAAGCAGATGGCAAGCAATTCTAAAATGCTACGGAATCAAGCATCAAACCAAAGTAAAATACTTCCCCAAACCCATGTTTCTTGACAACCATGCACTTTCCTTCTGTTGGGGACACACAGAGAGAGAGGCGTGTGTGTGCGTGTGTGTGTGTGTGTGTGTGTGTGTGTGTGTGTGTGTGTGTGTGTGTGAGTGTGACGCACACACCCATGCAAATGTGCAGATATGTTGTGTACACGCCTGTGTGCATATGTACATGTGCGAATGTATGTGAGCTGTGAAAGACAGTACAAAAGCAAGAGCAGGAGAGAGCAAGCCAACAGCAATATGAAATATCAAACACACATGGTGACATGCACTACACTATTTTAATGGAGAAAGAAAACAATTACAAAGGATCTGATTTTCCAAAGATTGTGATAATTTTAAAAGACATGTATAAACCAGTCACAGTCAACATTTTGAAAAACAATGAAAGAACCCCCACCCCCACAACAAAAAAACCAACCAACCAATATCCATGCAAAAAAACATGAGTCAAACATGCTCAGTAGCATCTCACTACTCGGTTCGAAAAGGTCTGGCAAAATGAATAAACATGAACTTGTTTCTAAGGTTCATTCTTGGCTATGCCCAGTCTCTTCCTACCCTCCCCCCCCCCCCCCCCCCCTCTTTTTTTCTCATGTTTTTAATCAGTAAATTGTCGGGTGTTTTTTTTCTCTTAAATCTGCTGCAATAATGGTTCTCAATTTTTCAAACTATGGATAAAACAAAATACAGAATGCATGACACTGAATCTACCACTAATGAAACATTTAGCATGATTATCTATAATTGATAAAACATCTGGCATGATTATTTACAACTGATGAACCACTGGGCATGTCTGTTGTGTCAGTTCTGCCATCATGTCCCACTTCCCATTTTCAGTTTCGACTTTTGAGACTGACTCACAAATATCAAGCTTAAGAATTTATCAGAAGAACAATGAAATGAATGAACAAATACACATAATTAATAAATGAATGTATAATCTGTCAACCAATACAATTCAAAGCATCTACACAGATGGTGTATGAAAATTTCCACACAATGTTAAACACACATCAGTTAATACTTAATCAGTCGATAAAACAAGAAACACTCAAAGACGTCCCAAACGCTCCCACTTGTTGCAAAATACTGCTTCAAATATTTGTGTCACTTCAGTTCAAAGCTTGTCCATGTGTTTGTGTATTTGTATGTTGAAGTACTAACCTCTGCGAGTCAGAGCAAAACTTCCAGCAACTATTCCTACCAATCAGAGAATCAGATTATCAATTGTTTTTAGTTCATGGGGTGAAAAAAATGGTGGTGGGTAGGATAATGGTTGAACATAATTATAATATTCAACCAATATTTCTTTCCCCTTAATGATTAAAATAAAAAAAAGATCTAGGTGCAAAGCGAGATGACTGCAGGCGGAAATCTAAACAAATCTTAAATAAATGTTAGCGAACCGCCCAGAGAATGTGGACAAACGAGTCACAAGACTGACTCACAATCATCAAAATCAATAACTCCCATTGATTTTGATGATTGCGAGTCTCTCTTCACTGTCTTGTAGATTAAGTGGACCTCTCCCCCCTGTGGCCTTTAGAATTAAGATTTCGCTCAGATTTCTTCACTGTCTTGTAGATTAAGTGACTTTCCCCCCTGTGGCCTTAGAATTAAGATTTCTCTCACTGTCTTGTGACTCGTTTGTCCACGTTCTCTGGCGCGTTCGCTAACATTTATTTAAGATTTGTTAAAAAAAAAAAAATGTTTTCCCCTTTTTTCCTGTGGCCTTTAGAATTAAGATTCATCTCACTGTCTTGTAGATAGTGGACTCCCCCCCCCCCCCCCCCCCCCCCCCCCCCCGTGGCCTTCAGAATTAAGATTCATCTCACTGTCTTGTAGATAGTGGACTCTCCCCCCCCCCCCCCCCCCCCCGTGGCCTTTAGAATTAAGATTCCTCTCACTGTCTTGTAGATAGTGGACTCCCCCCCCCCCCCCCCCCCCCTGTGGCCTTTAGAATTAAGATTTCTCTCACTGTCTTGTAGATTAAGTGGACTCTACCCCCTGTGGCCTTTAGAATTAAGATTCATCTCACTGTCTGGGGGGCCGGATAGCTCAGTTGGTAGAGCGCCGGACTCGTGATCCTGGGTTGCGGGTTCGAATTTCGGTATAGGGGATTTTTCCCTCGGAGTTAACATTGGTTCTGACTCCATTCCCCATATAGTCCTTCGAATGAGACTATAAACCGAGGTTCCGTGTGTGAACGCACGCATAACATCTTGCACACACGTAAAATCCCATTACCAACTTTCGGAAGAGAAGGCCAGTTTGGCCGTTGGTATGGATGACACGTGACACATAGCATGCACCTTCCCCGAAGATGGAGTATGGCTGCCTTAATGGCGGGATAAAAAAGGGTCATACACACAAAACTCCACTGCCTGGCTATACAGGGAGTGTCCGCATGAGTATCAGCCTGCGTACGCAGAAAGAAAGAAAGAAAAATCTCACTGTCTTGTAGATTAAGTGGACTCTCCCCCCTGTGGCCTTTAGAAATAAGATTTCTCTCAGATTTCTTCACTGTCTTGTAGATTAAGTGGACTCTCCCCCTGTGGCCTTTAGAAATAAGATTTCTCTCAGATTTCTTCACTGTCTTGTAGATTAAGTGGACTCTCCCCCCGGTGGCCTTTAGAATTAAGATTTCTCTCAGATTTCTTCACTGTCTTGTAGATTAAGTGGACTCTCCCCCCTGTGGCCTTTAGAATTAAGATTTCTCTCAGATTTCTTCACTGTCTTGTAGATTAAGTGGACTTCCCCCCCTGTTGCCTTTAGAATTAAGATTTCTGTCACTGTCTTGTAGATTAAGTGGACTCTCCCCCCGGTGGCCTTTAGAATTAAGATTTCGCTCAGATTTCTTCACTGTCTTGTAGATTAAGTGGACTTTCCCCCCCTGTGGCCTTTAGAATAAAGATTTCTCTCAGATTTCTCTCACTGTCTTGTAGATTAAGTGGACTTTCCCCCGGTGGCCTTTGGAATTAAGATTTCTCTCACTGTCTTGTAGATTAAGTGGACTTTCCCCCGGTGGCCTTTAGAATTAAGATTTCTCTCACTGTCTTGTAGATTAAGTGGATTTTTCCCCCGGTGGCCTTTAGAATTAAGATTTCTCTCACTGTCTTGTAGATTAAGTGGACTTTCCCCCGGTGGCCTTTAGAATTACGATTTCTCTCACTGTCTTGTAGATTAAGTGGACTTTTGATGGAAAGAAGCTGAAGCAGAAACCAGACTGTTTAAAATCAAGCTTCCTTACTCACCACCATTTCTTTTATTGACAAATAATTACACATGCACACATATATCATGTGAATGAAGGCATACAGAAGACTGCTCCACATTTCCTGGACAGAGCACAGAACCAACGACTCTATCCGAGAGCAGGTGTCACACTAGTAGGAACACAGGAACCCCTCTTGGCTGCAGTGAGGAGGAGAAAGCTCATGTGGTTTGGCCACGTGACACGACACAACTCACTGGCAAAGACAATCCTGCAAGGCACGCTTGATGGAGGAAGGCGCAGAGCCAAGCAGAGAAAGAGCTGGTCGGAGAAGGTAATAGAATGGACAAACCTCAGGCTGCCAGAACTCCTGCAAAAAGCAGAGGACAGGCCACGACAGAGAAGAAGACTGAGGAGTTGTCCCTCACGTCCCCCCCTACAACCACTTAGGTCATAGGAATAAGAAGACATATATATATATATATATATATATACATGATCAGGAGTTCCAGTAGGTTTTTATTTTTATCCCCAACAAAACGGAAGGCATGAAATTCAGAAGTTTCTGTCCTGGTAGATTTTTCACCTGGCAGTGTCATTAGCCCAAAGTCTTTTTGCCGCATTGTGAGCACAGCTGCTAAGTTCCGCACTGCATGCCAATGGCAGTACGCAACTAGACGAACACAAACACAGACTACTGTGATTGTGAAGAACTATAGCAGAAGCCATGCCACACTGGTGGAAGGATTGTGACTATTTCTGCTTCCTTTCACAAGGTCGCAGGCTCACTGTTACTCAAGATGTAACACAGAAATCTTACCGATGCAGGCTCACTGTTACTCAAGATGTAACACAGAAATCTTACCGATGCAGGCTCACTGTTATTCAAGATGTAACACAGAAATCTTACCGAGACAGTGGCATGAAGCATCAGTCACATTTCTCAACATCACCTTCCTTACTGGTTGTCCATATTGATGTAGCAGTCATCAACTCCGAAGTTCCAGGCTTTAGCAAGTCACCGCTGAGCTTAGATCAGACCCTCCCTCCCCTCTCCCTCTACCTCCCTCCCCTTTCCCTCTCTTTGAGTATATATTATCCATCGTCAAAATGGTGATTTTCTGTCAAGCTTTTTTTTTCCCTTTATCCGTGAAATCAAAGTATTTTTTCTTTTCTGAATCTCTGCAGATTTGCCCACTGAAAAATTGCCTACGGTGTACTTTCTCACATTAACAGCCGTTTTGGGGAAAATACAGGTGTATTTCAATCAATCTGGCTGTACTCATCAATATCTACAGAAAATCATTGTGTCTACACTGAGCAACATTTATTGAAAATCATTGTGGCAACAGCTACCTGGCAACATTTAAAGAATATCATTTTGGCTATACTCGGAATCATTTACAGAATTTCTGTTGGTTAGCACTCAGCAAATTTCCCAAAAATCACTTAGGCTATACTCAACAACATTTGCAGAACATTATTTTGGATGTATTCTGGAACATTTTCAGGATTCATTTCGGCCATACTCAGCAACATTTCACAAAACAATGTACTGGCTATTCTCAGCGTAGGTTTATTATCCTTTTATTAAGGAAAAAAAACAAAAAAAACCTAGTACCTTTGAATCCCTGCTTTTGGGGATGCAGATTTGACCTCGAAGCATTGTTTAGGTTTTTTGTTCAGGTTTTTTAAAATGATTGAGAACTCAAATTAAAAAAAAAAAACAAGTAGAAGAAAAGAAAGTAAATTCATGAAAATTTTGTGAAAGTTGGCAACTATTCTGTGTGTGTGTGTGTGTGTGTGTGTGTGGTGTGTGTGTGTTTAAAAGAGCACCCATGCATGCATACCTGTGCACAGCAACAGGTTATATACCCCAACAGTGTACTGATGAACAGATCTGGTAAGCAGTCAGAGCTTGGAGAAACATGTGAACCTTGAAACCTGAGCAGACCAGATTAACAACATTATGATCACCGGTGCATCAGGATTAGAGACCATGTACATTTTGCTGCGAGACAGATTTGCTCCACTATTCCTTCCTTGCCGATGTACACAACAGAGACACAGCATACCCACCCCACACTGTTCCTAAATCTTGTTACATGACAGAGCTCAGTACATGATTCTTCAAAGACACATTCACCCAAAAAGATGGGGGGAAAAGCACCAGATAAGAGCCATAGAATGTGGAAATAAAAAATAAAAATATGTGAAGAGAAAGATTGGTGGCAGATCACTGCAAAATGTTGGTTCTTAACTAAAACGCACACAAACACGCTCACATACACACACATGCACACTTGTGCACGCACGCACACATACACACACACATACATACCACTTTCCTACCTAAAGGAAAGAATTCTAAATCAAGAGAAAAAGAAGAAAAAAAAAGAGAGAGAAATACACCCACACCAAAAATCACCAATAATATTAAAAGAAAACACCCCACGCATGCACGCATATCTTACCACAGTGGCTGATTTCTAAATTGGACAGAGAAGTGAACAGTAAGCAGAATATGCAAACATCCACACACTGTACACACAATAAGCACAGCAGACAGTCACATCCATAACACACCATGCAAGTCTCTCTTAGGGTTATGCTAAATCACAATATTGCAAGTGAGAAAGAACTGGAAGAACGAATAAACCCCTTGATGACTGTTGATAGTTAAGCGTATCAGTAGCATCCTTGCAATGAGATGGGTTCCTATCATTAGACTGGAGATAGGCAGACACATCAGGTCATCAGACTGTAACATTCTTGTGACAGGGCACAGAGAACAGGTCATCAGACTGTGACATTCTCTGATATTCTTGTGACAGGGCACAGAGAACAGGTCATCAGACTGACATTCTTGTGGCAGAACAGGGCAGGGCACAGAGAATAGGTCATCAGACTGTGACATTCTTGTGACAGGGCAGGGCACAGAGAACAGGTCATCACACTGTAACATTCTTGTGACAGAACAGGGCAGGGCACAGAGAACAGGTCATCACACTGTGACATTCTTGTGACAGGGCAGGGCACAGAGAACAGGTCATCAGACTGTGACATTCTTGTGACAGAACAGGCAGGGCACAGAGAACAGGTCACCACACTGTAACATTCTTGTGACAGAACAGGGCAGGGCACAGAGAACAGGTCATCACACTGTAACATTCTTGTGACAGAACAGGGCAGGGCACAGAGAACAGGTCATCACACTGTAACATTCTTGTGACAGAACAGGGCAGGGCACAGAGAACAGGTCATCACACTGTGACATTCTTGTGACAGGGCAGGGCACAGAGAACAGGTCATCAGACTGTGACATTCTTGTGACAGAACAGGGCAGGGCACAGAGAACAGGTCATCACACTGTGACATTCTTGTGACAGAACAGGCACAGAGAACAGGTCATCACACTGTGACATTCTTGTGACAGAACAGGGCAGGGCACAGAGAACAGGTCATCACACTGTGACATTCTTGTGACAGAACAGGGCAGGGCAGAGCACAGAGAACAGGTCATCACACTGTGACATTCTTGTGACAGAACAGGGCAGGCACAGAGAACAGGTCATCACACTGTGACATTCTTGTGACAGAACAGGGCACAGAGAACAGGTCATCACACTGTGACATTCTTGTGACAGAACAGGGCAGGGCACAGAGAACAGGTCATCACACTGTGACATTCTTGTGACAGAACAGGGCAGGGCAGAGCACAGAGAACAGGTCATCACACTGTGACATTCTTGTGACAGAACAGGGCAGGGCAGAGCACAGAGAACAGGTCATCACACTGTGACATTCTTGTGACAGAACAGGGCAGGGCAGGGCACAGAGAACAGTCATCACACTGTAACATTCTTGTGACAGGGCAGGGCAGGGCAGGGCACAGAGAACAGGTCATCACACTGTAACATTCTTGTGACAGGGCAGGGCAGGGCAGGGCACAGAGAACAGGTCATCACACTGTGACATTCTTGTGACAGAACAGGGCAGGGCAGGGCACAGAGAACAGGTCATCACACTGTAACATTCTTGTGACAGGGCAGGCAGGGCACAGAGAACAGGTCATCAGACTGTGACATTCTTGTGACAGGGCAGGGCACAGAGAACAGGTCAACACACTGTAACATTCTTGTAACAGGGCAGGGCACAGAGAACAGTCATCAGACTGTGCATCATGTGATGGTGTGGGGGAGATAGATCAGGTCGTCAGATTGTTGAGACCTCTTTAATGGGATAAGGCAATTAGAGAAGGAACTGGTCATCAGTAAAGTACTGAGTATCCTTATCAATGGATGGGGCAGACAGATTAGGTCTCAATAAAGGACTGTAATATCCTTATCATTGGATGGGGCAGACAGATCAGGTCTCAATAAAGAACTGTAATATCCTTATCATGGGGTGAGGCACAGATCAGGTCTCAGTAAAGGACTGTAATATCCTTATCATGGGTGAGGCACAGATCAGGTCTCAATAAAGGACTGTAATATCCTTATCATGGGATGAGGCAGACAGACGAGGTAATCAATAAAGAACTTTTAACATCTTTGTGACGGATAGGGCGAACAGATCAAGTAACCAGTGAGAGACTGTCAGATCCTTATCATGGATGCAGCACACACATCAGGTCATCAGACACTTTTTGTTGAACTCTGCACGCAGTCACTGTTCTTAAAGCATGCAAACTGAACTGCTGTACATACATTCTCAGCGGTCCTGGGGTGAAGTATGTCAACATCAGTAAAGACACATCAGAATTCAACACAATTATACTGTGTTCTAAAAACGATGAACTACAAAAGTCTATGCATGACTACTGAAAAACAATACTGAACAGGAACAAGGAACTGACCAAGCAGCACTGAATACTGCCAATGACACACACACGCACATGCTCACAAGGACTTGTTCCTGATTTCTATTCAGTGACTGTGTGTGCGGATGGACCATGAGTCTGTCAAGTACTCCCATGTGCCCCGTGATTTCAGTCTTTTCTATCTACCAGTTCAGTTGGTCCACATGAGCCTAGAAATACCATTAACCCCTTTGCAATCAAACTGACCCCACAAAGCTAAAAATAACCCTTAGAAATCAGACCCAACACAAGACACTGGACACAAGTATACCCTTCTGCAATCATGCTGGTCATAAGTACCTGAATTTATTGCACTCTTCTGAAATAACACAGGGCAAAAGAGGCTAGAAATATCTGTACACTTTGGAGATCACTAACTGATCACACAAAGCTAGAAGAGCCTTATCTCACTTGAAAGCAAATGGTTAAAAGAGACTAGAATTACTTAACCTTTCAAAATCAAACCGTCACAAGAATCTTTGGATAATGTAACCTTCTCAAAATCGAACTGGCCCCAGGACATTACAACTGTACAGGCCGCAAGAGGCTACAATTCATCTTCTCCAAGAGGCTACAATTCACCTTCTCCAAGAGGCTAGAATTCATCTCCTCCAAGAGGCTAGAATTCACCTTCTCCAAGAGGCTACAATTCACCTTCTCCAAGAGGCTAGAATTCATCTCCTCCAAGAGGCTAGAATTCACCTTCTCCAAGAGGCTACAATTCACCTTCTCCAAGAGGCTAGAATTCACCTTCTCCAAGAGGCTAGAATTCATCTCCTCCAAGAGGCTAGAATTCACCTTCTCCTTCCCAGTCAGAGGTTCACCATTTGTGACTGATGTGCATGAACATTTTTAATCCCACCATTAATGCAGACACTTTCTGTCTTCAGGGGTGATGTGTGAATATAACACAGTTGCATATGGTCGCTGCTTTTTTTGTCTTGAGTGTATGTGTCATCCATCCACCCAACACACGATGACCTACTCTTCTACTGATGATGGAATGAGATTTAAAGGGCATGCAAGTTTGTCCCCCCCCCCCCCCCCCCAACCCCACCCCAGCTCTCCTTTGCATTCACACAAGGGACCTCCTTGAAATTATGATCTGAAGTTCTTAGAAATAATTGGAGTCTGCAAAGAGGCAGACTCTGAAGAACCATGTCGGCTGCCCTGGTTGACACGCATAGACTACCCTAGGATCCTGGATCAAGACAATAATACTTCATCATTGGGCCATCCAGACCTTGGCTGGAAACAACCTAAACCCTCAAGCAAACCAAGAGGTCAGATACCCCTAACCCTCTGGAGCCAAAACTCTGGGACGTGAAAATAACTGTTGAAATATTGAGTCATGAGGATTGGCTTTTGGGACCACTCTCGTTACTGATGTGATATTTGTATGTGTAACCATTTTCTGTCCGTGGCCCAAGTAATTACAAGCAAATCTCACCGCCTGGTCCTGCCTTCGGGAGAAACCAGAAAACAACATTTAGTGTGAAGGGGCACAACCACCTGCAACAAGCCTACAGGGACAGGAAAGCAAAGACAAGGGCATGATGCGCAAGTGTCTCTCCACGCCACAGCACACACCCAGCACACACAAAACTACGTCAAGGCAAACCATGTTGGGATGGGACAGGTTTCGTGTGGAGAACATCTGCTTAGTGAGCTACACCCAAAGCATGCTGTGGAGACTGCTGCTCCACCTTCTCCTTGTCTCTTGTGAAACACTGAATGCCAAACATTTTGACAGCACTTAGTAGGAAACATTGCTGTCTTCATACATCCATTCCTAGTGACACTGAAGAAGCGCACAGGATTAATGTATTTTTCTGACACCCTTACAACTAGACAATGTGGAGTGCATGATCATGTGTGTGTGTGTGTGTGTGTGTGTGTGTGTGTGTGTGTGTGTGTGTGTGTGTGTGTTGCGTGAATCAGACTGAAACAACTCACACTGTACATAGTACTGAACAGTGACAAAAACAAACTCATCACAATCCAAAAAAAGAAAAACAAATAAAGAAAAAAAAGAAAGAAAGAAACAGAAAAAAAACCTGATATAAATACAGACCGAAAGTAATGAGCAAAACTAACCGCTAACAAACTCATGACTACATGAATAATCTCACGTTCTGATCTAGAAGCATACGCCTTCACACACAATGTCAAAATGAAACATATGTAATGATGCTCACAAAAATAAACAGTCCAAGGACAGTTATCTTAAAATAACAATCTAGACAACAGGAAAAGACAAAGTGACAAAGATGTTCTCACCGGTCCAGAGCCCTTGCTAGCCTGTTGAAAAAACATCACAGCAAAAGGTCAGTACACCAAAACCCACATCAAAAAGATGACCACATCACCACAGTTCATGATTCTGGACTTTCAATGAACAAAACATGCACAGACTCCTTAGCATGATCAACTGACAGAAATAACATGTTCAGAACTGACACATCTTGCTTTTCCATTTCACTTCCAAATTTAAATAGATTCTGTCTCCAGGGATGTATACAAAGTGACACCCACAATAGTGCAACAACAGGCTAAACCTTACTCTGTGCTAAAATATTAAAATTGGCTTGCAAATGTGTCAGAGTGAGAATGCACAAACAATGCATGGTCATTAGTTTTAACAAATTTAAAAAAAAGAAAAAATTGGGAAATACTGGATAGAGGCCCCACTTTTAAAACAAAAAGGAAAAAAGGAAATGGCAGCTCTACACACTTTCTTTTCTGAACCTCATCATTAATAACAAATGCCTAATGGAATAATAAAGGTTTGCTCCATCTAAAGGCTCGGCATTCATTTCTCGACAAGCCTACATATAAAGAAAACATTCAAAATTAATTATATTCAGTATACCCTTTTTTAAACTTCAGATTCAGCACGTCATTACTGTACCCTAAGTTGTGGCTATGCATTCCTCCACAGTTTTATAATACTCTGAGGTGTACCTGTGAAGTTGATAAGTGTGTTTCAGAGGTCATACAGAAGGACTGATGTCCCTCTGTTCTACGTTCATTAATCTCATTATTCTTCAACACCTATACTGTCTTATAATTACATTCATGTGAAAGCGGCAATGTTTTTCTGACAGACATGTACTATGTGACTCTGGATGTTGACACTGATGCTGCGTCACTGCTGCTAGACTTCTGGAGTCAAAGCTCTGGACCCAGGGGCTGAAGGGGTGGGGTGGGCTGAAGAGGGGGCAGTTTGGCTTGTGACTGAAGGCGCTTTGAACCCTTCACTGCTCCAGCTGAACAGTTTCAAAGCAAAATGCTTTTTCCACTACATGTTACGGCTGACATTCACATAACATCATTCAGGCTTTATTCTGCAATATTTACCAACCTTACTCAAAAATGTGTGCGCACGCACATGCATGCACGCACACACACACACACCCTCCCCCTCCCCTTACCTAATTTTTTTTCCCCCCTAAATAAGGGATTTCGAGAATACAACTAAACCAGGGATAATCCTAAGAAAAAAAAAAGTTGGGAGGCTTGGCAACCATGCTCTATGTCTCATGGGTTTTATTCCTCAAAGGAGAACCTTCAATGCCAGACAGGGAATGAACCAATCTGTGAGGAACAGAACAGTATAAAAGATCGGAAGAAGAGAATGAGGGGAACACAGCTGGGTTACTGAGCCTGCCTGGCCCAAGCCCACACAGACAGGCGGGCGGGCGAGTCAGACATGACAGAATACACAATGATGAAGGTCTCACTTACAGAGCCCAGTACCTTGACGCTGGACTTTGTGGGCTGGAACCCTGGGTGTCCATGTGGCGATGGCAGAAATGGTCCGCTGGACTTCTCCCCCTTCAGTTAAACAGAACAAGCACACACACACCGATAGCAATATTCCTCAAAAACCAAACTATGAAAGAGATATATAAGAAATGGATTATAAAGGAAATAGCAGTAAACAAACATGCAAAATAAAAACATCATTTTAAAATGAGAAAGAAGAATGGAGCGAGATAAAAAAAAAAGTGTGGACAACCAACAGAAAGGAAAAAAAAAGGAAAAAGTAACCCTGCCTGTTGAGGGACTGAGAATATGATGCATTGTCAGTAGGTGAAGACTGGATCTGACAGAGGCATAGCCTGTATGTTAAGTTTAAATCTGTAACGCCTTCAGACTCGGCCAATCACTTCACTTGATATGTTATGATCTATATGTCATAAACAATAACAATACAGTATATAACATTAATTTCATGCAGCAAATCTCCAGCTGTAGTGATAATTATTCAATATCAACAAAATAACCATAAACTTTTACTTCCCTCCAGCAGGTGTTTGGGGGGAAAAAAAATCAAAAGAAATGGGGATACAATCTCTACTGTAAGAATGCCCAACATCTCCACGGGGGCTGAAATCTGTTAGGACAATAGAATTGTCTCCCCTGTGCCAGTATGGTGGTCAGGCCTCTTGGGGCACTCCCACCATTTCAAAAAAAAAAACTGGTTTACAAGGAAACATCTTGTTGAGAGTTTTTTTTTTCTTTTTCCAGTAAAAAGCTAGACACTTATAAACAGAAGATTTGCATTCCTGCATGATCCAAAATGAAGCGTGAGTGTATAACATGTAACGAGGCAACCTTTACAGGCAAATTCTAGTCTTGTACTGAAGCTTCGTTGGATATAAATAACAATACCTAAATTTCTTTTAATACGGCAAATTCACATTGAGAATTCAGAACATGAGCTGATGAAGAGGCAAGCAGAGGCCAAACAACAAAGAAGACAAATCATGATATGCACGATCAACAGTTTTTGGAACGCACACAACAAATGCCTATTTTTCTTTCAGCAAAAACAAAATTATGATATGCTCATTCGACTTCAGAAGAAAAACGTAACTTGGTGATTTTTTTAAAAATCCAGTTTCACTAAAAATCCCGTAGCAGAGCGCCAACAACAGCTAATCAATGTCTAGAACACTAGAAGGAAAAGAAGCACTGCTACTTTCTAAAATACTTACTTTTTCTGACCCCTGTGACACTGTGGAGGAACTGCGGGACTTTGACGCTGTAAACAGAAACAACTTATACAGGCAACGCAGTCTAGAATCAAATTTATTCAGATAACACTCGTACACCTACACATACACGCAAATACACACACATACACACCAATTTGACACATACAGACATACACAGACACATACACACCAATTTGATCACAGAAAAACAAAGTTCAACTACAACACTTATGGTGATCCATTCTATGGTGAGCCTGCATTTTGGATATGGGGTGTACTACTGGAGATACAGCTACCCACCCTGATGACATCGCTCAGCTACACACAGGTAAGGTTGTCGGCGACTTCTTTCTGCAGTCATGAATCCACACACAGACTGACATCAGTGTGGCAGAACTTTTTTACAAAGTGTATTCATACAATACCGAACATTAGCAAAAGATTTTTTCTTACTCTCTCTCTTTGACAAAAAGGAATTTCTTAACTTTTTGAAACAGTCAGATTTATTAACTTTTTAAAACAGTCAGTGATGTTAAACTTGTTACACTGTAGCACTGAAGAATGATATCAAGTCCTCTGCACCAGAACAAGTCGAGTGGTAAGTCGCCTCCACAAAAAGCTTTTAAAAGTGAGACTGGCTTGCTGCACACCGAGAGGGGCAGCACAGGTCCATCCTAAGCAAATCAGCAAAACTTTTTCAAACATCGAAGAAGGTTGCTGTCCGTTAAAGTGAGTTCGGCCTGCGGACAGAGTGGATTCTTACAGCAACAAATTCATCCTATGTGGATTTATCAGAGATGAGCACAAACTTGACAAAGACAGCAATCACGGCTTTATAGGTAGCACAGACAGCATAAGAAAACAGAAAAAACTGAATGACTTACGTGGAACAGGGGAGGCCTGCGTTCGTGAAGATGGCAGAGACATCTTTCAGTTTGTTGCAATCAACAGGTTACACCGGCAAGAAAATCCAATATCCTGGAAGTCAAATCGAGCTGTTATCATTATTGTCCTCTTAACAAAACACATAGAAAAATATCAAGGAACACAAAATATTAATGTGTACATGCAAGCACGCACAAACACACTCTCCCTCTCTCTCACACACACACGTGTACACAATGTAGAGATTCCTAATGTGGAATAGGATCGAAGGTAATGACATGGCAATCTGCAAAATAACAATTTTTCAATGGTTAGCTGTCAACTCAGACTGGCTTAGTATAGAGTAAATACTGCTCTTGAGCAGCCGAAATATCTAGATGTCTCTTCTCTCACTCACTCTCTCTCTCTTAACCTGACACAATTTCAGTAAAAAATAAAATGACAATGCTCAGTGGAAATTGATAAGGACGGACTCTGCATGTGTGACAAATGTTTCTGGTATAGCATGTTCATGGTGATGCCAGGAAATTTTATAAACTGTATTTTGGATATTCTGCATTGGCAAGTTCTTTCTCTTCCATCACTTTTCTTAATTAACTTACCCATTGGATTTATTCATTCATTTTCTTTCAACTTTGTTCATTGCTAACCACCATTTTCTTTCCCATGCTGTTTCCTGTGGACACTACCTGCCAATTCTTCAGTGTCCTTTCACCCAAATGACCTTTCCTACATTTTCCTTTAAAAAAAAATAAAAAAAAAACTGGATGAAAATTCAGGGAAATGTCTAGCACCTTTGGAATGGCCTCCCTTGATCTTCTCTCATGACATCAATAATTTCAGCATCATGTTATGAAATTGCAATAAAAGTTGTTTTGTTCTATTTTGGGGGGAAACAGGATTTTTTTCTTTTCAGTATGTGGTGGGTGAAAACCTTGAGAGGGCTCTCTGAGGTCAGCTGGGCTAAAGAGCAACTGAAGATGAAACAACGGTAGAGCACAATGCTCTAATGAAGTATACCCCAGCACAGCAGATCCTTTCAATAATGATCTTCCCCAAATTCTAAGATATGGACTCTTTAGAGTGGTTGGGAAGTGTGTGTGTGTGTGTGTATGTGTGTGGGGTGGTGGTGGTGGTATTTTTTGTTGTTGTTTTGCCTTCTTCTATACCACTAAGAGGCATTATCCCACATTATACATTCACCCACTCCCTTCCCCTTCATTCCATGCCCACCCCCCACCTCCTCCTCCTACACTACACTCTGGCTCATCCCACAGCAGGCCCAGCACCAGCAATCTACACAGAGCAGTCAGTGTCAAGTCAACCCACCAGAGGTGACACTGCACTGCTGCCGAGTCACTTTGATGGCGTTCAGTGATGCCTGCTCTGATCCCCCATTGGCAGGACACCACCTTCTAAGCCTCTTACTGATGGCAACAACTGCTTCACTGCGGAGTCAGTGTGAGTAAGCATCCCCCTTCAGAGTGCCACCAGGTCATCTAATGACAGTCTCCGTGAACCTGCAAATATGTGCGTCCTTGACATGAACTCTCCAGGTGGCGTAGATGTTAAGAGGAATCGAAACTGGTTCTGGGAGAAATCTTAAATAAATGTTGGCGAACCGCCCAGAGAAACATGGACAAACGAGTCACAAGACAAAACACGACGCGTTTCGACCTCTTAGGTCTTCTTCAGGCAAGATACAAACAGGACAACGAAAATTCACTTAGCTTTTATCACTCCAGAGTTCAGCGCAAGGAAGGCGTTGAATCAAGAAGAAGACCTACGAGGTCGAAAGGCGTCATGTTTTGTCTTGTGACTCGTTTGTCCTCGTTTCTCTGGGCTGTTCGTCAACATTTAAGATTTGTTTAGATTTCCATCTGCAGTGGTCTCACTTTGCAACTGGTTCTGGGAGGTTGAGTTGAAGCATGACAAGTGCGATTTTTAATCACTCCAGCTAACTTCCTGCTTGGAGTTGAGTGTGCCACAACCTCAGACTGGAAGACTTGAACCACATGATCCAATTTCAACCACTGACAGGCTGGGTGTTTCTGGCTGCACCACTCAAATTTCACGACCAACATTGCAAGTGTCTGTATCTCTGGAGGCTGATGGTCATGAAGTCTATGAAACTCCCATTGAAAGGAAATACAGAATACAAGCCTGTCATATGTTGTCTCAGTCCACTATGGAACTCCAACACATCACTTAAATCAATCTCAATGATCAACATATTCAAAGACTCTTCAAGGTCTGATATTCTGGTGGCCTCAGTTTCGATTTTCTCTGCCTGTGCCGACTTTGCTTCACTGTTATTGTGTTAAGGTTGATGCTGTCTTTGCACATGTGGGCACCATCGCTGGATGGATGTGGTAGTGCCCTCCAGATGTGGATTTTCAACCATGCTAGCTCTGCAACTGTGCAGTCATTGTCATCATTAGGGGCATAGAAAGTGGTATCCTGTGTAGGTTGGATCAGTACAGGCACCATGTAACACAACCATAGTGACTTTACACCAGCACAGAGAGATGGTATGGGGAAAGAGAAGGGAGAATAGAGATACGTAGCTAAAGAGGAAACAAAGATGGAGTATAACGAGACAAGGGATTATGTGTGCATGGTGTGTTTGCAGATGGAGGGGGGGGGGGGGGGGGGGGGGAGGAGGAAGGGGAGAAAGTGGAAAGACAGGAGGAAAGGGATGGGGGGAAAAAAGAACTTAACTTAATAGCCTACCCGGACAAGTTGCTGTGGCTTTTTAAACTTTTTCCTTTCTTTTTTCCTTTCCTTCCTTTTTTTAATGGTTAATGATTAACTATCAAGTTAGCACTTGTGGGAATAAGGGTCAGGGGAGCAAGTATGGGATGTGAATAATTGTTGTTCACTTGTAATCGTCAACTTTAATTTTGACTTTTGTTAACTCTTTCATTATTAATCCCAGCCTCTGTTGACTACTGTTTAGTACTAATTCTTGAAAATGAATGCGCTCACTTACAGAACTTCTAAGTGTGTGTGTGTGTGTGTGTGTGTGTGTGTGTGTGTGTGTTTGAGTGTTTGTGTTGTCGATATGTGCATGAGTGGGTGTGTGCATGTCTTGTACATGTGTGTGTATGTATGTGTGTGTGTGTACATGTGTGCGCATGTGTGTGTGCGCATACATGTGTGTATGTGTGTGTGTGTGGGGTGGGGGGTGGGGGGGGCACCATACACATGCTTGTGTGGGTGTGTTTGCATATATGGTGGTGCCCCTGCACATTTTATGCGTGAATCTGCTACTTATTCTGTGATCTGGTCATCAACGTATGACAACCAAGATTTATTCTAAAATTCATACATAATTCATAGGCAGACTGGGTTAAATCCTAGATCAGCAGCACAAACCTCTGGCATAGTTTTTCAACCACATTGTTCATTGCCTCTGGCTTCAACTTTATTATAGCATATGTACATAACCTGAAATGAATATTCTGTCAAGGGTTAAAAAAAAAATTGTGAACACCCTTGAGTGTGTTCTGATGCTGAAATGACGTTTTCATGCAGTGGTTTTGGCTAATAGTGACTTGAAATGCTGTTTCTCCATGCAGACGATATAACATGCACAATATATAACCTGGTCATCAACCCCAAGTTTTGCATTGCCTCTGGCTTCAACTTTATTATAGTCCATTCTTATTCTAATTCACATGCTATGCAATCTACTTGAAAAGAACACACACACACACACCACACACACACACACATACACATCACTCGAATCATGACAGCACCACCACTATCAAAATTGTCCCCAATACTCTCCTCAGCTCACTCATAGGATCCCCATAACATGCGCTTTGCAAAAAGGCGCAGTCATCTGTGTGTGTGCGTGTGTATGTATGTGTCAATGTGTGTGTGCTTATGTGCAAGTGTGTGTGTGTGTTTGTGTGTGATATAGATGTATGCATGTGCATGTATGTGTGTGTGTATGCTCTGCGTGTATGTGTGTGTGTGTGTGTGGGGGGGGGGGGGGGGGGGGGGGGGGCAGGAGGTATCAAGTATGCAAGAGGTATAAAATTGTAAGCACCCTTGAGTGTGTTCTGAAACTGAAATGACGGAGTCATGCAGTGGTTTTGGCTAATAATGACTTGAAATGCTGTTTCTCCATTCAGACGACATAGCATGTATGATACCATATTTCAGAGTAAGTAAAAATGGACTACAATAAAGTTAAAGCTGAAAACAACACAATTTTTTTAAAAATCACATCAGAGATTTTAGCTACTGATCTAGGATTTCACTGCAGTCTAGAATCTTTTAATCATCATCAATGAATTGAATTATTAATGCCACTGATTGGACAATCTGGATCAGGATGTACTGGATTGAAAGGGCCACACTGTGGCCTTATAGTGATGATGATGTTTAGGGGACAGTATGGAAAAAACAACAGCTATGGCGGCTTGGTCAGCCATTCAGCAGTCCTCGTCCAATGCCAGATCCTTTCTTTTCCTTTTTCCCCCATTCTCTTTCCTTTTTGCTTCTTTTTTCTTCCTTTTTTTCCTCCCTTTTTGGAAGTGGGTGTATGGGTTGAGAGGGATGGGAAAGCACAGGTATGTCTTCATTACTGGAGTGTGGTTCAGTGGAAGAGATACTTGAATTCCTCCACCAACCCAGTAGACATAACGTTGTCACTCAAGTTGTTCCATTCCATGATGGTTCCAGGGAATAGCTATTTTCAAGCATTTCAGTTTTGACGATTTGGACACGTATAAATGCAGCGCAAGTTGATCTTTTTAAATTGTTTGACCATGTTAGTACTAAGTTTGTCCTCAGTGTTGCGACTAGCTATATCTCCATGAGACCAATGAGCAGTATCAACATGTATATGAAAGACTATATTGTGGCTTGGATATGTACTATCGACAAAACTTCAGTCTGATACCAGCATATATGACGTAACACTATCACACTGGCTTGTATCACCCAGGAGTCAATTCTGCTGTTGGTACCATTTCTGCTGTGAGAAAGCATGTGGGTGGCCTTTTCGTTACCCTGTACGGGCAGCGTGGAAAGTACGACATTTCTCATAAATTACTTATGATTCCCAACCACATATGACACCATGATGGAACATAACTTAAGATTTTCTGGTGCACCGTTTGGTTGAGGTAAATTTTGTGCGGGATAAACAGAATTGAGTTCCAAGGTAAGCAATTACCTCAACAGCCTGTAAAATCCAAACTAGGTCCTAAATTTTTCACTCAATTGTAAGTGTCCGCTGAGTTTAATGTAAATTTTTTTGTTTCTTCCTGTCTTTTTTTTTTATCTGTAAAATTTGAAACACTGACAAAGTGACATGGTGGGTGTGGCAGTCATTACTTTCTGTCACCTGTTGTCAACTGCTGTTCACTTTGTTTTGAGGGACTGGGACACCTGTCTCCATTTTGCACTCACCAACCTCAAGTGCATTTCAACTTTTTTTTTTTTTTTTTTTTTAGATAAATCTTTAACGGCTTTAAAAATCGTAACAGGTTTTCTCTTCTCACTTGTCCGTTTGAGATAATTTTTGCACTATCTGAATGCAAACTTTTGGCTCTCATTTTTTTTTTTTTTATTCTATTTTATTTTTTTCATTTGTAGTTGCGAGGACAGGTCCGCTCATTATGCTGCGACATGACATTGTCCGCTGAGTTTACTATTTAGTAATCCTGAACTATCAAAAACTCAAATGGTGCGGTTTCCACTTTCAGAATTCCTCACATCAAAGATCACATGGAAAACCAGATCGACGGCCAAAGGCAGCCACAGCCAGCAGTCAAAGCGACAACGTCTGACAGTCGGTGACAACTGCTGCAGTTGTACTAGGCTAGTACTGGCGAGTACTAATACATGTACTAGGCCTAGTCCCGTTGGTCTTCGACGTGATCTGGGAGAATCAGATTGCCGGTCGCCTAACTCATCACTTTTCCATCAAAGCATGATGTTGGCCTTCAAACAAATTCAGTTTCCCTTTACTGTTAAGTTAGGTCTTCAAGCGCGCGCATGGGCACGTACGAAAGAAAGAGAAGCATGAATAAAAACCTTGTTCAGTGGCCGCCGGCATCTTCCAAACAAAGAGCAGCCATATTGATTTGAATAAGCGCCTTAAAATTGTGGACTTGACCCATTTATATACGAAAAAAATACAGATAGGTTCAGAATATTTCTTTTAATAGTACTCTGTCATTACTAAGTATGCCTACATAAGACATTGTAAAGTTTTACCGTATGCTGTTTTAGCTTCTTTTTTTTTTTAATTAAAGAAATTGATGTCTGTCCAGTCAAACAAATAGGCCTACACACAGGCCCAAGTACAAACAGCAGAAGACAACTTCCGGTCGACATAAGGCATGGAATCGCTCTCTCTCCATCTCTCTCTCTCTCTCTCTGGAAACAAGACATCACTTTAGCACACAAAAAGAGAAAAAACAGGGTAAGGGTGTGATTATAACCTCTCAAGAGAGCTTGACACTGACGGCAGAAAGTCCTCCCCACTAGAAAAGTGTGTCGGTCCTAAACTCTTTATACTCTTTAGGTGGCCAGACTGCATCTATATCATGACTTCTAGATGTCCTTCTGTTGCCAGACTTTCAGATTTTGTTGTTGTTTTTCTGGCGCTGCCATGATTCGAACCAACAACTTCTGGATGGAGCGGGAGGGGGTAGGGGGGGATGTATGGAGGGGGAGGGGACGTCAGGCGTTTTTAGACGGGATGCCAATTACCCACATCGCTGTCGGACACCTGCTCCAATCTGGGAAATGTAAGCATTAGTGGTCCACTTTTGTTCATGCACAACCAGGTCCAGCAGGAACTTGGATGTCATTGCCATTGCCTTTAAGTGTCTACAGGTCCACTTCTTGCCAGAAATCCCGAGCTGTTTCATGAAATCTTAAAATGATGAGCATACAAGACCCCTTGCACCACCTCCTATGGTGAGGACTTTGGCTTGTAGGCCGGATTTCCTCAAGCTGCCGGCAGGACTGGTGTACTGTTCAGTCATGATCTGTATGTGAGCGTGCTTCATTTTGTTTTCATAGGGCACATTGAGGTCAATCAGAATCAGTTGTGTCGATGACCCACATGAAGGTATACATGAAGATATAATTACTGCTGAAGGAGATTGCACATGCAATTAGCACTGTCAGAGGAAGCGCTGCCATCAGAAGCTCCAGCAATGATGTTTTAGACAGCAGAAGGCCACAGATCATACTCTAGTAGTTATCATCCATTATTCACCCCTCCTTACGTTTCTCCATGCTGATCTTCTCCATTTCTGGAATCATGAAGGGACTTGGGGACATTTATTATACAGCATGAAGGGTATTCCATTAGGTCCAGTCAAAGATTTGGCTTTGGCACTTTTTGTTGCAACTTTTTTTTTTTTTTTTCGCTCATCAAGTGTTGGTAGCACATCTTTAAACTTTCTGGCTGTTGCTGCAAGCTGCACTATGCCCTGGATTACATGTGGTCCTTTGCTCTGAGGGTCAGGATGTGTTTTTCTGAGATGCTCTTCCAGAATTTCTTTGTCTGCTGTGAGTGTCCCAGATTTTAGCTGCTTGAACTGTTTCCTGAGATCATACTGATGTGCAGTTAGGTCTTCCCAAAGCTTCTGTAACTCTCTTGTCAACCTCTAGGTCAAACTTCATCTGTTTCTTGAGATTCTTCTTTCTCTTCTGGATGTTATCGATCTTTTCCTGACATCTGCATTTTTAGAGCAGGTGGTCTTTAACTTTGGTTGTGTCACTCCGTAGGGCAGTCCTTACAGATTGTGTACACGAGGTCTCCAAATGTGGCTAGGTTGTACTCCAGTGTGCTCCTTCCTATCAGTGTGCCCAGGCTCTGAACTTTTTTTTTTCTCATCTAATTTCTCCTATTCTTCATTTGCACAATCAAGTTTTTGGTATTTGGCATTGAGAGCCTGTATAAAAGTTTCATCTGAATAATCAGTATGGATGTCCTTGGCACTGTGATTTGAGTCTTGGCCTTGGTTTATCTGCTGGAGCAGTACTGCTGTTCGTGATCAGAGTCTTCATACAGCCCTTCTTTGTCCTGTCAAAATTCATGCTGCACGTAGTGGAGAAGTTCCTTCCACAAGCACATGGGAATTTCGCTTCTTCATTGCTTATTGTCCATTGTCAATTTCCAACCATGATCAGGCTAGCACCAGTGGCTTAAAAAAATTCATTGACCAGTGGAAATAATTGAAGTGGAATCATCATCATGATTTTGATGTTAATTTAAACAAGAATCATGAATTTTGCTTTGAAAACAATTTCTTTTCAATGTATTGTCGACTACATTCCTTATCTCTTTAGTATCATTGTGAGTAAGGTGGAGTTGTGGCTGAGGGTGCTGAAATAGTTTAGTTGGTTGAGGCCCAGTCTCATGATCCTGGCAATCCTGGGATTGTGGATTCAAATCTGTTCCGGGCTGTACAGGAGCATTTTTCCCTCAGAGTTTACATCTTTTTTGACTCAGTTTCCCCAAAAGTCCTTTGAATGAGACTATAAATAGGGGTTTGATATGTGAATGCATACATCTTGCACACATATCAAGAGGTCACGGCTCTGTTGCTCACTAACTTCCAAAAGAGAGGACCAGTATGACTGCAGGTATGGATGACACATGTCCACATAGCATGCATCCTCCATGGAAAAACATTATGCATAACTGAAAAATTGAGTGACTGATATAAGACTGAATAAAAGGGGAAACGACTGAATGAAGTGCCAGCAGGCACCTCTTCAGTCAGTTCTACCCAGATAGGCAGCCGTTGTGTAAACAAAAGCATGGATCGAAGATGCTAGAGGTCAGTCTCTAGCTGAGGATAGGCATTACATGAATACTCTAATTATGGTGTTAATGTTCTAAACTGTCTGTGCTGTTCCAGGAGCAGTATGATGAAGCTGGAAGAAGTGTGCTCACTGCCGGCTCACGATGACCTGGCATGGTGCGTAGCCTGGAACCCCACAGGCACTCTCCTGGCCTCATGTGGCGGTGACAAACTGATCAAAATCTGGGCCAAGGAGGGAGACCACTGGGTATGCAAGTCCACCCTGGCCGACGCTCACACACGCACAGTACGCTCCCTTGGATGGTCTCCTTGTGGCAACTACTTGGCCAGCGCCAGCTTTGACGCCACGACAGCTGTTTGGAGCAGGAAGGGTGGGGAGTTTGAATGCATTGCCACGTTGGAAGGTCACGAGAACGAAGTGAAGGCCGTGACCTGGGCGCGCACTGGGAGTCTGCTGGCGACCTGCAGTCGTGACAAAAGTGTGTGGATATGGGAAGGTAAGAAAAAGGGGGCTGCCTGTTGCAGTGGCGGTTTGCCCAAAGCATTGTCTTCAAACAAACAAGTGGGCACTTTTCACCCTTTTGTCTAGACCCCCAAAATGGGCACTTTTCACCCCTTTGTCGTGGGATGTTGAAGTGCTGCAGTGAGAAATGACTGGATCGAGAGATACAACCAGATGACACACAACTCAAGACTGATAATAGCCAGGGATGAGTTCTTACATATTAATGAAATATGCTTCACACCACCTGTTGAACTGATTTGATTCCTTTGGTTAAAAATGGTTTGTTTGTTTTTTTAATGAGAAGCAGACTGACCACTTATTTATTCACTTAGTTTGTCTTGAACTGAAAGGGTGAAACTGACCAGTATATTCCCAGTATATTAATTTTGTTGTTGTTGTTGTTATTGTTGAGGGAATGAAACTGGCCACCAAGTTGTTCACAATGGAATTATTCACATTTTTTTGCACAAAGGACGAAACTTGACCATTAGATTTTATAAATCTACAGTGAAAAGGTCAGAGTTGTCATATTTTCACTGAAAATACATGGTTAATTACTCTTGCTATTAGTGTTACCTTTTTCTGCTGTTTTGTGTCGAACCAGAATGTTTGTGTATGTGTTCAGTTCTGACTTCACACTTTTGTTGCCAGATCATATTAAATGTCCAGTCAGATTGTTTGTGAACATATCAAGAGGTCACGGCTCTGTTGTCACATCTGTTAAATGTCTTACTAGAAAGGGTGAACTACTCATATCTAGTTTTAAGTTCACATTTTTGTTGCCACTTCCTGTTCAATGTTCCGTCGAAATGTTTGTGTACATGTCTAATTCTGAGTTCATTGTGTGGCTGCCTGTTCCTGTTAAATGACCTTGAACTCTTTTCAGTTCTTTCCCTTGAATTTCAGTCACCGGTGATCAATGGTTTTCTTCCCGGAATTATGGTATTTAAAACAGCATTTTTGTTATCTGAAGCAAAATGTCGCCTAACAGACCTGAAATAGACACATTCATCACAAAAATATTATAATTTCATAAATAATGCGCAGAATGTTTCGAAGAAAAAGAACATCTGTCATGCAAAATGCAAAAATGTCAAAAACTGTTGAGAGTTGATGAATCTTGTGTGTCTAGTTCGCTGTTCACTCTTCAGTTGGATGAAGATTAAAAAACCCAGCTCCTGTCTGCAGTAGGCACCTAGCACATGTAAAAGAACCCATAGCAGCCAAATTTTGTCCCTGGTGAAATTCTGTGGATGTAAGTTTTATTTCATTGACAAATGCATTGAGTTGATAGCTGATTTGCAGACAGTGAGATGGCATTGATAGTTGGCTGAAAAGACAGGGAGATGGCGTTGAGAGTTGACTGAAAAGACATGGAGATGGCGTTGATAGTTGGCTGAAAAGACAGGGAGATGGAATTGATAGTTGGCTGAAAAGACAGGGAGATGGAATTGATAGCTGACTGAAAAGACAGGGAGATGGAATTGATGGTTGGCTGAAAAGACAGGGAGATGGAATTGATAGTTGGCTGAAAAGACAGGGAGATGGAATTGATAGTTGGCTGAAAAGACAGGGAGATGGAATTGATAGCTGACTGAAAAGACAGGGAGATGGAATTGATGGCTGGCTGAAAAGACAGGGAGATGGAATTGATGGTTGGCTGAAAAGACAGGGAGATGGAATTGATAGTTGGCAGAAAAGACAGGGAGATGGTGTTGATAGTTGGCTGAAAAGACAGGGAGATGGAATTGATAGTTGGCTGAAAAGACAGGAAGATGGAATTGATAGTTGGCTGAAAAGACAGGGAGATGGAATTGATAGCTGACCGAAAAGACAGGGAGATGGAATTGATGGTTGGCTGAAAAGACAGGGAGATGGAATTGATAGTTGGCTGAAAAGACAGGGAGATGGCGTTGATAGTTGGCTGAAAAGACAGGGAGATGGAATTGATAGTTTGCTGAAAAGACAGGGAGATGGAATTGATAGTTGGCTGAAAAGACAGGGAAATGGAATTGATAGCTGACTGAAAAGACAGGGAGATGGAATTGATGGTTGGCTGAAAAGACAGGGAGATGGAATTGATAGCTGACTGAAAAGACAGGGAGATGGAATTGATGGTTGGCTGAAAAGACAGGGAGATGGAATTGATAGTTGGCTGAAAAGACAGGGCCTAGGGAGATGGCGTTGATAGTTGGCTGAAAAGACAGGGAGATGGAATTGATAGTTGGCTGAAAAGACAGGGAGATGGAATTGATGGTTGGCTGAAAAGACAGGGAGATGGAATTGATAGCTGACTGAAAAGACAGGGAGATGGAATTGATGGTTGGCTGAAAAGACAGGGAGATGGAATTGATAGCTGACTGAAAAGACAGGGAGATGGAATTGATGGTTGGCTGAAAAGACAGGGAGATGGAATTGATAGTTGGCTGAAAAGACAGGGAGATGGAATTGATAGTTGGCTGAAAAGACAGGGAGATGGAATTGATAGCTGACTGAAAAGACAGGGAGATGGAATTGATAGTTGGCTGAAAAGACAGGGAGATGGAATTGATAGCTGACTGAAAAGACAGGGAGATGGAATTGATAGTTGGCTGAAAAGACAGGGAGATGGAATTGATAGTTTGCTGAAAAGACAGGGAGATGGATTTGATAGTTGGCTGAAAAGACAGGGAGATGGAATTGATAGTTGGCTGAAAAGACAGGGAGATGGAATTGATAGCTGACTGAAAAGACAGGGAGATGGAATTGATGGCTGGCTGAAAAGACAGGGAGATGGGAATTGATAGCTGGCTGAAAAATGGAATTGATAGCTGGCTGAAAAGACAGGGAGATGGAATTGATAGTTTGCTGAAAAGACAGGGAGATGGAATTGATAGTTGGCTGAAAAGACAGGGAGCTGACAACTGATGAGGGGTGTTTTTGGACCCTAAAGTTGTACCTTTTGTTCCTCACAAGTGCCTGAGAATTGAAGCCTAATCATCTCATGGATGGACGTTTCTCACTGTTCCAGTGACGGACGATGAAGAGTTCGAGTGTGCCAGTGTCCTGTCGGTCCATTCCCAGGATGTGAAACACGTCAAGTGGCATCCTGAGAAGGAGATCCTGGCCTCCTGCAGTTATGACAACACCATCAAGGTAATGGCTAGTTCGCCGCAAACTGTTATGTCTTTTTGACCACTAACTGTTGTCCACCGCAATCTGTTGTAATATCTTGTTCATCTTAAACTATTGCAATGTCTTATTACTTTCCAGACGAGCGCCGCAGAGCAACGTCACTGCCCTGCATGCGCGTGCACAGCACGTGCTTACAACCGTTGCAGACGCACGATTTTTGCACTTTCTTATTTTATTTTACGTCTCCTAATATAAACCTAACAAGCAATTGTTATATATGAATGGAAAGGGTTAAAGCGCGAACTTTGTAATGAGCATAGAATTAAATATATTTTGGGTAAAATAGCGACACTACTGTTACAGAAACAACATAAGTAAAATGTAGGAGAACACAATCTTGTTTACATTTGTTTGGTTAGTATGACAACAGCAAATGAGGAAGAAAAGGGGCCTAAAACTTCGCTCTTACTTTGAACAGATGCAGAAAAAGCCTGAGGTATTCAATATGTGTAATCCAAGTGAATTCTTTTTTTTTTAAAGGCAATTAAATCATTGCACACAGTACACACTTTTCACTGTTTTGGCTCCAGATGATAAGACTTATAAAACTATTAAATACGCAGAGCAAATAAAAATCAAGCTCAGATTCTTTTCGATAAACTTGTACACCTTTACCCCCCTCATTTTCTGAACTACTTTGCTGAACCAGTTCTAAAACCATGTGTCATTCTCCTTCGCCCGATATATTGGTGAAGCAGGAAATTCCACACATGCCTTCCAGTGCCAGACGGGTCTCTTTGTTCGGACTACTCTGGGGCCTCAAAGGTCATCACTAGTGCATGTAAACTTAGCCTTCCAGTGGCTAGGACCCTGTTCTAAATATTTATGGCAGCTGCATCCCTAGATGGTAGCCGAGAGAACATGGGAATTTTTTATAGTTGTGCCATCACGGAGGCACGGCACGTCCAGGCAGTACAGCAGTGCTGCCGTCACCAGGGCACGGTTCGTCATGAATGGGTCAACAGAGTTTCCATCACTATCGCACGGCGCGTCGTGAAAAGGTTATTCGTCACAAACTGTATGATGTCTTGTTCACCTCAGGTTGTTGTGATGTCTTGCTTATTACATATTATTGTGATGTTGTGTCGCCACGGTGTTTCCCTCCTGTTTGTGTCATTTGTACGATGGCTTGGAGCTTCAAGATTCCGGTGTTCAGGATATCTGGCGGGGGAGGTTGATCCGGCGGCAGCCTCAGGTACAGCTCCAGACGGCTCGCTGGTTGGGCATCTAGGGCCATTCTCTGATGTAGTGGTGTTCTTCTGGGTGGCCCTGATCAGCTAGACACATCACAGGTTGTGCTGTGACTATAATATGATCAGTTTAACTGGTCCCCTAGAACATACATCTGAGGCAGAGTTGTATTAATGATGTGATGGTGGCGAAAGAACAGAGGAGTTATGTGAATGAAAAGGGAGGCAAAAAGGTCCAGAAGATTGTGGAGGCTACTTTATAGAAGTTACCAATTAATACTGATATAAAACAGAGGATGGACAATGATTAAACTTTCTGTATTTATGATTTAAAGAATTTGATGAAGTGTTAAACAAGTGTTCTCATCAAACACTTAGATAGAGTCATTAATGAAAATATCAAATGATGTTGCTATACCTATTTCTTCTGGCAGGAGATGAAACGGACGGACGGACAAGCAGACAGATCCAAGAGTTTCATGAATAATGAAATGTTAGTGATTAATGGAACAAAGCATTCACACACGCAGTCAGACAGACAACTTCCCCAGGTCAAGTGACTAACTAGATGGAATTTGGGGTGGAGACGCTCTGTTTTCCGAGGTTTCATACTGACTGACTGATGGGCTGGAAGGGTCCTTTAAAACAAAATTTATTGGCGCATGTAAAAAAAACCACAATATAGCATTTTAAAACCATCAAACATGAAGGTGAAGAACATATCATCAAAAAGAGAAAGAAACATCAAATGGTTCCAAATGCAGAATGAACAGTAATCTGACACTTGATTGTGAATAAGATGTCCAAAAATACAAACAATGGGCACCAGCCCTGTTCGCGAACAGTCACATGAATGAATGCATGCTGCTTACTCAAGCAAAGCAAGCATTAATGCATGCAAGCAGAAGAATTTACCTGGGCAAGATAAGCCCTCTCTGAAGATAGGTGAGTATTGATAACCTACAGTCACCTGTTTAAGTGCATAATAAATGGACACACAGGCTAATACACTTTAAATGTTATGATGATGAAATAGGGTGGGGCTACAAATGAATTAAAGAGAGAACAAAAAATTTTAAAGTTTTTTTTATATAAGTTATCGGTATATGAATAAATAAACACCAACTTTATTAAAGCTGCAGGCTGAGGTTTGAATCTACCCTACAATTTTTTTTTTTAACTGACCTGCATCAGCTGGTGAGTGGATAGGGAAATTTCTCCTTATGAGGACATAGCAACTGGGGACAACCAGGGCATCTCTCTCTCTCTCTCTCTCTCTTTCTTTCTCTCTCTCTTTCTCCAGCCAGTAGAAGGGGAAAGGGAATGATTGCATGGAAATGGAAGCCACAGTTAACAAGATGAAGGGAAAGTGGGCTGTCTGCTTTCTTTGAACAGCTCCCAGCAATCCCTCCCCTTCAAAACAACAGGAACAGGGGGTAGTCTTTTCCCCTCACACGATCTCCCAGTGAAGGGGGCATTAGGTATGATAGGTCTGGGGACTTTTGGATGGGGGTGGGGTGGGGGTGTGGGGGCTACAAAATGAATTGAAGCCCCCAGCCACTCTAGAAGTGGTGAACTATGGGCTGCTGAACGCCCAGAGAACGTGGACAAATGAGTCACAAGACAAAACACGACGCGTTTCGACCTCTTAGGTCTTCTTCAGGTGAGACATAAACGAATAAAACAACGAAAATTCACTTAGCTTTGATCGCTTCAGCTTCCTTGCGCTGAACTCTGTGAAGTGATCTGAAGCGATCAAAGCTAAGTGAATTTTCGTTGTTTTATTTGTTTATGTCTCACCTGAAGAAGACCTAAGAGGTTGAAATGCGTTGTGTTTTGTCTTGTGACTCGTTTGTCCACGTTCTCTGGGCGGTTCACTAACATTTATTTAAGATTTGTTTAGATTTCCGCCTGCAGTCGTCTCGCTTTGCAACTAGATCTATGGGCTGCTGGGCCATCTGATATTCTTTATGGCATTATTCCTCCTTTTCTTTGTCTCTCCACTGAGCTGTTCACTTTGCATTCTTCTGCATCGTGGAGGTCATGGTTGAGGCTGAGGACACCATCTAAAATGTTGACTTCACATGGAGTGAGCAGGGTAACTTGTAACAAGAGCACTGAACAGCTGGGGTCGGAACATGGATTCAGAGGGGATGGATGGAGGAGGTAATAGGGGTGAGGGTGATAGGCACACTAGAAGGAACTTAAATATGCTCTGTGCCCTTGACAAAAGAAATGAAAATTATCTGCGAGACAGGGTCCACATTGGTCAAGTGGATAACATAATGTTACTGCCTTCATGGTGGGATAAAAAGAAATTGCATATAGACCAAAACCTCATCAATAATGAACCTTAGAGTTCTCGCTGAGTAACAGAGAGAGAGAGAGAGAGAGATCCTATGACTTGTTCAAGAAAATAAAAACAAGACTTTTTTTTATTTAAATGACCCAGCATTATCGTAATGACCACACAAGAGCCACGTGCACTGTTAATTTCCTTTCGTTTTGTGTTGCTTTTGTCCACAGTTGTTCAGAGAGGACAGCGACGACTGGTGTTGCTTTGCCACCTTGAAATCCCACAGTTCCACCGTCTGGAGCCTGGCGTTTGACAAGACCGGTTCTCGCCTGGCTTCCTGCTCCGACGACAAAACCGTGAAAATCTGGCAGGAGTACCCACCTGGCAACCCTGAAGGCGTGGTCACCAAGGACGGCGAGTCAGCGTGGAAGTGCGTCTGTACCTTGGGCGGCTACAGCTCCCGCACCATTTTCGACATCGACTGGAGTCACATGACCGGCGACATCGCCGCTGCTGGAGGGGACGACACGATTCGAGTGTTTCGAGAAGACGGAGGCTCGGACAAGAACCAGCCGACGTTCAGTGTGCTGACGTCAGTGAGGAAAGCTCACAGTCAGGACGTGAACTGCGTGGCGTGGAACCCGGCTGTCGAAGGACTGCTAGCATCGTGCAGTGACGATGGCACCGTCAAGATCTGGTCCTTAGAGTCAGAGGCGTAGGTCAGCGACAGAGAGTAACTCGGAAAAATCAGGCATGTCTAACGGAAGAGAGGAGATTGGAGAGGGGTAGAGGGAAATGGGAGAAAGGGGGAGGGATGAGGGTAGATGGGATGGAAATTTTTGTTCTTGCAAAACAAAAGTAGAATAACAAAATTTGAAAAGAAATATGTTTGAATATCTGTAAAGATGATAGTTATTAATCATGTCCTTTACTGTATATAATGAAAGAGAAGTTGTGCAAAGCTGGAATAGGTTTTGAGAGCAGAAAGCAGTAAAACTGGGAGTGGAAAAGGTCATTTCTATTTTTAAAGTGGAACTTACAAAACAGCTCAGGTACGACATAGATTATAAAACACTCTTTTTTTCTATCAAGTGTATGGGTGTATTGTGATAACATGTATAACGGCACCATCTGTGCTTGAGATTATAGATGCTGGTATTTGATCCTGATTGGGGAAAAAAATATTTGTTTCCATGATAATGAATGGAGTGTGATCAAGTGAAGCAAACCAGATGGAACAAGAAATATCCAGAAATGATTTGACCTTGTGCAAAGTTAGAATGTTATTTTGTTCATGCAGTAATTTAAAGAAGAAGATAGATTAGTGAACTGAAGAAGGAATGAGAAGGATCAGTAATAAGTAGTAAACAAGTGGGGTATGTTTTGCTCCCATTAGGAAACCTAACACAGAGTAACTTTTATTCAAGACTGGCACAGCCTTTTAAACTTGAATAAAGTCAGACAAATACATAGACGAACAATCTAATAGTGGGGGAAAAACAAGCGCAGGCCAACAACTGAACTGTCTGGCAAAGATTTGGACTTGAGGGGAGGGGAGAGGGGAGTTTGAAGATGGAGAAACTGGGAAAATGAAATTAAAAAAAAAAAAAAATGTTACAGATATGAAAACTCTTCACTAGCTGCATAAGGGAACCATCGCAATCCCTTTTGAAGGCAGATATATTTGTATTGCCTGCTCCGAGGCCTTTCGCCCGCTGGATCGGGACTCATCAGGGAGACACGGCTGGTTGTGTCTGCGCTCCTGGAGGAGCAGGCAATACAAATATATCTGCCTTCAAAACGGATTGCGATGGTTCCCTTATGCAGCTAGTGAAGAGTTTTCATATCTGTAACATTTTTTTTTTTTTTTTTAAATTTCATTTTCCCAGTTTCTCCATCTTCAAACTCCCCTCTCCCCTCCCCTCAAGTCCAAATCTTTACCAGACAGTTCAGTTGTTAGCCTGCGCTTGTTTTTCCCCCACTATTAGATTGTTCGTCTATGTATTTGTCTGACTTTATTCAAGTTTAAAAGGCTGTGCCAGTCTTGAATAAAAGTTACTCTGTGTTAGGTTTCCTTATGGGAGCAAAACATACCCCACTTGTTTACTGTTTATCGTTTACTGTTCCCTACCTCATTTCATTTCCGATCAGTAATAAGGTTTTAAGATACTGACTTGCCAGTCATTTACACCCAGCTGAACTGGTTGATGAAAAATACCCTGATTTGAAATTGTCCATTTATGAATGCAATCACGGAATGTCGTGATATAGACAGGTAGATTGAATGATCAAACTATCAAGACATTGTTTGTAGTATACAAGTCTATAAGAGGAGGGTGAAATGGTAAAATTAATGTGATACACAGAAGTTGTTTTCACTTGTTGACATGAAGTTGATTTACACACTGACCACTGACAGAACATACAGTTGAATATACAACTTGTATAATCAATAGCAGTATTAGATTTGTTTGTTGTCATAAGATGGACATGGAAAGAAAAAGTCACCAATGCATTAATTTGTCAATCCAGATTGTTTTGTGTACAAAACCAATTTATGTTCAGCGGTGCAAGGCTCTGTCCTTTTGTCATATGTAGACAAATGAGTAATTTCAATAAAAACTAAAATGAATGTTGCTGTCTCAAGGCCCAAGAATAATTGTAAAAGTGCTTGTTTTCCCAGAGATTTTTTTTTAATGTGTGAATCACTGGCACAAACCGTCCCACACAATCAGCAAGATGATTAGTGATATTGTTTACATGTTTTAAGGTCTTGCATGAAGCAGGGCTTCCTGTCCCATGGTAGAAGTGGGAGTCAGTACCACCTGTCTTAACATCTAGACCACCTGTCCTTAACAACATCTAGACCACCTGTCTTAACATCTAGACCACCTGTCCTTAACAACATCTAGACCACCTGTCTTAACATCTAGACCACCTGTCCTTAACAACATCTAGACCACCTGTCTTAACATCTAGACCACTGTCCTTAACAACATCTAGACCACCTGTCTTAACATCTAGACCACCTGTCCTTAACAACATCTAGACCACCAGTCCTTAACAAAATCTAGACCACCAGTCCTTAACAACATCTAGACCACCTGTCCTTAACAACATCTAGACCACCTGTCCTTAACAACATCTAGACCACCTGTCCTTAACATCATCTAGACCACCCGTCCTTAACGCTTACAGCCCTGCGACACAATAAAACATGAAAACTCTTGAACTGTTCAAAATATTCCGGTGAAAATGTATGTTTTGTTAAAAAAAAAACCCTGGTTGTTTGTTTCAATCTAATTTTTGTCTTGAGTGAAAAGTAGAGGGGAAAAAAGTCATCAGTAACACAAATTCACCTGCACAGAGTCACACCAGAGGGGAGCACAATAATCTTTACAAGGTATCCCTTTTCTGTGGTCTCCTGCACCCAAGTTTTCATGGTCATCTCCCTCTTTTTATTCAAAATGTTCTGGCCGATCAGCAGTTCTAAGCTTGGGCTGGCACTGGTCTGTCTGACATGCACAGACAGGCATTGGCTGTACACCAAGGGAGCATTCTTTCTTCTGCTCTCTTCAGTGTCCAAATTAATGAGATAGTTGACTCTGTAAATCAAGATTCAAGTCCTTTGTTGATGACTTGGCACTCAATGTAGTTGAAGTCACCGACGCTGGCATACAACAATGACTTCAACTTTGCATGGAGAAGATTGGAAAGAGGGATGAGGAAAATGGTTGAGACAGAGACAGAGAGAGATCTCAGTCCTTCAAGAAATTTTTCTTTGTTCCAAGATCTCTCTCTCTTTCTCTCTCTCAGCACTGCGGACAGAAAGCAACCATTTCTTGTATGTGTGCCATGGAATTGCACCACATTCAGATTGTTATTGGAGATGGCAATGTTCCCCATGAAACAAGCACAACCAGACTCAAAACCAGCACATTCATGCATGCCTTTTCCAAATGTTTACCGTGTCATTTGTCCATCTTGTTATTATGTCAACTACAGAGAGAGACACACAGGGAAAGAGAGAGAGATTTATTGTGATGTATTATGTTTTGCATTTAAACAGATGTCAAGTTTGTGATGTTTTCTAGCCTGAAAGATTAGCAAACACAAAATTATAGTGGTTTCAAGTGTGATTATTTCTTCAAAGTGTGAATCCAAAAGCTGAAAACTGCTTTATAGCTAAAAGATCATGTGAATCTTGAAATGTTGCTTTACTTTGCTGTATGTTGTAAGCTTGGTTGTTTATTGTCAAATTTGTCAATGGTAAATCTGCATGAAAATGGTGTTTCCGGCAGATTGTTGGCGGTTTCTCAAAGTTCAAGCAATATATTTTGCTGGAAAATGACACAACTGTGTTGGCTGACATGGCAAACAGTTGATCTGGGTTGAACTGTGTGCAGACACCCCTTTTTTCACAACTGGCTGACAGTGGAATCAGTAACAGAAATATTTTGAAGTCATTTAGGAGATGGCTTTCAAATTCGATGAACCATGTTCACGAAGCCACAAAGAGGTAATCTATGTTAGAGCTGGTGGGTGATCTCCGGAAACATACACACACACTCACACACACACACACACCACACACTCACACACACACACTCACACACACACACTCACACACTCTCTCTCTCTCTTAGATGACAGTATTTGTAGCGAGTCTCTCGTGATGGATTAATCTTTAAGTCTCCATTCGAAATCTTGAACCGATATGTTCGCCTCGTTTTCCACAAGTCATCTCTCTCTGTGTGTGTGTCTGTGGATGAACGATCATGCTCACTAATGGCCACAAATTGTGTGTGTATGCGTGTGTCTGCGTCTGCGCGTGTGTGTGCGTGCGTGAGTGAATGCGTGCATGCGTGCGTGTGTGCGTGTATGTTCAAAGACCTCTTCTTTCGATGTGTACAGTTGTTTCTTTTTCCTGTTAAAAAAAAAAATCAGAACAGCATATCGTGCTCCTCTGCTGGAAAATACTTGACAGTAAAATGAAGCAGGCATGCAAACCAAGCCCTGGCAACAACAACAAAACGTCTACATGGTTTAGTTTCTGTGTCCGTTTTTCCAGCGATGTATACCTACACATACCTGTTCAGTGCTCTGTTGATGGCGAAGTAAAACAGTTTGGTTTTGTATGATTGTTTGTAAATAACTGCTCATAGCCAAGAAGCAGTTCATATACCTTCGTTGAATGATACACATGATTTCTGTTTCATAAACCAAGTGATTTCAAGACGATGATTAGAAATCTGCAAGGGAGGTAATCTGTTTTAGCACTTGCATTTGGTGAGAGCGACCCCTCTGTTTTCATGGGGCAAATGCTGTTGGTGGTCACACCCAAAGCAATTTTGTGCCATCAGTCAGAACAATTCAGAGAGAAAATGTTAAAACTTGGATGTGAATTGTGTGCCTTGAATGCAGACAGTTAATATCCCAATTGTTATCCTGGCACGCATTTCAAATCAAATATTTGGACTCTGTTGATCTATTTGCTTGACCCATAAACTGAGAAAAGGTAACTCTGTTTGCCAGGGAAAGACATACGTTATCCTCTCCCGATTTTTTTTTTGCAGAAACATGTCTATTCATGTTTCCCAAATTAACATTGTATGTCATCGTTTCAAGATTGAAATAAAATTTTGGTGTGATCGTGACTCTGCACTGGTATCTTTTCTTCTTTTTTTTTCCAATGTGTAAACATACATGTACGTATGCCCCCCACACACATTTGTATCAGATGTTTGCATGCACTTGCAAAGACACAACGTATAGTTGCACACATTTCTACACAGACAAGAGTGTGCCTTCATGTGTATGCATGCCTATGCACGCATTCACGCCTGCATGCATTTGTCAGAATCCACAGGAGAACACTGTCTTTAATTTTTTCTGTCAAATGGTACGTAGTCTTTTTCAGAATTTCATGTTCAACAGGAGAACCTTTGCTCATTATCGAGATGTAGCCCCAGTATCAAAGTCTCCTTATTTCTGTCTGATCTTGCTATCTGTCATGCAACAGCTGTGCACATTCCTGTTGGATGACCTGCCACTGGCACAGTAAACAAGATATTGTATGATTATCATGGCCAAGCAACTGTTCATATACTTTTGTATTGAATTCTATGCTTTGAGAATTGGATTTTCGGAAATGATATTAATTCATCTTTCCCAAAGTATCATATCAGAGTGTGCGTGCATATGTGCATGCATGCATTTGCACACACGCTTGTACTTGTCAAGCAGAATCAAACGACAGCCATCCGTTTCATTTACATAACTTGGTCAAACTTAAGAATCTGATCAGCAGCAGAGAAAGTCCTCTACTCATGATAGAGGGGTGGCCCAAATGTCAGTCTCCCCATTTTTATAGTAACCGGTTTTTCAGTTTCCTCATCTCTTCCATGATCTTGGACGAATTTGAGTCAAAAGTCTTTTTCGTATGGGCTATCGCTGGAAGACATGCTGGTTGTCCTGATCCCGTCCCGACATGCCCGTCCCCACGACATGCCCGTCCCCACGACATGCCTCGCCCCAACAGAGACACCAGCTGGCTCAGACACTAAGAAATGATTGTTCTCGAAAAGATAGAGGAGGGACGGAAATGGGAGAGTGGGTGGGTTGGGGGCTGGGTAGGTGATGCCACGCACATACTGCATCGGAACAAACACCACCAAACACCACCGATCCGACGTTATTGGCGTTGGGTGGCCTCTAGACCTGGTATCGACTGCTCCCTGTGCACGTGCTGGAAACGGCGACAGAACAAACAAGTTTGTGGCTGTGGAGGGGAGGACCCAGAAGTGGCATGGAGGATCAGACAGCATTATCGAAACAACAGCAACAACAACAACAATGTCTGCTGAATTTCGTTGATAGTTTCAATCAAATGTTGTTTCCACACGTTTGATTTTTGTTAACGATTTGTCATTGCTTTGGTCAGTCTTCCACATACTTGTAGTTCTCGAGCTCATTTTTATTGATTGTATGTACCGTTACCAAAAGATTGTGTTTGAAGTGTAGCCAAAGTGGTCACTGACAGGGCGTGATTTAAAACTGATGCATATCTAAAACACGCAGTACATAAAGTCTGTCTGCATTTCTCTTGCTGTCCAGCAATAATAGGCCAAGAACCAGAGATAGACAGAGAGCGCGTGTGGAGGGGGGTGAGAAGACAGACAGACCGACAGAGAGACGCAGTGCCCTATAGACACACACACTGGGGTGCAGGAAGGTGAAGAAGGAAAGTGGAGGGGTGGAGGTGGATGGGAGAGTTAGAAAATGTGGGGAAGTACGATTATGGTCATAAATCCCATGGTGTGGAAAGTCTACACACTCATTCTCCCATCTTAAGTGGTGTATGTCCACACTTTTCACAGAAAGCTCCAATAACATTCCACATGCACACGCGCATGCTCACACACAAACTGGCTAGCACACACGACATGAAGACGCACTGGACACACACGCGATACATTTTTAATCAAACGTTGAGTTTTCTTTCATACCTAAGAAACTAAAGATCCTAGCTTAGGTGTATCCGAGTTCATTAATAAGAACTCGATTTTCTCCACATTTGAGAAAAAGTCAACTCTAACCGTTCCAGGTAATTAAAATATGCTGGAAGCTTTGAAGAGCTCCAATGGGCTTCTTTCCCTCCACACCTGAAACAAGAACCACACAACGCAGTTAACGAAGGAATCTATAATTATCCTCTTGAAAACCACTCTCAACAGCTTCATGACTGGCTATTCATCTCCATGATCATTTTAGAACAGCCGGTTTGAGCTTCAAACGTGACTTTCAGTCACTTTTTTGTATCCCTCTTTGCGTAATGTTTTTTTGTTGTTGTTTTTTACCAACAAATCGTTACCCTTCTAAAGTGAGGTTCTATCTAGAGTGGACACCAGCTTTTTTTTTGCGACGTCTAGCAGCCCGTGTGACCTGTCTTGACTCATGTGATTAATAAAACGAGTTATGTGATAACCCTACTTTGATTGATTGATTGAGAGAGAGAGAGAGTCTGTGTCTAGAGAGAGCAGGGGAGAGAGAGAGAGAGAGTCTGTGTCTGTTTCTGTGTGTGTGTGAGAGAGTGGCAAACTTTAATGTTGTACGTTTTTCTCGGCAGTTACAATAGCTAGCAAAACCAAACTCAGCAGACCATTACAAGATTGGTTGATATCCTATCAATTTTCATTTTACTCGTTCGTTTTTTTCCCCCCCGAGACGGGTTCTTTAAGTTTCGCAGCTTTCGTATTGTTTTAAACAAAACCAGGAATAGTGCGGGTGTCGCTCCTTACAGTGTTCCGCTAACCCTTCCTCCTTCCCCCCTCCCCCCCCCCCCCGCCGCTTCCCCCCCCCCTCCCCCCCCACCTCCCTGCCATTAAAGAGCAGACCTAAACATCAAGATGAAGAATCAGTCAGGAAAGCCTGCCCACTTCACCACCCCCTCGTCAAAGCTCACCTAACAGTTGAGGTCCCCGATGTTGCCGATGTTGACGGTGGGGGAGCCGGTCTTCATGGCGCCCAGGTTGTCGGCGCAGAAGCAAACGGAGCCGGAGCAGGCGTAGCGCTGGTAGCTGCCGCTGGGCGTGCAGGAGAACATCTTGCCGATCAGCCCCGTCTGCTGGTAGGCGTACTTGTCCCGCGCGCACTCTGGTGGTGGGGGAAGAGTCATTATCATTAGTTATCGGAGCCGACTGACTTTGTAAGACCGTAGTAACCCTGTTTCTTTTTAGAACTCAGCCATTTGGTTTTCTCCCTACTGTAGTAAGAACCAATATCACAATATGCGTTTTCTCCCTACTGTAGTAAGAACCAATATCACAATATGGTTTTCTCCCTACTGTAGTAAGAACCAATATCACAATATGCGTTTTCTCCTACTGTAGTAAGAACCAATATCACAATATGGTTTTCTCCCTACTGTAGTAAGAACCAATATCACAATATGCGTTTTCTCCCTACTGTAGTAAGAACCAATATCACAATATGCGTTTTCTCCCTACTGTAGTAAGAACCAATATCACAATATGCGTTTTCTCCCTACTGTAGTAAGAACCAATATCACAATATGCGTTTTCTCCCTACTGTAGTAAGAACCAATATCACAATATGGTTTTCTCCCTACTGTAGTAAGAACCAATATCACAATATGGTTTTCTCCCTACTGTAGTAAGAACCAATATCACAATATGGTTTTCTCCCTACTGTAGTAAGAACCAATATCACAATATGCGTTTTCTTCCTACTGTAGTAAGAACCAATATCACAATATGGTTTTCTCCCTACTGTAGTAAGAACCAATATCACAATATGGTTTTCTCCCTACTGTAGTAAGAACCAATATCACAATATGGTTTTCTCCCTTCTGTAGTAAGAACCAATATCACAATATGGTTTTCTCCCTACTGTAGTAAGAACCAATATCACAATATGGTTTTCTCCCTACTGTAGTAAGAACCAATATCACAATATGGTTTTCTCCCTACTGTAGTAAGAACCAATATCACAATATGGTTTTCTCCCTACTGTAGTAAGAACCAATATCACAATATGCGTTTTCTCCCTACTGTAGTAAGAACCAATACCACAATATGGTTTTCTCCCTACTGTAGTAAGAACCAATATCACAATATGGTTTTCTCCCTACTGTAGTAAGAACCAATATCACAATATGGTTTTCTCCCTACTGTAGTAAGAACCAATATCACAATATGGTTTTCTCCCTACTGTAGTAAGAACCAATATCACAATATGCGTTTTCTCCCTACTGTAGTAAGAACCAATATCACAATATGGTTTTCTCCCTACTGTAGTAAGAACCAATATCACAATATGCGTTTTCTTCCTACTGTAGTAAGAACCAATATCACAATATGGTTTTCTCCCTACTGTAGTAAGAACCAATATCACAATATGGTTTTCTCCCTACTGTAGTAAGAACCAATATCACAATATGGTTTTCTCCCTTCTGTAGTAAGAACCAATATCACAATATGGTTTTCTCCCTACTGTAGTAAGAACCAATATCACAATATGGTTTTCTCCCTACTGTAGTAAGAACCAATATCACAATATGGTTTTCTCCCTACTGTAGTAAGAACCAATATCACAATATGGTTTTCTCCCTACTGTAGTAAGAACCAATATCACAATATGCGTTTTCTCCCTACTGTAGTAAGAACCAATACCACAATATGGTTTTCTCCCTACTGTAGTAAGAACCAATATCACAATATGGTTTTCTCCCTACTGTAGTAAGAACCAATATCACAATATGGTTTTCTCCCTACTGTAGTAAGAACCAATATCACAATATGGTTTTCTCCCTACTGTAGTAAGAACCAATATCACAATATGCGTTTTCTCCCTACTGTAGTAAGAACCAATATCACAATATGGTTTTCTCCCTACTGTAGTAAGAACCAATATCACAATATGGTTTTCTCCCTACTGTAGTAAGAACCAATATCACAATATGGTTTTCTCCCTACTGTAGTAAGAACCAATATCACAATATGGTTTTCTCCCTACTGTAGTAAGAACCAATATCACAATATGCGTTTTCTCCCTACTGTAGTAAGAACCAATATCACAATATGGTTTTCTCCCTACTGTAGTAAGAACCAATATCACAATATGCGTTTTCTCCCTACTGTAGTAAGAACCAATATCACAATATGCGTTTTCTCCCTACTGTAGTAAGAACCAATATCACAATATGGTTTTCTCCCTACTGTAGTAAGAACCAATATCACAATATGCGTTTTCTCCCTACTGTAGTAAGAACCAATATCACAATATGGTTTTCTCCCTACTGTAGTAAGAACCAATATCACAATATGGTTTTCTCCCTACTGTAGTAAGAACCAATATCACAATATGGTTTTCTCCCTACTGTAGTAAGAACCAATATCACAATATGGTTTTCTCCCTACTGTAGTAAGAACCAATATCACAATATGCGTTTTCTCCCTACTGTAGTAAGAACCAATATCACAATATGGTTTTCTCCCTACTGTAGGAAGAACCAATATCACAATATGGTTTTCTCCCTACTGTAGTAAGAACCAATATCACAATATGGTTTTCTCCCTACTGTAGTAAGAACCAATATCACAATATGGTTTTCTCCCTACTGTAGTAAGAACCAATATCACAATATGGTTTTCTCCCTACTGTAGTAAGAACCAATATCACAATATGGTTTTCTCCCTACTGTAGTAAGAACCAATATCACAATATGGTTTTCTCCCTACTGTAGTAAGAACCAATATCACAATATGGTTTTCTCCCTACTGTAGTAAGAACCAATATCACAATATGGTTTTCTCCCTACTGTAGTAAGAACCAATATCACAATATGGTTTTCTCCCTACTGTAGTAAGAACCAATATCACAATATGCGTTTTCTCCCTACTGTAGTAAGAACCAATATCACAATATGGTTTTCTCCCTACTGTAGTAAGAACCAATATCACAATATGGTTTTCTCCCTACTGTAGTAAGAACCAATATCACAATATGGTTTTCTCCCTACTGTAGTAAGAACCAATATCACAATATGGTTTTCTCCCTACTGTAGTAAGAACCAATATCACAATATGGTTTTCTCCCTACTGTAGTAAGAACCAATATCACAATATGGTTTTCTCCCTACTGTAGTAAGAACCAATATCACAATATGGTTTTCTCCCTACTGTAGTAAGAACCAATATCACAATATGGTTTTCTCCCTACTGTAGTAAGAACCAATATCACAATATGCGTTTTCTCCCTACTGTAGTAAGAACCAATATCACAATATGGTTTTCTCCCTACTGTAGTAAGAACCAATATCACAATATGGTTTTCTCCCTACTGTAGTAAGAACCAATATCACAATATGGTTTTCTCCCTACTGTAGTAAGAACCAATATCACAATATGGTTTTCTCCCTACTGTAGTAAGAACCAATATCACAATATGGTTTTCTCCCTACTGTAGTAAGAACCAATATCACAATATGCGTTTTCTCCCTACTGTAGTAAGAACCAATATCACAATATGGTTTTCTCCCTACTGTAGTAAGAACCAATATCACAATATGGTTTTCTCCCTACTGTAGTAAGAACCAATATCACAATATGGTTTTCTCCCTACTGTAGTAAGAACCAATATCACAATATGGTTTTCTCCCTACTGTAGTAAGAACCAATATCACAATATGATTTTCTCCCTACTGTAGTAAGAACCAATATCACAATATGCGTTTTCTCTTGTAATTTGTTTGTCCACGTTAAACGGCGGAGTTACTTAAAACTGCATTTTTTTTCACCAATATTACGTCAACACAGCATGCTGTCGTTTTACAGTTACTAGTTTTCATGATTTCAGCCTGAGACGGTGCTTGATTAATTATTCTTTTTTGTCACCTCAAAAAACAAAAACAAAACAAAAAAAACGATACTGTGAATCTTGAAAACGGATACTGATGATTTATAACAGAAGATAATACGACTCGTAAAAACATCTGATTATGACTCGGTAAAACAGAAAATCATGACTCAAATATTTTGTGACACATAAAAATTGATCATAACTCATAAAAGCAGCTGCGACCCATGACAGCAGATAATGACATTTGAAAACCAGTAATTCGAACTCGTGAAAAC
>CM031620.1:11093173-11095673 GCA_018398815.1 Conus ventricosus | reverse complement strand
AAGTTATGGACCACAGTGTTCTGCTGCTCTTAGAAGTAAAGAAGTCAGGGAGTAGAGAGTCGTTTTAGGAAGTTGGGACTTACAGCAATCACAGAGTAGAGCGTTCGTTTGTTCTTGGAGGTTGGGGAGTCATGGAGAAGAGAACTGCGTTGTTCTAGAAAGGATGAGTCACGGAGTTCAGAGTTCAACTGTTCTTGAAGATAGGGAGGTCAGAAGTGGACAGTTCAGTTGTTCTCAGAAATAGGACACAGAGCAAAGTTGTTTGGGGGGGGGGGGGGGGGAGAGGGGACAAGCAGAACGCAAATTTAGTTCTTACAAGAAGCGATGCCATGCAGTTGAGCATGAAGTTGTCCTTGGGGGCATGAGAGTTGATTAGTTTACTTCGGGTACATTCTAAGCAATAATCACTTTGTATAAAACAAGTCAACATCCAGTCTCACAGTCTGCAAGGATAAGACACCGCATTGTCTGGCAATGCTAATCCATCACTCTTCTTTGGACGTTTTTCTTTTCCCTCGGAGAAAACACTGAATCTTAGAGGTGGTGTCTATAACATACAATATGGATACCGCAGACGGTCAGACTGGGAATACCGAATAAAAAAAGCTGTTATTGAGGTCTTAAAAGATGCGATGCTTGCATGTACATGAGTACAAAGTGACAAGAGGGTGGGACGCAATGGGATGGAGAGAAGGGGGGGGGGGGGGGGGAGGAGGGAGAGAGGAGTGAGAGAGGAGAGAGAGAGGAGAGAGAGAGAGGAGAGAGAGGAGAGAGAGAGAGAGAGAGGAGAGAGACAGGCAGACAGGGGGCAGTCAGAAGACAGACAGGACAGGAGAGAGAGAGAGAGAGAGAAGGAGAGACGAGAGAGAGAGAGAGAGAGAGAGAGAGAGAGAGAGAGAGACAGACAGAGAGACAGACAGAGAGAGAGACAGAGAGGACAGAGACAGAGACAGAGAGAGAGAGAGAGAGAGAGAGGAGAGAGAGAGAGCGAGAGCGAGAGGAAGACAAAGACAGAGACCTACAACAGAACTGAACAGAAGAGAACAGCATAGCACACAGACAGAGACACAGAGAAGCGGCACTACATCGGAGACTGCAACCTAGACCGCAAGACGGGCGCCTCACCCAAGGCCATCACGCATTTGTCGCAGCAGCCACAGATCCCGCCGTTCTCCACCACTTTTCCGCCCACGCAGTTTTCGGCCGTGACGGCCGCGCATCGCACCCTGCTGCAGATGTCTGGCAGGCAGACGATGGCGGTCGCCGATGCCGCAGCCAGGGAGAGAACCAGCACGCGGAGCATCATCGTTCCTCCTGTCCCAGGCCTTGTTCTGTTTATACACACACGCGCGCGCGCACGCATACACATGCACCCGCCCCGCCCCCCCCCCCCCCCCCCCCCCCCCCCCCCGCATGCACGCACACGCACTCACACACACACACACACACACACACACACACACACACACGCACACACACACACACACACACGCACGCATACACGCACGCACACACACACACACACACACACCACATACACCACATATACACCACACACACACACAACACAACACAACACAACACACACAGACACACCACACATACACCACACCACACACACACACACACACACACACACACACACACACACACACACACACACACACACACACACACATTGTGTCATTCTGGAGTCAGCATAAATAGTCCCAAAATGTTCAGATACCTTCGAAATTTTCGTTTGGCTGTTCTCAACGATTCCATGGAAAATGGTATACAGGAAAGATACACAAACATCATGAGGCTTGAGCAGTGGAGAAATCGCCAAAAGGAATACAGGAGAGAGAGAGAGAGAGAGAGAGAGAGAGAGAGAGAGAGAGAGAGAGAGAGAGAGAGAGAGAGAGAGAGAGAGAGAGAGGAGAGAGAGAGTACTCCACAATAAAGATTTCAGACAAAGCCTAACCTTCGAGTCTGTTCTTGCTATTCTCTTATGTTCAACGACAAACACACACACACACACACACACACACACACACACACACACACACACACTCTCTCTCTCTCTCTCTCTCTCTCTCTCTCTCTCTTTCTCTCTCTCTCTTTCTTCGTAACTTGAGTACAACCTTGTTTTACTCTCTGTGTCAATTTCCAAAGTTCCGTTCACACACAGAGTGGAGAAACTGGGAGGCTGAGCCAAATCTAATTCTATGGACATAAAACACCTCTTGTTTGGACGCTTTGAATGCCTAGCACGGTGACCCTCTGTCAACTATTATTGACCCTAAGAGCGCACCTGCTGAATCTTATGAAACATTTGCAGCGCCGTACCTCGAGTTTACAACCACTGAGCCTCAGTGGTGTGTGTCAAAACACGATGTGGCCTGTTTGTTGTCAGGTAGCTACAAAGCGTTTGTACACAGGCGCTTACAATGATACCCAAACTAAGGCAATACAAGATGCAAAGCATATAAACGTACTCCCAGTTTATCCTGAATAGGTG
>CM031620.1:11083173-11088173 GCA_018398815.1 Conus ventricosus | reverse complement strand
TTTTAAGACCAGTGACTGCAACGCGCTCGGAACCCGTATCAGCTGGCGGGGAAATGGGCCAAACGTTCAGAACAGACGGCAAACTAACGTTCATCCACAAACAACGGAGAGACTCCTAGTCCTTTTTTCTAAATCAACAGACTGAAACAACATGGCAGTATGAACAAGTCTGTACTTTAAACTTGCTCTTTTTTGTAAGTCTTCATTGACTTCAACATCTTATTCTTCTGTGACCGTCTCCTCTTATCTCATCTAGCTAGCCTATTTAACACGCGGTGCAGCCGTGTCAAGGCGGTTCATTAGGACTGTTGTTGGACAGATGCGGTCACGCCCTCTGTACAAGGGGGCGATCATTCGCACTGGCTCCGTTACAAGGCATTTCCTGTTAGTCCATGAGCCGTCCTATACCCCCCCCCCCCCCCTCCCCCTATGGGGAATTTTTCAGACAGGTACCATTGGAAAGCTTAACATCTAAGCTACTGAAATCAGGTTGTTTGCCAGCGATCCGTTGCTGGTGTAGGTGTGGTGAATTTTCAAAGTTAGGTACCCCCCGCTTTTTAAATGGCCGCCATGAATATAGAAAACGTCTTGTCTCAGTTTCTATTAGCTCTAGACATGTGACCATTACCTTCCATCCCATGTTATTGGGTGTGGGAAATCTATTCCTGGTGCTTATTTTTTGTTTGAAGGTAATTTTAAAGGTCAAAGGTCATTTTCAAGGTCATTTGTGGCAAAACTGTTACAAAGCTTAGCGTAAGCCATCTAGACAGACGATAGAGTATGTTTAGATCAATTATTTTGACCACAAAGAATTCATTGTAGAGTTTATTGGACACCCCACTACCACCCTACAGTCAGAAGGTGAAAATGATTGTTGAATTGGGTGCCACTTTTGGTGAATGGTCAAAGTAAGTTACCAGCGAGAATTTTGCGCCCAGAACTGATCAACAAATATCAGGTTGGGTAATCGCTGCCTAGATATAACAAATTAAGTCACTCTCCCTACAACAGCTGTCTTGATTTTTGTTTCTCTATATCAAAGTACTTTTTGGATTTTCAGTGATTTTCCATTTTTCTAATATACTTTTTGGTCGAGTCTGTGTAGGTTCCCTACACAGACCCAGCCAAAAAAGAATAAAGCAAGCAATGGAGAAAAAGAAAATCGACGAGAAGCCTGTTCAGCTAACATCAGGCACGTCTAGGGGCACAAAAAAGACATTTAGTGGTCCTACATGCATTGTTCATTACCCCCAGAACAAATCGGACACTAAAGTAAGACCCTATGTGAAACAAGTTTTCAAAAGATCAAAGATTCAATTGCACTTCGACAGTTGCAAGAGGAGGTGAACTTGAAGCTACTAAGCATTTGTTGTCAGGTGCCAGAACAGTACCTCCCTCACATTCATGGCTATCACAGATGGTGTTACCAGAATTTCACAAACACGACCAAACTACTGAAACGAAAGCGCACATCTGATGAAGACTCAACATCTACTTCTAAAAGGACTCGTACAGTTGCACCGTCATCAAGTAGCGTCCTTTTCCCAGCAGATGAGTGTTTGTTTGTGGCAAGATGCGACTAGTACGGAAAAGAAAAGAAGAAAACCTTGTGAAGTGAGTGACAAAGACGGCAGAAGCATCAATCAAAAGAGTGCTGAACAAAAGAAGATGAACGAATTCTGGCAAAGGTGCAGGATACAGACCTGGTGGCCAAGGAAGCCCACTATCATGATTCCTGTCGTAGGGCATACACACATTCCGAGGAGGATGGAAGGCGACAGACTTCAAGTGGAGACACAAATGTCACAGAAGAACGGGCTACTCATGCTGATGCATTCGCAAGCTTAGTGTGCTATGTCCAAGACAGCATCATTGAAAGGGGTCATGCTGAAAGGATGACGATGCTGCACTGTCTCCATATTGCGGACAACTCTTCTGAAGATTCAACGATCACTGTGAGATCTCCAGACACAGATGTCTTCATCCTTCTGCTCAAGTACGCTGAAAGCATCCCCCAGAAGATTCTCTTTGATACAGGAGTCTCAAATAAGCGAGACTCATTGACATCAAGAACGTTGCGCTGACTGTGGGCAAAGAGGTCTGTTCCGTGTTACCTGCTGTCCATGCATTCAGCGGATGCGACACGACGAGTGCGTTTGTCAGGAAAGGGAAAATTGCCCCAATCAAGACCCTCAAACAGCATCCGAGTATATCAGAACATTTGCTCAGCTTGGTGTCATGGCCCAAATTCACCCAACCGTCATGAAAGAACTTGAAGAGTTCACCTGTGTCCTGTACAGAGGTCGGGGTTCATGCACCAAAGACATCAACAAGCTTCGATATGAGAAATTTCTGGAGCGATTCAACACCAGTGAAGAACTGCTGACCTGTTACGATGGTATGGACACGAGTCTGTTGCCACCATGCAGAGATTCTCTGCTCATACACATTGAGAGAGTGAACTACCAGACACTCATTGAACCATTCTCACGAGCCAAAGCCACACATCCCATCACCAGAGGGTCATGGATGGCAAAAGACATCTGAAGGACTTGAAGTGACATGGACACGTGGCCTTCTCATGCCTGCAGAGCTTGTGGATGTCCTAGCGGAGAAATCGCCTGCCCCAGAAGTTAATGATGCACCAGATTCGTTTAGCTTGGCTGACTTTGACACTGACTTTGTGTTCATTGACAATGAGTACGGCTATAGAGTACATCCTCTGTTTTCTGCCAATAATGAACGACTGACAGCAAATTACTCTTGTTGGTCATTCGCGGTTACATCTGCTGTGTTTCAAGACCTTTTTTTGTCAGAAAGGAACTGAAAGTTCACAAAGAGTACCATTTTTAGCAATGTTTCATTTAGCACCTTTCTCTTTGATAAGAATGATTTTGATGCTTGAGATGACTTTCTTCTCAGACATGCTATAAAGAAAAGCTGTTCTGATTTTGTTATGAAAGGCAGTATAGGAGTGTGTCTGCCAAAAGACCTGTGTGTTTGTTAACTTGTTATCCCTTATCAAAGGGTTAGAGATGATAATTATTTAGTTAGACATTTTCATTTCTTCAAAACAATCATACATTGTATTCTGTTTTAGAAAATTCCCACAGCGGAACAGTGAGAATTCGAAAGGAAACGAAGAAGTGAACACCTCAAAGACAGTTAAATGATGCATATACAGGAACCTCAATGCTACAACCATGCTGAACTGTGGATATGAAGCCTAATACCACTTTAGAGGGATCTTTCATAGGAATAACCAGCTAAGAAATAAAAAGTACTTTGCTAGTAATTCAAAACTACATGGGGTAGTTTGTGCCTTTTTTAGGTTTTTTTTTTTTTTCATTTAAGGGGTAGGGGTGGCATATCTGTCATTGTCATCTACTAAATTGCTCTAGAATCTTGAAAGTAGCTGTAAATGATCTTGGTACTTTGTCTTACATTAAATACACAAAAAACAGTACTTGTGATCGCTGTTTTTCCTTGTATGAAGTTGAAACCTTCAAATTTTGCGTAAACGATAGCGCGCATTGGAAAACAGGCCACAGATACGAGATGGTCCAATCTGGAAGAGTATAAAGTGTTTTCAGAATACAGGGACACTCATGAAGCCTGCCGCACATCATTTTACTGCCACCACTGGCCAACACGAGGAGAAAATGAACTTGTTGATATGATGGTCTGAGCGGTGTTTTTGTTTGACATGGTAACTTTGACCAAGCGCTGCAGCCACACCCAGCCGAGTTCAGCTGGCCAACAAGCAGAAATCAAAACGGCACGTCTCCAGCTACACACAAATCACTGTCTGCAAAATTCCCCACTAGGGGGAGGGTTTCACCTCTTGGCTCACGGACTATGTCGTCAGTTTGGGCCTTCGTCGATGGTGTCCTGCTCATGTTGGATAAGAGCAGACGACGCTAGCCATTATCGAGATATAACAGGGCGCAGTGCCGTGCGTGCCTCTTCCGGTGAGGTGTCTATCAGAAACCCCACACTGCTTCCTACAGGCTGCCCTTGCCGCGCCTGCCACAAGAGAAGTCTATGGCTTGCGTGGCAGAACTAGAAGACGGGCACGAGAGCAATATCTGAAGAAATTTCACCATCAGTCACCAAAACACTGGACAATAAAGAATGACAGGAAATGTCAGCTTCAGTCACTAAAACACCAAAATACATGAACAGAAAAATTTCACCTTCAGTCACAAGAGTTTGCCCGAACCGTTTGTTTCGACGAAACAGCACTGACAAGAGGTTTAAATAGCCTCACAGGAAAAGCAACAAAAAAAGAAAAAAATTTTTTTTTAAAGAAAGCCACCACCGAACAACCTTGCCCTTTACGCCAAGACAAGGGAGATTACTTTTGTCTGTGTGCCCTTTCTGTTTCATTGACCTAACTTAGTGATAAACAGCGATTATACAGTAACGAAAACAAGTTGTTTCTCTTCTCTCCTTTCTTCTCTGTCTCTCTGAAATGGAACAATGCCCGAGTGCAGCACGCGTGCAAGCACCGATCGTGATGTTCCAAAGCAGTTTTCTTTTTCTTTTTCCTTTTTTTTTTTTTAACGAAGTCGGTAGTTACTTCGCCCACAGCCAAATACGACGAAGAAAAAATCTGCTGCCACAAGAAATGCATGTACAACAATGGCGTCATAATACAAAATAACAGAATGAAGCAGACTGCAGTCTAATGCACAAAACAGTATAGTTCAATGTAATACAACCTGTGTCAAAAGCTTTGCTTGTTTTTTTTTCCGTAGACATGACAAACCCCTTCACCCCCACCCTGTCCCAACCCATACCCCCACGCGCGTTCATGCGCGTGTACACACACACACATACACACACACACACACACACACACACACACACACACACACACACGAGCGCGCCCTCGCACAGAGAGAGAGAGAGAGAGAGAGAGAGAGAGAGAGAGAGAGAGAGAGAGAGAGAGAGAGAGAGAGAGAGGAATTACTGAAAATAAGTATTATTTTTGCAGC
>CM031620.1:11070673-11078173 GCA_018398815.1 Conus ventricosus | reverse complement strand
CGTTATCTACCAGGAGAGACATCCAATGCACCTCATAGATTTACATCATCCGGGCAAAACAAGGCCTAAATCTCCCTCTTCTCCATTAGAACTTGATCCGCTCCTGTAAGCCGGTGGGAGAGAGGAGCTATTAGTCTGGGCAATGTAACAAAAAAACAAAAAACAAAAAAAAAACCCCCCACCGAATGTCTGTCGGTTTTTGACGCTTGAAGGCGACATCTTTCCAGAAAGCAGCGTCATCTATATGCTGCGACTTCTGAGGTTGTCCTTCAAGGTGTCGTATCATCTCTCGAGAGGCCTTCCTTGGTCACGATGTCCTCCCTTCAGTTATCCATAGAGCAGCATCTTTGGAATTCTGCTGTCCTCCATACGGACATCGTGTCCTGTCCATCGGAGCTGGCTTTTGATGAGTATACACTCAATGGTGGGTAAGCCACACTTCTTCAAGACCTGTAGGTTGGACACTCTGTCTTGCCATTTGATGCTGCAGATCTTTCTCAAGCATCGTTGATGGAACTGTTCGGGTTGTTTGATGTGTCGGCGGTACGTGGTCCACGTCGCACAATAGTAGAAGAGAGCACTCAGAACCACAGCTCTGTACACGGCAACCTTTGTGCACAATATGTTGCCATGGTATTGCCACAGACTTTGAGAGTCTGCCAAAGGCAGAGCTGGCCTTTGAGATGCACAACATCACTTCTGCATCCAGAGATCCACTGCTGCTTACAGCACTACCCAAATAGCAGAACTTGTCCACAGTTCTGATTTCTGTGTTGTTGATGACGACAGGTGATGGTGAAGCACTGCTAGCAGCGGACGGGGAAGGTTGGAACATGGCCTGGGTCTTACCAAGACTGATTTTAAGTCCAAAGCGTTGACAGGTTCTTGCAAAGCAATCTGTGATGTCTTCATGGGAGTGCTCAGCCAGTGCACAGTCATATGCAAAGAGGGGCATCAAATACTTTGGTCTTGGCCTGAAGTCGTCGAAGGTTAAAGAGTTTGCCATCTTGTCACAGACCCGGAATGCATCGATCAGCATTGCAGCAAACAGAATGGAAAAGAGGGTGGGAGCTAAGACGCATCCCTGCTTCACTCCATCTTCCACTGAGAATGGGTCAGAGGTATCTCCGTTTTCTTGCACTCTCACCTGCATGCCATCATGGAATGAAATTATCAGTGAGATGAGCCTTTCCGGGTAACCAAACTTGTGAACGATCTTCCACAAGCCAGTCCGTTTGACGGTGTCGAAGGCCTTGGTGAGATCAACAAACACCATGAAGAAGACGTACTTATGGACAAATTCACACATCGGGTTTGTTTCGTGAGTGAAGTATGCGTAGCTTCATGTGTGTGTGTGTGTGTGTGTGTGTGTGTGTGTGTGTGTGTGTGTGTGTGTGTGTGTGTGTGTGTGTGTTGTGCACAAGGTCACCCTGGTGTCTTCAGTCGCATATGTTTTCAGTTTTGTTTCTTTTTGTCTTTCTTTGCTTTTTTGCTTGTTTGTTTGTTCGTTTGTTTCTCTCTCTCTCTCCTCTCTCTCTCTCTCTCTCTCTCTCTCTCTCTCTCTCTCTCTCTTTTCTTAATTATGTTGTATCTTTCTTTTCTACTTTTCTGGGGTTTTTTAATCTCCTTTTTTGTTGTTTTTGTTTTGTTTTTAACTCTGAGAGGAACAGGACTGAGCCGAACCGTGGATCTACCCACTGAATCAGTTCACAAATGGAAAAACAAGAACCCAGATTACCGCCAAGGGAAATGATATTTCGTGCTGACTGAAAGAGTGGTTTCCCTTGTACCCGTTTGAGGTAGTACGTGCAGACTACAGACTGTCAACATTTACATCAACACAAAATTTTAATATTTTATGACGATAAATCATTAAGTGGATGGTTATCTATCACTACGAAGTTTCAATTCTATGAAAACATGTCATTTTGCAGATGGATATTGATCACTGTAAAGTTTTTATATTGTACGAAAAAAGGTCTCTTAATAGATGGATATCGATCACAAAAAAGTTCGACTATTCTATCAAACAATATCACTTTGATGGTTACCAATCACTACAGAGTTTTAATATTCAATGAAAACATATCACATAGATTAAGGCTATCAATCAGAAGAAAGTTTTAATATTTTATGAAAATATGTCACTCAGTAGATGGATATGTATTCGTTTACAGTGATTTCACAATGTTGATATCCACAGCAAAATATTCCCCGTTTCACTTATTACCCAGGTGGTTGTGGACGTTAAACGTGAGTGTAATAAAAACTGACCACTGACCATCTTTGTAACGCTGATCGATGAGGATGATAAAGATGCCATGTACTTCCATTCTGGTCTGAGACAAAGTCACAGGTCCTTACTCGACGCTTACTTTCATTATATATCCCGACGTCAACCGGATCCGAGAGATACAGACACCTGCGGCGTTGGTCAGGAAATTGGAACGACACTCTCAGAGACGCATCCATAAAGTGTATGAAACCCTACTGTGTGGTTCCAGTCTTCTCAGCTAAGCCAAGAGCGAATTACACTCTGGATAGGAGCCGATTGTAGGCCGACTAATTCCATTAAACAGCTCTGAGGTGAATTGAATCCATGAACTTCCAGTCCGGAATTCGCTACACCAACCACTGCGCCACAGTGGCTGGTACGTTTACATAATGAACTTCGTAATGTTAAAAAACCTTATTAAACGGATCCCGAATCCGCCGTCCGATCCGGATTTGCAAGTGGATCCGCGCCCAAAATTCAATGCCTTCAACCGTGGGTCACATTTCATCTTTCCGTTGAGTTAGCATAAAATGGGTCCAGCATCCAGCAGTTGATGCTGACAGTACAAAGACGAAAAACGGACACTGGTGAAAACGATAAAAAAAAATATAAAAAAAACCTCAGTAGTCCAACAGGTGTGATTTCCCACTCCCAGGTCAAGCGTGATCGGTGCTGGTGCAGTGCGTGGTTCTTGTTATCTGTCCAGGTCCCCGTGCCCTGGTTCAGCGAGGCCATGGAGTCATGAAGGAGTGTCACAGAGAGCCGTGGCTACGTAGGAAATAGAACAGGTTGGGAATAGGACCTGTGAAGGGGGAAAGGCGAGAGATGGTTTCCTGGTCTTCGTTTTAGGGCTTAGTCGCATGTGTGTGTGTGTGTGTGTGTGTGTGTGTGTGTGTGTGTGTGTGTGTGTGTGTGTGTGTTGTGAGAGAGAGAGAGAGAGAGAGAGAGAGAGAGAGAGAGAGAGAGAGAGAGAGAGAGAGAGAGCATTGTTATCATCATCATCATCATCATCATCATCATCATCATCATCATCAGTTGTAGTAGTAGTAGTAGTAGTAGTAGTAGTAGTAGTAGTAGTAGTAGTAGTAGTAGTAGTTTATTATCTTTATTATTATTATTAGTATTAGTATTATTATAGTTTAAGTCGTATTGTCTCCACTTCAATCTCAGTCCCATTTCATAGTTTTCGTCATTCAACTTACACCAAATTCTGCATCCAGCTCGAAAAGACAACTGACTGTCGGTTCGTCCTTCGTTTTCTTTGTATTGATTGTTATTTGTCTTGCCCGAAGAAGACCCAGTAGGTCGAAACACGTTGAGTTTGTTTTCTAATTTGTTTGTTCTTTCGTTTGGCGGCCCAGTGGTTTTGTTTTTTTGCTCTCGTTTGAAATTCCGCCTCCGGTCACACCACGTTGAAACCGACCGTTTCAGAACAGTTGCTTCCCAGACAGCAAGGGTCCAATGACCCACCTAGGGCCCACCTAGGTTCTGGCTAGATTCAGCTTGTCCAAGCTGGAGCTAGCTAGAACCTAGGTGGACCCTAGTACCCTTGCTGTAAGGGTTGCAATTGTTTCCTCTATTCCAGAATAAGCGTGGTCGGGCATTCCAAGTAATTGCCCTGCGCTCCCCCTTCCACGATGCACAGCTCACAGAGAGATAGACAAGACGAGCTGCGAAGACACCAGATCGGACACAGCGGGAAACCGGAGGAGAACGCCACGTCAGGTGTCCTAGGGGCCACCAGGCAGTCATCAGGTCAACAGAAAGCAGCACCAGGCAGGCCACGACAAGAAGTGCAGATTGACAGCAGGCCTGGGGCGTGAGGCAACGGGATGGAACCCACAACCCGCGGAATCCAAACTTGCCGACATCAAGACTGACTGTTTTTAAAACATCCCCCTGCTCTACGCTCGTATACTTTATTCAGTGGAAACATATTCGCGTTGATATCATTATCAGGGCAACTACAATTACCTCGGAAAAGTTAAGGTGTCATCTACATGTCCGTGCACACTGCAAATGCACATACAACACATCATCTGTACAAAACATGCCAAGCCCACCTGCCAACGAGACTTCGCTTGGAAGCTGTCACTGTTCATACCTGTTGGGATGCACGGGTGCAGTACGCATAATCATTCGGTCCCCAGCCCACTCGGAACCGGAAGTGCGCCTTGAGAAAATACTCGCTCGCCGCCAGCAGACGACAAGAACCTGTGACAAAACGGCTGCTAACCCCCCGAACGAGAATTATCTTGGCGGCACCCTCGAGTTCCATCCAACTCAGACATGCACACGGTACAAGTCCTGTTCGATTCTCACCGAGACAGGCCCACTGGCAGAGTTTGACGACTTCTGTACTGAGAGGGGAACACCGGATTCGAAAGCCTCTGTCCGGACGAGCACCCGGCTTTCCAGCCGTGCCCCAGGGGTGAGGGACCGTCTACTGCAGGACCGGATACCGCTTCTTCTGGCTCTCCGGGGCGTGGCTTGCAGCCTTTCCCGCGCCCCAGAAGCCCTCCAAGCCCATCCTGGGTAAGTCGTGAAAAGTTTGAGTGGTAGAGGTGAAAAGTTTGAGTGGTAGAGGGTATGAATGTGCATGTGCATGTGCCGGCTGGCAGCTCTTCAGTCGGCACTACCCAGGTAGGCAGCCCGTTGAGTAAACGAGTGTTGATTGTAAAGCGCTTAGAGCTTGGTCTCTAGCCGAGAATAGGCGCTATATAAGTATTCATTATTATTATTATTATCATTATTATTATCATGTGCATGTGCTAAGCAGGCATGATAACGTTAAGTGAGGTACCACTAACCAGGCTAATCTCTAAAGAGTAGGTTTTTATAACACTTTCTACCGCGTAATCAAATCGTGTTTGTTTCAGCAGGCTCACACCTTTTCTCACAGAACCCGCTCGCTCACCTTGCAGCGAAGGCTTTCGGTGTCACGTTACATCACAGTGTGCGCACGCGACACAACAAGACCACGCATTATCAACGAAGCATTGAAAAGTGACGTCTTGTGGCGTAGAGTGATGCTGAGTGAGTTGTTGCTGGGAGGCGAATACTCGCAAATATCCCCCACCCCCCACCACCACCCCGCTTCTTTTAGCTGAAAGACACTTCCATGTTTAATAAGGCAACGTAAGTTGGCCGCAAACCCACTATCATCATATCACATCCACACTACTCCTGCTCAGGGTCATATCATATGCGGGCATACGCGTGCGCGTGCTAGTGCGCGCGCGCACACACGTATGCGCGCGCGCGCACACACACACACACACACACACACACACACACACGCAGAGGACATTTTGTGATTTCTTCTAAACACCTGTGATAGTCACGTCATGAGAAAATAAAATCCACCCTGGTAGCTGAAAGTAGGTACGTAATGAAAGAGTTGCTTCCCATGTGCGCTTTAAAATAGGACATGGAAAACGCACATCACATGAAAGATTTTATGTTCCATGATTTTTTTTTTCATTGATAGGAAAACACAAAATATCAACGTTTACTTCACCTGCAATGATTTTATACTCCCTGAAAACTGAATTTTTCATAGCTATAGTTAACCAGGTAATAAACAATAACTTCTTAGTGTTCAGAGAATTTGTCATCATCTTGTTGAACGAATGGAACCGTTGCTCGATCCGGATTTGCAGCTTACATCGGCACCAAATTTGAATGGGCCCTCTGTTGGGATGCGAATCATTTTCCCCACTAAATTTCGTGAAAATCAGTTCAGTAGATTTTGGCGTAATCTTGGCAGATACACAGCAAACCGACAGACGTGAAAGAAGGCAGAACTCGGGCGGAGTTGATGAATCGGACTGTGGGCATACAGCGAAAATATGTATACATACACGGCAAACAAGAACCATGAACCTGCTAATCCTGCACGGGATCAAAGATGCACGACAGGATTTGCACATTACACAGTCACAGCCCAGCAAACTCTTTCCGCCACCTGCCAATCAAACGAACCGTAACAAGTGGCACTTGGCAACGGTAGTTTCGTGGCGAGGTGACGACGCTCCAATCCAGAGCAACGGTGAGAAGCAAAGTGTGACGTGTGTGTTCTGGGGGGGGGGGGGGGGGGGGGGGGGGCGGTGCTCTGTTGTGTGTGTGTGTGTGTGTGTGCGTGGGGAAAGTGGCACGACTCCTCCGGAACTGACTCTGGAAATTCTTCGAGAACCCTCCTCCTCCAAGGCACATCTCCAGCCTGATCGTCTGGACTGAGGTTCGTTCTGCTTCTTTTTTAAAAAACCTTTTATTAAATTTTTCACCCCAGCACCCCCCCCCCTTCATTTTCCTTTATCTGTGTCCCCTCCCTTTCTCCTCTACCCCCACCCCACCCCAGAGTCTGTCTCTCTTTATCCCATTTCCCATCTCTCCCCCGCCTCCCTTTTGTCTGTCTCTATGGCTTTTTTACCCCCTCTGTCCCCCTCCATTTTCTGCTTCTGTCTCCTCTCTCCCAAAGTCTGTCTTCCCTTTCACCTCTCACGCCTTCTCCTTTCTGCTGTGTCTCTCCCCCCCCCCCCCCCCCACTTCCTGTATTTGTCTGCCTATCCGTTTGTCTGTTTGCCTCGCCCTCTGTCTGTCTGTCTGTCTGTCTGTCTCTCTCTCTCTATATATATATATACCAGTTTAAATAGGATTTTTAAAAATGGAAGAATTAAAACCAACAAATTTGTTTCGAGCCGGCGCTCTCGTCAGGTGTACAATTTTTAAAGCTGAATACCAAGAGGCGCTGAAAAAAGTGGCTACAACTACAAATTACAATATAACCCAGATAGCAACATGAACAGCAACAGGAAAAACAGGAAAAGAAAAATTATATGGTATAACCCTCCATATGATGGAAGAACAAAAACTAACGTAGGAAAAGAATTCCTCAGAATCCTTAAAACATCATTCCCAAAAGAACATGTACTATCTAAAATATTCAACAAAAATACCGTCAAGCTATCATACTCGTGTATGCCCAACCTTAAAAATATAATTGATTCTTCCAATAAAACCAAAAACAACACAACCCAAAGAGGGTGATGAAAGGATATCTTGTAATTGCACAAAAAAAGACCAGTGCCCTCTGAACAATAAATGTCTCTACAACAACATTGTGTACCAAGCTACGGTAACAACAGACAGTGATAAAGAAACATACATAGGGATCACGGCAAACCATTTTAAAACCAGATATGCAAACCATAAACAGTCCTTCA
>CM031620.1:11053173-11065673 GCA_018398815.1 Conus ventricosus | reverse complement strand
ATCACTAACAAGCATTTACCAACCAGGTAATCACTACCTACATCATCACTAAAAAGCATTTACCAACCAGGTAAATACCACCTGCAACATCCCCATCACCCATCCATCATGCCTGGTTGACTACCTCCCTCTACCGTCTTCTACTATCCAGGCTCTCCGCTACAACCACGACGACCACCGCCGCCGGGGGCCCTGCGCGGCAAGGAGAAGACGTTCGTGCTGGACTGCAACGCGGTGAGCAGCGTGTCGTGCGACTACTCCCGGGCCAACCCCAAGCTGGGCCCCGTCATCCCGCCCTACAACTCCCAGAGGGACAAGCACGTCAGCCACTACTTCACCTTCCACGGCGTGCCAGGACCTTGAACAAGATGGGCCAGGTGAGGGTGTGGGTCGGTGTGGGGGTGGGTGTGGATGTGGGGGATGGGGGTTGGGGTTGGGGTGGGGTGGGATGGGGAGAGATGGGTAGGGGTGGGGTGGGGATGGGGAGGTGGAGGTGAGGGGTGGTGTGTGTGTGTGTGTGAATGTGTTTGTGTGTGTGTGTGTGTGTGTGTGGGGGGAGGGGGGGGGGTGGGGTGGGGTGGTGATGTGGAGTGGTGTGGTGTGGTGTTGCTGTGTTGTGCGCGCGCGCGCACGCACACACGCACGCACGCACGCACGCACGCACGCACGCACGCACGCACACACACACACACACACACACACACACACACACACACACACACACACCACACAGGGAAAGGGATCAACAGAAATAAAGCAGCGGTCAAAGGCCAAGCGAACAGCAAAGAGAAATATGGTAATACAGACATTGAACAGAGAAAAGAGGACGCCAAGAAAAATCCAGAAAGCAGCCCAGCAAGGCCATCAGGGACAATGGACCACGTGGAGAGAAGACACTGCAAAGAAGCCTTTGCTGCGATGAAATGCGACATGCAGCACCTTTCAGTGTCGCCTTCATCATCGGTCGAATCTGCTGTATACAACCTCCTACGAACTCAAACCTGTTGAAGTGAGGGAAATCATATGACCCTACGTGTCCACCCTCTTCTTCTTCTTCGTACGCAGGCTGATACTCCTGCGGACAGTCCCTGTATGGACAGGCAAGTATTAATCCCATCTACCCAACAATGGAAGTGGAGTTTTGTGTGCATGACCATTTTTTTATATCCCGCCATTAAGGCAGCCATACTCCATCTTCGGGGAAGGTGCATGCTATGTGTAACGTGTCATCCATACCAACGGCCAAACTGGCTTTCTCTTCCGAAAGTTGGTGATGGGATTCTACGTGTGTGCAAGATGTTGTGCGTACGTTCACACACGGAACCTCGGTTTATAGTCTCATTCGAAGGACTGTATGGGAAATGGAGTCAGAACTAATGTTTACTCCGAGGGAAAAGATCCCTGTACCGAAACGGCCCGGCGGAGATTCGAACCCGCAACCCTTGGATTACGAGTCCGGCGCTCAAACGTGTCCACCCAATCAGGGCAAACAACCAGTGGAAACTGTCCTGAATTCACGCGAAGCGTTGCCTACCCAGGGAAGGCGCACATGGAGACGCAACCAAGTGTTTAAGAGATCATGCCTGCGGTCAGCTCTGCCAGAGAAAACACCACGCCAGCAGAAGAAGCTCCAGCGATGACGCTCCACGTGGCAGGAGGCCACACATCGTGGTCTGGAACAGCTGTGACGTCAAGAGCACGGAAACGCAGTTTCACCACACAGAGAGGAAGACTGAGGGTGTACAGCTGACCTTCCAAAAGGAGAAAACATCAGCCAGAGATCTTCTTCAGCGTACGCAGGCTGATACTCCTGCGGACACCCCTGTACAGAAAGGCAAGGATTAATCCCATCTACCCAACAAAGGGAGCGGAGTTTTGTGTGTATGACCGTTTTTTTTAATCTCGCCATTAAGGCAGCCATACTCCAACTTCGGGGGAATCAGTTAGAGATCATCAGAAAGAGCGGTATGGCACCGGGTGCAGTATTCCACTCAGGTTTATGAAAACAAAGGATTTTGTTGTTGTTGTTGTTGAACTCGCTGTGCCATAGGAAAGCTGAATGGAGGAAGCTCACCTCTGCAAGACTGAGAAGTAGGCCAGCCTAGCCAGCAGCTGGAGGGAATCTGGCCTCCTCCAATCCACAGTCCCACCGCAGGGATTTGAAGTAAGGGGGGCGGGGGTGGGGGTGGGGGATGGGTGGGAGGGTTGTAGGATTATCAGCCTATAACCTCATGAAACAGCCCTCAATTTCCAGTAAGGCAGGAAACCGGACCCTGAAGCCAGTAGAAGAGCCAGTTTCAAAGATGCCCAGCTAGGTCAAGTGGAGAAGGGAAAGAAACTGATTTCACAAAGCTTTTTTTTTAAAGAATTTTTTATTATTTTTTATTTTTTAGAACATGTGCCTGATAACAATGTTAGTAAGGCATCCGCATTAAAAAAAAAAGGGACGCCTTTAGACGGCCAAACGTCCAGGGTTACAGGTTCGCAGGGCCAAACAGTATTTTTGTTAGCAGAGGGGGCATTTAGGAGGTCGCGACCTGGATGCGACCCGGACGCCTTAGAGTGTAAGGAGTACAGGGCCGAACCACTTGTCTGAGGGGGTGGATCTGTTCTGAAGACTTTCTGCTGTCAAGCTCTCCTTAGAGAGAGAGAGAGAGAGAGAGAGAGAGAGAGAGAGAGAGAGAGAGAAGAGAGAGAGAGAGAGAGAGAGAGAGAAGAGAGAGAGAGAGGAGAGAGAGAGAGAGAGGAGAGAGAGCACACGCGCGCGCGTGCGTGTGTGCGTGCGTGCGCACGCGTTCAGACACAAACCGAATCACAATTTTTTTTTTTAAAGGAAAAGAAAAGAACAGACCCCCCCTACAACAGACATTCTGTCCAATCTTATCAGCCGCCGGTGAATACGACGCAATACTCATGTGCAGAACAGACTCGAACCTACGGCCACCGGCACTGCTGTCCAGGACAGGCCACTCGCTCTCTGCCACTCTTGAGGTCTTAACTCTCGCTCACCCTCAGCTTCCAGATCTCCTAAAGCCAGGATTATACGGCGTATTAGCGTGAACTAGTTGCGGATTAGCAGCCGGGAATATCTCTTCAGACTACACCAGTGCTGAAGGGGTCGGACGGCGTGACCGGAGCCGAACCATCGGACTGTGGCTGTCCTGTCCTTGCGTGCAGACTGCTCTGTTGGAAAGGTTGTTGAAGGCAGTTTGTAGCGTGAGAATGTCTTCAGGTATGCTCGCCAAGGAAGACACAATGGTAGGGGCGAGGGACATTTCCAGGTCTGCAGCGGGAAGTTTCAGAGCGCTGTCAAGCCACTTGTATGTATGAAAGAGGGGGTGTGGAGTGTGTGTGTGTGTGGGGGGGGGGGGGGGGGGGGAGGGTGACTTACTCTGTGTGTGTGTGTTGTGTGTGTGTGTGTGTGTGTGTGTGTGTGTGTGTGTGTGTGTTTTTTGTGTGTGTGTGTAGAGAGAGAGAGAGGAGAGAGAGAGAGGAGAGAGAGAGAGAGAGAGAGAGAGGAGAGAGAGAGAAGAAAGAGAGAGAGACAGGCAGACAGACAGACAGAATTGTGTGTGTGCGTGCGTACGCGCGCGCCTGTGTGTGTGTGTGTGTGTGTGTGTGTGTGTGTGTGTGTGTGTGTGCGTGCGTGCGTGCGTGCGTGCGTGCGCGCGCGCGCGTATGTGTGTGTGTATGTGTGTGTGTATGTGTGTGTGTGCATGCGCGGGTGACCGTGGAGTGTGTGTGTGTGTGTGTGTGTGTGTGTGTGTGTGTGTGTGTGGTGTGTGTGTGTGTGTGCGCGCGCGCGCGTGTGCGTGCGTGCCTGTTTGTGTATGTATGTGTGAAGAAGAAGCAAGGAGAGAAATAAATGTATTACCATAAAAGTCACGAACACTTGTTTCAGACAAATAATCTCCAGCAGTAATGGAAAACGTAGTGAAAAATACATATGTCGGAACAAGTATTTCCAATTCATCTGTGTGTGTGTGTGTGTGTGTGTGTGTGTGTGTGTGTGTGAGCAGAGCGCGGGTGGCCATTCCATCGAAGGCCCAGTGATGGACGCTTTCCACACACGGGGGGCGGGGTACCAGTACCTCTCTCTGCGAAACCAGTTGGTGCCGGTGAGTTTATCCATCAGTCTGTCTGCATGACCGCCTGTCTGTCTGTCTGTCTGTCTGTCTATTGGTACATGCCTTTATTTGTCTATCTGTCTACATGTCTGTTTATGCTTCAGGCAGATTTTTCTCCACGACACTATACTTCAGTAGGCTACACTGCACTACACTACACTACACTACACTACACTACACTACACTACACTGCACTGCACTGCACTGCACTGCACTGCACTGCACTGCACTGCACTGCACTGCACTGCACTGCACTGCACTGCACTGCACAGCACAGCACAGCACAGCACAGCACAGCACAGCACAGCACAACACAACACAACACAACACAACACAACACAACACAACACTACACTACACTACACTACACTACACTACACTACACTACACTACACTACACTATACAGAACTCTACACTACACTGCACTACACTGCACTGCACTACACTACACTGCACTACACTACACTAGATTGCAATCATGCTTCCTCAAAATACTTTATCCGGTTCATGTAATTTGTTTGATTTAAACCACCGTATGTATTTCTTCACAGAAAAGGAGAAAAAAAAAGTTGAAAAAAAAACCCCACAACAAAAGGAAAAACAACAACAAAAAAAAAAAAAGGATGGGAAGGAGAAAAGAATCAACTTGAAACATAATACTAATTCAGAAAACCCTCCAGGTGTGCCTGCCTATATACATATGTACAAAAGTTCTGATTGGGATTACAGGGTATACGAATATTTCGTGTGCGGGACTGCGACCCCGTTCTAAAGGGAAACAATTAAGATTGAAGCGCTTGCTTGCTGAAAAGCCCGTCGTCGCTTACCTCCCGTCCCTTAGTTGCGTGTGTGTTCCATTCACGAACACCTTGCTCACAGATCGTCTTTCGTTGCTTTGTTTGATGATTGAGATGGACGCACTTGAGTTTTGTTCTAGATCAGTCAAAGAATTGTTCCACGTGACGTTAGCATGCAAGATGACGTATGCACATGCGACGCAATAATTCCGGAACTAGTCTGACTACTGTGCATGTGTGTTACTTCTTTTTAGCTGTACAGTCTGTGTATCTTTCTGATTAGTTCCATGTTTTGGGGTTATTGATTTCTAGCCCTTCGGTTTGCGTACTTGTTTTATCTGGTTCGTATGCATGCTTCCTTTTTTTTAACTTTAAAACTTTATAAGTCTTTTGCTTGGCTGCTGTAATGTAACCTATTTGTATGTTTTTTTTCTGCATCTGCGTACTTTTACATGTTCTCTCTTCTCTCTCTCTCTCTCTCTCTCTCTCTCTCTCTCTCTCCCTCTCTCTCTCTCCCCCTGTCTCCCCCCCCTCTCTCTCCCTCTTACAAAGTCGTTTACTTGCCTGCGGCTTCCCCTCAAACCCCCGATATACACACATACACGCTTACACAAACACTCACACACACACACACACACACACACACACACACACACACACACACACACACACGCACACACACACCGCGGCACACACACACACACACACCACACAGACAGACAGACACACACACACACACACACACACACACACACACACACACACACACACACACACATACACACACACAAACATACACACACACACACACCACACACAACACACACACACACACACACACACACACACACACACACACACACACACACACACACACACACACACACACACACCACACCACACACACACACTCAACCCTCGATATACACACTTGCACAAACACATTCACACACACACACACACACACACACACACACACACACACACACACATCTCTTTCTCATTTCTTTTTCTTATCCTTCTTCGTCTCACTGACCTTTCTCATTTCCATATGACGACGTGTTGGCAGGTCACTCACGTGACGTGGTGGACGGGCATGCGCAGTTCATGGAGGGCGTGAAGCCGGTGGTTGGTTACAATGGCCGGTACGGCTTCCGGCGGAACACGCCCTGGTTGAGGAAGAACCCGTCGCCATTTTTCCCCAACAGCATCACACCGACCTTCTGATTCCATCAGTCTGACAGCCCCCATCACACCGACCTTCTGATTCCATCAGTCTGACAGCCCCTTCTCCAGTAGCTTCACACCGACCTTCTGATTCCATCAGTCTGACAGCCCCTTCACACCGACCTTCTGATTCCATCAGTCTGACACCCCCCTTCTCCAGTAGCTTCACGCTTGCCCTGTCAACACGGGAAAGTGTAACCCACTGCAGCTTTATTGGAAACAGGCCGAAACAAATCAACACATAAAACAGAGAACAAAGTAACAAATATTTCACAAACATTACAAAACACACAACTGAATTTTCGACAGACGTTGCCTCTTCAGACTTCACAAGTAATAAGCATTCAAAATGCACAAAGTATTGCTTCTTGGATGGCAGTCAGCGCGAGAATATGCACTTTGCTTGTTTGTTTTGTGATGGTGTGGAGGGGTAAGGGGTGTGCAGGTGAAGACAGGCAGATAGCAATGCGTAGAAGCCAAGGGACAGCAGCCAGTCAAGAAGACACGGAGGACGAGGTGTAGTTTTCTCCTTAATTTTCTTCTTCCCAGCCAGTCGCTCACATCAGGGAACACTGATCCATTCTCACACCACGCTCTACTTTTATAAGAATGTACGGGCCGCAGAGCCAGCAACACGGTGCCAGAGACGAAACGGGCCTCGCGAGGCCGGAACCAACAGAATTTTGTGTTTTCTATGGCAGCTTCAGTGTTGTCTGGCTCGCTGTCCGTTCAAACCATTAACACATATTTACTATCGATGAAAACCTCAGAACACAAGGAATAAAATGCAGTAAGTCACATTTGACAATTTTGTTCCTGTCCTAAATCATTGCTGATTAATGTCCCAGAGTGAAGCCACTTTTAATGCGTTTACGTCATATTTTCCTCTATTTCAATAAAAGATATTGAAGAGCGTGAAATAATTTTACAATGAATGAACAGCTGGCATTTCGCTCTTCTCATACATATAAACTTCATTTTCCGAGACAGTGTCTAAGTGGAGAATTCTGTTATTAAAGATTACTAGAAAACACAGCTGACTTTTCACTTCGCCGGGCCGTCGGCGCCTACTTTTGACACAATTTTCAACTGAAAAATACTCTGTTGAAATGGTCTGTTAAATAATAAATTCTACACATTTTCAGTTGTATTCATAACAGAAATGGAGGCATTATCAAGATTTCGATCGGGAAGTCCGAATTTTGTAGAATGATAATTTGGATCAAAACTCAGACAATGAACGAAGAAGGCGACTTGTTCAAGGGAACCGGCGCCATCAGTCATTTCGTATAGTCGCAAGCCTGTGCGGAAAAGATCCTAAGCATGCGATATACGAAATGAGAGCTCATGGACATTACTTTTAACATGCATCTTCAGATTCTTCGGTTTTCCTCTTACTTTTCGTAAAATCAAGAATTATTCAATGTTCATTCGACAGACAATTGAAAATGGCGCCAAGATTGCTCATGCAAAATCCCAGTTTAGAGAAAATATGGGCTTCTCAGCCCAGTACGGTTGTAATGAATCAAATACATTGATTTTTGTGACTTTAGCGACGTACATACAATTATGTAGGTTCTGAGGTATTGATGATTTAAAGAATTTACACAATAAAAAAATGAGATTCGACCAAGGGAGGTAAGGGAAGATAACTCTTGAACAAAACATTTTCATCCACGAAAGGTAACCAAAAGAAATATATACCCTGTTAGCACCCGGCTACATCCCCCCCCTACTCTGTTACAACCAGCGTCCTCGCTGACATAAAATGACAGAGTCATCAAGTACAACACATAAATCAATGGGGAGAACTGGAGCTTTAGACCTCAAGTCTGGAGAGGCATTTCTAGTCCTAAACAAACCCTTTTATCAGTGTATCAAAACAAAGCATCAAAACACCTCTCTCTCATTCTTTGTATTCATATCATTCCAACTAACGAGGGCTTGCTTTTTTACAAGGCTTCTGAAAGTCGGCAGATTCGCATTGACTAGAATGGGCATATAATTTAAACAAAATTCCAAAATATCAAATACAAGATGACTAGAAAAGATTTGTTTTCTGGACAAAACCCGAATTTTGGGTACCATAAAATGACTTTGATGGAGTTGTTATTTAAAACAAAACTCCGAAAGGTCAGGTACCAAAATGACTAGGAAGGATTTTTTTTTAAATCCAAAACATTGGGTAGGCACCGAGTGACAACAATGGACTTGTTATTTGAACAAAATTCCAAAATGTCAAGTACCAAAATGACCTAGAGAGGATTTGTTATTTAAAACAACATTCCAAGAAAGTCGGGTACAAAATATACTTTGAATGGATTTGTTGAATTCCAGATCATTGGGTACCAAACGACAACAATGGGCTTGTTATTTGAGCAAGATTCCATGGAGTCCGGTACAAAATGGCCAGAAAGGAATGATCAAACCCCTTAGAGTCAAGTCCCCAGGAGAACATGGACTAGGGTAGGTTTTGTCGTTTTGGACAAAGTTTCCCCAAGAGTCACACAACGTAGTTTTCTCTTGGTCATTACTGTCGGCTTTGAAAAACAGAGGCGTACATCATTTTACGTCTTTGGGGAACAATCGATATGTACTGTTTATACAAAAAAGAAAGAAGGCAACATTAAAATGTCACAAGGTATTAGAAAAAAAGTAGTCCACAACACCTCTTTTCAGGAGGTATTTAACAAAAAATCAGTCCTGGAGTATGAAAACTGTCCCTGAGAACATCTGACCAAGTCAGTTAACTATGCAAGCGTTCAGCCGTCTAGGCGGGCACTGAGGGTATACCTTTTTGTTGGTTTCCCTACCAGACGCGTAGACCGCCGTGGGGCTGGCGTCGGTGGGGCAGTAGCACATACCGGAGACGGAACAGGAGGGGGCGCAGGGTGGCCAGTTGTCACCGGCATCAGTTGGGGAGCCGCCTGCCTGGGCACTGGAATACCGTAGTGGACTGGCTCATTCTCGCTGTCCGATTCAGAGTCAGAGGTGGGTGGAGATGGAGTTACCTCTGACTGGTCGTCGTCTTGCAAGTCCAAGGGGGCACTCGCAGGCAGCAGGTCCTTCCGATGGATGGCTCGTTCTGGATCGCCAGCCAGGGGCTGGACCGAGTAGACAGGTAGGCCGTCATAGGGTCGTGATGTCACCTGGTAGAGGTCAGGTTTCCACAGGTCCTGGATCTTGTTTCGGCCAATGATGCGATTGCGTATGTAGACGTAGTCGCCAACACTCAGGGCATGGTCTGCAGCCTTTCTTTCAGTGAAGCCGTCCCTTCTCGCTGCAGCCTCCTTCAACTGGTTGTACGCCTTCAGGTGGGCCTCCTGGAGGCGGAGACGGTGCTGGTGGACCCAGTCAACTGCACCAGCAGCAGCTGTGGTAGGGCACCCCAGAAGGTCGTTGACAGGGAGCCTTGGTTGCTGGCCAAAGAGCAGGAAGTGTGGGGCGAAACCTGTGGAGGCGTGAGGGGTGTTGTTATACGCCTGCACAAGTTCTGGCAAGTGTACAGGCCATCTGGTCTTCTCCTCTGGGGGTAGAGTGCACAGAAGGCCGTGCATGGAGCGGTTGAAGCGCTCACATTGCCCATTTCCTTGTGGATGGTATGGCGTGGTGTGTGACTTCTTCACGCCATAGGTCTTCTGGTTCCTCCGTACCATTCTGCTGTATTCTTGGGCTGTGTCTCCTTGGTCTCTTCTGTCTTCGATCCTGCTCGCAGCGCCAGTTGTGATGGTGTGGAGGGGTAAGGGGTGTGCAGGTGAAGACAGGCAGATAGCAATGCGTAGAAGCCAAGGGACAGCAGCCAGTCAAGAAGACACGGAGGACGAGGTGTAGTTTTCTCCCTTAATTTTCTTCTTCCACGCCAGTCGCTCACATCAGGGAACACTGATCCATTCTCACACCACGCTCTACTTTTATAAGAATGTACCGGGCCGCAGAGCCAGCAACACGGTGCCAGAGACGAAACGGGCCTCGCGAGGCCGGAACCAACAGAATTTTGTGTTTTCTATGGCAGCTTCAGTGTTGTCTGGCTCGCTGTCCGTTCAAACCATTAACACATATTTACTATCGATGAAAACCTCAGAACACAAGGAATAAAATGCAGTAAGTCACATTTGACAATTTTGTTCCTGTCCTAAATCATTGCTGATTAATGTCCCAGAGTGAAGCCACTTTTAACGCGTTTACGTCATATTTTCCTCTATTTCAATAAAAGATATTGAAGAGCGTGAAATAATTTTACAATGAATGAACAGCTGGCATTTCGCTCTTCTCATACATATAAACTTCATTTTCCGAGACAGTGTCTAAGTGGAGAATTCTGTTATTAAAGATTACTAGAAAACACAGCTGACTTTTCACTTCGCCGGGCCGTCGGCGCCTACTTTTGACACAATTTTCAACTGAAAAATACTCTGTTGAAATGGTCTGTTAAATGATAAATTCTACACATTTTCAGTTGTATTCATAACAGAAATGGAGGCATTATCAAGATTTCGATCGGGAAGTCCGAATTTTGTAGAATGATAATTTGGATCAAAACTCAGACAATGAACGAAGAAGGCGACTTGTTCAAGGGAACCGACGTCATCAGTCATTTCGTATAGTCGCAAGCCTGTGCGGAAAAGATCCTAAGCATGCGATGTACGAAATGAGAGCTCATGGACATTACTTTTAACATGCATCTTCAGATTCTTCGGTTTTCCTCTTACTTTTCGTAAAATCAAGAATTATTCAATGTTCATTCGACAGACAATTGAAAATGGCGCCAGGATTGCTCATGCAAAATCCCAGTTTAGAGAAAATATGGGCTTCTCAGCCCAGTACGGTTGTAATGAATCAAATACATTGATTTTTGTGACTTTAGCGACGTACATACAATTATGTAGGTTCTGAGGTATTGATGATTTAAAGAATTTACACAATAAAAAAATGAGATTCGACCAAGGGAGGTAAGGGGAAGATAACTCTTGAACAAAACATTTTCATCCACGAAAGGTAACCAAAAGAAATATATACACTTTTAGCACCCGGCTACAGTTTGTTTATGTTTATTCTTGTTTACATTGCCATTCTTCTAACCTTTTCCCGTAGATTGCTGTTTTACGGTTGACAGTCAATTTCATATCATTGTTTCTTGCATTTTTTAAATGTCTGTTATTTGTGACGTGTAGAGGAGATTCATTTGACGAGAATTTATTTGTCTGTTTTTGTGCTACCTGTTAAATAAGCTGTCACTTTGTACTCTCTTTCGTGTAGATATTTGTTATCCAGCATTTAACGTATCAGATTTAGTAAACTCCTCACCCCCAAAGCATTACGATGGCCTCTTAGTTGAATTAACAAGTCCCTTTTACTTCAGCAGTACACCTGTCTTTTTCATGCTCAGACGCAGGAAACCCGTACCCCGATAGTATCACGCTTTCTTTTCATTAAGGGTCTGAAAAATCTGATTCCCGATTGTTTCTTAACTCCATTTCCCTTTCTGTGCTCATAACGCTGCCCAGATATCACCTCCCCTCTGGACTTCCGGTATCTCTCATCCTTTAACATGTGGGTCCAGTATGCACTTCCGGGATCCCTTATCCTTTTACATCTCTAATAACGTGCTCTTATTCCCCTCGCACCTCTCAGACCCCCTTTAATCTTTCTTTTTATTATCATCATGCATGTGTCTTGTCCTAAACTAATATTCCGATGCCTTCTTCGTGTATTGATCATGTGAATCATTCGACTCTGACAGTTTTTCTGTGTGTCTACTGTATGCGGTTTTTTTTCTTTTCTTTTCTTCTCCATTTCTAAATGTTTTGACTCCATGGTGTTACCATCGTTTTCATTGTACGGCACCCACTGCACCTCTACATCTCCTTTCTGTCCGTCGGTTATGTTTTTTTTTTCTTTTCGTCACAATGTTACGGACAGAGACCAGCGGATGTATTGATTACAGTTTTGTGATGTCTGTGTGTAAGTGGTTGTGTGTATCTTATTAAAAACGACGATGGATTTGACACCCAATGGTCTGGTGTTGGCAGAATGAGCGACTGAATGATTAATTGATCGATCAGTTGGTGGATGGATTGATTGATGAGTCAAAATAAAAGATCAATCGATTGTTAGAAAGCAGATTGTCTAGATGCTAGGGCATAACGCACACATACAAATGCACATTCATGCACTCAAACACCACGCACACACACCGCGCGCGCGCGCGCGGGCACACACATTCTCTCTCTCTCTCTCTCTCTCTCTCTCTCGCTCTCTCTCTCTCTCTCTCTCTCTCTCTCTCTCTCGCTCACACACACACACACACACACACACACACACACACACACACACACACACACACACACA
>CM031620.1:11015673-11048173 GCA_018398815.1 Conus ventricosus | reverse complement strand
ATGCAACACCATACAACACAGTGCAATACTATACAATCCAAAGCAATGCACCCCAGTACTGTACAACACCACACACTGCAGTGCAACGCGATATAGCACAACCCAACACGATACAATCCCACGTCATATGATACCAAAAAAAGCATAATGGCACAACGCAATACAGAACAACACATCGCAACACAAACCAAGCCTGTGCTGCCCAACACACAGCAATGCAACCACCAGACGACCACTGCACGGGAGCAGCACCACGCAGCGTGCACAATGGTGCCAGAGCTGTCAAAAATCAATAGCTGCCAGACTCAATGGGCTTACACTCAGCAGATGAACTGGGATAAGGGCCAGTCACGTTGAAATAGACATGATTTCAACGAACACAGACACACAGATAGAGACCCCCCCCCCCTCCCACACACACACACACACCTGGAGAGAGAGAGAGAGAGAGAGAGAGAGAGAGAGAGAGAGAGAGAGAGAGAGAGAGAGAGAGAGGAGAGAGAGAGAGAGAGAGAGAGAGAGAGAAGAGAAGAGAGAACAGAGACAGAGAGAGACAGAGAGAGAGAGAGAGAGAGAGAGAGAGAGAGAGAGAGAGAGAGAGAGACGTATGCGCGCGCGCGCCCACACACACACACACACACACACACACACCTGGACACACACACACACACACACACACACACACACACACACACACACACCTGGACACACACACACACACACACACACACACACACACACACACACACACACACACACACACACACACACACACCACACACACACATACACACACACACACAGAGACTGAAAAAAACAGACACAGAAAAAGTGACAGGGGTGATAAATGAATTTAAAACAACCTAATTTCTGCGTCAGTTTCTTTCTGTGCGTATTCAAAATCCACTTCGTCTTCAAAAGCAAAAAGACATGTTATCGTTTGAAGAGCCTAGTGGCCCTAGAACATTCATTACTCTTTTTCAAACAGTAATCTTTCTGTGGTAGGTAGGTGGACGGATTAATCTCGGTTCTCTCCCTTCACCTCCGGGTGTGTGAATTGCGAGACGTCAGGTCATTCACGTGGCTGTCAATAAACACAATGACGACAAACGCTCGTGCAGGTGAAAAGCACACACACACAAATAGAAAAGGCCCAGCGGCAAAGGGGAGGAGGGGGTGGAGGGGGGTTGGGGGAAGCTGAGGGGGTGGGGTGGGGGAGTTGAGAGGCGAGAAAGGGGGTCAGAACTATGTTGATCCGTGTCGATCTAACTCGTTCAATGCCGCTGCGTGAAAAGTGATCGGTGTGATTGAGCTCCCTTTGTTCAATGGCGGAACTGGCAAAGGCAGCACACACAGCGAGTGAAATGTGTTGTGTCCCTCAGAATTGAAAGCTGGCAGATCGCACAGACTGTCACAGTCAACACCAGGGATTTGTGAGCGAGCTGCCGGTGTCATAATCAACACCGGGGATTTGTGAGCGAGCGCTGGCTGTCACGGTCAAAACGAGGGATTTGTGAGCGAGCTTGTGCGATTCAACACTGGGGATTTGTCTTCTTCCTCAGGTTGTCATAGCCAACACTGGGGATTTTTGAGCGAACTCAGGTCATGATGGTCATCATGAGGGATTTGTGAGCTAGTCCCGGGTATTGTTATCAACGCCGGGGATTTGTGAGTGAGCTCAGGTCGTTATAGTCAATTTTGGGGATTTGTGAGCGAACTCAGGTTGTCATGGTCAACTCCAGGGATTTATGAGCGAACTTATGCTGTCATAGTCAACACTGGGGATTTGTGGGCGAACTTAGATTACCATAGTCAACACGGGAGATTTGTGAGCGAGCTTGTGCTTTCATAGTCAACACGGGGATTTGTGAGTGAAGTCAGTTTATCATAGTCAACGTGAAGGATTTGTGAGCGAGCGCATGCCAAAATAGTCAACACTGGGGATTTGTGAGCAAACTGAGTTTGTTACAGTCATCACGACGGATTTGTAAGCGAGCTCAGGTCGTTATAGTCAATTTGGGGGATTTGTAAGCGAACTCAGGTTATTAGAGTCAACGTGAGGGATTTGTGAGTGAGCACGTGCCAAAATAGTCAACACCGAGGATTTGTGAGCAAACTCAGTTTGTCACAGTCATCACGAGGTATTTGTGAGCGAGCTCGTCCTGTCATAGTCAACACTGGGGATTTGTAAGCGAACTCAGGTTGTCATAGTCATTATTGGGGATTTGTGAGCGAACTCAGGTTATCATGGTCAATGCGAGGGATTTGTGAGAGAGCTCATGCTGTCATAGTCAATGCTGGCGGTTTGTGAGCGAACTCAGGTTGTCATAGTCAACACGAGGGATTTGTGAGCGAGCTCTGACTCTGACTGTCATTGTCAACACTGGGGATTTATGAACGAGCTCAGGTTATCACAGTCATCACGAGGGACTTGTGAGCCAGTCCCGGACGTCGTAATCAACACTGAGGATTTGTGAGCGAGCTAGAGTGTTTTACAGTCAACGTCAGTGAAACATGAGCGAGCTCAGACAGTCACAATCAACTCTGGGGATATGTGAGCGAGCTCAGACAGTCACAATCAACTCTGGGGATACATGAGCGAGCTCAAACAGTCAAAATCAACTGTGGGGATACGTGAGCGAGCTCAGAAGGTTAAACATCAACTCTGGGGATAACGTGAGCGAGCTCAGACGGTCAAGATCAACTCTGGGGATACTAAGCGAGCTCAGACAGTCAAGATCAACTCTGGGGATATGTGAGCGAGCTCAGACGGTTAAACATCAACTTTGGGGATACATGAGCGAGCTCGGACAGTCAAGATCAACTCTGGGGGTAGTCAGCAAGCTCAGACAGTCAACATCAACTCTGGGGATATGTGAGCGAGCTCAGACAGTCAAGATCAACTCTGGGGATATGTGAGCGAGCTGAGGTGTTATAGCTGGGATATGTGAGCGAGCTCAGGCTGTGACAGTCAACTCTGGGAACATGTGAGCGAGCTCAGACAGTCAAGATCAACTCTGGGAACATGTGAGCGAGCTCAGGTGTTACTGAAAACTCTCGCAACATGTGGGCGAGCTCAGCTGTGACTATGACCTCTGGGGAAATGTCAACGCAAGAGATTTACGAAGGAACAGTGCACGTGGCGATTGCAAAAAGCGGAAGATGAGCGTGAGTTGGTGGTAGCAATCTGTCGCCATCGTGTCCGTATGTCAGTGACTGTCGCCTTGGTGTCAGCGAATCTGTGTGTCTGTCTGTGTCAGTGCTCTTGCATCACTGTCTGTTATCAGAGCCCTGTGTCTCTGTATTCTCACGTCAGTGTTGTCTATCTGTGTGTCTGTCGGTCGTTTTGGATGTGTTGGTGTGTCGGTATCTCTGTGTGTGTGTGTGTGTGTGTGTGTGTGTGTGTGTGTGTGTGTGTGTGTGCGTGCGCGCGTGTGTGTGCTAGTGTTAGTGTGCGTGCATGTGTGTGTGTGTGTGTGTGTGAGTGAGTGTTGCGCGCACGCGCGCGCGCGTGTGTGTGTGTGTGTGTGTGTGTGTGTGCGCGCGCCCGTGCGTGTGTGTGTGTGTGTGTGTGTGTGTGTGCGCGCGCGCGCATGCGTGCGTGTGTGTGTGTGTGTGTGGGGGGGGGGGGGGGGGCTGGTTCTGTGTTAGTGTTACAAAGTCTATTGTCTTTGTATTGTTGTGTCATTGCATATTATTGGTGTGTCAGTTGTTCAATGTCTCTGTTCCTGTGTCTGTATGTTTTCCTAGTGTCGGCGTGTTTTTCTTTGTTGTCTCCACGTAAATCTCTGTTTTCTTTCTATCACATTTATCAGTGGTTCAGTATGCCTGTGTACGGCAGAAAGCTTTTTAACAAACTTTCTGGTGCGTTTGTAGACGATGTCATTTAACAAGATGTGTAAAAGGTTTTTTTTTTTTTTTTGTTTGTTTTTTTAATGACTGGTGAGTTGATTTTAACATGGTGACAGCCCTGATATGGCCCTTTGCGGTCGGCTGGGCTATAAGCAACATTATCTTATCTTATGTTAGTGTGTCAGTGTACTGGTGTCAAGAAATCAGTGTTTATTGTGCTTGTCATTGTATTGGTGTTTATTGTCTTTGTACTAATGTATCCTTTTTACATTTTTCTTGTGTCAGTGTTTATTGTGCTTGTGTCATTGTATTGGTGTTTATTGTCTTTGTACTAATGTATCCTTTTTACATTTTTCTTGTGTCAGTGTTAATTGTCCTTGTGTCAGTGTGTTAATGTCTGTTATTATCATCATTTGAACTCCATCAGCGTCTGCTATCCTTGTGTTAATGTGTAAGCTTAAGTGTCTGTTATCGTTGCGTTAATGTAGTGGTGTCTGTGTGTTTTATCCATTGTGAATGTGTTAGTCTGGTATTCTTGTGTAAAAGGGTGTCAGTGTTTGTTGCCCTTGTGCCAGCGCCAGTGTTTTTGTCCTCGTGCCAATGTGTTAATGTCTGTTATCATTATGACAACATGTCAGCATCGTCTATCATTGTGTCAGTGTCTGCTGTTTTGTGCCAATATGTCAGCATTATTTTGGTGTCAATGTGCCAGTGTGTATTATAACTTTGTCACGATGTCAGTGTTTGCCATAATTGTGTCAGTGTATCAGTGCCTGCCTTCCTTGCGTCATTGTGTCATTGCATGTTGATCTTGCGTCATTGTGTCACTGTATGTTGATCTTGCGTCATTGTGTCACTGTATGTTGATCTTGCGTCATTGTGTCATTGTATGTTGATCTTGCGTCATTGTGTCATTGTATGTTGATCTTGCGTCATTGTGTCATTGTATGTTGATCTTGCGTCATTGTGTCACTGTATGTTGATCTTGCGTCATTGTGTCACTGTATGTTGATCTTGCGTCATTGTGTCACTGTATGTTGATCTTGCGTCATTGTGTCATTGTATGTTGATCTTGCGTCATTGTGTCACTGTATGTTGATCTTGCGTCATTGTGTCATTGTATGTTGATCTTGCGTCATTGTGTCATTGTATGTTGATCTTGCGTCATTGTGTCACTGTAGTCATCTGTTATTCTATGTGTCAGTGTGTCAGTGTCTATTACCAGTGCGTTAGTTTGTCTGTGTATGTTATTCTAGTGTCACTGTGTCTGTGTATGTCATTCTAGTGTCAGTGTATCGGTGTATGTTATTCTGATGTCAGTGTGTCTGTGTATGTTATTCTAGTGTCAGTGTGTGGATGTTTGTCATTCTAGTGTCAGTGTGTCTGTGTATGTTATTCTAGTGTCAGTGTGTCTGTGTATGTTATTCTAGTGTCAGTGTGTCTGTGTATTTTATTCTAGTGTCAGTGTGTCTGTGTATGTTATTCTGATGTAGTGTGTCTGTGTATGTTATTCTAGTGTCAGTGTGTCTCTGTTTGTTATTCTAGTGTCAGTGTGTCTGTGTATGTTATTCTGATGTAGTGTGTCTGTGTATGTTATTCTAGTGTCAGTGTGTCTGTGTATGTTATTGCGTCAGTGTGTCTGTGTATGTCATTCTAGTGTCAGTGTGTCTGTGTATGTTATTCTAGTGTCAGTGTGTCTGTGTATGTTATGCTAGTGTCAGTGTGTCTGTATATGTTATTCTGATGTAGTGTGTCTGTGTATGTTATTCTAGTGTCAGTGTGTCTCTGTATGTTATTCTAGTGTCAGTGTGTCTGTGTATGTTATTCTGATGTAGTGTGTCTGTGTATGTTATTCTAGTGTCAGTGTGTCTGTGTATGTTATTGCGTCAGTGTGTCTGTGTATGTCATTCTAGTGTCAGTGTGTCTGTGTATGTTATTCTAGTGTCAGTGTGTCTGTGTATGTTATTCTAGTGTCAGTGTGTCTGTGTATGTTATTCTGATGCAGTTGTGTCTGTGTATGTTATTCTAGTGTTAGTGTGTCTGTGTATGTTATTCTAGTGTCAGTGTGTCTGTGTATGTTATTCTGATGTAGTGTGTCTGTGTATGTTATTCTAGTGTCAGTGTGTCTGTGTATGTTATTCTAGTGTCAGTGTGTCTGTGTATGTTATTCTAGTGTCAATGTGTCTGTGTATGTTATTCTGATGTAGTGTGTCTGTGTATGTTATTCTAGTGTCAGTGTGTCTGTGTATGTTATTCTAGTGTCAGTGTGTCTGTGTATGTTATTCTGATGTAGTGTGTCTGTGTATGTTATTCTAGTGTCAGTGTGTCTGTGTATGTTATTCTAGTGTCAGTGTGTCTGTGTATGTTATTCTAGTGCCAGTGTGTCGGTGTTTGTTATTATTGCGTCAGTGTGTCAGTGTCTGTTATTCTAGTGTCAGTGTGTCAGTGTTTGTTATTATTGTTTCAGTGTGTCAGTGTCTCTTATTCTAGTGTCAGTGTGTCAGTGTCTGTTATTCTAGTGTCAGTGTCTGTTAGCATTGTGTCAGTGCCTGTTATTCTTGCGTCAGTTTAATAGTGTTTGTTATTCTAGTGTCAGTGTGTCCGTGCCTGTTATTCTGGCAGGAGTGTGTCAGTGTCTGTTATTCTTGCGTCAGTGTAACAGTGTCTGTTATTCTAGTGTCAATGTGTCAGTGTCTGTTATTCTTGCAGGAGTGTGTCAGTGTCTGTTATTCTTGCATGAGTGCGTCAGTGTCTGCTATTCTTGCGTGAGTGTCAGTGCCTGTTATTCTAGTGTCAGTGAGTGTAACAGTGTCTGTTCTTCTTGCGTCAATGAATCGGCGTCTGTTATTCTTGCGTCAATGTACCAGTGCCTGTTATTCTAGTGTCGGTGATTGTAACAGTGTCTATTATTCTTGCGGCAATGAATCAGCGTCTGTTATTTTTGCGTCAATGAGTCAGCGTCTGTTATTCTTGCGTGAGTGTGTCAGTGTCTTCTATTCTTGCACTAGTGTGTCAGTGTATGTTGTTCTTGCGTCAGTGTGTCAGTGTCTGTTATTCTTGCGTCAATTTGTCAGTGTCTGTTATTCTTGCGTCAATCTGTCAGTGTCTGTTATTCTTGCGTCAATCTGTCAGTGTCTGCTATTCTAATGTCAATGTGTCAGTGTCTGTTATTCTGATGTCAATGCGTCAGTGTCTGGTATTCTTCTGTCATTTTTTTTCTTCTCGTATGATTGTGTCAGTATGAATTATTCCAGTGTCAAGGTGTCAACGGTTGTAGCCTTCTGTGGCCGTGTCAGGGTTTGTAATCATTACGTCAGCGTTCGGGAGGTGAGGATGAGGGATAGAAGGGGAGGGGGGGAGTGGACCAGGACATTTTGAGAAGGAGTAGGTGGGGAGGGGAGGTATAGGTATTCCGAACTGTAATCAACAGTCATGACAAATTTCAGTCCGCGGTAAATTGTACCGGCGACCAAACGGCCGCCCTATCTGATCGACCGGAATGGTGGGGAATTCGATATCATCTGGCAGGCATTTATCATTGTTTTTTTTCTTTTTTTTCTGTTTTCTTTCCTTTTTTCTCTATTTTTTTTTTTTTTTTTTTTTTGGAAAACGGCCGACACGTGTTATCAACGGGATCTCTTGGTGGGGCACGCACACTTCTTCGCGAACCGATAGACAGAAGAGCAGGCGACAGACAGATGTGTGTGTGTGTGTGTGTGTGTAGGAGGAGGGGGATGGTGGGCTGGGGAGGAATGCGGTGGGATGGGGATGGGGTGGGGGGTTGGGGGCAAGATTGACGACACGCAGTCCAAGTCTCCTGCCATTGTAGGCTGACCTTTTGCAGCGAGGCGTGGCCGCCCGCCGCTTGTTACAGGTTGTTGGCGAGCTAAGCACGACATCGCCAAGTCGGGTCGATGATTCGGTTTCGTCCCCAGTTCTGTCCCTTAGTCAGACAGGTCAATAGATGGTGTCTCTCAGGTCTGTCTTCCAGTCTCTCAGTTCCGTCTTCCAGTCTCTGTCTTCCAGTCTCTCAGGTATGTCTCTCAGGTCTGTCTTCCAGTCTCGGGTCTGTCTTCTAGTCTCATGTCTGTCTTCAGTCTCTCAGGTCTGTCTTCCAGTCTCTCAGTTCCGTCTTCCAGTCTCTGAGAGAACAGATAAATGTCTGTTCTACCCCACTTGCTCCTCCACCAAGTTTTTGGGCGAAAGTGGCCTAAAAGCCGCCTTTTCCTGTTCTCTGACAAGTAAGACTTCAATAACCAAAAATAACGATTATCTACAAACAAACATACTGTGCAGGGTTATCCGTTTTCAATACTAATTTACTAAACTTTTCAGATTTTAATTTTTGCTTAATCCTATGTTTTTCCTGATCATTTTCAATAACATCATTTTCGCGCAAACATTCTTCAAATGAGTCTCTGTCTTTCATGTGAAATAACACTACAGTCTTTAACTGTTCTCTAAAGTCTTTTAAAACTGAGTTATATTTCTGGCATAAAATCCACACACTTATCCCAGCATGTCTTCCGCTGAAAGCTAGTTTCGACAAAGTGTTTCTCTTTTTAACTATGTCTCTTTCTGCTGAACAGTCATCTATAATAAATAGTGTCTGCGTTCCTTCAAACAGTCTATAAAACTGTTCTAAACACTCACTCAGTTTATTGCTGGGGTTAACTAAATATATGTCATCATCTGTCCATATAAACCTTCTATCATGATATGCTTTGTTCCATTTAAGTGTTGGGCAGAAAATCACAATATGATTAAAATTATAGCGATAAACTGTTTGTAATAGGTTGAGGACAAATATTGTTTTTCCACAACCAGTCTGTCCACAAATCAATGAACAATGAGGGGTTTTTGTCATAAAGTTTAACTGCTCCATAGTTTTATACTAGAATTTAATCTAATCCAGTTATTGTTTTTATCATGCTCTCTGTCAAAACTTGTTCAGTATAATAAAATCCTATAAGGTCTAAATGTGTAAGATTAATCCAATTTAGTGCTGTAAGATTGTTTCTATTTAGACTAATATTGATTTTTTTGTTTGTTGTTATGACCTTAATATCCTCACCATTGTGAAGAATGACGACAGTAACTTTAAGACTGTCAACGTCTAAGTTTTGCCAGCTAATTAGAATTCCTTTAAAAAGGACGTCACTAACGCCCACAACCCCATCCCTCTCCTTATCTTTTAAGACAGAAATTTCAAATATTATTGTGAACGTGTCTCCTAATTTCATTTGCGGAATGAACTGTAATTTTGTAGAAGCATCTTTTAAAACCGTTTCTCTTCTGTGGAGGATGTACTGTTTTTTCCCATACGGCGTTATTTCAATTTCTTTCCGACTATTGTCATCTGGCATAAGACTTACATGTAAAGGGCCAGAGTTGAATGCTTTTCTGAAACTTTTTTGACGGCTAAAATATGTAAATGGGCTTATGAATTCAAATTTTATTTCCCATTCTAAATATGGTTCTAAGTGCCATTTGAGGTCAGGTTTTCGAACTATTTTATATTCATACTGGCCAACATTATTTGCCTCTAGATTGCGCAGTTGTTCTAGTTTAGGAAACTTTTTGCTGTCACCAACCTCTTTGCGTTTATAATCACCATCTTTAGTGTACTCAAAACCATACAAAGCGCCTATCTCACCGTTCTGTTCAAAGTCCGCAACGTCTGCAAGGTCTTTTAATTCTAAAGTTATACACCTTACAGGCGCTAATGTAACTCCTGATTCTTCTGGCCCACGCGACATTTTTAGTACAGTTTATTATTTTATTTCCAAAACAATGTGCAGGTTATCACATTTTACGACTTTCCCCATTTTGTCTTTGATTTTTATATTAAATGATCCGACCCTCCCACAAACTAATCTTTTAAACTGTAAATTAGGGAATTGTATAATTTCATAATCGCAATATGCAGCTTTCCCTGACGGCAGAGCTCTTAGAACAGTAGAGGGCCTTCCATCATATAAGTTTTCATCAGTGCTTAGCTCATCCAAATGAACATAGAGTAATGAATGTAATGCAAGATCGAGCGGATTTTCTCCCTCATAAGTAGTTTTGTCTGGCGCAACTCTAAAACTATGAATGTCCCGATTGTCAGTTGCAAAGCCTAACATTTTAGCTAGCTCTCCATCAAAATAGTAACCTACTTCTTCTTTTTCAGGTTTGAATGTCAACATTGTTGTCAAATTTGCATTGTTAAGTTTGAGAGCAATGTCGAAGTTACTCATTGCTTCTTTTAGCGAGCAAAACCCGTAATAACCATCAGGTATGGTTAACTGGCTAACTAATTGGCCACTATTATTAATTTTTTTAATCTTATTATTCTCCTTGGCTTTGCTTATATTAAACCATACGACTTTGTAGAATATTTCATGGAGTGCGACCGTTCTGGTTCCGCATTCGTTATTAATAGCATGTTCTAAAAACGAAGGGCGGTCTTGAGTTGTTATTGTTACAAACATTTTTTAAAACAAATTAAAAATGAGTGCATTCAAATATACTGATGCAAATATTCTGTTGGGCCGCACTACAATCTTAAAAATATAACAACTGACACCCTCGACATTTCTGTGACCCAGACGACACCGTCTGGTATTCTTCTGTCATTTTTTTTCTTCTCGTAGATTGTGTCAGTAGAATTATTCCAGTGTCAAGGTGTCAACGGTTGTAGCCTTCTGTGGCCGTGTCAGGGTTTGTAATCATTACGTCAGCGTTCGGAGGTGAGGATGAGGGATAGAAGGGGAGGGGGGGAATGGACCAGGACATTTTGAGAAGGAGTAGGTGGGGGGGGGAGGTATAGGTATTCCGAACTGTAATCAACAGTCATGACAAATTCAGTCCGCGGTAAATTGTACCGGCGACCAAACGGCCGCCCTATCTGATCGACCGGAATGGTGGGGAATTCGATATCATCTGGCAGGCATTTATCATTGTTTTTTTTTCTTTTTTTTCTGTTTTCTCTTCCTTTTTTTCTCTATTTTTTTTTTTTTTTTTTTTTTTTGAAACGGCCGACACGTGTTATCAACGGATCTCTTGGTGGGGCACGCACACTTCTTCGCGAACCGATAGACAGAAGGCAGGCGACAGACAGATGTGTGTGTGTGTGTGTGTGTGTAGGAGGAGGGGGATGGTGGGCTGGGGAGGAATGCGGTGGGGATGGGGATGGGGTGGGGGGTTGGGGGCAAGATTGACGACACGCAGTCCAAGTCTCCTGCCATTGTAGGCTGACCTTTTGCAGCGAGGCGTGGCCGCCCGCCGCTTGTTACAGGTTGTTGGCGAGCTAAGCACGACATCGCCAAGTCGGGTCGATGATTCGGTTTTCGTCCCCAGTTCTGTCCCTTAGTCAGACAGGTCAATAGATGGTGTCTCTCAGGTCTGTCTTCCAGTCTCTCAGTTCCGTCTTCCAGTCTCTGTCTTCCAGTCTCTCAGGTATGTCTCTCAGGTCCTGTCTTCCAGTCTCGGGTCTGTCTTCTAGTCTCATGTCTGTCTTCAGTCTCTCAGGTCTGTCTTCCAGTCTCTCAGTTCCGTCTTCCAGTCTCTGAGAGAACAGATAAATGTCTGTTCTACCCCACTTGCTCCCTCCACCAAGTTTTTGGCGAAGTGGCCTAAAGCCGCCTTTTCCTGTTCTCTGACAAGTAAGACTTCAATAACCAAAAAAAACGATTATCTACAAACAAACATACTGTGCAGGGTTATCCGTTTTCAATACTAATTTACTAAACTTTTCAGATTTTATTTTTGCTTAATCCTATGTTTTTCCTGATCATTTTCAATAACATCATTTTCGCGCAAACATTCTTCAAATGAGTCTCTGTCTTTCATGTGAAATAACACTACAGTCTTTAACTGTTCTCTAAAGTCTTTTAAAACTGAGTTATATTTCTGCATAAAATCCACACACTTATCCCAGCATGTCTTCCGCTGAAAGCTAGTTTCGACAAAGTGTTTCTCTTTTTAACTATGTCTCTTTCTGCTGAACAGTCATCTATAATAAATAGTGTCTGCGTTCCTTCAAACAGTCTATAAAACTGGTTCTAAACACTCACTCAGTTTATTGCTGGGGTTAACTAAATATATGTCATCATCTGTCCATATAAACCTTCTATCATGATATGCTTGTTCCATTTAAGTGTTGGCAGAAAATCACATATGATTAAAATTATAGCGATAAACTGTTTGTAATAGGTTGAGGACAAATATTGTTTTTCCACAACCAGTCTGTCCACAAATCAATGAACAATGAGGGGTTTTTGTCATAAAGTTTAACTGCTCCATAGTTTTATACTAGAATTTAATCTAATCCAGTTATTGTTTTTATCATGCTCTCTGTCAAAACTTGTTCAGTATAATAAAATCCATAAGGTCTAAATGTGTAAGATTAATCCAATTTAGTGCTGTAAGATTGTTTCTATTTAGACTAATATTGATTTTTTTGTTTGTTGTTATGACCTTAATATCCTCACCATTGTGAAGAATGACGACAGTAACTTTAAGACTGTCAACGTCTAAGTTTTGCCAGCTAATTAGAATTCCTTTAAAAAGGACGTCACTAACGCCCACAACCCCATCCCTCTCCTTATCTTTTAAGACAGAAATTTCAATATTATTGTGAACGTGTCTCCTAATTTCATTTGCGGAATGAACTGTAATTTTGTAGAAGCATCTTTTAAAACCGTTCTCTTCTGTGGAGGATGTACTGTTTTTTTCCCATACGGCGTTTATTTCAATTTCTTTCCGACTATTGTCATCTGGCATAAGACTTACATGTAAAGGGCCAGAGTTGAATGCTTTTCTGAAACTTTTTTTTGACGGCTAAAATATGTAAATGGCTTAGAATTCAAATTTTATTTCCCATTCTAAATATGGTTCTAAGTGCCATTTGAGGTCAGTTTTCGAACTATTTTATATTCATACTGGCCAACATTATTTGCCTCTAGATTGCGCAGTTGTTCTAGTTTAGGAAACTTTTTGCTGTCACCAACCTCTTTGCGTTATAATCACCATCTTTAGTGTACTCAAAACCAAACAAAGCGCCTATCTCACCGTTCTGTTCAAAGTCCCAACGTCTGCAAGGTCTTTTAATTCTAAAGTTATACACCTTACAGGCGCTAATGTAACTCCTGATTCTTCTGGCCCACGCGACATTTTTAGTACAGTTTATTATTTTATTTCCAAAACAATGTGCAGGTTATCACATTTTACGACTTTCCCCATTTTGTCTTTGATTTTTATATTAAATGATCCGACCCTCCCACAAACTAATCTTTTAAACTGTAAATTAGGGAATTGTATAATTTCATAATCGCAATATGCAGCTTTCCCTGAACGCAGAGCTCTTAAGAACAGTAGAGGGCCTTCCATCATATAAGTTTTCATCAGTGCTTAGCTCATCCAAATGAACATAGAGTAATGAATGTAATGCAAGATCGAGCGGATTTTCTCCCTCATAAGTAGTTTTGTCTGGCGCAACTCTAAAACTATGAATGTCCCGATTGTCAGTTGCAAAGCCTAACATTTTAGCTAGCTCTCCATCAAAATAGTAACCTACTTCTTCTTTTTCAGGTTTGAATGTCAACATTGTTGTCAAATTTGCATTGTTAAGTTTGAGAGCAATGTCGAAGTTACTCATTGCTTCTTTTAGCGAGCAAAACCCGTAATAACCATCAGGTATGGTTAACTGGCTAACTATTGGCCACTATTATTAATTTTTTTAATCTTATTATTCTCCTTGGCTTTGCTTATATTAAACCCATACGACTTTGTAGAATATTTCATGGAGTGCGACCGTTCTGGTTCCGCATTCGTTATTAATAGCATGTTCTAAAAACGAAGGGCGGTCTTGAGTTGTTATTGTTACAAACATTTTTTAAAACAAATTAAAAATGAGTGCATTCAAATATACTGATGCAAATATTCTGTTGGGCCGCACTACAATCTTAAAAATATAACAACTGACACCCTCGACATTTCTGTGACCCAGACTGACACCTTTCATAAAAAGGTAAGTACTCCATTAAGCAGATATCTTAACCCCCTATTAAAAACGACCGCATCCCAAAAGTGTGGTTTAGTCATCCGATGCAGTTTTATCAGAACCAGTTAAACTTTGCTGTGTTTTGTGCATCAACTGGGTGTGGAGTGTCGTATGCCGATCACTTAAAATCTCAATCCTTTTTTTGGTTAGGTCAGTGTACAGATTTCATTTCTATTACACCTTCAGACGTATTTTGACTGAACTGCAAGCACCATTACCAAATGACAAACCGTTTAATCCATTCAGCAACCGAATAGACAGAAGGCTTTTGAAAGGATCTGTAACGAATTCAATATTAACATCAAGACAGACTTTAGACAAAAGTTGGACCTTAATCATGGTCTAGGCCACCCTTATTTTGGGGTGCACAGAAAGTATAACTATGCCTGGAATCCTCCTTACACATCTTTCTCTTCAGGCACAGCTGTTCGCCTAGGGTCCATAGAGCAGAGCATAAAACAGCATGGACAACATTTATCTTAGACACTTCTAAGGGCCTAACTAGAGCGGGAATAGAACGAAATAAACGACTCTATTCGTACTTACGTTTGGTGTTTGCTAGGTTCACAAGCACAGGCAAGATCGAGCATACTGATCCTTCTACGGCTTTGATGCACAAAAACAATACTTAGCAAATTTAGAGGATGCCATTAATTCTACAGTTGATTTGCCTCAAGTATTAAAAGGTACCAAAATGTTTTACAATACGCAAGATCGAAAGTAGACTTTGCTGTTGGCACTGGTTTATACATGCTACCTTCTGACCTTAGGCTCCAGATAGGAACAATAATAAACTATAATAATGAATTCTTATAGCAGGCAATGAACAGAAGGTTGGGAAAAAACGACATAAATTCTGAGCCAGTAATATTGCAAGCAGTAAAAGAACGCCCAAGATTAAGTTATCCAATCCCGAAGTCCAAACCCCAAAAGTCATTGAAGACTCAGCAAAGCTCGCGGACTCTGTTCGCGATGACCATGAATATGAAAAGACAGCGCTGTTCTTGGATTAACAGGCCTAGGATTACTTGGTCTTTATCTTACTAAATAGTAACCCAACTATTAAGAGAACTAATGCCCGTAAGTGCTCGGCCATAAAGCCAACTACTTTGCTTGCAGTAGACAAAAGCCAGCTAACAATACTCCCTAATATACCTGGTAAAGAGTCTATAGCTTTACCAGCTATTTTTTTAATAAACTCGCAAGATGATCAAGCTGTTTTTTTACCCATGATTTATCAGGCGGAGATGGAGGCGATGGCGGTGGAGGCACTGACCCAGCACCACCGCCGCCTGTAATAGCCATTACCAGTGTACTTATTGCAAATCCTAAGGCCGTTATAACGCTTGCTAATGTGACGCCTTGCTCTCTAAAACAGCGTTCGGATTCGTTCTGCTAGCGTTGTGTCTTCATATAAAATTTTTCGGATAGTTTCTCTTATTCTATTCACTTGAGTTCGTAATTGGTCTCGGTTAGTAGTTAGCACTTCTAGTCTTGCTGATCTTTCTTGTTCAAGATCTTTTAGTCTTTGGGTTATTCTTTCTTTAATATCAGGCCCTACGATGCGGTCGTCACCTCAACGAGTTTTTCTTTTTCTCTTTTTATATGCTCATCTAGTTCACCTAGTTTTGCTAAATTGTTTGTTAATTCGCCTTTGATGGTTCTTAAAGTACGATCAAGGGCCGTTAGTTCTCGCATGGGTAGCGGCGAGTCGTGTATAGTCTTTAACGCTGTTTCTTCTGAAAAACTGGATTCTGCTTCTATTACATTTATAATTCACCTGCTGATTGATTTAATTCTTAAGTTCCATGTTTTGCATTTGGTTATCTGTTGGAGTTCTTGCAGTGTGTTTTTGAAGTTTAGAAAACTGCCTCCGCCCTTAATTTTGGCCTAACAAGGCCAAGGCGATTTTGATCTTTCACACTGAGTCTATTTCTAATTGAACCCACGGCTAAAACTTTGATGGGTCTTTTTTAGTTGTAAGCTGAACAAGTTGTCCTTGGTCGCTCCTCACAAACAAATGGTCATCTTTTACTTCAAATCATTAGGGTCTATAAATTCGGGAGGTTCTTGGCCTAAACTTTGGTATAATGATCTGACCTTACTTTCTGTTAATTTATACCGACTTGTTGGTATGTACTCCCGATTTCTGCTAATTCATCATGCAATGAGAGCCCTGAGCGATGCCGCTCCCAAGGGGAATCACTCATGTCGTCTCCACGATCAAAAACATCATAATCTTCTTCATCTTCAATTCCTGCCATGTTTTTAAATAATTAACTTTTTATTTTGCTTCATAAAAATGGCGCAGCAAACATATGGCTCGATTCTTAACCCGCATAGAAAACTGAAAGAGCCCTTTGGCGTGAAGGGAAATAACGGACTATTACTGTTCCAATAATCCATCTACTATTGATGCAGATCAAATTCTTACTGTCAAATTTCCAGACCTAGGAGCGGATGACGTGATTGTGCCAGGCTCTGCGCGTCTTACTTTCAAAATAGTACTCGATTCAACACAGACCCAAACAGGACGTTGTACAGAATCTGGGGCGGGCAATCGTTAAGAAAATTTCTATAAAACTTGAGGGCAAGAAATATTTTCTTTACACAATGCAGACATATTTTAACCTATTCTGATCTATGGCTAACCGGGAATGAAAGGGAAGATCTTGCGTTTCAAGGAATCGGCAATGAAGAAGCACTAAACTTAGAATAGGCGCTGAACTCGCCTCAGGTGCTAAAAGCAGCAAAAGGCTTTAGCTGTAAGTTATGCGTATGGTAATCGCTTTTCCATTCCCCTAGATTTTGAGTTGTTAAAAGCGCATGCGCCATACTTTCAAGGGGCATTAAAAGACAGATTGTCATACGAACTAACTTTTAATGAATACAAACGTGTTATCAAATCAACAGACGCCGAAGCAAAGTACAGCATTTCTGACATCTCCGTAGAGTTGACGTTGTTAGCAACTCTAATTTAGCAAGGCTGATTGGGCACCAATATGAGTCAGAATTAGTAATATATTACGAAAGAGTGATTCATCATACAACATATCCTAGAAGCAGGCAGACACTATATGGAATTTTAGTTTTAGCGTCTCTGCAAGATCGCTTAAAGGTATTTTATTGCTGTGTGAAGATGAAGAACCATTCAAAAGAGGAAGTGAAAAGTTTTTTAATCCAAAAATAACGAAAGTACAATGTTCGATTGAGGCAGTCCTAACCAATCTATGCTAGCGGGCTTAAACCTTATCAGCATTTTGATGAAATAAGAAAACTGTTTGGAGTGGGAGGTGTGGAAAATCCAACAGTTGACCTTGTGGCTAAAGATCTACACCTTCACAGTGTAAGACTTGATGATTATTAACAACAAAATACGGTTTATGGATTGACCTAAGGTCAACGGAGGATAATCAGTTACATGGAAGCGGGGAGAACTGTGAGAGACGTAATAAACATTCAAATTGATAAAGAAGAAGAAGCTGATAAACCGCTAATGTACATTTGTTTTTATTATATGATGCGCAGCTGAATATTGAAGCTAACAGATTAAAACTGTAGTATACTAAATTATTTTTTCATTTTATAAAAAGCATGTCTGTTCAGGTTTATCCAAATGTGCCTACAGCGCCGCCAAAAGAAGAGATAGTAGAAACCCCTAACATAAAAACCTTTAGATTAACAAACATTAACACAAATGCAGCAAGTACTAGAGCAAGACCTTTCAAAATACAGCAAAACCAAACGAAGGTATTCTGCTGCCTTTAATGCTGTTACTTATGTTAATACTGGAGCATCAACTATAAGTGCTCTATCAGCAGGAACGAGTGTTGGTCTCTTAGCAACGGGCATAGGCGCACCCGCAGCTTTACCTCTAGGAGGTTTGTCTTAGCTCTCGGCCTGTGTTCATTAGCTGTAAGTGCGGCTGGCAAAAAATTAAAAACTAAACTCCAAAAGCACACAGCTATGGTTCAACTAATAACAGCTAAACTTAGCTCGTTTAAACTGACAATAAATAAAGCGCTTGTTGACTCAAACATCACGGATGAAGAATTTAATCGTTTACACAGGCCGATTTTGATGACTACAAAAGACAAAAGTTTGATCTTCAAAGAAAGGCGAGGACAAGTTTTTCTCAACAGCCAGACCCCGAGCAGATAAAAAAGGAATGCTTAAAAAAAGTAAACGAGACATTAAACTCTGTTCTAAACAGCTCACATTAACAACGCCAAAGGGTGTTTATACTTTAGTTTATGAGTCCAAGCGCAAAAAGACCGTTGATATTGGTTCTGATTAAGTATTTTTTTTTTTAATTTAAATAAATATTTTGGCTTAGAAAAGAAAGACAGCATGGCTAAGATATATGAAGGACAAGACGAATTGTTTGAAGGAATGCTCGAGAGAGAGCGTTTATCAAAGCACTGAATGATATTGATTTAGAAGTCATTGACCCAACAAACGTACAGGCAAGTGTTGTACATGCTATTTCTCAAGTTCCAAGTAAACTAACAATAGACCGCCAGTTAAAGTAATGTTAGCTGTTTTAATCGACTATGTAACAATAAATGAAGAAAATCTATGAAGTCTGGGTCTCAACTAAACAGCAGACTATTCTTTCTCATAATGACTTAACACCGGGTTGGGCAGACGAACTGCTTACACAGTTTGACGCTGCCGCTGAAGAAGCTAAAATGAGAGGCTCTGGTTGGTCAGTAGGGCGAAGTCTTAGAGATTAGATTAAACAGGCTAAGTATGCGCCGATGTAGGCAAGGCTTACATTCCGCTACCTCGGGAGTTGGTTTTAAAGAGAGCAGTTTTAAAACATAAAAAATTCAGACAACAAATGTTTCATGTGGTGTGTTCTTGCAAGGCTGCATCATGTCCGCGAACACGCAGAAAGAGTGACTAACTATCGGCAATACGCCAAAGATCTTAACTTCAATGGAATATCCTTTCCTGTTAGTGTAGACCAAATTGATCAGTTTGAAGAACAAAACAACCAATAACTGTTAATGTATACACATGGGATGAGGAAACAAATTTGGCGCCAATTAAAGTGTCCAAGAACAGTCCAACAATAGGCGAACCAGCCAAAAGTCATGTGGACTTACTCCTAATGTTTTCGCCAGCAGGGCTGCCCCATACACATGATACGCACAATGAGCAGATTATTGGCGCATACTTCAAAAACACTAACATACAAGAATCTGCAGAAAATGTTTAACAAGAATTCCATCTGTGCAAGCCGCGAGTGAACATATAAAACATTGTAAAAAGTTCTGTAGACTGTAAGACAGAACTAACTACGCCCCCGCCAGGATCTAAAGTTAGTTTTAAGAACTGGAAACGGCTGCAAACAAGTCCATACGTAGTTTACGCAGACTTCGAGTCGCTTATTGTTCCTTATGAAGGCCAGCACCACAAAAACTTCGAAAAACAGTCTTAATGAGTAATCATCAGATTTGTTCATTTGCCTTCATTATTGTTTAGGTCGGATGGCGTTTATTCAGAGCCAGAATTATATAGAGGACCAGATGCTGCAGAAACATTCTTAAAACGCATGCAGCAAGTGCGTAACGCCTGTTCTAATTAATCTAAACTTATCTGAAATCATAATGGCGCCTGAAGACCAACAACAGTATGACTCAGCCACGCATTGTTGGATTTGCGGTTTAGAGCTAACGCCCAAGAGTGTAAACCCCACAGTAAGAGACCATGATCACATTAGCGGAAAGTTCAGAGGAGCGGCGCATAACAAATGCAATCTTCAACTAAAGTTTGATCAAAGACATGGAAGCTGCCTGTATTCTTTCACAACTTGCGAGGTTATGACTCTCACCTTATAATGCAAGCAGTAACCAGCGCCTTCAGGGTAGCATGCATTGCACGTCATCAGAAAAGTACATGTGTTTCACTTTAAATAACATGTCTTTCTACGACTCTATGCAACACATGATGGGCTCATTAGAGGCACTGGCTATGTCCTTAAAGTCCTGCCCAATAACGGAAGAATATTTTGACTCAACTCTTGTTAGAAAGGGCGTTTACCCTTATGAGTACATGAACAGTTGGGAAAGGTTTGATGAAGATACACTTCCACCTAAAGGCGCGTTCTTTTCTTAGTCTTAGAGGAAAGACATCAGCGACACCGATTACCAGCATGCTCAAGATGCTTGGCAAAAGTTAGATTGTAAAACGATGGGAGACTATCATGACTCCTATTTAATGGCAGATGTATGTTTGTTGGCGGACGTCTTTGAAAATTATAGAAAGACCTGCATGAAACATTACAGTTGGATCCTGCGCATTATATTTCTGCGCCCGGATGAGCTGGGACGCTTTCTTAAGTTTACTGAGTACAGATTGATTTATGTCAGATTTACCAATGATTCAGATGATTGAAAACGGATTGCGTGGAGGAATTAGTATGGCGTCGCATCATTACTGTAAAGCAAACAACAAATACTTGACGACTATGATCCGAGTAAAAGGTCTAACTATCTCATGTATTTAGATGCAAACAATCTGTATGGTTGGGCTATGGCGCAATCACTTCCATTACGTAACTTCAAGAATGTACACAGGTACGAATAATATTCAAAAGGCATTAAAGTGGTTGAACAGTTTAAACGCCTGATCAGCAGCGTGGCTTCATTCTAGAAGTTGACTTAGAATATCCTCATGAACTCCATGACCTGCATAATGACTATCCATTAGCAGCAGAAAGTCTAAAGATGGATCCAAGAGAGCCACCTAAACTTGTGCCTAATCTTCGCGGCAAAAAAAATTATGTCTGTCATTACAGACTTCTACAATTTTATTTAAGACATGTTTGAAGTTAACAGCTGTTCATCGCATAATTGCTTTCGATCAAGAACAGTTCATGAAACCATACATCATGAAGAACACTGATCTCAGAACCAAATCCACAAGATTGCTTCAGAAAAAGACTTTTCAAGTTGATGAACAACAGCTGTTTTGGAAAGACTATGGAGAATCCGCACAAGCGTAAAGATGTTAGATTGGTCACCATAGAGAACGAAGCAATTAAGCTGACTTCAAACCTAATTATCAGGACTTTAGAAGATTTCATGATCAGCTTTTTGGCATAATGATGAAGAAAAAGAAAGTCAATTGGACAAACCTGTATTTATTGGGTTTACTGTTTTAGAATTATCAAAGCTTTTGATGTTAGAGTTTCTTTATGACTACTTTAAGCCCTCGTATCCTGAGTCCAGAGTACTTTACACAGATACAGATAGTTTTGTTATAGATATCCCTACTGAAGACATCTATAAAGACATGGAAACCGAAGTGGCTAAAGGGCATGCAGGATGGTACGACACATCTGATTACCCTAAAGATTCGCCTTTGCATTCAATTACTATAAGAAGGTTTTAGGAAAGATGAAGGATGAATTATCTGGAAAGGTGTCAAGGAGTATGTGGGGTTAAGATCGAAAATGTACAGTATTTCGAGCCAGGAGAAAATCATTAAAAGCAAAGGGAATATCTCGCAGCGTTGTGCAGTCAAACATATCACATGACAAACTACAAAGAAGTATTGTTTGGCAATAAGACTTTTCATCATGACAACGTAAAACTGCGATCTAATCTACATGAGATCAACACAACAGTTGTAACAAAGAAGTCATTAGATAGAACAAACACAAAACGGGTGTTTGTTAATCCAGAGTTTTCATATGCAATTGGGCCACTGGAGAACCGTAAATTAATTAAAGCGGAACTGTGTCTGGCGGAATTATCTGCAGTTCTTCTTTCACAAAAGATCTTTGAGGAGCTGGTTGTTTTGTTGTGTCAGTTTCTCGTAAATAATACACGGGCGGATTCATTTTTACAATTCTTTTTATTTCGTACGGTCAACACTCCAAATTGGATCGGTTGCCCTGATGCGAGTGGTCCCCTTCTGCTTCCCCCGGTAAATAAAGGTACCTTACTTTCAATCCAAATGGTAATAGTTTGCTGGATGAAGACTCTCCTTCAGCAACATTATTGTTTTCTTTTGATTGCTTGTACTGGCTTTAGCCCTTTAAATTCTTCATTATTCATTGCGCGCAAAACTGAGGGCAGTCTTCTAACCCATTCTGTGTTGCGAGAATTGTCAATAAGCTCTCTGTGATACTGGTAGGAAAAAAAGTCTTTCGGCTAACTGTTTGTTAAAGTTTTCAACTAAAGCCTGTGATCTGTGAACTCCCGGAATGCCTCTTTTAATGGTAACTCTATGTTTCAACAATAATTGATTCACTTGGCCTTTAAATTCTTTCCCATCATCAACTTGAATCATGCGAGGGTAGTTAGCGGGCCTCGCTGGTATATCAGCTGTATGGCAACAGCAACAGCAGAAGCACTCTTTTGTGTTAATGGTTCTGCATCTTTGTATCTTGAAGCCATGTCAATGACTGTGAGTGCGTACTTAAATCTTTTTCGTCTAATCCTATCAGAGGGTAAATATAGAAGATCCATTTGATGGGTGTCGTTTGGAGTTGTATTAACAAAGTGTGGTCTCTGTATTCGTCTAGGGGCAGGTAAATAAATTTGCCAAATTGCTTGTTTAGATAACCATTCCTTTGCTGTTTGTTCACTGACTCCTGCCGCTTGGCTTAGCTTTTTAATTGCTGTGATTCCCTTCCAATATCCTTTGGGCGAATAATAAATTTTGTTCATTTTTTATTCAGCCAATATTATGTGCAACAAAATACACGACGGTCATACCAAAGGCAATAAACGCGATTTCTTGCATCTTTTTGTTTTTCTGATGGATGATAAAAGTCGCTAAATTTTGGTGGGGGTAATGTCTCGATTGGTTTGCCTGTTACAAGATAATATTCTTTTATTGCTTGATCAACATCTTTAAATGTGTAAGCTGCATGTCCCTGTTTTTTCAGTGTGTTATTAATAAAATCTAACTGTCATTCTCTGCTTTTCATAGCGATTCTTGTGCTGCAGCTAGTTGCTCCACAGCTTTGTTATGTCTTTTTCTCTCGCCTTCATCTCGCAGTTTACTAAATGCGTAATTACTTCCACTAAAAGCGAGCGCATTAACCACAGCGCCGCCTATCATCATACGAGTGAAGCCATTTTTATAAATGTATTTTTTTCTACATATTTATATTGTCCGAATTATTCCTTGCTTAACTAGAAAATCTTTCGTGGCAAACGAAGCTGCAATGATAGCAATTAGCTTTGCTGATCCTCAAAGTCTAGTTTGCCAAGATCTGCTGGTTTAATTCTTACAAGCTTTTACCAAGCATTGAGTATCCTACACTTAGGCCTCCAATAACAGCAGAATGGTATACAAGGTTAGCAACAGTTTTTTTCGGTGCTCATTTTTATAAAATAAATAATTATAATTATTAAAAAACATGAACAGTGATGATCTACTACAGCTACAAGGCGGCCTAAACCTTCCTGAACTTATGAATGACCAAGTTGATGATCAAGCTATTATGCCCAAAAAGGAAAGGCTGTATTCTTTGGCAGCATGTGGGAAAACAAAACAGTTCCTCGGAACTGAATTCAGCATTGAACAGATTCAACAGATGTCGCCACAAGACATTTTAAAGTATCATAACAGGTATGAAGCGCAGCTGGGGTCTAGAATGGTGAAAAGCGTTGGCAAACGGTTCTTAGTTTGTACACTAAACTAGTCAGTAGATTTGCTCCCATTGATTCTGAACAAGATCTTACGTATGATTTAACGCAAGATCCAGTTTTAACAAAGTCATTAGAGTCTCTAGGGTGTGATCTATACTACAAATTTGGAACATTGTTATCGCCAGTAATCTGGGATTAATTACTTTTAATCATATAGATTTTGTTTCCCTTCAAAATGAACGAGCTGGAAAATCAGCAGAATCAGAAAACACTGAATCAGGTGGAGAAAGTAACCAAGCCAGAAAATCAGCAGAAAACGCTGAATCAGGTGGAGACCATTAAAAATCCTGGGCGTGTTGAAGCAGGAAAAAAATTAGCAGAGTGGAACAGACAAAAAAATTAATGTTACAGAATATGACTCATCATGAAAACATAACGCCGCCAACGCCAGAACAAGTTGATTCAATGCCAGCTATAAAAACTCCATGTGATACAAGGGCGCCAAAGTCTTCATGGTATATTGAACTTAAAACTGTTGCCATTTTTGGCGCCCTTGCTGCTGCTGGGGGCTGTTATTACGGTTATAAAATATATAAACAACGCTGGCAAAAACAAGAGCCCAAACAATCTCCACCGCTAAATACAGAAGCCGAACACAACTGCACGCCAAAACCGCCAATAACAAAGCATCATTTTGATCCATTTATAATGGAATAATATTTTAAGAACTTAATTTTAATTTTTTTATAAAAATAGATCATGGCGTATTATAAAATGATAAAGTCAATAAATAAAGACATGGAGTCTATAAAAGACATTTCCATAGACCCAAATTGTAATCAATGCGGTTGCTTCGGATGTAAGACCTTCCTTAAGATCTATGCAGAGAACGCTGAGCAAGACATCCTCAACGATGACACGTTTTTTGAGGCGTGTGTGTACTATATTAGACATCTACTATTTAAGATAAAAACATAGCTTGTATTTTTTTGATAATTATAAGATAACTTAATAAGAACTTGGTTGTACTTAAAGGATGACTTAATCAAGAACTTATTAAGAACTTGATCAAGAACTTAATTAAAAACTTAATCAAGAACTTAATTAAGAACTTGAAGTAACTTAATTAAAAACTTAATTAAGAACTTGGGGTGACTTGGGGGGGGAGGTGTGTGTGTGTACACAGGGGGGTGGGGTGGGAGGACGTGCGTGCGTGGGGTGGGGGTGGGAGGACGTGCGTGCGTGGGGCGGGGGTGGGGGGACGTGCGTGCGTGGGGTGGGGGTGGGGGGACGTGCGTGCGTGGGGTGGGGGTGGGGGGACGTGCGTGCGTGGGGTGGGGGTGGGGGGACGTGCGTGTGTGTGCGGCAGCCAAAAAAGTTGAAGCAGGACGTTGAAGCGAAGCAGTGAAGCCAGTAATCACAGCAATATATACAAAGTCATGAAGTGCTTGGTGGAAATTCAAGGCAGTCAACTCTAAACAAACCCCAACCGCTCCTGCAGGAGCGGTATCTAAAATAAATCTTACGTCAGTGGTAGGCCTGCAGCGCTTTCTAGGTCAATCAGGCGAGCTCGCCTGATTGACCCAGTATTGCTGGGGGGCTTTCTAGCCGGATCAATGCTGGCAAAATGCCAGGCCAGCGGTGAGCGGTATCTAAAAATAGATCTTACGTCAGTGGTAGGACGCTTGCAACTTGCTTTAGCAGAGTTATAGCAATTATGGCGGCTCTAATCGCCAGTAGTAGTACATCCGTCATTGTATATTTGAAGCATTTATATGAAGAAGTGCTGGCCACACACTACTCCTCTCCATACTGGTAGATGTACTAAGGTCTGCCTAACCCTATCTAGTTTGTTTGCCAGAACATTCGAAATCGCCATTCAGTTGCATAGGGCACACTTAAAGGCAGATGAACTGGTTAGAATTAAAAAAGTAGAAAAGTATACACATCTTAATACACAGATCAGCCTGCCACATGAACACTAAATCTGTAGTTAACAATCAATCAAGTCTAATACAAACTGAGAACAATACAACCCGGTCTTGCTGCCGTGGCGGCCACAAAGTGGGAGTGACACGTAACAGTCTAGAACATTCGCTAACGACACCTGGCGCGCTGGTCAACCTGAAATGATAAACAAGCCCCCCTCACCCCCACCCCTCACCTGGCAAGCCAGTCTCCCCGCTTTATTGATTTTTTGGTCGCTTGCCGTGCGCTGTGTGAACGAGGTCGCGCGTCTCGCTAGCCGTAAATTAAGCGATTAGGTTTCGGCCTCGTGTCAGCCTATCTGTTACACATAGTTTTGTAGGTTAGAAATTAGTCAGAATAAGTGTGCGGATTTTAATGACAAAAATATAAAACTTATCACTTAGCCTAGTTTGCTGTGCTCCTCTTTTCTCAACCAGGCTTGAAAATTGGCAGAGTTACTCTGGAAAGAGTGCAACGTCTCTCCGCCAGATTTATCACAGGGGACTACAAATCCCGAACACCCGGCTCCATCACAAGGATGCTGAACACCCTACAACTCCCTCCACTACAGCAACGCAGACGTGATCTGCGCCTCATCCTTATGTACAAGGTGGGTTTAGGGGTTGGTACCGGCCGTACCACCTGCTGAGTACCTGACCCAAATAAACCAGGACGCTTGATAAAACCTAAACAAGCAAGCGCCTACAACACCACCAGTGCCATCTCAGACCACATTAAAAACAATTCAAAATCCTTCAAAGTTAGCAGGTGCAAGACAGAACAACTCAGGAACTCATTCTTTGTTAGTGCCGTCCGTGACTGGAACCACCTGGAAGAAGAGACAGTGACAGCACCATCAGTCGAGTCCTTCAAGTCGAAAATCAACTCTCTAGGACAAATGTAGAAGCTAGGCTTGCGCACTACCCCCCGTCCACTGCGCTAATGCCATATTCACATGGCGACAGCAGTGTAATGTACAGATACAGATACAGAATTACTGCCGTAGCCAAGCTTTTATAGCTGTCTCAAGCCAGCTCCCAACAATCAATCGCGTGATGGTTTGTTTTGCTTCGGCCAACTTTCAACAATGCAGCGCCATTTATTAGATAAGGAACCATCTCATCAATAGTCAAACACGTATTAAAACTAGCTACATCTTGTTTCATTTCCTTGAACCAACAAACCTTTAAGATAGCCGTTCATTTCCAAAGCAGTTAGTTCACTTTTTTCGTTTTCTAAAAAACAATCTCTCCGGTTCACAACATGCAGTTAAAGTAAAACTTATGGCCTCGAATAACAAACCTGTTCTTCAGTAACGTTTTAGCCATTTTAAAATAACACAAGTAAAACACAGTGGTCACAACAGAGCGCAAACAAAACACAGCCTTCTTGTTCAATAGTCCAAGCAACAATGGCGACCCCAGTCGTGTCACGCGACAGCCTCGATTCGGTGTGTCGACGTGGCAATCATTTTTCTGATGCAATGGGTTGCACCCGGCCGAGTGCGCTTCGTTTACACAGATCAGGCTAGGAGCTCTGGTTGCAAACTGCCGCGAGCCGTAAATTAAGTGATCAGATTTCAGCCCCGTGTACAAAGTTTGTAGGTGGAAATTAGTCAGAAGAAGTGTGCGGATTTTATGTCATTTAATTGAGAGAGAGAAAGAGTGTGTGTGTGTGTGTGTGTGTGTGGTGTGTGTGTGTGTGTGTGTCTGTCTGCCCGCCTCTCTGTCTGTCTGTCTGTCTCTCTCTCTGTCTCTCTCTTCTCTGTCTGTCTGTCTGTCTGCCGGTGATTCTCTCTCTCTCTCTCTCTCTCTCTTCCGCCACAGGAAAAGGCGGCTTTTTAGGCCACTTTCGCCCAAAAACTCGGTGGTGAAGCAAGCGGGGTTGAACAGACATTTATCTGTTCTCTCTCTGTCTTCCATCTCTCAGCTATGTCTCTCAGGTCTGTCTCAGTCTCATGTCTGTCTTCAGTCTCTCAGGTCTGTCTTCCAGTCTCTCAGGTATGTCTCTCAGGTCTGTCTTCAGTCTCTCAGGTATGTCTCTCAGGTCTGTCTTCCAGTCTCATGTCTGTCTTCAGTCTCTCAGTCTGTCCTTCCAGTCTCTCAGGTATGTCTCTCAGTCTGTCTTCCAGTCTCTCAGCTATGTCTCTCAGGCGTCCCAGTTCAGTGTCTCATCTCTCAGGTCTGTCTTCAGTCTCTCAGTATTCTCCAGCTGCTTCCAGTTTCTCAGGTATTCTCAGGTCTGTCTTCCATTGGTCTGTCTTCTGTCTCAGGTCTGTCTCAGTCTCAGTGTCTTCCAGTCTCTCAGTCTAGTCTGTCCAGTCTCAGGTCTGTCTTCCAGTGTCTCTCAGTAGTCGTCTTCACAGTCTTCAGTGACATGCTTATTTAAATGAAGATAGTGCTGCCACACACTACTCTCCATACGGTAGATGTATAAGGTCTGCCTAACCCTATCTAGTTGTTTGCCAGAACATTCGAAATCGCCATTCAGTTGCATAAGGCACATTTAAAGGCAGATGAACTGGTTAGAATTAAAAAAGTAGAAAAGTATACACATCTTAATACACAGATCAGCCTGCCACATGAACACTAAATCTGTAGTTAACAATCAATCAAGTCTAATACAAACTGAGAACAATACAACCCGGTCTTGCTGCCGTGGCGGCCACAAAGTGGGAGTGACACGTAACAGTCTAGAACATTCGCTAACGACACCTGGCGCGCTGTCAACCTGAAATGAATACACCCCCCTCACCCCCACCCCTCACCTGGCAAGCCCAGTCTCCCGCTTTATTGATTTTTTGGTCGCTTGCCGTGCGCTGTGTGAACGAGGTCGCGCGTCTCGCTAGCCGTAAATTAAGCGATTAGGTTTCGGCCTCGTGTCAGCCTATCTGTTACACATAGTTTTGTAGGTTAGAAATTAGTCAGAATAAGTGTGCGGATTTATGACAAAAATATAAAACTTATCACTTAGCCTAGTTTGCTGTGCTCCTCTTTTCTCAACCAGGCTTGAAAATTGGCAGAGTTACTCTGGAAAGAGTGCAACGTCTCTCCGCCAGATTTATCACAGGGACTACAAATCCCGAACACCCGGCTCCATCACAAGGATGCTGAACACCCTACAACTCCCTCCACTACAGCAACGCAGACGTGATCTGCGCCTCATCCTTATGTACAAGGTGGTTGAGGGGTTGGTACCGGCCGTACCACCTGCTGAGTACCTGACCCCAAATAAACCAGGACGCTTGATAAAACCTAAACAAGCAAGCGCCTACAACACCACCAGTGCCATCTCAGACCACATTAAAAACAATTCAAAATCTTCAAAGTTAGCAGGTGCAAGACAGAACAACTCAGGAACTCATTCTTTGTTAGTGCCGTCCGTGACTGGAACCACCTGGAAGAAGAGACAGTGACAGCACCATCAGTCGAGTCCTTCAAGTCGAAAATCAACTCTCTAGGACAAATGTAGAAGCTAGGCTGCGCACTCCCCCGTCCACTGCGCTAATGCCATATTCACATGGCGACAGCAGTGAAAATGTACAGATACAGATACAGAATTACTGCCGTAGCCAAGCTTTTATAGCTGTCTCAAGCCAGCTCCCAACAATCAAGCGTGATGGTTTGTTTTGCTTCGGCCAACTTTCAACAATGCAGCGCCATTTATTAGATAAGGAACCATCTCATCAATAGTCAAACACGTATTAAAACTAGCTACATCTTGTTTCATTTCCTTGAACCAACAAACCTTTAAGATAGCCGTTCATTTCCAAAGCAGTTAGTTCACTTTTTTCGTTTTCTAAAAAACAATCTCTCCGGTTTCACAACATGCAGTTAAAGTAAAACTTATGGCCTCGAATAACAAACCTGTTCTTCAGTAACGTTTTAGCCATTTAAAATAACACAAGTAAAACACAGTGGTCACAACAGAGCGCAAACAAAACACAGCCTTCTTGTTCAATAGTCCAAGCAACAATGGCGACCCCAGTCGTGTCACGCGACAGCCTCGATTCGGTGTGTCGACGTGGCAATCATTTTCTGATGCAATGGGTTGCAACCCGGCCGAGTGCGCTTCGTTTACACAGATCAGGCTAGGAGCTCTGGTTGCAAACTGCCGCGAGCCGTAAATTAAGTGATCAGATTTCAGCCCCGTGTACAAAGTTTGTAGGTGGAAATTAGTCAGAAGAAGTGTGCGGATTTTATGTCATTTAATTGAGAGAGAGAAAGAGTGTGTGTGTGTGTGTGTGTGTGTGTGTGTGTGTGTGTGTGTGTGTCTGTCTGCCGCCTCTCTGTCTGTCTGTCTGTCTCTCTCTCTGTCTCTCTCTTCTCTGTCTGTCTGTCTGTCTGCCGGTGATTCTCTCTCTCTCTCTCTCTCTCTCTTCCGCCACAGGAAAAGGCGGCTTTTAGGCCACTTTCGCCCAAAAACTCGGTGGTGAAGCAAGCGGGGTTGAACAGACATTTATCTGTTCTCTCTCTGTCTTCCAGTCTCTCAGCTATGTCTCTCAGGTCTGTCTTCCAGTCTCATGTCTGTCTTCAGTCTCTCAGGTCTGTCTTCCAGTCTCTCAGGTATGTCTCTCAGGTCTGTCTTCCAGTCTCTCAGGTATGTCTCTCAGGTCTGTCTTCCAGTCTCATGTCTGTCTTCAGTCTCTCAGGTCTGTCTTCCAGTCTCTCAGGTATGTCTCTCAGGTCTGTCTTCCAGTCTCTCAGCTATGTCTCTCAGGTCTGTCTTCCAGTCTCATGTCTGTCTTCAGTCTCTCAGGTCTGTCTTCCAGTCTCTCAGGTATGTCTCTCAGGTCTGTCTTCCAGTTTCTCAGGTATGTCTCTCAGGTCTGTCTTCCAGTCTCGGGTCTGTCTTCTAGTCTCAGGTCTGTCTTCCAGTCTCAGGTCTGTCTTCCAGTCTCTCAAGTCTGTCTTCCAGTCTCTCAGGTCTGTCTTCCAGTCTCAGGTCTGTCTTCCAGTCTCAGGTCTTCCAGTCTCTCAGGTCTGTCTTCCAGTCTCAAGTCTGTCTTCCAGTCTGTCTTCCAGTCTCAGGTCTGTCTTCCAGTCTCAGGTCTGTCTTCCAGTCTCAGGTCTGTCTTCCAATGTCTGTCAGGTCTGTCTTCCAGTTTCTCAGGTCTGTCTTCCAGTCTCTCTCAAGTCTGTCTTCCAGTCTCTCAGGTCTGTCTTCCAGTCTCAGGTCTGTCTTCCAGTCTCAGGTCTGTCTTCCAATGTCTGTCAGGTCTGTCTTCCAGTTTCTCAGGTCTATTCTTCCAGTCTCTCTCAAGTCTGTCTTCCAGTCTCTCTCAAGTCTGTCTTCCAATGTCTGTCAGGTCTGTCTTCCAGTCTCTCAGGTCTGTCTTCCAATGTCTGTCACGTCTGTCTTCCAGTCTCTCAGGTCTGTCTTCCAATGTCTGTTAGCTCTGTCTTCCAGTCTCTCAAGTCTCTCTTCCAGTCTCTCTCAGGTCTGTCTTCCAGTCTCTCTCAGGTCTGTCTCAGGTCTGTCTTCCAGTCTGTCTCAGGTCTGTCTTCCAGTCTCTCAGGTCTGTCTCAGGTCTGTCTTCCAGTCTCTCAGGTCTGTCTTCCAGTCTGTCTCAGGTCTGTCTTCCAGTCTCTCAGGTCTGTCTTCCAGTCTCTCAGGTCTGTCTTCCAGTCTGTCTCAGGTCTGTCTTCCAGTCTCTCAGGTCTGTCTTCCAGTCTCTCAGGTCTGTCTTCCAGTCTGTCTCAGGTCTGTCTTCCAGTCTCTCAGGTCTGTCTTCCAATGTCTGTCAGGTCTGTCTTCCAGTCTCTCAGGTCTGTCTTCCAGTCTCTCTCAGGTCTGTCTTCCAGTCTCTCTCAGGTCTGTCTTCCAATGTCTGTCAGGTCTGTCTTCCAGTCTCTCAGGTCTGTCTTCCAGTCTCTCTCAGGTCTGTCTTCCAGTGTCTCAGGTCTGTCTTCCAGTGTCTCAGGTCTGTCTTCCAGTCTCTCAGTTCTGTCTTCCAGTCTCAGGTCTTCCAGTCTCTCAGGTCTGTCTTCCAGTCTCTCTCAGGTCTGTCTTCCAGTCTCTCAGTTCTGTCTTCCAGTCTCAGGTCTTCCAGTGTCTCAGGTCTGTCTTCCAGTCTCTCTCAGGTCTGTCTTCCAGTCTCTCTCAGGTCTGTCTTCCAGTCTCTCAGGTCTGTCTCCCAGTCTCAGGTCTTCCAGTCTCTCAGGTCTGTCTTCCAGTCTGTCAGGTCTGTCTTCCAGTCTCTCAAATCTGTCTTCCAGTCTCTCAGGTCTGTCTTCCAGTCTCTCAGGTCTGTCTTCCAGTCTGTCAGGTCTGTCTTCCAGTCTCTCATGTCTGTCTTCAGTCTCTCAGGTCTGTCTTCCAGTCTGTCAGGTCTGTCTTCCAATGTCTGTCAGGTCTGTCTTCCAGTCTCTCAGGTCTGTCTTCCAGTCTCTCAGGTCTGTCTTCCAGTCTCTCATGTCTGTCTTCAGTCTCTCAGGTCTGTCTTCCAGTTTCTCAGGTCTGTCTTCCAGACTGTCTTATACATACAGTTGATAAGTGTTGCTGACACATTTCAGGTCAGTGGGTCAGTTAGTAAGATCGACAATTGTTGTCCTCCAGTTTGGTCGATCAGTTAGACGAATCGTTAGTGTTTTCCAGCTCTCATCGATCATTTTTGTGAGATCAATAATTGGCGTCTTTCAGTTCCATTGATCAGACTGACTTAGGTACAGCAAGCCAGCAAGATCAATGACTGGTGTTCTATAGGTCTACCCATAAGGTAGTGAGGCCAATGATGCAAGTCTCGTAGCTGCATAATAGTTCAGTTGATGAAGCGCAGTTGCTAAGTTGGTGAAGCAACAGCGGCTTCGTGATTCTTGTGATCCTGAGATTACGGGTTCGAATCTCCACAAGACTGTTTCGCCACAGGGGGGGGGGGGGGGGATATTCCTCCTCGGGGTTACGTTGGTTCTGACTCCATCTCCCGAAAAGTCCTTCCAGTGAGACTGCAAACCGAAGTTCTGTGTGTGAACGCACACATCTCATGTTGCACGCGCGCACAATCCCCATCACCAGTTTT
>CM031620.1:11005673-11008173 GCA_018398815.1 Conus ventricosus | reverse complement strand
CCCTGACAAGTCAGAACCAGCATCCAACATCCGACTTCGGCTTTTATATCAGAGTGAACGCTCTCCTAAACGGGTTGCTTTACTGGGCTGACGAGTCCAATCCAACCGGCTGTTTGTCCGTAGCTGGAGATGGTTTGTTCACTTGGATGTCCCTCCCCAGGGCTAAGAGCTTATAGCGCGGCTCTTGATCGCATGATGCTCCTGTCATTGGATATATGGGGTATTTCAGCGGAGATAACAGTGCCACCTATCATCCCGCCCCATCCTGCTAGGAACATCGCCATTGGGTCCGGGACTGCTTATTCGACCAGGCAATCCTGACTTATATCGCAGCTAACCCTCACATCTTGGGGCATCCCTCTACCCGCCACCCGGGGACCCACCTGGTTGAGGGTGGTGGCCTTTGCTCCAGGAGATGTACTTTAGCACGGGAATGTCAAAGAACTCGTCTTCTGACACACGCCTCTCGCTCTGATCTGCCACAGCTCTTGAGCGACGTTTCCTGTGGAGGGAAAAGTTGGGCGTGTCAGCAACGTTTTAGACTGTCGTCTACGTGAACTTTTCACCCTCACTCTCATGCTTTCATACATAGTTCATTCATATTTTTGAGCAGCCACAAAGACGAAAAACGAAGGAGAGAGAGAGAGAAAAGAGAGAGAGAGAGAGAGAGAGAGAGAGGTGTCATCGGCGATGGCCTACTAAAAACTGTATTTACCCACTTACCTGAAACTACGGGCAGATACGCGTCGCAAGAATTTGTCCACCGGTTACAGATATTATCGCCACATCTCATTCCGAAGGTATTGTCTTCCACCCGGTTCAAAGGGGTTGCTGTATTGGTCTCCCCCTGCGTTGTGTGTGTGTGTGCGTGCGTGCGTGCGCGCGCGCGCGCGCGCGCGCGCGCGCGTGTGTGTGTGTGTGTGTGTGTGTGTGTGTGTGTGTGTGTGTGTGTGTGTGTGTGCTGTATTGGTCTCCCCCTGCGTTGTGTGTGCGTGCGTGCGTGCGTGCGTGCGTGCGTGCGTGGTGTGTGTGTGTGTGTGTGTGTGTGTGTGTGTGTGTGTGTGTGTGTGTGTGTGTGTGAGTATGCGTGTATGCGTGCGTGCGTGCGTGCGTGCGTGGGGTGCGTGCGTGTGTGTGTGTGTGTGTGTGTGTGTGTGTGTGTGTGTGTGTGTGTGTGTGTGTGGTGTTATTCCACCTGCGGGTAAGTCTTCTATCGTAGCTGGTGGCTGATTCTAGACCACCCTCAATTCTGCCTTCATTCCGCCGCATGCTCGTTACCGCCAGGTGAAGTTTGACGTCGCAGTTTGGGCCGTTTTGTTTACAGCTTCCTCTGAGGTCTTGGTGTGGGCTGTGTTTGTTTGCTTGTTTGTTTATTTACACCTGTTCCTCTGATCAAGCTGCTGCGTTTGTCTGCTGTCGGCTGTTTGTTCAGCTGTCTGCTGTCTTAGTGCTGACTGTTTCCTCACCAAGACGACCAGTCTGAAGTCTCCTTGACTGCAGTTTCTTTGCCAGACTGTTCAATCCGATGGTCCAGTTTCTGTATCAGGTAGGTCAATTCGCTGGTATAGTGGTTTACCGATTCTTTGCCTGACAGAAGTGTCGATGGTCTTGTTTCTTAAATAGACAGGTCAGCCTGTATAGTTATAGCGCTGACCGTTCATTGCTGGACAGAAATGTCGATGGTCCCGTTTCTTTAACAGACAGGTCAATCTGTGGTTATAGCGCTGACCGTTCATTGCCGGACAGAAATGTCGATGGTCCCGTTTCTTTAACAGGCAGGTCAGTCTGTGGTTATAGTGCTGACCGTTCATTGCTGGACAGGTGTGTCGGTGGTCCTGTTCCTTTCAGAGACAGGTCAGTCTGTGGTTATAGTGCTGACCGTTCACTGCTGGACAGGTGCGTCTGTGGTCCTGCTCCTTTCAGAGACAGGTCAGTCTGTTGTTACACTGCTGACTGTTTCTTTACTGGACAGGTGTGTCTGCTGCACGCTGTGTAATAGTGTGTTGTGGAACATCCCCGCGCCCAGTGTCCTTCCGGATGAGAGAGAGAGAGAGAGAGAGAGAGAGAGAGAGAGAGAGAGAGAGAGAGAGATCGACAGACAGACAGACAGACAGACAGACAGACAGACAGACTAGGAGACACAGGGGTGGAAGTGGGGATAAGGAGTGGTAGCAGACAGACACAGAGAACAGAAGACAGACAGACGGACCGACCGACAGACAGACAGACCAACAGACAGACAGACCAACAGACACAGTCACCTTAGATACACGCTTCTCCACAACGTTCCCAGGCACCCGAGCAACCACAGCGTGCTCTTCAACAAGATGGTGGAGGAGGGCAGTCTGGTGCGCAACTTCCGGTTCCGGGGCTTCCCCGACCGGGGCATGGAGAGCCCCCGGCAGCCCGTGACCATGCCTTGGAGGGGAGACAACCCTGATGCTGCCGACCCGGAAACGGTCACCGTCTGGGCCAGGCGATACAGACCTCCTTCAGGTGA
>CM031620.1:10990673-11000673 GCA_018398815.1 Conus ventricosus | reverse complement strand
ACTCCAGGCTACCACTCCCGAAAAGTTCTCATCAAACCGCACCCAGCGTCACCAAACAGGCACATCAAAAAGCCCTTTTGATGGCCACGAAGAAGACCCTCCGGTGTGTCTGTGTACATTGCTCATAACAGGCATCCGCTGACCATAGCTAAAGTCCCCTTCGATTTTCAGCGTCCCCCTGCTCGGCAGCCTGAATGCCGGCTCTTAAAAGCATACATGTGTCGCCCCGCGTTCATTAACTTAAAGCGGCCGTTACTCAATTATTAAAGGGAGCGAACTCTTACTCCCTTTGTTCGTCGAGGCTGCAATGAGTACGGTGAGAATAACGAGTCGATGGGATCAGTCGATGGGATCAGTCGAAGAACAATGATCTGGTTTTCGACGGCAGAGTTCGGTATTCTCTCTAGCTAAACGACCGGGATCGATGTTGTCAGCCTAAGATTGAAAACGGCTGCAGTGAATTTGGGGTTTCCATTGGATCACCGTGCAACCGTCCTGTCATTCAGGGTTCTGGGGGTATCATCGCGTTGAGAAAACACGAATTCTGTCCGGAGGAAACAGCAAGCACAGAGGAATTCTCAACAAAACATGCACTCTAGTTAATAACTCGATAGTTAAAATCATCGATGTCCTTAATGTGAGGGGGGTAAAAACAACAACCTAGGCTATGCTTAGGATGTGAGTCATTCCGATGGATTTCCTGCCCACTTAGAAAAAAGAAAAAAGAAAAAAAGACCGATTATTCAAAAGCACTTCAATGTAACAAAAGCTACATAAAAATCCCCATGAGCAAAGAGAGATGGTTGAATGTACAGACAGTGTCCTATGGGCGCTTTTTACATGTTCACCATCTCGCTGCCAGGTTGCAGTAAAGCTGGGTGTATCTGTAAACTGTTGTGAGAAATCAAATTAAAAAAAATATATGTAGAGGTGAATTTGCCACAAAGGCTGAACAGTACAAGGAAAGTAAACAAAAAAAAACCCAACAACAAAACAAACAAAAAACAACAACGATTTTTTTGAGAGTAATTAATGGCAAAGGATTTCAGATAGTGGCATACAATTCATACTTAGAGAGTCCTCCCCCCCCCCCCCCCCGTCCTCTTTTCCCCCTGTCACTCCTCCCATTCCCCCCCCCCCCCCCCCCCCGGGCATCCTGACAGTGGCCAGATTACGCAACAACCTGTGACGTGTAGCATCAGTTTTGGTTTAGAACCGAGAAAGTGCTGCACCCAACACCATCTGATGTGAAAGTCACGTGCCGTGAGCAGCTGCACCCAACACCATCTGATGTGAAAGTCACTTGCCGTGAGCAGCTGCACCCAACACCATCTGATGTAAAAGTCACTTGCTGTGAGCAGTTGCACCCAACACCATCTGATGTAAAAGTCACGTGCCGTGAGCAGCTGCACCCAACAACATCTGATGGGAAAGTCACTTGCTGTGAGCAGCTGCACCCAACAACATCTGATGTGAAAGTCACTTGCTGTGAGCAGTTGCACCCAACAACATCTGATGTGAAATTCACCTGCTGTGAGCAGCTGCACCCAACAACATCTGATGTGAAATTCACCTGCTGTGAGCAGCTGCACCCAACAACATCTGATGTGAAATTCACCTGCTGTGAGCAGTTGCACCTAACAACATTTAATGTGAAATTCACCTGCTGTGAGCAGCTGCACCCAATATCTGATGTGAAATTCACTTGCCATGAGCAGCTGCACCCAACAACATCTGATGTGAAATTCACCTGCTGTGAACAGCTGCACCCAACAATATCTGATCACTTGCTGTGAGCATCTGCACCCAACAACATCTGATCACCTGCTGTGAGCATCTGCACCCAACAACATTTGATCACCTGCTGTGAGCATCTGCACCCAACATCTGATCACTTGCTGTGAGCAGCTGCACCCAACAACATCTGATCACCTGCTGTGAGCATCTGCACCCAACAACATCTGATCACCTGCTGTGAGCATCTGCACCCAACAACATCTGATCACCTGCTGTGAGCATCTGCACCCAACAACATCTGATCACCTGCTGTGAGCATCTGCACCCAACAACATCTGATCACCTGCTGTGAGCATCTGTACCCAACAACATCTGATCACTTGCTGTGAGCATCTGCACCCAACATCTGATGGGAAATTCACTTGCTGTGAGCAGTAACACGGGGCTGGTTACAAGGTGGTGGAACTGTATGAAATGGTTCGTTACTGACTGCTGTCAACCAGCCCCCACGCCGACTTTTCGGTCTTCTTCACGTCTTGATTCATGCCCCCCCCCCTCCTCTCTCTCTCTCTCTCTCTCTCACTCTATTTCTCTGCGTGTGTGTGTGTATGTAAGTGCGTGGGTGCGTGCGTGCGTGGGTGCGTGAGTGTGTGGGGTGTGTGTGTGTGTGTGTGTGTGTGTGTGTGTGTGTGTGTGTGTGTGCGTGCGTGCGTGCGTGCGTGCGTGCGTGCGCGCGCGCGCGCGCGCGCGCGTGTGTGTGTGTGTGTGTGCAAGCAAGAGCACCTGTGCACATACGTTGCGTTGTTACATGTTGTCGGGTGAGCGCACGTTTTTGGAAATGCATAAGGCCATGCTTGCTTCCGTGTGTTCGGGTGCATACGAAAGGCGATGGGGGAGTAAGGTTTGCCTCGATATGCCTGTATGTTCAATAGTCCCAGGCCCCTACAACAGACCTCGGGAAAAGGAAAGGGGAAAGGCACTGAGATTGAACGAGGTCAGAGAAATAGAGACGAGAAACAGACGAGAGCATTTGTTTGATAATTCGTCTGTCTGCTCTGTTAATCCTCATATCTTGATATTTTAAAGGCATCTCGGTACAGTGCTGTTGTTAACCGTGTTTCATTATGTGTGTGTGGGATCATGTGGTGTGTGTGTGTGTGTGTGTGTGTGTGTGTGTGTGTGTGTGTGTGTGTGTGTTTTCTGTGTGTGCGCGTGTGTGTGGGTGTCAATATGCACCCTTGTCTGTAGATGCATGGTACTTATTGCAATATTCATCTTCTTGTTGGTTTCATTTATATTTCATTTGACCTTTTCTGTATTTGGAAGTACTTAGGCCTTAGATGTAATATTTAGCGCCATTAACAATAACTATTATTATTATTTTTATTATTGTTATCACGTACGCTCATGTTTCATTGAAATGCGTGTTATAGGCATCGAGTGATATTCCCCACCCCCTCTTTTCTACTTGTAGAAGTTATAAGTAAAATCTCTCTCTCTCTCTCTCTCTCTCTCTCTCTCTCTCACTGTCTCTCTGTCTCTGTCTCTCTCTGTCTGTCTGTCTCTGTCTGTCTGTCTGTCTGTCTGTCTCTCTCTCTCTCTCTCTCTCTCTCTCTCTCTCTCTCTCTCTCTCTCTGGGAGAAAGATTGCCCCGCATGTAAACTTTCATACCCGCATCAAATAGTATGCTGGATTTGTTATATTAAGTTCCCTGTGCTTTGAATTCCTGTTACCTCCTCTCCCCTTCCCCCCCCTTCCCGTATCTTCCCCACCCACCACCTTCCCCTCCACCTCACCTCTTCCCTTCCTTCCCTCATTCTCCAACCCTTGGTGCTCTGAAATAGGCTCAGTCCCTTTAATAAAACAAACAAGTCTTGGATCCCCCCCCCCCCCCCCCCACGTACACACACACACACCTTTCTTCCACTCCTCAGATGAACTGACCCGTGACTTGGGAGCGATCCTACCAAGCCTCAGAACAAAGGAGGCGACGTAATCCGAACATATCACACCCCGAGAGCGGACCAGGGGGTAAGAAATGGGCAGGGAGGAGGATGAAGGTGGAGGGGGGGGGGAACACATGAGGGGGGGGGGGAGATAGGTAGTGAGAAGGGGGAGGGGGGTGTCTCCCAGTTAAGCTTACTACACAGCTCTGGTAACGGGATCCGTAACACACCGTAAGGGCACAGAAAAGGTGGGAGGCAGAAAACGGGGAGTGAGGGGGGGTGGGGGTGGGGGCAAATCTGGTGCAGGTAATCCTAAAATTGTACACCTGCGCAACAGTACAGCCAGGCACGGAAGGAAACAATGGCACTGGTGGTGGTGATGGTGGCGGGAGGGGGGGAGGAAGGTCGGTGGAGGTAACGGGGCAAGCGGAGGGGGCGTGTCTTCGAGGCCCGCGTCCGCGGCTATTGTTTGGGAAGATTGGTGTGTTTAGATGTGTGTGACTGGGCGCTAGGAGACAACAGCAGACGATCGGAGCGGACCAAGGGAGCAGAACCAATTGAGTGGAAGCCATTAATAGTCGATGGTGTAGCCACAGTGCTGCGTTATGGCGTCTTCTGTACCGAGTAAGTAGTCGAGGTATTTCCTCTGAAACTCATTTTGTGATCTAATGATATTCTTTGGTTTACAATTTATTTCACGTGTTCGATTTCTTGTTCAGCAAAATTTCACTTGTTCCATTTCTTGTTGGGCAAAATTTGGCGAGCCTCATCCTGCAGTTCTGAGTTTAAGTCCCACAGCGGAACTAGATGATTTCATGGAAAAATTTCTTTCCGTCAAAATATGGCCGAATTTTTGTTTAAATTGAGTAACCTGTATTATTATTTGACATTTGTAGAATTATTGTTTCCTGCCTAGGGACGTCGCACTCCGTACTAAGTTCACTGTGCTCTTGGAGGAGCCTCCGTGGGTAGGCCGGGGGGAGGGGGGGGGGGGGGGTCTTTTCATGTGAATAGTATCTCCGCTTCTGGATGTTCAGTGCTAGTGATTTCCTCTTTTCTGTGACAGTCTTTCACTCTTTGACTCTTGGGCCTGCAGTGTTTTTGCTGTCGTTCTTCTTTTTTGTTGTCGCATGTTTGTTTTTATTGTTTTACTTTTTGTACTCCCAGTTCTTAAAGAACAGGGAGTACTTTGGAATGGGAACGAAGAAATGCTGTGTGTGTGTGTGTGTGAACAAGAACAAGAACAAGAACAAGAACATATTTTATTGCCATGAAAACCAGAGGTTTTGTGGGGCACAGATGATCAAGTTCAGACATTCAAGTAAACTGAACTAATCCAAGCGTTGTCACATCTTGCAACATAATATCATTAGTAGCAGAAAGAAAAGCACAGTGTGTATCAGAGTCTGATTAAATTTTCTGTCTCCGAAGAGAAAAACACAACAGGATATACTGGGCAAGTACAGGTTGGAAGCAGTCCAATAACATAAGCTCCGAGGGTTTTGTCATGTTAGTCTGTGGTGGAAAATCAGTTTGTGTGTGTGTGTCCGTGTGTCCGTGGTCAAAATGTGTTCCACTCGCTCCAGACAAAACTACTGGGCCGATCTTTCTGAAAATTTAGGTATGTTCACTATGGGTCAAGGATGATGCCCGATGTTTTAGTTTACCGTTACATCCGTTACTAACGACTGTAACGGCATGTAACGCTTTTTCTTCTCCATGGAATATCTCAGAAAGTACTTGGCTGATCTTTGTGAAAATTAGCAGGTATGTTCATTATGGGTCACGGATGATGCCCGATGTTTTAGTTTACCCCGTAACAGCCGTTACTAACGGCTGTAACAGCCTGTAACGGGTTTTCTTCTTTATGGAATATCTCAAAAAATACTTGGCCGATCTTTCTGAAAATTTGTAGGTATGTTCATCATGGGCATGGATGATGCCCGATGTTTAAGTTTACCGTTACAGCCGTTACTAACGGCTGTAACGGTCTGTAACGCCTTTTCTTCTTTATGGAATATCTCAGAAAGTACTTGGCCGATCTTTGTGAAAATTAGCAGGTATGTTCATTATGGGTCACGGATGATGCCCGATGTTTTAGTTTACCCCATTATAGCCGTTACTAACGGCTGTAACAGCCTGTAACGGTTTTTCTTCTTTATAGAATATCTGAAAAAGTACTTGGCCGATCTTTCTGAAAATTTGTAGGTATGTTCACTATGGGTCACGGATGATGCTCGATATTTTAGTTTACCGTTACAGCCGTTACTAACGGCTGTAACGGCCTGTAACGATTTTTCTTCTTTATAGAATATATCAAAAAGTACTTGGCCGATCTTTCTGAAAATTTGTAGGTATGTTCATTATGCGTCACGCATAATGCCTGATGTTTTCGTTTACCGTTATAGACGTTAGTAAAGGCTGTAAAACGGCCTGTAACGGTTTTTCTTCTTTATAGAATATCTCAGAAAGCACGTGGCCGATCTTTCTGAAAATTTGTAGGTATTTTCATTATGGGTCACGGATGATGCCCGATGTTTTAGTTTATCGTTACATCCGTTACTAACGGCTGTAACGGCCTGTAACGCATTTTCTTCTCCATGGAACATCTCAGAAAGTACTTGGCCGATCTTTGTGAAAATTAGCAGGTATGTTCATTATGGGTCACGGATGATGCCCGATGTTTTAGTTTACCCCATTATAGCCGTTACTAACGGCTGTAACAGCCTGTAACGGCTTTTCTTCTTTATAGAATATCTGAAAAAGTACTTGGCCGATCTTTCTGAAAATTTGTAGGTATGTTTACTATGGGTCACGGATGATGCCGATGTTTTAGTTTACCGTTACAGCCGTTACTAACGGCCCATAATGGTTTTCTTCTTTATGGAAAATCTCAGAAAGTACTTGGCCGATCTTTCTGAAAATTTGTAAGTATGTTCATTTTAGGTCACAGACGATGGCCGATGTTTACCAGAATAGCCATTGCTAACGGTTACAGCAACCCAAGACGGTTTTTACTCTTTATGGAATATCTCATGCGTATTCAGGATGAACTGGGAGTACGTTTATATGCTTTGCATCTTGTTTTCTCTTCCTTTTTATACTCACGGTCTGTGTGTCTGTGTGTCTGTCTGTCTGTCTGTCTGTGTGTGTGTCTGTGTGTGTGTCTGTCCGTGGTCAAAATGTGTTCCACTCGCCCCAGACAAAACTTCTAGGCCGATCTTTCTGAAAATGTGTAGGTATGTTCATTATGGGTCATGGTTGACGCCCGATGTTATATTTTACCAGAATAGCCGTTACTAACGGATTTTATATATATATATATATATATATATATATATATATATATATATATATATATATATATATTTGTTAAAAATATTTTTAAAATGAAGTGCTAAAATTAATCTCAGATGATGAATTTTAGCACTTCATTTTAAAAATATTTTTAACAAATGTTGCTCCCCAAGGGGTTGAGCTTTTTCAGATTTTTTAAGGACGTTTTAATGCTGTTCATGATATATATATATATATATATATATATATATATATATATAGAGAGAGAGAGAGAGAGAGAGAGAGAGAGAGAGAGTGTGTTAAACCGCATGCACACTTTCAGAAATGGCAGTTTATCTCAGTGACGAAATTCATTATGACGCAGGTTTGATTGTGACGGTTGCTTTGTTTTTGTTTTTTGTTTTTTATTTCACAAATGTCTATGAAAGTGCTGCATTTGACGGATTTTAAAATAGCTCTAGATCTAATAACTGACTGGTAGATCATGGCTATTTTCACAGTAAATATGCTCTTGACATGTACACGCGTATTCAAGATATACTGGGAGTACGTTTATATGTTTTGCATCTTGTTCCTTTTTGTACTCCCAGTTCTTATGGAACAGGGAGTACTTTAGAATGGGAACGAAGAAATGCTGTCTGTGTGTGTGTCCGTGGTCAAAATGTGTTCCACTCGCTCCAGACAAAACTACTGGGCCGATCTTTCTGAAAATTTGTAGCTATGTTCATTATGGGCCACGGATGATGCCCGATGTTTTAGTTTACCGCTATATCCTTACTAACGGCTGTAACGGCCTATAACGGTTTTTCTTCTTTATAGTATATCTCAGAAAGTACTTGGCCGATCTTTGTAAAAATGAGCAGGTACGTTCATTATGGGTCAAGGATGATGCCCGATGTTTTAGTTTACCTCGTTATAGCCGTTACTAACGGCTGTAACGGCCTGTAACGGTTTCTCTTCTTCATGGAATATCTCAAATAGTACTTGGCCGATCTTTCTGAAAATTTGAAGGTATGTTCATTATGGGTCACAAATAATGTCCGATGTTTTAGGTTACCGTTACAGCCGTTACTAACGGCTGTAACGGCCTGTGACAGTTTTTCTTCTTTATGGAATATCTCAGAAAGTACTTGGCCGATCTTTGTGAAAATTAGCAGGTATGTTCATTGTGGGTCACGGATCATGCCCGACGTTTAATTTACCGTTATGGCCGTTACTAGCGGCTATAACGACCCATAACGGTTTTTGTTTTTTTATGGAATGTCTCAGAAAGTACGTGGCGGATCTTTCTGAACATTTGTTGGTATTATGGGTCACAGAGATGCCCGATGTTTAAGTTAACCGTTATAGCCGTTTACTAATGGCCCATAATGGTTTTCTTCTTGATGGAAAATGTAAAAAAGGTTCTTGGTCGATCTTTCTGAAAATTTATAGGTCACAGATGATGGCCGATGTTTACAGAAAAGCCATTACTAACGGTTACACCAGCCCAAGACGGTTTTTCCTCTTTATGGAATATATCACGCGTATTTAGGATATACTGGGAGTACGTTTATATGCTTTGCATCTTGTTATTGTTCAACTTTCTTTCGTTTCCTTTTTCTTTTTGTCTGTATTTTCGTCAATCGTTTTTCTGCCTTTGTCATCCATTCTCTTGTCTCTGTTCATGAAACAGTGACCGTTTTTTTCTTTGGTCACAATCTATATGACTTGCCAGCTGTTTTGATGTAATCTGGCCGCCAGGTAGTGAGACAACACGCTGGCTGTCAATTCGGGACTGTCTTTTTTTCGACGCATGGCTCTTTGAAATTGTTTTATTTCTTTTTTAACTCTCGCATTTTTCTCGTAAATTGGAGGGCAACGAAAGAAGCGAAATAATGGAGTTCCCGGGCGCAGATTTAGTTTTAATTGTCTTGAGGATGTCAGTCTTTATGCTGCCATGTTTGTCCGTATGGGATGTGACTTTTTTCCCCTAGCTGGGTAACGCCCGTGAAAACACCCAGTGTAGTCGGCTGAGCCATGTTCATGGAAAAAATAGAACTAGCTTAAACAGACAGGAAACATGGCGAAGAGAAGACATGATTAAAAGCGAGTATATTATGTCGAAAGTAAAAGAGTTGTGAACTCCGCCATGTGTCCAGAATCTTCCAAATACGATGACTGCAATCTTGGTCTGTATTGTACATTGTTTCGTGTCATTGCATGTTGCAGTTTTGTTATCAATATCTGACATACTTACAATTTCCACCCCTTCCTGCCTCTGTCACTTCGTCTTTCTTTCACTGTTTCTCTCCTCCAAACATCATATTCAACTTTTTCTTTGACGTAAAACATTAATGCATAATCTTATTAATCTTAGATAGAATCGCGTGTGCAAGTCGAAGAATCCTCATCACTAAAAGAACCTAGTGTTGAGGGCGAGCAAAAGACCTTAAACAGGCTTGACTAGAACTAACGGACACCACACAAAAAGCAGGAACACCCGGCTAAAGTGTGTGTACTCTTCAGTCACACTCTTTTAATCAGTGGCTAAGCGCTGACCGAAGAAGAGGAGAAAACCCGAAAACAAGCAAACAAACAAGAACATTCAGATCTGTTTTCTATGCAATGGGATCAATGTTTGACAAGTTCTCCATTTGACGAGGCTCGCCATACGTTTAAAACCATGTGAAAGACTTTTGAGGGGTTGCTCTCTGTCTGTCTCTCTGTCTCTGTCTCTGTCTGTCAGTCTGTCTCTCTTTCTCTCTCTTCCTTCCCCCCCCCCTCTCTCTCTCTCTCTCTCTCTCTCTCTCTCTCTCTCTCTCTCTCTCTATCATTGCCTCAGTCGCATTCTCTCTCTCTCCTTCGATTCTTTCCCAGTTTCTTTTTCTATGTTCAGTTTCTCATTCTCTCTCTCTGTCTGTCTGCCTATCTGTCTCTCTGCCTGCCTGTCTGTCTGTCTGTCTCTCTCTGTCTCTTTCTCTCTGAGTGTCTTCTGTCTGTCTGTCTATCCATCCATCTGTGTGTCTGTCTCTCCCTCT
>CM031620.1:10980673-10988173 GCA_018398815.1 Conus ventricosus | reverse complement strand
TTATGCTCTTGAAAAATAAGCGAGATGGGAAAGGTCCTGGCTCAGACTGATTGTCAAGGAGCGTGAAACCTCTCACAAAAGGCATTAGACGCTTGGAGGAAAAGGGACGTTGTACGTAGTATACAAATAGGTAATAGACTAATTAACAGGGTACCTTACCCATCGCACACGGCCGAACTGTGTGAAAGAAGGCCGAAGTGGTCAGATGACAAACAACACCTAGGAGAGAGTTCGGACCTGCCCGGTGGCGAAAGGGGGGAGGGATGTAATCACTACGACCTCGGCGCTCCAAGTGAGCGCTAAATGCTCGGTCAGCTGAGGTTCTTTTGTAAACAGTCAGTGAAGAGCAGGGGTCTTGGATTCGTTCGGATGGTGCTGCCGTGGGTCACTGTGTTGGTTCTATTGTCAGGCTTGCTGAATGCGTGTGGAGGTTGTAGTAGCCCTCCTTAAGATAATTACTGTGTTAAGTAACCACCGAAGTCGGCGGGAATTTTCGATGTCCATCTGGGGCTAAGTGTGTGTTTGCTAATCAATTAGGTAGGGGTGTGTGTAAATGCTGATGTGTGGGAGAATGTAGCGAATGGAGAATTCGGGGTACTTGTGAACTAGGGGTTTGAGAAGCAGCGTGGACAAAGGCATGGCCCGAAAGGGGATCCTTTGTTTCCCTCCCTATATAAACTGAGGGAGAACAACGTGAGAGGAGAACAACACCAGGAGAGAGAGAGAGGGAGAGGTGAGCAGGACAGAGAAAGGGTCGAGAGAGAAACGTGGTCTGGAGATAGAAGAGACAGCAAGGTCTTGGAGTTAAAGACAAGCTGGAAGAGAAGGAAACTAAGTTTGAAGCCCAGAGGTGGGTGAAGACAGACAAACTGAATTTGAACCCAGAGGTGGGTGAAGAAGACGAAGAAGAAGAGTTCGACGTCGAGATCCCAGAGACGACCACGAAGACCAGTCCTGAAGCCTGGAGCCAGTCAACAGGGCATCACCATCAAGCTAGTGCTGAAGAAGACGTGAAGAGACTTTTTTTCAAGAACTGTGGTGTGGTGTGAAAAGCGTAGTTGTGTGTGTGAAAAAACTGGCCAGGTAAGAAGTCATTTTATTATAACCCGGGATTAGGAAGTATTGATCTTTTATGTGTTGATTTATTCATTGTGTGTGATTGATTGTTCATGATTAATTAAGTGGCATAGAAATTGTATTTCTTGTTCTCAGTCGTGTTAGGAAAGAAACGAATGCGTGACATCCCATTCCCAGAGAGAGGTGAATGTTTGGTGGGTGCATGAGTGTGCATATGCGTGTATGAGTGCAAGATAACCTTGGTGTGTTAAGCCTGACTAATAATACATCAACTTGGTGCACTTAAGCAATACCATCACGATTTCCCCCGTCCTGGACAAAGTGGCGAGCTGCCAGGATTGCATGGCCCAAATTAGTTTCAGGAGGGAAACAAAATGAGTACTAGAGTAGTACTGGGGCGAAGCGTCCACTAAAGGCAATTTTAATTAGCTCTTCTAATTATTTCCTTTAGTTCTTTGAGCGTTGAGTATTGACTTGTGTGTAGGGTGGTTGTATTAATCAAAGGTCGTTCAGAGAAACGAAAGAACGAGGTTCTAGTCTTAACTCTCACAGAAGCTGTGGTTTAGATTAAGGCTCCTTTGAGTTAGGAACACTACCACTTGTTGGTGTACTCGTCACGTTTGGTAGAGAAACTGTTTACTGACTTTTTCCGGGTCTATAAGAGTAACTGTTTTAGTGGTGCTAAAACGACAAAATGGCTGAAGAAAGTTTTACTCCCATTGAGAAACTGATGAGTTTAGGGGAGAAGAAACTAGGATATACAGGAGATGAGCTGCGTAGATTCATTGAAACTCAGCAGAAGACTGAGAGAGATGAAAGGGCTGAAAGAAGGAAGTTTGAAAAGGAACAGCTCGACGCTGTCAAAAGAAACTCGGATGCGAGGCTGAGAGACTTAGACTCGAAACTGCTGCGTCGAAGGCGAAAGCAGATGCAGAGAGTGCAGCTGCCAGAGCAAGAGCAGATGCAGAGAGTGCAGCTGCCAGAGCAAGAGCAGAGGCAGAGAGTGCAGCTGCCAGAGCGAGAGCAGAAGCGGAATCAGAGATTTTAGCCAAACAAATTGAGTTGGAAAGAATAAAGTCTGAAAATCGCAGTGAAATAGACACCAGTTCTGAGTCAGTATGCCACAGACTAAGTTGCGCACCTAGACTTAAACTCCCACTGTTCAGAGAAGAAACTGATTCGATCGATATCTATATCAGTCGGTTTGAATCGGTTGCCGAGCACGAGGGCTGGCCGAAGATGACTGGGCAATAAACCTGTCTGCCTTGTTGACAGGTCGTGCGTTACACACTGTTTCCACCTTACCCAAAGGTGATCAGAGAGATTTTGACAAGGTGAAACAAGCAGTACTAAAGGCATATGATTTGACTGAAGAAGGTTTTAGGCGTAAGTTTCGCGAGGCGAGAATCGAACAGGGTGAGACATACACACAGTTCGGAGTTAGACTGGATCACTATTTCAACAAGTGGGTAGAACTTAGTGGAGTAGACAGTGATTTTGAAGGCCTCAAGACACTGGTGATGAAGGAACAGATACTTGATGGTTGTGGGACGGGCCTTACCATCCACATTAAGGAAAAAGGTGCAACCACAATAGCTGAGGTACTTTAGACGGCAGAGACTTACCGTGAAGCAAGGCGTGACTTGCCACGGCAAGGGGAAAACCCGAAAGCAAAACCTAAAGATAGCAGGACTGGACATTCCTCACGCAACGGGTCGGATTTCCCGCCCGTAGGCCCATGCCATCACGTGAGCACACGAAGGTGAGCGCCGACGGCCACCCGGACAAGATCGTAGACAAGCGTACTTGTTTCTTGTGTGGCAAGACGGCCACGTGGCCAGAGACTGCCGATTTAGACCTCAGAAAGCAGCAGCAATGAGGATCAGGCCAAGAGAGAGGCAGATAGAAAAAGATGAACAAGATGACAGTGTTATTTTGTCTGGATTGTGCTGTGTGTTCACAGATTCAGGCGATAACATGGATGTGCACAAAGGCAGAGTAGGGGACAATGTGGTTAATGTCATTAGGGACTCTGGGTGCACTGGTGTCATGGTGAAGGAGTCCCTGGTTGAGAAGGGACAATTCACAGGTAAAACACAGAGGTGTAGACAAATAGATGGAACAGCAGCAGAACTCAAAACGGCCCAGGTGTTTATTGCTTCACCATTCTATAGTGGAGTCGTACAGGCTTTGGCTGTCCCAAAGCCGCCGTATGATCTGGTAATCGGAAACATCCCAGGAGCACGTGGGTACGGAGACCCAGACCGGGATTTCTGTGTTGAATCAGGGAAAAGGAATCACGTGAGGAAAACGCCTCAGGCAGTCAAACACTCCAGAAAGCATTGGAGCGTGTCCAGTGAGACCTACCGCACTCACTTAGGGCAGAACAAAAGGGCGATTACTCGCTCAGAAAACTGATTGGTTTTGCTCACAGAGGGCAGAAGAAAAATGTTAAAGAGGGTACAATCGGGTTCGAGTTAGACAACGGCATATTGTACCGAACTTTTACTCATTCGCGTTCGGGAAAAACGAAGAAGCAGGTTGTCGTTCCTAGGCAACGCAGAAAGGCGGTGATGTCGAGGAACATGTGACGTCAGCCTCGGGCCATCTCGGGAAGAAGGCCACACAGAAGATGGTGACGCGAGAGTACTACTGGCCGGTATCCTTGGCGATATCAGGCGTTTCTGTGCACAATGCAGCACATGCCGCGGGGTAGGCAAGGTGTGTGTACAGAAAGGGGTATCGACTGGTCTTACCAAAGAGTTGGCCAAAATAAAATGGTCGGTCGGAGAAGTCAGGTAGTGGGTGCGTGTGTCTTTTGCAGCGTCACGTATTCGTGACGTGGTTGGTTGCGGGCCACGTGTATGAAGAGAAGGGGAGAGAATTTCCGTAGAAACATAATGGTTATATGGCCACACGACTTAGAGCTGGTGGAGATTCCAGATTTATGTTTATATTTGCTTGGATAGTGTGTATGTATTGATTTTTCTCTAATTTTTTGTTGCAAGACACATCTTGCGTGCGTTCTCTGGTGAAAGTAGGCTTATGAGAGGCCGATATTAGCACTGGTTTAAATGGGAAAATTATGAGAGTTTCATCTCCTTGAATGTTAAGTTTAGCCAATGCAGGGCATTGTCTTCAAGTGGGGGGAATTTGTCAAGGAGCGTGAAACCTCTCACAAAAGGCATTAGACGCTTGGAGGAAAAGGGACGTTGTACGTAGTATACAAATAGGTAATAGACCAATTAACCAGGGTACCTTACCCATCGCACACGGCCGAACTGTGTGAAAGAAGGCCGAAGTGGTCAGATGACAACAACACCTAGGAGAGAGTTCGGACCTGCCGGTGGCGAAAGGGGGGAGGGATGTAACCACTACGACCTCGGCGCTCCAAGTGAGCGCTAAATGCTCGGTCAGCTGAGGTTCTTTTGTAAACAGTCAGTGAAGAGCAGGGGTCTTGGATTCGTTCGGATGGTGCTGCCATGGGTCACTGTGTTGGTTCTATTGTCAGGCTGGCTGAATGCGTGTGGAGGTTGTAGTAGCCCTCCTTAAGATAATTACTGTGTTAAGTAACCACCGAAGTCGGCGGGAATTTTCGATGTCCATCTGGGGCTAAGTGTGTGTTTGCTAATCAATTAGGTAGGGGTGTGTGTAAATGCTGATGTGTGGGAGAATGTAGCGAATGGAGAATTCGGGGTACTTGTGAACTAGGGGTTTGAGAAGCAGCTTGGACAAAGGCATGGCCCGAAAGGGGATCCTTTGTTTCCCTCCCTATATAAACTGAGGGAGAACAACGTGAGAGGAGAACAATACCAGGAGAGAGAGAGAGAGAGAAGGCAGAGGAGAGAGAGAGAGGAGAGGATGTGAGCAGGACAGAGAAAGGGTCGAGAGGAACGTGGTCTGGAGATAGAAGAGACAGCAAGGTCTTGGAGTTAAAGACAAGCTGGAAGAGAAGGAAACTAAGTTTGAAGCCCAGAGGTGGGTGAAGACAGACAAACTGATTTGAACCCAGAGGTGGGTGAGAAGACGAAGAAGAAGAGTTCGACGTCGAGATCCAGAGACGACCACGAAGACCAGTCCTGAAGCCTGGAGCCAGTCAACCAAGGGCATCACCATCAAGCAGTGCTGAAGAAGACGTGAAGAGACTTTTTTTTTCAAGAACTGTGGTGTGGTGTGAAAGCGTGGTTGTGTGTGTGAAAAACCTGGCCAGGTAAGAAGTCATTTTATTATAACCGGGATTAGGAAGTATTGATCTTTTAATGTGTTGATTTATTCATTGTGTGTGATTGATTGTTCATGATTAATTATAAGTGGCATAGAAATTGTATTTCTTGTTCTCAGTCGTGTTAGGAAAGAAACGAATGCGTGACATCCCATTCCAGAGAGAGGTGAATGTTTGGTGGGTGCATGAGTGTGCATATGCGTGTATGAGTGCAAGATAACCTTGGTGTGTTAAGCCTGACTAATATACATCAACTTAGTGCACTTAAGCAATACCGTCACGATTTCCCCCGTCCTGGACACTGATTCACAATGGAATTCTTTAAAAGACGTTTTGCAGACTTGTGATTCAGAGCTTTAAACCAGTCATTTTGTAATAAAGAATTATCCAGTACTAAAAGAAGAATAAATAATTACATGTACCCTGAAAGGAGGCAAGCCAAAGGAATTAATAGAAAAAATTTAGAGACCAGTATCGTTGCCTGGTGTTATTTATAGAACAGGATGCCCCGTGTCTCCCTATCTATTTGTACTATCCGCCGGAACATCGGCGATTATGATCAAGGAAAAATAACAATAGTAAAGGTTTACGAATCTCAAGACAGAGCACAAGTTGTGACAATTTGCTGACAGGTTGCAACATCAACAGCTTAGCCAAACTTTGTCTTTGTTTTTTGTTTTGTTATAAGTGTATAAGACTGGACCTATCGTTGATGTGACCATACTCGCAGTCCATTTCATTTGCTCTCTTCCTTTTGTGAGCGTCTTAAATGTGAATGAATATCATTTTCATTCACACACACACACACACACGCACACGCACGCACGCACACACGCACGCACGTACACACGCACGCACACACGCACGCACGGGCGTGCACGCACGCACGCACGCACGCACGCACGCACACACACACACACACACACACACACACACACATACACACACACACACACACACACACACACACACACACACACACGCACACACACACTCAGTGAGTCATTATTGTGCAACAGCAAAGACCATTGGTGAGTCGGTACCAGTTGGCAACATGACTGACCATAAGACAATGTCAGAAGACAAATTGACAGCAAACCTCAAAAGCGAGTCACTATCAATTGACAGTCAAGGTCACCAATGAGTTAAAGACTGATTCACAACAAAGTTCGCCAATGGGTCATTATCTATTGACAACAAAACTCGTTAATGAATCAATACTGATTTACAACAAAGCTCACCATTGCCAGTATGTACACATTCTTTGTAGAAAATGCATTCATTTTTGTTGTTGAAAAGTATACCCATGGCCAGTTAGAGTCATATTCCCCAGTGAGTGGGTGCCGGTTAGGTTTACTTTGACCAGTGGGTTCAGTTGCCATTGATGAGTCGAACGTTTGCTGGGTTTTCCGTCACCGTTGGTGCTACACATCAGACCCAGATCTTTATATATTGATAAACGATTTCAGAGTTCCGTGAACTGACTCACATATATCCTAGAGGTTCGGGAACTAAAGACATGAATCTTAGTGCTTCGGGAATGAACATACACGCACATCTCAGAGCGTCATGATCTCTCTCTCTCTCTCTCTCTCTTCTCTCTCTCTCTCTCTCTCTCACACACACACACACACACACACACACACACATTGATCGCCCATACCACATTTATTGTTAAAGGTCTACTTTAGAGATTTTTGATAATTTGTTAAAAACAGGTCTACATGTCATATAACTACGGTATGGTATTCATTTTTTAAATAAAATCGCCGAAAGCATTTAATAGATAAAAAACGACTTTTGCACACCTGTTCAAACCCCGCGCGGTAGACCGAAAACCGTGACGTCACTTGATGGACTGGCCGTCAGCCGCGACCTACACAACAAGCCAACGCCAAGTGAAATCAACACGAGTTGCGAACCCCTACAGCCTAAAAAGTCACGAGGGGGTGGCAGATATTGTGCTGTAGGCGAGTGCAGCCGCTCAGCAGGAGACGGATATTCTTTGCACACATTTCCATCTGATGCAGATACTCGAAGAAGTGGATTCGGTTCGTGCAACCATGCCGGCAGCTAAAGTTCTTTCTACCACGTCAGTTCCAGCTGGACCGCATAAAGAGCTATTCCGACAACTCCCGAGCGCGTTCGAGTGGATCAAAAACTTCGTCTGCATTGTGCGCGTATACTTGAAGGCAGTGTAA
>CM031620.1:10968242-10975742 GCA_018398815.1 Conus ventricosus | reverse complement strand
TCGTGTTAGGAAAGAAACGAATGCGTGACATCCCATTCCCAGAGAGAGGTGAAAGTTTGGTGGGTGCATGAGTGTGCATATGCGTGTATGGAGTGGCAAGATAACCTGGTGTGTTAAGCCTGACTAATAATACATCAACTTGGTGCACTTAAGAAAATACCATCACGATTTCCCCCGTCCTGGACAAAGTGGCGAGCCTCCCAGGATTGCATGGCCCAAATTTTTTCAGGAGGGAAACAAAATGAGTACTAGAGTAGTACGGGGGCGAAGCGTCCACTAAAGGCAATTTTAATTAGCTCTTCTAATTATTTCCTTTAGTTCTTTGAGCGTTGAGTATTGACTTGTGTGTAGGGTGGTTGTATTAATCAAAGGTCTTTTCAGAGAAACGAAGAACGAGGTTCTAGTCTTAACTCTCACAGAAGCTGTGGTTTAAGATTAAGGCTCCTTTGAGTTAGGAACACTACCACTTGTTGGTGTACTCGTCACGTTTGGTAGAGAAAACTGTTTACTGACTTTTTCCGGGTCTATAAGAGTAACTGTTTTAGTGGTGCTAAAACGACAAATGGCTAAAAGAAGTTTTATCCCATTGAGAAACTGATGAGTTTAGGGGAGAAACTAGGATATACAGGAGATTGAGCTGCGTAGATTCATTGAAACTCAGCAGAAGACTGAGAGAGATGAAAGGGCTGAAAGAAGGAAGTTTGAAAAGGAACAGCTCGACGCTGTCAAAAGAAACTCGGATGCCGAGGCTGAGAGACTTAGACTCGAAACTGCTGCGTCGAAGGCGAAAGCAGATGCAGAGAGTGCAGCTGCCAGAGCAAGAGCAGATGCAGAAGTGCAGCTGCCAGAGCAAGAGCAGAGGCAGGAGAGTGCAGCTGCCAGAGCGAGAGCAGAAGCGGAATCAGAGATTTAGCCAAACAAATTGAGTTGGAAAGAATAAAGTCTGAAATCGCAGTGAAATAGACACCAGTTCTGAGTCAGTAGGGCCACGACTAAGTTGCGCACCTAGACTTAAACTCCCACTGTTCAGAGAAGAAACTGATTCGATCGATATCTATATCGTCGGTTTGAATCGGTTGCCGAGCACGAGGGCTGGCCCGAAGATGACTGGCAATAAACCTGTCTGCCTTGTTGACAGGTCGTGGCTTTTACACACTGTTTCCACCTTACCCAAAGGTGATCGGGAGAGATTTTGACAAGGTAAAACAAGCAGTACTAAAGGCATATGATTTGACTGAAGAAGGTTTTAGGCGTAATTTTTCGCGAGGCGAGAATCGAACAGGGTGAGACATACACACAGTTCGGAGTTAGACTGGATCACTATTTCAACAAGTGGGTAGAACTTAGTGGAGTAACAGTGATTTTGAAGGCCTCAAGACACTGGTGATGAAGGAACAGATACTTGATGGTTGTGGGGCGGGCCTTACCATCCACATTAAAGGAAAAAGGTGCAACCAAAAAATAGTGAGGTACTTTAGACGGCAGAGACTTACCGTGAAGCAAGGCGGACTTGCCACGGCAAGGGAAAAAACCCCAAAGCAAAACCTAAAGATAGCAAAGGGCTGGACATTCCTCACGCAACGGGTCAGGATTCCCGCCCGTAGGCCCATGCCATCACGTGAGCACACGAAGGTGAGCGCCGACCCACCCGGACAAGATCGTAGACAAGCGACTTGTTCTTGTGTGGCAAGGACCGGCCCCGTGGCCAAGACTGCCGATTTGACCTCAGAAAGCAGCAGCAATGAGGATCAGGGCCCAAAAGAAAAGCAGATAGAAAAAGATGAACAAGATGACAGTGTTATTTTGTCTGGGTTGTGCTGTGTGTTCACAGATTCAGGCGATAACATGGATGTGCACCAAAAGGGAGAGTAGGGACAATGTGGTTAATGTCATTAGGGACCTGGGTGCACTGGTGTCATGGTGAAGGGGTCCCTGGTTGAGAAAGGGGCAATTCACAGGTAAAACACAGAGGTGTAGCAAATAGATGGAACAGCAGCAGAACTCAAAACGGCCCAGGTGTTTATTGCTTTAAACCCTTCTATAGTGGTGTCGTACAGGCTTTGGCTGTCCCAAAGCCGCCGTATGATCTGGTAAATCGGAAACATCCCAGGAGCACCGTGGGTACGGAGACCCAGGACCGGGATTTCTGTGTTGAATCAGGGAAAAGGAATCACGTGGGGAAAACGCCTCAGGCAGTCAAACACTCCAGAAAGCATTGGAGCGTGTCCATGAGACCTAACCGCACTCACTTAGGGGCAGAACAAAGGGCGATTACTCGCTCAGAAAACTGATTGGTTTTGCTCACAGAGGGCAGAAGAAAAATGTTAAAGAGGGTACAATCGGGTTCGAGTTAGACAACGGCATATTGTTTCCGAACTTTACTCATTCGCGTTCGGGAAAAACGAAGAAGCAGGGTTGTCGTTCCTAGGGAACGCAGAAGGCGGTGATGTCCGAGGAACATGTGACGTCAGCCTCGGCCATCTCGGGAAAAAAGGCCACACAGAAGAATGGTGACGCGAGAGTACTACTGGCCCGGGAAACCTTGGCGATAATCAGGCGTTTCTGTGCAAAAATGCAGCACATGCCGCGGGGTAGCAAGGTGTGTGTACAGGAAGGGTATCAGACTGGTCTTACCAAAGAGTTGGCCAAAAAAAATGGGGGGCGGTCGAGAAGTCAGGGAGTGGGTGCGTGTGTCTTTTGCAGCGTCCACGTATTCGTGACGTGGTTGGTTGCGGGCCACGTGTATGAAGAGAAGGGAGAGAATTTCCGTAGAAACATAATGGTTATATGGCCACACGACTTAGAGCTGGTGGGGATTCCAGATTTATGTTTATATTTGCTTGGGTAGTGTGTATGTATTGATTTTTCTCTAATTTTTGTTGCAAGACACATCTTGCGTGCGTTCTCTGGTTTAAAGTAGGCTTATGAGAGGCCGATATTAGCACTGGTTTAAATGGGAAAATTTTTGAAGTTTCATCTCCTTGAATGTTAAGTTTTAGGCCAATGCAGGGCAATTGTCTTCAAGTGGGGGGAATTTGTCAAGGAGCGGAAACCTCTCACAAAAGGCATTAGACGCTTGGAGGAAAAGGGACTTGTACGTAGTTAAAACAAATAGGTAAAAGACCAATTAACCAGGTACCTTACCCATCGCACACGCCGAACTGTGTGAAAGAAGGCCGAAATGGTCAGATGACAAACAACACCTAGGAGAGAGTTCGGACCTGCCCGTGGGGAAAGGGGGGAGGGATGTAACCACTACGACCTCGGCGCTCCAAGTGAGCGCTAAATGTCGGTCAGCTGAGGTTCTTTTGTAAACAGTCAGTGAAGAGCAGGGTCTTGGGTTCGTTTGGATGGTGGGTGCCATGGGGCCCCTGTGTTGGTTCTATTGTCAGGCTGGCTGCGAATGCGTGTGGAGGTTGTAGTAGCCCTCCTTAAGATAATTACTGTGTTAAATAACCACCGAAGTCGGCGGGAATTTCGATGTCCATCTGGGGCTAAGTGTGTGTTTTGCTAATCAATTAGGTAGGGTGTGTGTAAATGCTGATGTGTGGGAGAATGTAGCGAATGAGAATTTTGGGGTACTTGTGAACTAGGGGTTTGAGAAGCAGCTTTGGGCAAAGGCATGGCCCGAAAGGGGATCCTTTGTTTCCCTCCCTATATAAACTGAGGGAGAACAACGGAAAAGGAGAACAATACCAGGAGAGAGAGAGAGAGAGAAGGCAGAGGAGAGAAAAGAGGGAGAGGAGTGAGCAGGACAGAGAAAAGGTCGAGAGGAACGGTGGTCTGGAGATAGAAGAACAGCAAGGTCTTGGAGTTAAAGACAAGCTGGAAGAGAAGGAAACTAAGTTTGAAGCCCAGAGGTGGTGAAGACAGACAAACTGAATTTGAACCCAGAGGTGGGTGAAGAAGACGAAGAAGAAGAGTTCGACGTCGAGTCCCAGAGACGACCACGAAGACCGTCCTGAAGCCTGGAGCCAGTCAACCAAGGGCATCACCATCAAGCAGTGCTGAAGAAGACGTGAAGAGACTTTTTTTTCCCAAAAACTGTGGTGTGGTGTGAAAGGGGTGGGTTTTGTGTGTGAAAAACTGGCCAGGGAAGAAGTCATTTTATTATAAACCCGGGATTTGGAAGTATTTATCTTTTAATGTGTTGATTTTTCTTGTGTGTGATTGATTGTTCATGATTAATTATAAGTGGCATAGAAATTGTATTTCTTGTTCTCATCGTGTTAGGAAAGAACGAATGCGTGAATCCCATTCCCCGAGAGAGGTGAAATGTTTGGTGGGTGCATGAGTGTGCATATGCTGTATGAGTGCAAGATAACCTGGTGTGTTAAGCCTGACTAAAATAAACATCAACTTAGTGCACTTAAGCAATACCGTCACGATTTCCCCCGTCCTGGACACTGATTCACAATGGAATTCTTTAAAGACGTTTTGCAGACTTGTGATCAGAGCTTTAAACCAGTCAATTTGTAATAAAGAATTATCCAGTACTAAAAGAAGAAAAAATATTACATGTACCCTGAAAGGAGGCAACCCAAAAGGAATTAATAGAAAAAATTTAGAGACCGTACGTTGCCTGGTGTTATTTATAGAACAGGATGCCCGTGTCTCCCTATCTATTTGTACTATCCCCCGGGAAAACATCGCGATTATGATCAAGGAAAAATAACAATAGAAAGGTAAAACGAATCCTCAAACAGAGCACAAGTTGTGACAATTTGCTGACGGTTGCAACATAAACAGCTTAGCCAAACTTTGTCTTTGTTTTTTGTTTGTTATAAGTGTAAAAGACTGGACCTATCGTTGAGTGACCATACTCGCAGTCCATTTCATTTGCTCTCTTCCTTTTGTGAGCGTCTTAAATGTGAATGAATATCATTTTCATTCACACACACACACACACACGCACACGCACGCACGCACACACGCACGCACGTACACACGCACGCACACACGCACGCACGGGCGTGCACGCACGCACGCACGCACGCACGCACGCACACACACACACACACACACACACACACACACATACACACACACACACACACACACACACACACACACACACACGCACACACACACTCAGTGAGTCATTATTGTGCAACAGCAAAGACCATTGGTGAGTCGGGTACCAGTTGGCAACATGACTGACCATAAGACAATGTCAGAAGACAAATTGACAGCAAACCTCAAAAGCGAGTCACTATCAATTGACAGTCAAGGTCACCAATGAGTTAAAGACTGATTCACAACAAAGTTCGCCAATGGGTCATTATCTATTGACAACAAAACTCGTTAATGAATCAATACTGATTTACAACAAAGCTCACCATTGCCAGTATGTACACATTCTTTGTAGAAAATGCATTCATTTTTGTTGTGAAAGTTATACCCATGGCCAGTTAGAGTCATATTCCCCAGTGAGTGGGTGCCGGTTAGGTTTACTTTGACCAGTGGGTTCAGTTGCCATTGATGAGTCGAACGTTTTGCTGGGTTTTCCGTCACCGTTGGTGCTACACATCAGACCCAGATCTTTATATATTGATAAACGATTTCAGAGTTCCGTGAACTGACTCACATATATCCTAGAGGTTCGGGAACTAAAGACATGAATCTTAGTGCTTCGGGAATGAACATACACGCACATCTCAGAGCGTCATGATCTCTCTCTCTCTCTCTCTCTCTCTCTCTCTCTCTCTCTCTCTCTCTCTCACACACACACACACACACACCACACACACACATTGATCGCCCATACCACATTTATTGTTAAAGGTCCTACTTTAGAGATTTTGATAATTTGTTAAAAACAGGTCTACATGTCATATAACTACGGTATGGTATTCATTTTTTTAAATAAAATCGCCGAAAGCATTTAATAGATAAAAAACGACTTTTGCACACTGTTCAACCCCGCGCGGTAGACCGAAAACCGTGACGTCACTTGATGGACTGGCCGTCAGCCGCGACCTACACAACAAGCCAACGCCAAGTGAAATCAACACGAGTTGCGAACCCCTACAGCCTAAAAAAGTCACGAGGGGGTGGCAGATATTGTGCTGTAGGCGAGTGCAGCCGCTCAGCAGGAGACGGATATTCTTTGCACACATTTCCATCTGATGCAGATACTCGAAAGAAGTGGATTCGGTTCGTGCAACCATGCCGGGCAGCTAAAGTTCTTTCTACCACGTCAGTTCCAGCTGGACCGCATAAACGAGCGTATTCCGACAACTCCCGAGCGCGTTCGAGTGGATCAAAAACTTCGTCTGCATTGTGCGCGTATACTTGAAGGCGGAGTGGTAAGCTCGTACAGATGAGTACGATAGTCGCACGTTTATTCTGTTCTTATCTATGGACAGATCACACTTGTTAAATTGAATGAACACGTTAAGGCTTGAAGAAGGAGAATCTCCGCTCGCCGTCCACGCGTGATCGCATCAAGAAGTCAGTCGGTAGCCTCCTTCGAGACTTCGGTAAAGGCCTTCGGAATGCTGTGTTCAGGCGTCCAGCTGGAACTGAACTGACGTGGTAAAAAGAACTTAGCGTTCAAACTGATAAGGTACAGGCCTTTGCAGAAACATCCCCAGAGTCACATTGGCTGTCGCAATCATAGTCACTGCTTTTACATGATAAATTAAATACCGAGCGAGATGCGCAAGAACCATCAGAATCGCTTTCTGTCGCCGTCGCTGTCCATCATGTGACGTCACATCCAAGAGCAGTTAAGCCATGCCAAGATTTAGTTGATTACCTCCCGTTTCTTGATTACAGGTGAAAATGCCCACTTTCGCGGATCGATTTCGTGTGATTGGGAGCGAAACGGATGTTTATTTTACCAATTTATCAACATTTCATATTTCTGCATAAGCTGACCAATTATCGAAAACCTCTAAAGTAGACCTTTAACGCTGCCATTCTTTCTGCCTTGTCTTTCTCCTGTTCCGCCTCAAGGCCCTTCTCTTCACCGTTTTCTCCACACAGTCTTTGGCTGGCTGCTTTAATTAAGTGGTGGTAAGATTCAGTTTTTCTCTCCGTGACCGTAAGCATATCAAGAATTATAGATGGCTTCACTGCATATTTCTTTCCCAAGATGGACCAGACAACCCAGCTAGTTACGCTGATGAATCTCATCCGAAAAGGCTCTGTTTTCAAGACGGACTATGATGCCACTATTAATTCATTTCACTCTTAACACCCTCTTGTATTTGTTTCGCCCGTATCCGGCCGCTCTGTTGGTCTGCCTGGTGTTCGGTACGGCCGCTCTGTTGGTCTGCCCTGGGTGTTCAGTACGGCCGCTCCGTTGGTCTGCCCTGGTGTTCGGTACGGCTGCTCGTTGGTCTGCCCTGGTGTTCAGTACGGCCGCTCTGTTGGTCTGCCTGGTGTTTGGTATGGCCGCTCTGTTGGTCTGCCCTGGTGTTCGGTACGGCCCGCTCTGTTGGTCGCCCCGGGTTCGGTTTTCGGCCGCTCCCTTGGTTGCCCTGGTGTTCAGTA
>CM031620.1:10887995-10952995 GCA_018398815.1 Conus ventricosus | reverse complement strand
CAGGCGGACAGATGATGTACGGTCAGGGGACCCGTGGAAAACACCCATAGACAGGGGGGACTGAGCAACCCTCCCCACGACGCTGCGCCACGAATGTGGTGAGTGGTGTTTTGTGTGTGTGTGTTGTTGTTGTTTTGTTTTTGGGTCTTTTCACTAACGTGATATGAGATGGGGGAAAAAAAGATCGGGCCCGGGGAAAAAAAAAAAAAAAAAGGTTAATACAACGAGTCAAAATAATTAACTTATCTACATCTATAAGACAAAAATAGAAAAACCACTTTAAACACAGATTTTAAAAAAAATTTAAAAAAAACAAAAAAACGAAAAAAACCACACACACAAAAAAAACCAAACCATATACTTTTTGTCTCATCTCACCCTGACTATTATCTATTATAGGTATTTTGCCCAAATTTGGATTCTAGCTAAGCGCATAAGAAAAGATATGTTTCACTTGCTGACAGGTAAAGATTTTGAATAGGCTGTATGTGTGTGTGTGTGCGTTGTGAGTGTGAAATGTGGTGTGCGTGTGTGTGCGCGCGCGGCGCGTTGTGTTTGTGTGTGTGGTGTGTGTGTGTGGGGTGTGTGGTTTGTGCGTGCGTACAAGCTGTGCGTGCGTTGCGTGCTGTGCACGTGTGTATATAAGTATGGGGTGTGGGTGTGTTGTGTGTTGTGTGTTGTGTGTGGGTTTTGTGTTCGTGCGTGGTGCGTGTGTGTGTGTGTGTGTGCGTGGTGCGTGTGTGTGGTGTGTGTGTGTGTGTGTGTTGTGTGTGTTTTGTTGTGTTGTGTGCGTGCGTGCGTGCGTGGTGTGTGTGTGTGTGTGTGTGTGTGTGTGTGTGTGTGTGTGTGTGTGTGTGCGTGCATACAAGCGTGCGTGCGTGCATGTGCGCGTGTGTATGTATGTATGTGTGTGTGTGTGTGTGTGTGTGTGTGTGTGTGTGTGTAGGGAAGGGAACTACGGGGCAGATCTGAACTGTCAGTGTGTCCTCAGTGATTGGTCTTTAGAGGTGAGGCAGGGCAGGGTTATCAGGAAAGAGGCTGGGGGTGGTGGAGTGGTCTGTTTGCATGTTGTCTGTGGTCTTATTTAGAATTTTCATGGGGCGGGGCTACCGATGAGAAGGAAGCGGTGGATTGAGGCAGGTAAAGTTTTGCCTGTAGTTAGTATGGTGGATGGACACTGGGTTGGGCTACAAGATAAGAAGTATGGGAGTGGAGCCAAACCGGCAGTTAGAGACTAGACAGGACGGTTGTTTTAATGGAAGTAGTAGGGGGTAAATCCAGATCCGGATTATATCAGTGTGTTGTCTGTGATTTGCACTAAGGACAGAGACCAGGCAAGGTTACCGGAAAAGAAGCGAGGGGGATAAGCCAACTGTCAGCTGTGTTGAATATGGCTGGCACTTAGGGTGGACATTGGCGGGGCTACCAATGAAGAAGCGAAGGGGCGGAGACCAGACTGTTCTTTGTTGTAAGTGGTTAATACTGAGGGTGGACATGGGCGGGGCTACCAGGGAAGAAGTGAAGGGGCGGAGCCAGACTGTTACATTGTTGTAAGTGGTTGGTTCTGATGGTGGACATCGGGCGGACCTACCAAGAGAGAAGCAGAAAGGTGGAGCTAGACTAGCAATGTGTTGTCCATGATTGGCATTTAGGGCGGACACTGATCGGAGTTACCAGGGAGAAACGATGGGGCCGAGACAGATGTGCAGCGTATGACGCGGGACATCATGCAAGATCTGCAGCAAAACCGGGAGAGAAAGAAGGTCAGTGACATCCAGTCATGCATGACACTTGCAGTTTAGATCTTTCGTGTGTGTCTCTGTCTAATTTTACCTCTTTAACACTTACAGGATGGTTCGGTTGTCTGCTTGTGACAACCTGTGCGACACGAACACGATGGTTATGTTGTCTTTCTTTGACTACCTGTGTGACGAACACGAAATGGTTCTGTTATCTGTGGATTTTTGTCTGATACGTGAAAGATGGTTGTATTGTCTGTCTTTGGCTACCTGTGTGACACGTGAAGGATGTCTCTGTTGTCTGTTTGTGACTACCTGTGCGACACGTGAAGGATGGCTCTGTTGTCTGTTTGTGACTACCTGTGCGATACGTGAAGGATGTCTCTGTTGTCTGTTTGTGACTACCTATGTGACACGTGAAGGATGGCTCTGTTGTCTGTTTGTGACTACCTGTGCGATACGTGAAGGATGTCTCTGTTGTCTGTTTGTGACTACCTATGTGACACGTGAAGGATGGCTCTGTTGTCTGTTTGTGACTACCTATGTGACACGTGAAGGATGTCTCTGTTGTCTGTTTGTGACTACCTATGTGACACGTGAAGGATGACTCTGTTGTCTGTTTGTGACTACCTATGTGACACGTGAAGGATGGCTCTGTTGTCTGTTTGTGACTACCTGTGCGATACGTGAAGGATGGCTCTGTTGTCTGTTTGTGACTACCTATGTGACACGTGAAGGATGTCTCTGTTGTCTGTTTGTGACTACCTATGTGACACGTGAAGGATGTCTCTGTTGTTTGTGACTACCTGTGTGACACGTGAAGGATGGCTCTGTTGTCTGTTTGTGACTACCTGTGTGACACGTGAAGGATGGCTCTGTTGTCTGTTTGTGACTACCTGTGTGACACGTGAAGGATGGCTCTGTTACCTGTGTGACTACCTGTGTGACACGTGCAGAATGGTTCTGTTGTCTCTGACTACCTGTGCGACACTTGCAGGATTGTTCTGTTGTCTGTTTTGTGACTACCTGTGTGACACAAGTAGAATAGTTCTGTTGTCTGTTTGTGACTACCTGTGTGACACGTGAAGGATGGCTCTGTTGTCTGTTTGTGACTTCCTGTGTGACACACGTAGAATAGTTCTGTTGTCTGTTTGTGACTACCTGTGTGACACGTGAAGGATGGCTCTGTTGTCTGTCTGTGACTACCTGTGTGACACATGCAGGATGGCTCTGTTGTCTGTTTGTGACTACCTGTGTGACGTGTTCAGGATGGCTCTGTTGTCTGTTTGTGACTACCTGTGTGACGTGTTCAGGATGGCTCTGTTGTCTGTCTGTGACTACCCGTGTGACATGCAGGATGGTTCTGTTGTCTGTTTGGGACTACCCGTGTGACACATGCAGGAGGGTTCTTGTCTTTCTGTGACTTTTTGTATGATATGTGCAGATTCTGTTTTCATCCTCCATGGCTGCCTATTTGATACATGCATGTAGTTCTGTTGTTCTCTTTTGTGAGTACCTGTCTGATACCTGTCATGTAGTTCTGTTCTCATTCTGTGACTACTTTGTGAATAGCGTAATTAAGTTCTGTTGTTCTCTTTTTGACATTACCTTTATGGAATGTGTACAGTAGTTCTGTTGTCCTCGTTTCGTGACAACCTGTGGGACATGCATAATGTAGTTATTTTGTTATCTGTGTAAGACTACCTGTGTGACACATGTAATGTAGTCTGTTTCCTTTCTGCGACAACTTCTGTGGACATTAAAAGCGCTCGCGCATGCGTGCGTACATGTGCATTCGGTGAGGATCGTTTTAACTTTAAATAGATGCTAAAGTGTGATGATGATGACAAAGATAATGTTGTGTTGTGAAAAAAAACACTATGTTTCGTAAAGTAAAGCACCATCAGTTGTGTTACGAAGTATAGGCAATATGATTTGTGAAAGTAAAGGAAGCATTTGTGACATGAAGTATACGAAATATTGGTTACTTTGCGAAGTAAAGGAACTCTACTGTTTTCCGAGCTGTGCTGTGAAGGAAAGGAAAAAAAGTGGAAATGTTGCTGAGGTAAGGACGTTTGTGTTCGGCAAGGAAAACATAATCTCTGTTGTTATTAAAGCAAAGTGAAAAAAAATCCCGTCTCTTGTTCCCAGGTGTACAGTCCACAACGAGACAGCAGACAGGGTAAATGTGTGCGTACGTGCGTGCGTGCGTGTGTGTGTGTGTGTGTGTGTGTGTGTGTGTGTGTGTGTGTGTGTGTGTGTGGGTGCGTGCGTGCTCGCTTGCGTGCGATCGTGCTTGCGTGCGTGCGTGTCGTGTGTGTGTGTGTGTGTGTGTGTGTGTGTGTGTGTGTACATTTGGTGTGAAGAGAGTTTGAGTATGTCTAAAGATTTATATTGTTACGTTATGCATATAGCTCTATATGTATGTAATATCGTGTAATGAAGGTGTGTTCCTCTGTTTTTACCCCTCACTTCCTTTTCTCCTCGTTTAATTTGATATACGTTATTTGATTGAATTTAGCATGGACCAATTGAAAGAATAGGATGAGCCTTACATCTTAATTGAACACGTTTTCTCTTCAAATACAAGATCGCTGTCTCCCTCCCTCCCCCCCCTCTCTCTCTCTCTCGTCTCCTCTCTCTCTCTCTCTCTCTCTCTCTCTCTCTCTGTCTCTCTCTCTCTCTCTCTCCGTCCGTCCATCTGTTAGTCTATCTATCTGTGTGTGTGTGTGTGTGTGTGTGTGTGTGTGTGTGTGTGTGTGTTCACCCTGCTAACTGGTTCCCTTCTTTTCACAAAACCAGGAAGGTGGAGCCAGGATCAGTATCAGCCGTCATTTGGGGTGAGTGTACCACACAGAGAATGTTGGTCTGGTGCATTTGACGTATATTACATATAATACAGGATCAGTATCAGCCGTCATTTGGGGTGAGTGTCCCACACAGAGAATGTTGGTCTGGTGCATATGACGTATATTACATATAATACAGGATCAGTATCAGCCGTCATTTGGGGTGAGTGTCCCACACAGAGAATGTTGGTCTGGTGCATATGACGTATATTACATATAATACAGGATCAGTATCAGCCGTCATTTGGGGTGAGTGTCCCACACAGAGAATGTTGGTCTGGTGCATATGACGTATATTACATATAATACAGGATCAATATCAGCCGTCATTTGGGGTGAGTGTCCCACACAGAGAATGTTGGTCTGGTGCATATGACGTATATTACATATAATACAGGATCAGTATCAGCCGTCATTTGGGGTGAGTGTCCCACACAGAGAATGTTGGTCTGGTGCATATGACGTATATTACATATAATACAGGATCAGTATCAGCCGTCATTTGGGGTGAGTGTACCACACAGAGAATGTTTGTCTGGTGCATATTACGTATGTTACATATAATACGTTGATTATATGGTACATGTGTTTTACATTAAATATGTGTATAGATAACGCATGCGAGGTATATGCATTACATTGATATTTATATTAAATGGGGTACGCGTATTGCTTGGGGTAAGTGCGTTAAATAGCATTTGTGCATTGCATGGGGTATGTGTATTATATGACATAGCACTTGGCGAATGTATCATGTCGTATATTTGCATCATACATGGTAGACATGTATGTGGATAATGTGTATCACATTGTATTAGATATTTCAGCTGCGTTCAATACTCTTAGCCATGGTTCCATACACAAGATATGCACACCTCTTTCTATCTTTTAGGCATTGTCTTAAGTGATTCACGTCCTGCTTAAACGCACGAACGCATCTGTAGCTGTTCTTAACAGCTTTTCAAAACATACTTATTTGATCTGTGGAGTGCCCCACGGTTCATCTTGGGGCCTATGTTGTTCACAGTGTGTGTTAAACGTCGAAGTCAGATGGTCAGGTCGTTTGCTGTCATATACCATATGCTTGATAACAACATACATCTGTAGCTGTCAGTTGGCTTCTGTTAGATTCCCGGCTTCTGCTCACCATTTAGCAAACTGAACAGGTTAGAAATGGATAATCGTTAACATCTTCAAAATTAACGAGGCGTCTGTGGTTGTTCCATTTGCAATAAAGTCCACGTCTTTTCCGAGTTCATCACTCTTATCTTCTGTAATGCTGAAATCACCTTTTCTCATTGCTTCGGAAATTTGGGCTGTGTCTTGACTGATCTCTGTCACTGGAGAATCATATCAAGATGCTGTGCAGACCATGTAGCTTGACCTCCATACATCCCACCCTTTTCCACCATCAATACAAAAATGAATGAAGAGATAAACAAATAGTTACTTTCAAAGTGAGGTAACTGCTGGCGGAAACTGAAAGAAGGCTTAAATAAAGGGAAGTTAAAGTAAATCCGCCAGAGAACATGGACAAGCAAATTACAAGACAAAACACGACGCGTTTCAACTTCTCAGGCCTTCTTCAGGCAAGATAAACAACATCCAGGACAACGAACACGAAGCATGAGCAATCATGTGTCTTCTCGAATTCGGTGCAAGATGGGCGTCCATCTTGCACCGAATTCGAGAAGATAAGTGACTGTTCGTTCTTCTTTTTCATCGTCCTGAATGTTATTATTCTGCCTGAAGAAGACTAAGAGGTCGAAACGCGTCGTGCTTTTGTTGGTCCCGTTATCTGACGAATTTACTTAAATTTCCTTTTAAGATTTGTTTGAATAAATAAATGAATAGAAAACGAACAAACAGGCGAAAACTTTTGTCACCCTTTGTTGTGTCCCGAATGGCTTGCTGCAATACTTGTCGGTCTTCAAAACACGCTGGTTGACAGACTTAAGAGGGCGCGCAATCATGCGGCATGCATAATCCTTCACAATCGCACGATCGTGTAATCACGCGAAACCTCTTCGTAAACAACTTCATTGGCTACCAGTTCGCGCTCGAATTGCAGACAAAATCACCGGTCTCTGCTACAGTTGATGTCATGATCCTTCATAGCTGTCGCGCCTTGTCATGCCATGCACATACCCAGATGTCTGTGTTCCTCAGACAGTGGTCATTCAGTCGTTCCAGGGGTCAGGAGAATACATACGGAGAAGGAGGATTGTTTTCCCTGTTGCTGGTCTGACTGCCATAAAATTCATAGCTGAAGTACTGCTTTTAAATCAGGCCTGAAGACATTCCGCTTCAGTTCTGTTGTTTTCATGATCGGATGTACATACATACAAGGCATAAAACAACCTAAGCCTTTTTCTATGTGTGTGTGTGTGTGTGTGTGTGTGTGTGTGTGTGTGTGTGTTGTACTGTGTTTTATGTTATGAATGATATTTAGTCGTTTGTTCTGTGTTTATCTATTTGTTCAGTAATTCTTTCACACAATTGCTTGCCCCTCTCAGTGAATTTACATTTTGTGTTAACGACAATGAAATGACTAACGTTTATACTTTTTTCCCCGTTGCAAGTATTTTGGACTTTTACGAAAATGAACTGTCTCATCATGTAATGGCTTTTAGAGCTTGATAAGAAAGACAGGCATCACATTTATTAATTCTGAAAGAAACTGCATATGTGTATCAAACGGGTATTGCAGATCACATGGTCTACGTGTATGATGTTGGATACGAACATAGCAGGTTTTTGTGTGTGTGTGGTGTGTGTGTGTGTGTGTTTTTTTTTTTTTTTTTTCGTAACAGCTCTTCTTGCCTGCCCATTCCATTATCCTTCAGGGTCTTTAGTTTGCTTTCCAGCGATAACAATTGTGATACAAATCAAGGACGAACAATCCGCGTCGAAGAGAAGTAAACATTGTGACAAAGGATCGGTTTGAATTATCCGGGAGAGATCATTACAACTACTGTTTCACATACATCTGGAGTCTGTTTCAGTCGCAATTGCCCGATACCGTGATTTCTGATGTTTTAACTATCGGATGTCATTATAGACGATGTTCAAAAATCTGCAAGGGAGGTAATCTGTGTAGAACTCGCGTTCAGCGAGAAGGACTTGTAGTGTTTTCATGGGACAGATGCCGTTGGAAGGCGGCACGCCTAACGCAGATTTCCTCCATCAGTCAGCTTAACAGTTCAGTCAAAGAGAGAGAGAGAGAGAGAGAGAGAGAGATGCCCCTTTTTTTTCATACATGGCTGTGAAACGGTGTGCGTGTAACGCAGACAGTCGATTTCTCGATCGTTCAGCCGGCGTGTGCTTCAAATCAGATAGCTGACACTCGAAGTCTATTTTGTTTGACCCATAAACTGAGAAAAGATAACTCTATTCGCAATAGGAAGATAGGCGCTATATTCCCCCCGATTTATTTTTTCGTCCGGAACAGATGTATTGTCTGTAGTTACAATTATCCGATGTTTTAAGGATGTAATGTCATGATCTTTTTTTTGTTCATAGCTGTTTGACGCTATGATTGTTTGTTGTCATACCTTCTCATGTCTTAGTTCTCTGTTATTATCACTCGTGTGTGTGTGTGTGTGTGTGTGTGTGTGTGTGTGTGTGTGTGTTTGTGTGTGTGTGTGTGTGTGCCCGCGTGTGCGTGCGTGCGTTCGAATGTGTGTTGTGTGACATCTTGTGATCACCTACTGTTACATCTCATTAATGTTACATATGTCTGATTTCCTATTCATCTTTTGTACCAAGTATCTGAATTGATCAGTACATGCTGTTTATGTCATAAATGTCTGTTGTCATACTGTGTGATGTCATAACTCTTTTGACACTGAATTCGGATGTCATAGTCATCAACTGTTGTAACTGTCTCTTGCTTTACCCGTTGTTGTTGTTGTTCTGTTTTACGTCTTTCCACATTACGTGATATTAGACGGAAAAAAGGGGAGGGGGGCGGGGGAGGGAGGGGGAGGGGGTAAAAAACGGTTAACACTATGAGGTACAATAACTAACTTATCTACAGCAATAACACAAAAGTAGAAAATCCACTTAATCAAAGACTGAAAAACAAAAAACAAAAAAACAAAAAAAAAAGAAAAAAAAAACACACAAAAAACCTCGAAACATGTAACTCTTCTGTCTCATCGCACCACTGACTGTTATATGTTATAAATATTTGCCAATTGGACTTTTAGCTAAGTGCAAAAAGAAAAGATACGTTTCACTTGCTGACAGTGACCGGAAAACATTTTGACTAGGCTGTACAGACGTATTTGGAATGAATTTTTTCATTAAGTTACACAAAAGAATGTGATCAGTTGATATGCTATGACCACATATACAATGTATATTTTTGACATACTTTGTTTTAAAACAATCCAATTTCCATCTACAGATCAAGGAACTTATCTGTCGTCTACGATAAATGTTTTGATCATACTTACTTAACATTTCATGAATACTTCTCATTTCATCGTGTAAACCAAAACACCCAGTTTCTCTTTCTATCAAATGAAAATTAGAAAATTGTACTTTCTCTGCCAAAGTATAGCACTCTTGCATTGACATAGAGAAGTTCAAAAAATGCGAATCTGATGATCGTTTTGCTCCTCTCTTTGCCAGAACATCAACCTTTTCATTATAGTATAACCCACAGTGGGAGGGCACCCAAAGAAATGTTATTTCAGTGTCTCTGGCTGAGAGGAAGTGTACTAAATTATTTATTTCAGTGATCATCTCAGGTCGAACTTTTAATCTAAAATTCTTCATTGCAGTAAGAACTGACTTGGAATCTACGCATAAAACAACTTTAAATAAATTTTGAGGGTAATCAATAACACACTTTAAAGCCATAATTATAGCAGTTAACTCAGCAGTGAATATAGATTTGTTTTTCCAAGATAATAGGACTTTTCTTCGTTAAGACCTGGGATAATGTATGCTGCACCTGCATGTTCATTGATTAATGACCCATCAGTGTATATCTTAAAATGGTTGGAATAGTGATCATGCAAATGCATTTTTATATTGGATAATAACAAATTAGTATTTTCAGCCTTTGTTAAATCTGTATGGTCAATATCAAAACGTGCTCGTATTAGTTTCCATGGGGGGATAGGAGACACAATAGATCTTTTTGCAATAGATGTTAGTTTAATATCTGAGGATTCTAAAATCGAGGAAGTATATGTTCTTAGAGTCGTTTGAGATGATATATTTTTAGCCCTTTTGGGAAATCAATGTCCGATTTAATATTTATTTCAGGGCCTATATTGTTATCTATAGTAGAACTTCTTATAACAAATTTGGTGCATGCAAGATTCCTATATTCTTCCAGTGGTAATCTCCCAGCAGCACTGTATGCTTTTGTACAAGAGGCATGGACTGGTAGTCCCATGGCTATCTTATATGCTTTGGAATCAATACTTTGAAGTTTTTTCAGTAAGTATTTGGGTGCACTGAAGAACACCTCTTGTGCATACGTTAATTTTGATCTAACCAGTGCAGTAGAAAGGTGCAAAAGAGCAACTGTGTTCTGAGCCCAAGCATGCTTGCTAATAATCTTTAATAGATTTAAACTTTTTCGAGCTTTTGTTAGAATATGCTCTATATGAAAATTCCATGACAACTTTGATGTTAAATTTACTCCAAGGAATTTCACTATTTTGGTATATTTGATGGGTATGCCGTTGACGTGAAATGAAGGCATATTAACTGGATCAGATCCAGTATTAAATAACATCATGTGTGTTTTTCAGTTGATATTTGCAAACCATTTTCAGTCATGTAAGCAGAAAAGGTGTTTAATTCTTTTTGATATAACTTTTTAATATAGTTTTGTGATCTGACAGATGTACATTTTTTTAATGTCACTTTCATCCATATGCATATGTCATCTGCATATTGGGCTAGTTCTATATTTTTAGTAATTTTTGTGGGTAAATCGTACATAAGAATACTAAAAAGTAAAGGGGCAATGACAGACCCCTGAGGAATGCCCATGTGTAATTTCCTTCTCGTAGAATAGGAGTTCCCTACCTTCGTTCTAATATATCTGTTTTCTAAGAAGTCTTTAAGAAACTCATAATGTTTCCTGATAATCCAATCTCTTTAAGTTTATAAAGCAAACGAGAGTGCCATACTTGATCGTAAGCTTTGGTGATATCAAAAAAGGTTGCCAGTAAACATTTTCTCCTGGAAAACTGATGTTTAATTTGAGTGGTAAGTTTGACCAAGTGTTCAATAGCACTTCTTCCCTTTCGAAAACCTGCTTGGTTCGTTGGGATAACTCTGTTCTTTTCACAAACGTAGTTTAGCCTATTCAAAACAATTGTTTCATAAAGTTTACAGACATGAGAAGTTAATGAAATAGGTCTGTAACTATCTATTCTTTCTTTCAGTTTACCTTCCTTGTGAATCGGTACTATTACTGATTCTTTCCATATTTGTGGCAAAAGACCTGAACTCCAGCATTTTTTAAATATACTAAGTAAAATGCTTATCCATTTGTCTGGAAAATGTTTAATCATTTCATTAGAAATGGCGTCAATCCCAACAGCTGTTTTTTATTTGGTAGAGAATCTATGGCGTCTTTCAGCTCTTGTAATGTAATTGGGGCGTTGATGTCGCTTTGTCATTATCAGATACATCATTAAAGACATGGGCAGATTCTTTATCCTCTCTGAATTTTCTTTGGTTTTCAGACAACCCATCTAACCTGCTTACTTTAGCAAACTGGTTGACAAACGCTTCTGCTTTGTCTGCGGATGATGGTAACTTATTATTATCAAGAATAATAGGATACTCTGGGAGTTTGATTCCATTTTTTATCGTTTTTATCTCTTTCCATACCATTCTACTATCTTTATGATCGAATGTGTTTCTTTCGCAAAAATCATCCCAATAATCCGTTTTGGCTTGTTCCATAACTCTGTTACTATGTATATTTGAGTGTTTCATTTGTCAAAACTGTCTGTTGTTAATGTTATCTGTTGTTCTAATTAACCAGCTGTCAAGGCTGTCGGCATCCTCGTCTGTTGTCATCGTTATCTGTTTCATCTTGTCTGTTGTCATCGTTGTCTGTTTCATCTTGTCTGTTGTCATCGTCGTCTGTTTCATCTTGTCTGTTGTCATCGTTGTCTGTTGTCATCGTTGTCTGTTTCATCTTTTCTGTTGTCATCGTCGTCTGTTTCATCTTGTCTGTTGTCATCGTTATCTGTTTCATCTTGTCTGTTGTCATCGTTGTCTGTTTAATCTTTTCTGTTGTCATCGTTGTCTGTTTCATCTTTTCTGTTGTCATCGTTGTCTGTTTCATCTTGTCTTTTGTCATCGTCGTCTGTTTCATCTTGTCTGTTGTCATCGTTGTCTGTTTCATCTTGTATGTTGTCATTGTCTGTTTCATCTTGTCTGTTGTCATCGTCGTCTGTTTCATCTTTTCTGTTGTCATCGTCGTCTGTTTCATCTTGTCTGTTGTCATCGTCGACTGTTTCATCTTGTCTGTTGTCATCGTCGTCTGTTTCATCTTGTCTGTTGTCATCGTTGTCTGTTTCATCATGTCTGTTGTCATCGTTGTCTGTTTCATCTTGTCTGTTGTCATAGTCGTCTGTTTCATCTTGTCTGTTGTCATCGTTGTCTGTTTCATCTTGTCTGTTGTCATCGTCGTCTGTTTCATCGTGTCTGTTGTCATCGTCGTCTGTTTCTGTTCTCAAAACTGTCCGTCTGCTTTCATCAGGGCAGTCCAAGACAAACGGCCTTGACCCCCATGCCAGAGATGAGGGTGAAAGGTCACGGAGACAAGGTAGTCGAGGAATACCTGTCACCGATTTCCTCAAAAATGACGACTTTCAAGGTGTGTGTGTGTGTGTGTGTGTGTGTGTGTGTGTGTGTGTGTGTGTGTGACAGTCTGTATGTGTGCGCGCGCGCGCGCGCGTGTGTGCCTCTGTGTGTGTGTGTGTGTGTGTGTGTGTGTGCTTTTGTTTGTGGGTGTTGTCGTGTAAGCCACGGGTATGTATGTGTGTTAGTGTATATGTGTGTACGTGCGTGCGTGCGTGCGTGCGTGCGTGTGTGTGTGTGTGTGTGTGTGTGTGTGTGTGTGTGTGTGTGTGTGTGTGTGTGTGTGTGTTTGCGCGCACGTGCACGCCTTTTCCACAACGACAGTTAAACCATCAAAACCTCTGACTGGTTCTGCTGGACATTTCAGCGTTTTGTGCTGAGATGTACACCGGAGAAAACCACCACGAGACTTGGACAGTCGACTGTGGAGCGTGTAATGTCCTGTGACTGACACACACAGAGCGTGTAATGTCCTGTGATTGACACACACAGAGCGTGTAATGTCCTGTGACTGACACACACAGAGCGTGTAATGTCCTGTGACTGACACACACAGAGCGTGTAATGTCCTGTGACTGACACACACAGAGCACAGAGCGTGTAATGTCCTGTGACTGACACACACAGAGCGTGTAATGTCCGGTGACTGACACACGCACAGCGTGTAATGTCCTGTGACTGACGCACACAGAGCGTGTAATGTCCTGTGACTGACACACAGAGCGTGTAATGTCCTGTGACTGACACACACAGAGCGTGTAATGTCCTGTGACTGACACACACAGAGCGTGTAATGTCCTGTGACTGACACACACAGAGCGTGTAATGTCCTGTGACTGACACACACAGAGCGTGTAATGTCCTGTGACTGACACACACAGAGCGTGTAATGTCCGGTGACTGACACACACAGAGCGTGTAATGTCCTGTGACTGACACACACAGAGCGTGTAATGTCCTGTGAATTACACACACAGAGCGTGTAATGTCCGGTGACTGACACACACAGAGCGTGTAATGTCCTGTGAATTACACACACAGAGCGTGTAATGTCCTGTGACTGACACACACAGAGCGTGTAATGTCCTGTGACTGACACACACAGAGCGTGTAATGTCCTGTGACTGACACACACAGAGCGTGTAATGTCCTGTGACTGACACACAGAGCGTGTAATGTCCTGTGACTGACACACACAGAGCGTGTAATGTCCTGTGACTGACACACACAGAGCGTGTAATGTCCGGTGACTGACACACACAGAGCGTGTAATGTCCGGTGACTGACACACACAGAGCGTGTAATGTCCTGTGAATTACACACACAGAGCGTGTAATGTCCGGTGACTGACACACACAGAGCGTGTAATGTCCTGTGACTGACACACACAGAGCGTGTAATGTCCTGTGACTGACACACACAGAGCGTGTAATGTCCTGTGACTGACACACACAGAGCGTATAATGTCCTGTGACTGACACACACAGAGCGTGTAATGTCCTGTGACTGACACACACAGAGCGTGTAATGTCCTGTGACTGACACGCACACAGCGTGTAATGTCCTGTGACTGACAGAGCGTGTAATGTCCTGTGACTGACACACACAGAGCGTGTAATGTCCTGTGACTGACACACACAGAGCGTGTAATGTCCTGTGACTGACACACACAGAGCGTGTAATGTCCTGTGACTGACACACACAGAGCGTGTAATGTCCTGTGACTGACACACACAGAGCGTGTAATGTCCTGTGACTGACACACACACAGCGTGTAATGTCCTGTGACTGACACACACAGGTATTTTGGGTCGCCTTCACGCTTCATCGTGGTGATGCAAGCTCCAGTCTGGAACTCCAGCCTTGAAAAACTAGGAGTTGATCAACGTTGATAAATGACCATGCATGCTCACCCGGAAGGGGGAACGCGCGGAATTCTTCCTGAGATTCTATGCTGACTATCGCTGAAGTCGTGAACATGTCGAGCAGAATGGATGAAAGAATAATAAACAGTGTCCTCGCATCTGTGCAGGAACAAACGAACAAAATGTAGACTTGTATTCCGATGTAGTAAAGGAAGACTGTGAAATGAAAGGGGAAAAAACGTGGATATAGGCTATAGAATGAAACTGGATGATTTGGAGGGAGGAAGAAGAGGATGCTAAATAAATGCCCACGGTAATCCCAGCAGTGAAGAAAGACTTTCCTGGCGGACCGGAGGATTGTGAGAACGTTGTTATGTCTATGGTGAAGAAAAAGAAAAGACTAGAGAGGCGATGTGAGAATCGTATGCTCCCATTGCACCCCAACACCTCTCCCCCCTTCTCTCCCTCGGGGAATATACGACTGTGGGAATAACTGCTGCAAATCACCATGAATCTGACCATTTTCCTGTTAAAGCGTCTTTTTGTCGTGAAAGAAGTTACGAGGGGAGAAAGGAGGATGGCATAAATCGTGAAGAGGGCGCCGGGTTTCTGTAGCAAAAGAAATTGTAGATGCATTTACTGGCTCAATGAACGTAAACGGTGACAGGTGTTTTTGCAATATTATGTCCACGTTGAAAACCGATGTTGAGGAGAGGGTAATTGTTTTAAGTTCTTTCATGCATAACAGGGCCAGTTAAATGAGGTCACAGTCAGGGTCACGGGGGGAAGCACATAAATCAGGTGCTCCGCCACAAGGGTGGAAGGAAGAGAGAGGGGTGCCATGCAACTTGAATATTCACAAGAAAGAGAATCTGAAATGAGGCGGGAGACGAAAGAGGTCAATAATAGATAAGGCAGGTAACTCTCTTGCTCCCATTGTGAAGTAGTTCTACCTGTGTTTCATCTTAGTGTTTTTCTAGTTGCAGGAGTCTTCTTGGGTCTGTGTTTTTAATTAGATTCTTTTTTCTCAGTTCCAGAAATCTTTTGGGGCGTTTGGTAACCGCTCATGATTATAAACAAAATTCCCATCTAGACCTGCTTTCTGCCACAGCTTTTTCAGTCCTGGAATCCAGCAACCAGAGCTTAAAATACAGTATTCATTCCTCAAAACACACCTTCACGCCTCAGATGGCTCTTGCCACGTGCATATGGTCGATGCTTCTTGGTGCATGTTGTGAGTTCAGACTTTTTGGAGAGCCATGGTAAAAACATTAAGGCATGAATTGGTCTGATACGACTACTCAGTGCATCTCGTGATGTTTCCGTTTTAGGGACCACAGTCCTCTGTCTCTCTTACTACAGACAATTGTCCAGAGTTAAATGGCCTGTTCTGCTCGGTTCGTCTTGTCATTAATCAAACTTTTTCTTGACGACCGTAGTGCCTCTGCTTCTGTCATTGCAGACAGTCAATTAGGAATAAAATGGCTGATGTTACCTTGTATATTATGTAACAAATCAGTTTTTTAAGAACAGTGATGCACCTGTCTCTGTTACTGTCGCTTGTCAGCCAGGTATGAAATGATCAGATGCTGTGTGAGATGTTTTCTGATCAGTCAGCCTTTGTTTGGGGAGTAATAGAGTGATTCCGTCCCTGTGACTGTGGACAGTTATTCGGGCCAAATGGCCTCATACTAGATTTATGCCTTTGTGATAAAGCAGATCTTTCTGAGTTATAGGATGCATTTATCATTGTCATTGTAGACTGTCATTCAGGCATTAAAGCTTCTGATGGTGCGTAGCGCAGTTTCTCAGGAATGGGAAACTTTTCAAGTAATATACTTTCTTTAATCTCTGTCAGTCTAGACAGTTATTCAAGTCTTAGATTTGTCCGATACTTTTTCAAACTCACAGTTTTCAAGGAACAAGGTCTGCAGTGTCCTGCAGTGAAGACCGACAGTGGATAAGTGAACCCATAAACAGAAAGACCTGACAAAGTGGGTAGACAAACAGGTGTCAGGCTGTGTTCCGTTCCAACATTCAACCGCCTAAACTAACATTTCTTGTAAGCTGACATGTGAGGTTTTCTTGTCATAGACCATTATCTTTGAAACATGCAAATTCCTTTTAATTGTAAAACAAACACACACATAAATTTCCATTGAATTGTGGGTATTTTTGTTTGTTTGTTTGGTTGGTTAGTTGGCAGGTATTTTTACGAGAAAAAAAAAGATTTGATTGTGTCAGTATTTTTATACCGAAAAACAAATCTACTTTCAAGACTTGACACAGAGGCTTACAAAATAATACGTAGATCAGAGTGAGTCAACGGAAGAGGTTGTTGACACAGGAATAAGTGACAATATTTAAATGCACGTGTGAAATGGCAAATTCATTTGTTAAACTTATGGGACGTTAAAGGTACCAGTCTTTTCTTCTCAGAACGCTTTATCAAAGTACGCAGTCGCAACTCTTCACCTAGACACCAAACACACTATTGTGAGCATTCTCTTGCTTGTTGAAACCTTCCTCCCCTTATGTCTCCCTCTTCCTGTCCCCCCACCCCCACCCCTCCACACACACACACACAAATGCGCAAACACGCCAACGTGCAATTATCTATCAATCCTACTCCCTCACCACCTTCGTTCATGTAACTCATGAGTAGGCTAGGACTAGAGAGAAATGGGCAGCCTGTTGATTTAACAAATACCATTTAGTATATATAAAAAGTAATAACCAGTATTCTTACCACTTAAAATATAATGGAATTAAAATGAACTAGAGACTTTTTTCGCGTTTGATCAGAATTTCACATGTTCATAGAGTACGTCATTTCCTCAACAAAGCAGCTCCTGTGTCTGCCTTGGATTGTGGGTATCAAAAGATGGTCTCCCTGTCGGTCCGCCTGATGAGCAGGCAGGCTGGTCATTGGTCAGAATGGATTCTCCAGTGGGAATGGAGGCCTGCCATTGGTGCACGCAGTCTGCCAAGGGAGAAGAAATTTAGGGATATTATTAATTAAGTACTTTGAAATCGTTTGAGGGGTTGCTGGTAATCCAACAGCGTGAGGGAGCGAGAAAGCGAATACATGAAGGTCCAGAGATGGTGGAAGGATGAGTCGAATGGATGTGTGAATGTATAAAAGCACGAATCAGTTGTTCATAGTGAGCTGTATATTTGACAGGTCAGGCCAACCCAGTGCAGAACGGCCTTGACCTCCAGTCCAGTGGCGGGGGTGAAAGGTCACCGAGAAGAGAAGGTCGAGGAATCCCTGTCACCGACTTCCTGAAAGAGGACAAGTTTGAAAGTGAGTGAGTGAGTGAGTGTGTGTGTGTGTGTGTGTGTGTGTGTGTGTGTGTGTGTGTGTGAGAATGTGTGTGTGTGTGTGTGTGTGTGTGTGTGTGTGTGTGTGTGTGTGTGTGTGTGTGTGCCTGCGTGCTTGTCTGTCTGTCTCTCTGTCTGTTCGTGCTGGGTTGAGAATGGAGTCCTGTATTCGTGTGTAATTTTGTAATCTGTGTTCAGTGTTTAGTACTGTGTTATACGTTTGCTGTGAATAAAAGTTTGATTTTTCTCCTCTCCCGTCTTCGTCGTTCCAAACGCCTGCCTCTTCCCTGCCTTCCTCAGTCCCCTACCCCACCCTCCTCCCTCCCTACTACTCACCATCATTGCGCCTTTTAAAAAAATATTTTACGTACCATTCATGATTTGTTATCTATAATGATTGAAGAAAGTGAACTGTCACTAGCATATAAAGAGACACAACTAAGCCAGCCTCTGCAGTCTTCCTGTCAACATGTGTAATTGGAAAGGTGCGACCCCTTTACACGCTGCACAGCTCATGTGGCGTAGGCCTACACTGAGCTTGATTTGTTTTCAAGAAAGCTGAAACAGCAGTGAAATCTGGAAGTACCCTGAGTGAAAACAACCTGTAGATACGTTCTTTCTCCCAGCAGACCGCTACACTCGCCGATGTATGTTGAAATATAGCAGAGATCTTCGAAGTAGCGCCGTCCAGCAGGTTTCTCTTTCCTGTTCACGTGGTTTTCTTTGTGGAGCTCGTACTCCGCTCTTGCTTGAATGTCAGTTCTCGACTGCTGCTACGGTGAAAGCTCCCACATTATAAGAAAGATATCTCAGTAGGCTGAGAGTCGGTCTGAAAACAGGCACAGAGAAACTACGGGGATTCATTTGAAAATGAGACTACACGACGACAAGAGTAATCGCCCTTCCATACTAAACTTTCTTATCAGCTTATGGTACTGTGTATATTAGATGGAATGAACCTGTTAGCTTAAGAGCGAATGAGAAAGCGAGTAAGTGATATCATGATTGAGAGTAGGAACGAACATTTCAACTGATTAATGAATGAATGGATGAAGAAGATAGGAAGAAAGTAAAGAACAAAGGAAGCATACACCGCTTTTTCGACAGGTCAGACCTACCCAAGGCAGAACGGCCTTGACCTTCAGTCCAGTCAAGGCAGCGACAGGGTATCGAGAAGAGGAATACCTGTCACCGACTTCCTGAAAGAGGACAAGTTTGAAGGTTGGTAAATGGAGGACTGGTCGTCGTCTTCAGCTGTTCTACATTTTATTTTCTTCTGTCTTTCTAAGCTATTCTTTTATTGATTCGTTCATCGCAGACTGTACAGTTGAATCGGAAGATGCTTTGCGAAAGAGAGAGAGAGAGAGGGAGAGAGAGAGAGAGAGAGGGAGAGAGAGAGGAAGGGAGGGAGGGTGTGGGATGGTGGCGCTGAGACTAAACAGACAAGCCTTTTGACAAAAGTATATCCTTTAAATTTTCGTGACAGCAGAAGAGAAATGGAGCAGGAGAGGATGATTCTTGTCACATTTTCACATAATCGGGAGGAAAGCGGAGGGGAGGGCTATTTCCCAAATTCTTGTAAAAGTGAGAAGGGTGGGAGACTGTCATCTTACAACTTGTAATGAAAAAGAGCAAAATACGGAAAGGACGTGTGGTAGTGATTGTTGGGGGCTTATCTTCCAAATGCTGATAAAAACGGGAGGGGGAGAGGCGTATCATTGCATTCAGTCCTTTTTTTTTCTTGAAAGAAGCAAAACTGCACCATCTGACGCAACTCGAGCCAAGATATTGCCCGTCATTCATCTCACCAAAATGCCATTCAGTAAGACGCAATGTCATGATCTAAGTGTGTCACCAAAATGCCATTCAGTAAGACGCAATGTCATGATCTGAAGTGTGTCATCAAAATGCCATTCAGTAAGACACAATGTCATGATCTAAAGTGTGTCACCAATATGCCATTCAGTAAGACACAATGTCATGATCTAAGTGTGTCACCAATATGCCATTCAGTAAGACACAATGTCATGATCTAAGTGTGTCAACAAAATGCCATTCAGTAAGACACAATGTCATGATCTAAGTGTGTTACCAAAATGCCATTCAGTAAGACACAATGTCATGATCTAAGTGTGTCACCAAAATGCCATTCAGTAAGACACAATGTCATGATCTAAGTGTGTCACCAAAATGCCCTGGCTTCCTGTTTCTGACGACGCTGCCATGTATACAAAATAACATCCTTTGCTTGTTTAGCCTTTTCATGTTTTCATCATACTAGCCTCAGTTGTTCTGTGTGTGTGTGTGTGTGTGTGTGTGTGTGTGTGTGTGTGTGTGTTTACATATTCTGCTATTCAGCTACTTCTTTTTCAATATCTCATCTTCTGAACCCTACTAGTGTTTAGTTACGCATTTATTGACCAATATGCTTATTCATTTTGTAAAACCATCAATGTATGCCTAACCTGTCTTCATACTGCGACACTGGGTGAAGTTTCTGAAACAACGAGCACACAAACAAACGAGGCGCGAAGCAGGGTTTATCTAAATATACAAGACATAAGTGAATTTTCGAAATAACTCTTGTTCAGACGTCACAAAACAACAACAAAAAAACGACATGAAAATGCAACAAAAAGCAAAGCACTCCACAATGCAATCAGAAGCAGAATGTGTTGAATCGTTTTCTTCCCCTTTGTTTTTCGCGTGTAACTGTATGTTTGGCTCGTTTTCGGTAACAGTGCAGACTCTGTCAGTCCCGTTGTTGGGGTTAAAACGACGCCGGCTCCATCGCCCCTCACTATGTGTGTGTGCTGACAGCTGTGCAGGGCCAGGGGCGGGGGCCAGGCAGGGTCTCCTACAGGCTGCCTGAGGAGCCAGGGGGCGACCTCTTCGCCTCCAGGAGAGCAGGGGGCGGGGATCACCAGGCCAGGAGCCAGACCAACGTCTTCGGCAGCCCCGTGAAGGTAGTGGGAGGAGAGGGGGGGAGGGGGAGGGGTATTATAGAGTACAGAGAGATGGTGCGGCCTGTGGGAAGAGTGTGAAGAGGGGATGTGGAAAGGTCGTGTGTGTGTGTGGGGGGGGGGGGGAGGGGGGAGGGGAGGAAGTGTGGTGGGATAGAGACGTGTGTTTGAAGGTGTGCGGAGATAGTCGTGGTGGCGGTGGTGGTGGTGGTGGTAATGTTGGTGTTTAGAAAGACAGAAGAGACTGCTGGAGAAAGGGAGAAAGGTGATGTGCATGACGGAGCGCAAGAAATGACATGGTGCGAGGGAGTGTGGCGGACGGAACTAAGGGGTCGGATGGTGTGAAGTGCGGCAGTGTCGTGGAAGATGAGAAGGATGAAATAGTGTGGATGAAAGACGTTCAGTGGAAAGTTATATAGGATAAGTTAGAGTAGGTCACAGGAGTGTGGTGGAAGGTAATACGGGGTAAGATAATGTGTCGTAAAGAAATTTAATTTGATAGAATAACAGCCAGCTTAACCACCATCATCAATACTGATGCAGTTGTCCACGGACAGAAGCTGAAAAGTGTTATAATGGCTGGGAACCATCATCAGCATTGAGGATTCCAAACCAGAAATCGTCTCCAGGCACTAGACACAAGAGCAGCGCAGTGGCCGGAGTAAAACCTGTATGGAAGGACATAGTGAAACATAAGGTCAGGAGGTCTCAGTGTGCACTGGTAAATTTCATCATTCTTGTACATGCCAAACATGAATCGCCACAGGAAATGCTGACAGAAGAATCCTGGCCTTGGAAAAGAGGTGTTACCAACAAAAAAAAGAAGAAAAAAAAGCTAAACATCAGATACGCCGATCATAGTTTTGAGCAATGAACAGATAGGTCAGACCATCAAACAGCACATCGGGCAGTTTGGAGATCTACCGACACCAGTGAAGAAAAAGGAAACTACCATGCCACACGATCCAATGGACTTGCTGACACAGTTCCCCAGGGACCTGTTGAAAGAGGGAGAAGACGGTGGAAGACAGAGCAACAACCGACGGACTGGCGACGTTACCGAACGGAATGGGGAAACACCGGCAGAGACCCGGGCTTTGGCACATCACCGACAGCGCTGGGGGAAGCTGGTGAATTGCTTTCTTCATCGTGAACGATTCCCCACGGAGCTGAGGGTGAAGAGAAGAAGATGAATATTGGAGAAGGGTTATCTAGTGGTGGGCAACATGAAGTGGTTTAGTGTGGAGCGAAGGAGTGTCGGTGATGGTAACATAGAAGTCATAGTAATGGTTACCTAGTGCCATGGAATGTAGTGGATAAGACACGGTAATGGTCACCTAGTACGATAGAGTGTGGTGGGTGTATGGAATGTAGTGGAAGGTAATACTGAAGAAAGATAGTGTAACGTATAAGTTAGGGAGTGCAGTTGAAGGTAATGCAGAAAAGGATGGCACAGACTAAGGAATTGTAGTAGAAAATATGAACTACGGCAATGTGAATTGATGAGTGCAGCTGACAGTACCAGAAGATAGTATGGGTTAAGGGAAAACAGTGAAGGGGTTGGGAAAGAATGTAAGCTAAAGGTAATATACAGGCTTACAGACGAATAAGAAAATAAAATAGAGTAAGCTAGTGTGGACAGAGATGGAGTATAGTTGAAAATAAAATCGAGCTATATAGCAAGGAATTGATTTGAATGTAATAGTCGCATGAGAGTTTAGTGGAAGGCAAAATAGATAAGATTGCGCAGAGGAAACAATATGGAAGAAGTGTGAGACAGAGAGGAATATGAAGAAAAGTTATGTGGGAGAAGGGAATGCGGGGGAGACAGAGATTTGCGATTCGTGGGGGCACCGTGCACAGTACGGGAAACATGAGTCAATCGGATGGTTGGGCAGAGCATAATCGCAGATGGACTCGCGCCTCTGCAGGGCTTTCGCCCATCGCTAGGGACAAGTGATTATAATAGGGTATGGGGCGTTACTAGCTAGTGTGTGATGTCGGGAACGTGTTTGGAACGAGAAGCATGCATTTGTTAGCGAGAAGAAAATGTGTATGACATGTGATATGCGCGTGGTGCGGACTGCAGTTTAGTTCATGCTGTTTATTCCTCAGCCAGGTTTATTTTCCAATGGTAACTGAGCTGGCATTGCCTAAACTGTCCGCGGATGAAATGATGGTTCCTATGGTAACTGAGCTGGCATTGCCTAAACTATGCGCGAATGAAATGATGGTTTCCATGGTAACTGAGCTGGCATTGCCTAAACTATGCGCGGATGAAATAATGATTACCATGGTAACTGAGCTGGCATTGCCTAAACTGTGCACGGATGAAATGATGGTTCCCGTAGTAACTGAGCTGGCATTGCCTTAACTGTGAGCGGATGAAATGATGGTTCCCGTAGTAACTGAGCTGGCATTGCCTAAACTGTGCACGGATGAAATGATGGTTTCCATTGTAACTGAGCTGGCATTGCCTAAACTATGCGCGGGTGAAATAATGAAAACAATTCATGGTTTGTCATCTGCACCAACAATACTTCTAATTTCAAAGTGCCAGGACCTTACAGAATCGTTTGTTATCATGAAAATATGATGAGAACTAATGCTGAGTGTTTGCCTAGAGTTTGCCATAGGGGAAGAGAGTCACATCCATCTTGTTGATAGCAAGTTGAATGAGAATCTGTATTATCAGCTAGCCTGCATAGAGCGGTTTGAAGAAAATCACACAAAGTAATGGGAGACAGGTATGTAATTTGAAAATTTGGCATGTTTGTTGTCATTATTTAGCCTACCCGGTTTTTCGCACAGATATGTCTCACATATAGTTAAAAAAATCATCTCTAAACACCCGCTCGCTCGGGAACAACAAAAGAGAAGCAAACACAAACACAGGACAACAGCTTAATGAGGCACACTTTTCACTGTTATGTTCTCCGCTGTCCCCCCCCCCCCCCCCGCCTCCGCGTTAATTTTTATTTTATCATGGAGTCGACCTCCCTCAATCACAAGGCTTTCATACAATACCGAGGGGATGAATGGCTGTTGGGTTAAACAGTCTCGAGCCGTATGCAGTCTGGCCCTAGGGCGACACCAGGCTGATGGACTTCATATGTGCAGGCTTTCCCTACATGTATGGACATCCATTGCCCTTCCCTGATACGAGGCTCTGTCAGGGCGACCGCTTAGAACCCCTCAACACTAAGAATACCGTTTTATGGGTTCTCAATATACATTGTCTCGCTTGCACCTTGGGGATCTTCGGATTCTGGCTTTGGGACTTAAAACTGGATCCCCACAGAACAATAGTCGCCGAATAAAAAGAGATGGGAGAAGAAGAAAGGTAGGTAGGAATATAACAAAAGCTGAAAGACTATCCAAGAAATATTTCAGGATTTGTACTTAGAACTGCTGCAGTGCCAGAAAGAGGACCGTAACAATTGAAAAACTAGCATATGACTTTGATGTTCTGTGTCTACAAGAAACTAGAAGTGCCGCCCACAGACCATTGCAATTGGATGGATTCATAATATTTCAAAAGCACGATGAACGAGGACTAGCTACGATGATAAAAAAACAACTTGAAAATCAAACTGTCCAGGATAGACTTGGAAAAATGGTGTAGCAGCACACGTGAGCTAATGGGTGTGAGGCTAGAAAGACCGGATGGTAATCAGAAAAGCCTTGTAGTCGTCAATGCATATATACATCCAGGTACCCACACATCTAAAACGGATTGGACCTTTCTGGAGGAAATAGAACATGACTTTGGAGACTCTGTCATACTACGTGGAGATTTTAACGCACGCTCAAAATTGTGGGATCAACATGGTACCAACCCTTAAGGAAGTGCACTGGAAGTGATGTTGGATGAAGTACTTCTTAGTGCACTGACATCATCATCCCCAACACATACAGGGAGGCAGGGTGATACTGACAGTGTCATTGACTTTGCACTCATTGGACCAAAATTCACAGCAGGTATGAGTGCGGAAGCACTTCTTCATCATGGAAGTGACCATTTCCCTGTCGTGTTCAGTTTACAGAAACCATCAAATATTACGCAAACGAAACAAAAGAACACTTGTCAATACAACAACAATGAAGGGGATATCATAGGAACGTTAAGGGAGGAGGTGGCCACACATCTAGACCCAAGGGAAGAACAAGAAACATCACCAACCAAACAAACATTGGAATGATTTCAAGGCCAATATTGCGAAGACTCCTAGAGTTTGGGGTAAACTCATACTGGGCCTTTCCAAAAACAGACACAAAAGATGAAATACATGTCAACTGAGATAACACTTTGAATCTCTCAGGGTCCCCAGCACATACTGTAGACGTGCGTGCGCTGGTGTGTGTTGATCAGTGGGGTGATGCCAGTATGTTAATTAGAGTGTCCATGGACATCATAAGTTTGCAAGCGTTGGTGTGTGAGTGTGTGTGGGAGAGATTGAGTGTGTGTGTGTGTGTGTGTGTGTGTGTGTGTGTGTGTGTGTGTGTGGTGTGTTCATCAGTGGGGTAATGCCAGCGTGTTAATTAGAGAGTACACAGACGTGTGTGGAAGCGTTGGTGTGTGAGTGGTGTGTGTGTGTGTGTGTGTGTGTGTGTGTGTATGTGTGTGTGTGTGTGTGTGTGTGTGTGTGTGTGAGCGTGCGCGCGCGCGGGTCTGTGTGTGTGTGTGTGTGTGTGTGTGTGTGTGTGTGTGTGTGTGTGCGGGATATGTTTGAGGGGGGAGGAGGTGTTGTTCTTATTGCTATGTGTATGTGTGAGTGTGCGTGAGTGTGCGCGTGCACTTAAATGCTGTACTTGATGGTCTTGTTCTTGTTCCTAAGTCATCTTCTGAACATTCAGGCACGCAGTCACAACACACACACACACACACACACACACACACACACACACACACACCACACACACACACGCCTCGCACTCTCTCTCTCTCTCTCACACACACAACACACACACACACACACACACACACACACACACACACACCACACACACAACACGTACACTACACACATACGAACGTTTGCGCGTACGTTCGCTCGCTCTTACCCACACACATATACACATGTGTGCATGTGCACGTCCACACCGACACACGCGCGCACACACACACGCATACACATAAGCGCACAAATGCGCACATACACGCACATGTGCGCACGCCCAGATACAAAGACACACACATACACACAGATATGTACACATGTAGCCTGAATGCAGATACATGTGCTCACACAAACCCACAAATTGCACACACACACACACACACACACACACACACACACACACACACACACACACACACACACACACTGTCACGACCGACCCCTGGAGGTCTGCCCTGACAGGATCGGTCTAGGTGGGAGTGAAGGGAGTGACTGACCTCACACGCCCCGCAAGAGACCACACAATAAAGATTACGATACAACACCCCATTTATTCACACCAACATACAGTCATAAATAAGCATTCCAACACACACAACATGCACAATCACAATCAAGCATTTCAACACACGACATACACACAATTAAGCATTCCAACACACACAGCATGCACAATTATACATAAACATTTCACCATACGACGTACACAATCACAATCACAACATTTCAACACATATGACATATACACAATTATAAATAAACATTTCCAGCATCCATCCCTTCCCACACCATGGAGTGCCTCCACACCCTGCCTCTCCAAAGTCTACTGGGAGCACCCTGTCGCACTAGGTGCTCCAAACCGGGTCGGTTCTTGAAAAGAGTCGTTCAAGGCCGACACCCTTGACACGCACAAGCAGACAGTGAAGAGCGCGTCCTGGGGGGGGGGGAAACATGGCGTTGTTACTGGAGGTCCTGGACGGGGATCAGGGCCGGTCAGTCAAGCCGGCGGGCTTTTCTACCAGTCCGCGGTCCCGACCAGAGCGTGGCCTCAACCAGCGCGTGGCACCAACCAGTCCGCGGTCCTAACCAGAGCGTGGCCTCAACCAGCACGTGGCACCAACCAGTCCGCGGTCCCAACCAGAGCGTGGCCCCAACCAGAGCGTGGCACCAACCAGTCCAGACTCCGGGTGAAGCCCCCGGGAGGGGGGGGGGAAAACGTAGCTGGGAGGAGAGAAGAAAGGGAAGGGAGGAAGAAGGGTACTGGAACCCCGCCGTCAGTACAGTCTGACCCATGCTGTCAAATCCTAACAGTCACTCGCATGATGGGCGAGGGGAGGTCTACTAAACACACCAACAACGCCAGCTCAACACAGACCTGAGCGTAACACAGCACACCAACCAAATCAGGAATGTTCATTAAAGTCTTCTCACACGAAGCAGGTAAAAGACTGCATTAAATTAACAGGCTATAAAACAAATATGAATTATCTTCATCCTTCTCTCACTCATGCTTAACATTTTCCTTTCTTAGGAAATAAACCAACACAGCAACCATCGCTTTATAACTGCCACCACATTTGCAAATAATAATTCAATGGCATAATTATCACATTTTATAGTCACATTTCAAAATAACACAAATCTCCAACCACGCATCCGAACGACAAATCATGCGTACGCACGCTCGCAACATAAAACTCGTTCTTCTTGCACACACAAACAGACGGTGGCCGAAGGATAAGAGTCCGGCGAATGTGACCGGGGCGGACGAGCGAGACCAAGCAAGTACCAACCCTGAATCACCAGGTTCTCTCCCATCCCCACCGACTACCGCATCACCAGATGCATAAACAGGAGAAAGAATTTTGGATATAATTTAGAATGGCCAGGTTAAAGATTGAATTAACCAGAGAAAAGGTCTCAAACAATATTTCTCTTACAATTTTGAAAACAAAAGAAAATTGCGCAAAAGAGAAGAATAAGCCGGCTAACAACAACAAACCAAAACAAACAAACCACGAAACTGATGCTTACCAGCTACCCACCACCCGTGAACCTGCAGGATGAATGCACGGGCAGTGGAATTAGAGAGAGAGAGAGAGAAAGTAAACCTAACCTGAACTAAACCACACCAAAGGTGCAACCACACCACAAGCCACATTAAGGGACAGATATACGACAACAACGACGACAATAAACAAATGAATAATTCCGCCACCCCAGTTGGGTCAAACGTCGTAGGCCTCGTGACAAACTCGTGACACACACACACACACACACACACAACACACACACACGAACGTGTTCGCGTACGTTCGCTCGCTCTTACCCACACACATATACACATGTGTGCATGTGCACATCCACACCGACACACGCGCGCACACACACGCATACACATAAGCGCACAAATGCACACACACACGCACATGCGCACACGCCCACATACAAAGACACACACATACACACAGATATGTACACATATAGCCTATATGCAGATACGTGTGCTCACACAACCCCCTCCCCCACACACACACACGTGCACACACACACACACACACACACACACACACACACACACACACACACACACACACACACACAAACGCGCACACATGCCTGCGCGCACACACACGTACACGCACGTACACACACACACACACACACACACACACACACACACACACACACACACACACACACACATGCGCCCACGCACACACATGGGCCCATGTCCACACATCATACACACACGTGTACATCCACTACACACACACACACACACACACACACACACACACACACACACACACACACACACGAATGGTAGGTAGGCACTCAAGGTCTAACCAGCGCGTTGGGCTAATGCGTAGGTCAGACATCCGCTGAATCGTAGCCACGAGACCCTCTTCTTCAATTGTCTCATCTTTGTTGTTAATTCATTTATCCATCAGTTTCAAATCATGCGTAGTGAGGTCTCAAAACCTAGCGGATGTGGTGTAGCGTATATGGACTAGTCCGCACGTAGTGACACCTCCTTGATGAAACTGAAACTATTACTCAGCCGACTGCAGAGGCTCACTAAGGGCTGACAATGGTGTTGAAAGAAAAAAAAGTAAACACTCTAAAAAAAAAAAAGTGAAGTGAATATTACTCATTTAGTTCCTGAATTGAAATGGACTTACAGTATATTTTTTTTAAAAGACAACAGTTACAACAACATTAATGATGATAATATGATATTAATGACAATCACCTCATCATCATTATCATCATATCATCATCATTATTATCATCATGGTCATCGTCATCATGATCTTATCGTGATGATAATGATAATGAGAAACAAGAAGGAGAGGAAGAACTAACATGAGCAGGGATAGCAGAACGAATATGGTTAACATAGTCGTCATCACCATTGTCTAAACATCAATGCAGTTTGAAGAATCGTGCAAATGAACTCTTGCTTCCACTTTCCACACCATGACTGTCATCCACTTTCACACAGCTGTCATCCACTTTCCACACCATGACTGTCCCACTTTCCACACCATGACTGTCATCACTGTCCACACCATGACTGTCATCCACTGTCCACACCATGACTGTCATCCACTGTCCACACCATGACTGTCACCACTGTCCACACCATGACTGTCACCCACTTTCCACACCATGACTGTCACCCACTGTCCACACCATGACTGTCACCCACTTTCCACACCATGACTGTCATCCACTTTCCACACCATGACTGTCATCCACTGTCCACACCATGACTGTCATCCACTGTCCACACCATGACTGTCATCCACTTTCCACACCATGACTGTCATCCACTGTCCACACCATGACTGTCATCCACTGTCCACACCATGACTGTCATCCACTGTCCACACCATGACTGTCATCCACTGTTCACACCATGACTGTCATCCACTGTCCACACCATGACTGTCATCCACTGTCCACACCATGACTGTCACCCACTGTCCACACCATCCACACCATGACTGTCACCCACCACCAATACCCCTCCTCAGTGGTTCCTCCGCTTCCTTCCTCCGTCCTGGTCGCCCGTTCCCGACCCCTCCTTCATTTTCTGCTCCTTTATAGCACCCATTCCTGCTCCAATGTCTCACCCACCGTTCATTTTCAGAACGTTTATGTCGCCCGTTCCTGCTAACTGTGTCTCACCCTTCCTTTATTTTCTGGTCATCCTGGTCATCCTTCACAATTTCTCGTTCGTCCTCCAGTCTCTTACCCGTTCTGGTCACCGCATTTCTACTCACAATGTCGCGTTCGTCTTTCATCCTTCCACCCACCCTGGTCTCTCCACCCCTACTCACCATGCCTTGTGTCTGTCCATCCGTCTCAGCCCGCTCAGGAGCGGAGTCCGGTGAGGATTACCAGCTGCCCGAGGACCCAGGGGGAGACCTCTTCAGCTCCAGGAGGCGGGGGGCGGGGCTCCCATGGTGGACGACCAGGGCAGGAACAAAACCAACGTCTTCGGCAACTTCGAGAAGGTAGTTTGGGAGAACGTGGTGAGGGGTGGGATGGGGTGGGGGGTCGGCTGTGAGGAGGAAGAATTCCACAGGTCAGATACTTAGCAGGAAGGTAATGCAGCTGGTATAGGAGAAGGGATGATCATGTGACGTAGTTACAGGGAATGGCAAAGTATTCAATGTTGCAGTGAGGATACTGTTTCATATGGAATCGATGTCAACTGTTTTGCCTGACATGGATGTTGAAGATTCCGAATTTATTAAGGTCTTGAAGATTAAAGGCCTTGATGTCCACAGCAAACTCTGTGTGTGTGTGTGGATGTGGGTGTGGGAGTGGGTGTGGGTGTGTGCGCTTGAGTGTATTTGTTTGTTTCGCAAACACAGACGCGCGTGTGTGTGTGTGTGTGTGTGTGTGTGTGTGTGTGTGTGTGTGTGTGTGTGTGTGCGCGCGCGTGCGTGCGTGCGCGCGTATGTTTAGAAAATGTAGCTGGAAGCAGAATATAATACAATTGTGAATGAGATGCTGTTTAGATGATAAGTGGAAGAGTGGGACAAGGGAATAAACATGTGCTGTTTCCATGCTCACAATCATCTTTACATTTATCAAATGTCCCATATGACAGTAAAGTCTGGTTGTACGTTGACCCATGGCAGAGAAGGGAGCGGAGTGAACTGGAGCGACTCCAGCTGTCCCCGAGGATGTTCCGAGACGAGCTGGGTGAGTCACTGCTGCTCTGTCTCCATGCTGTCTGCTCTCTGCCATCCTGAAGAATAATTCGTCTTCTAGTCTCACCTCAATTCTTGCCGTTTAGCTTTATTTGCTCGTCCTTCACACTCTTCATCCGTGCTATTCCTAATACAAAATGTCCTGCTTTTTCATCTGTTCTTCTTCTAGTCTCACCTCAATTCTTGCCGTTTTGCTTTATTTGCTCGTCCTTCTCATCCGTGGTATTCCTAATACGGAATGCCATTCTTTTTCACGTCTCTTACGTCTCTCCTGTGCTTTCCCCTGTGTTCGTCTGTACCATCTCCTCTGTACCCCTCTGTTCTGTAGATTCTTTACTTTCTCCAATATTGTTCTTCCAACGTATCCCTCTGTACTCTCTCCTTTGCATTCTATCCTGTGTATCCCTCCGTGCTGTCTTCTTTGTGTTCACACGCTCTGTCTTCTCTGTTCCCCTCTGTATTATCTCCTCTGTATCCCTCTGTACACACTGCATCCCTCTGTACTGTCAGCTCTGTATCTTCTGTACTCTCTGCTCTGTATGTTTCTGCAGTCTCTTTGCTTTGTATGTCTCTGTATTGTCTCCTTTGTAATCTTCTTTGTAGCATCTTCTCTGTTTTCTTCTGTCCTCTCTACTCTGCGTCCTTCTGTACCATGTCCTTTGTAACTCATGACAGTGTCTTCTGTGTATCCGTTGTGCTATGTTCTCTGTGTTCCTCTATACTACCTCCTCTGTATCCCTCAGAGCTACCTTCATTGTAGTCCTCTGTACTATTTATTCTGTGTCACTCTGTACTATCACGTGTGTGTTCCTTCATATTTTCTCCCTTGTATCCCCCAGTACTATCTGCTTCTTTGCCCTGTGCACTACTCCTCTGTATCCCCCCAGTATATCTGCTTCTTAGCCTGTGCATTATCCTCTGTATCCCCTGTACTATCTGCTTCTTTGCCTGTGACATACTCCTCTGTATCCCCAGTACTATCTGCTTCTTTGCCTGTGCACTACTCCTCTGTTCCCCAGTTACTATCTGCTTCTTAGCCTGTGCACTACTCCTCTGTATCCTCTGTTCTGTCGCTTTTGTATCCTTCTGTACAATTTCTTGTGTAGTCTTATGTATATGTTCTCAGCATTCCCCTGTTCTATTATCTCTTTATCTCTCTTGACCAAATCATCGGTATCCTTGTTTACTGAATCCTCTCTGTTGCTCTGTACTATGCCCTCTGCGTCTTTTTTAACTAGGTCCTCTTCATCCTCCTGCGCACTCTTCTGTATTACCCTGTACTACATTTGGCATGTTGATGATCATGCAATCAACGACGATGACAAAATTGATGTTAATGATGACGACGAGGAGGATGAGGCTGATAACTACAATGATGATGCTGACAGAAAAGACGATGACCACGACGACGTTGATGTGGATGATGCTTTATGATGGAGATAACGATGACTGCGATGAAGATGAAGACGAAGACGATGACTGCGGTGAGGATGTGGTCAGACGACAAAGACGACCATGATGACTATGTTTTATGTTGATTATCATCTCATGATGATGATGATGATGATGATGATGATGTCAGTCAGAGGAATGCAAGAGCAGAAGGATAAACGGAACCAGGATGTCCAGTACTGGAAAAAACCGGTGAGTGACAGGCCCCTTTCTTCCATGCACTTCACCCGCCATCACACCAGGCCTCGTTGCTTCTCTCTGTAATGCTAGCAAAACAAATGTGGTCAGATTCTTTCATGGTAATCCAAATGTCATTAGAATTCTCCTATGACATCAGAACTGTTATCAACACACTTTAATAGTAATAGAACTGTCACCGATATTTTCATATAATTATTTGTAGAGAGCTTTTTGATATTCTCCCCAAAAATGATTGAGATGTTATCAGAAATTTCTCATGGTGATAAGAGTTGTCATCAGTATTCTCTTATTTTGATAGAAACGTTAGCATCTCTGTCTTTATTAACTGAATTTTTGGGGTATTCTCTCATGTTGAAAGAGATGTCATCAGCGATGACTTATTACAGATGTCACAGTTACCCTTTTTTAGTAAACGATATATGATATGTTTTCTCCCTCTAATGATAGAATTATCACCAAAATTCTACCATAGTATTAACATTGCCATTCGTACTTTCCTCATTCAAAGAGATGCCCTGAGTATTCTTTCATAGTAGTGCATATATGCCCTTAGTATTCTCGCACACTTACAGAAATGTCATCAGGGCTGTCCTGTATTAATAATGCTGTCAACAGTCTTTTCTCAAAGCAGTCGAGCTGACTGATGCATTCTCCCAAATGAATGAAGTTGCCATCAGCACTCTACCGTAGTAAACGTGTGTCGTCAGTATTTTCACTTAGAAGTAGATCAGTTTTCAGTTCTCTCCTAACGGTAACAGAACTGTTTTCTATTACTGTTCGCCCGTGTACTTGTCTGACTATATTCAAGGCTGTGCAAGTCATAAATAATTATCAATTTGTATTTGTTCATTTCTCCAGTTGTGGTTTATGTAGATATGTCCAGTACCGGCTATATAGGCAAGCTTGGAAGATCTTTTTTGGAGGGATGTTTCCTTGTTTGTTCTGTGTGCTCTGTGCTGTCCTAGCTGCTGTTTGTTCTGTGTGCTCTGTGCTGTCCTATCTGCTGTGTGTTCTGTGTGCTCTGTGTTGTCATGTCTGCTGTGTGTTCTGTGTGCTCTGTGCTGTCCTAGCTGCTGTTTGTTCTGTGTGCTCTGTGTTGTCATGTCTGCTGTGTGTTCTGTGTGCTCTGTGCTGTCCTAGCTGCTGTTTGTTCTGTGTGCTCTGTGCTGTCCTCTCTGCTGTGTGTTCTGTGTGCTCTGTGTTGTCATGTCTGCTGTTTGTTCTGTGTGCTCTGTGTTGTCATGTCTGCTGTGTGTTCTGTGTGCTCTGTGCTGTCCTAGCTGCTGTTTGTTCTGTGTGCTCTGTGCTGTCCTCTCTGCTGTGTGTTCTGTGTGCTCTGTGTTGTCATGTCTGCTGTTTGTTCTGTGTGCTCTGTGTTGTCATGTCTGCTGTGTGTTCTGTGTGCTCTGTGTTGTCTGTCTGCTGTGTGTTCTGTGTGCTCTGTGTTGTCATGTCTGCTGTGTGTTCTGTGTGCTCTGTGTTGTCATGTCTGCTGTTTGTTCTGTGTGCTCTGTGCTGTCCTCTCTGCTGTGTGTTCTGTGTGCTCTGTGTTGTCATGTCTGCTGTTTGTTCTGTGTGCTCTGTGCTGTCCTATCTGCTGTGTGTTCTGTGTGCTCTGTGCTGTTATATTTGCTGTTTGTTCTGTGTGCTCTGTGTTGTCATGTCTGCTGTTTGTTCTGTGTGCTCTGTGCTGTCCTATCTGCTGTTTGTTCTGTGTGCTCTGTGCTGTCCTATCTGCTGTTTGTTCTGTGTGCTCTGTGCTGTCATATCTGCTGTTTGTTCTGTGTGCTCTGTGCTGTCACATCTGCTGTTTGTTCTGTGTGCTGTCACATCTGCTGTTTGTTCTGTGTGCTGTCACATCTGCTGTTTGTTCTGTGTGCTGTCACATCTGCTGTTTGTTCTGTGTGCTGTCACATCTGCTGTTTGTTCTGTGTGCTGTCACATCTGCTGGGCGCGTCGGTGTCGTAAGCACCGTTCGTTGGGGGTTATGGGCGTGTGTTTATTTTAGCATGGGAACAAGAGTTACCCTGCTTGTTTGTCATTGACTGTTTACAGTTCCCTGCTTCATGGAAGATTTTCTTTCATTTCAACAGAACTGTTGTTTCCTCTGTCTTCTGTATGGATGTCGTTTGTGTGTCGCGTGCTGCACTGCGCGCAGTGTACATTTAGCGATGATATTATTATTATTTACTTTCTTTTGTATGTCAGACGCATGGTGAGTGTGTGTGTGTGTGTGTGTGTGTGTGTGTGTGTGTTGTGTGTGTGTGTGTGTGTGTGTGTCTGCAGTATCGTACGGACCTGATGTATGACAGACACAGACCTGATGTATGACAGACACAGACCTGATGTATGACAGACACAGACCTGATGTATGACAGACACAGACCTGATGTATGACAGACACAGACCTGACGTGTGACAGACACAGACCTGATGTATGACAGACACAGACCTGATGTATGACAGACACAGACCTGTTGTATGACAGACATAGACCTGACGTATGACAGACACAGACCTGACGTGTGACAGACACAGACCTGATGTATGACAGACACAGACCTGACGTGTGACAGACACAGACCTGATGTATGACAGACACAGACCTGACGTGTGACAGACACAGACCTGATGTATGACAGACACAGACCTGACGTATGACAGACACAGACCTGACGTATGACAGACACAGACCTGATGTATGACAGACACAGACCTGACGTATGACAGACACAGACCTGACGTATGACAGACACAGACCTGATGTATGACAGACACAGACCTAAATATAACAAACACCAGGTGCACAGTATGCCCATGGCGTTGTCTGACCCTGTCCAGGAGACAGACCTGGCGGACCTGATGCGGAGGTCGGAGATGGGCCGTCCCAGAAGGACCCCAACACTGGCATCCTGACCAATCAGCACCTGCCCCGCTCTGACGTGTCCAGAGTGGTGAGTAACTTCTCTTGAATGAGAAGTCGTCGGTAAATCTAGTGCTGTGAAGACACCTTTCATGTCTGGGTGTAGATAGATAGATAGATAGTTTGATAGATAGATGTGTAGATAGGTACGACAGGTGTATAGATAGATAGATAGATAGACAGGTGTATAGTTAGATAGATGTATAGATAGTTATATAGCTGTATAGATAAACATATAGATAGATAGATATTTAGAGAGAGAGAGAGAGAGGGGGGAGAGAGAGCTTGACTGATCGATTGATTGATCGATTGATTTGTGTAACATCGACGCAGCAGTCTGTACGAATTCATGATCACCTTCCGATTAGGCTTGTGTATTCATTGTTGCATGTTCGGAAAGTAAAGAGCCTATTTTTAACAAAGAACACAATCTGTGTCGCACAATACCGCGTCCTGACAAAAGAAAGCACAAGCCATTTAGAGCGGCTGGTAATTCAATGTTGTTTCTACTACGACATGTGAGCAAGCGGTTGGTGGCACTGCGTCGTCCATTGCCCGACAAAAGCATACATCTGTGTCACACGACGCTGTTTCTACATGAAACACTCATTCAACAGGCCTGCACAATGGGAGCAATGAGTATTTAAAAAGCTGTATTTTTTAAAGCACGTCACACGATAGGATGCCTTACGGAAGAATGGCAAAAAAATAACAGATGCATTGTGCTGCACCGCTGATTGCTCGACAGGTGCACAAGATTGACTATCAGTTTGTTTGTTTTAGGTGATTGTTTCTTTCAGGCTTTAATGTCTCGCCCCCACAGTTTGAGTAGCAATGGAAGAAATTGGTCAAAAATAAAGTTTTTGTCATGTGAAGGATTTGAGACGGGTCTGCCCACTTCTTTGTGTCTGCCATTTGATTTTCAAGCGAGGCTTAGTCACGTGTCTATCTGGAGCGCCATTCACTGACTCACGATGGCAAGTGCAAGACATGTGTTACAGAGAAGGCCACGGAAACATTGGCATCTTCATGCATTCTGTCAAGATTAGATTATTGTAACGCTCTTCTCCTTGGTGTACCTGCAGCCTTACTCCAGCCACTACAACGTGTTCAAAATTCAGCCGCTCGCCTTATCGACAAGGCGCCAAAAAAGATTATACTTCGTATCTCTTAAGGAAATTACACTGGTTCAAAATCGAGCACAGGATTCGGTATAAGTCTGCGTTTCTGTGCCGTAAGATTATCATACATGAAGCGTCTGCCTATCTCTCTGACCTCTTCGAAATATATATGCTATACGTTATAACATCGTCCACAAAAAATCAGTCGACAGCTTCAAGTCGGCTTTGGCAAAAGCCAGAAGCCGATAATATCATCACGCTGCGCACCCCCGCCTATGCCAGTAAATGGATGTTAGCGACGTACCGATCCGGATCCAGATCCCTCCGTTCTTCCTCTGATGACCGAAATTTTCAAATTCCCTAATATTACCGAAAGCAGCGCGGTTTCTAGAGCATTCTCATTTTCAGCGGCGATACTTTGGAATTCGCTACCTTTCAACCTACGTTATGCTCCTTCCTTCCGGATTTTCAAGTCTGCACTTAAAACTTAAAACCTGTTTTAACGGCATTTGCAGAACACCACCTGAGATAGTACTAAATTGCTATATGTCACTTACGTACTTGCTCATGTACGAATGAGCTGTTCACTGTGTTATATAGTGTATGTGTTTGTGTATGTGACATTGTGTGTGTGTGTGTGTGTGCGTGCGTGCGTGCGTGCGTGCGTGCGTGCGTGTGTGTGTGTGTGGTGTGTGTGGTGTGTGTGTGTGTGTGTGTGTGTGTGTGCAGCGTACATTGTAAATATTGACTTGTAAAGCGCCCTGTAGCCTACATTGTTAGGATGGGCGCTATAGAAATAGTCCTCATTATTATGATTGTATGCTGGGGGTTTTTTCGCCCTTAAGGACCATTTTCTGTCTTCGTTCTGGTAATTCTTTTGCATTTTGTTTTTTTCTGATTGCAGTTTATAACGTACATTATATCATCTTTTGTCATATCATTTCATATATAAGATCAGATCAGATCAGATTATACTATATTGTTTTGTTATACTTTAAACTATACTATATCATAGTTTGCTATGTTATGTTCATCGCTTCTCTGGAGAATGCGAAGCAAAAATCAGCACCACTTGAAAGGGACAAGGTGAGCCAATGTTGACTTTGCACGCAGACGTTCACATCTTGACCATGCACACATTAGGTCCTAGCTAGATTGTATGTGCAGCAGGTCACGGCTAGGCTGACTGTGCTTACAGCAGAACTCAGACTATACCTAGAGTAGTCACAGCTAGCCTCCCTGTTTAGCTGAGAGGCGTTCCATGGTAGTGAGATGCTAGACGAGTTTGGCGAGTAGTGGCATTCCGTCGCACTTTCTCGCGACGAGCGAGGTAAGACATGGGCGAGAGTTCACTAGAGTACCGTGGGCTTCTCTCGCATGCGGAAAAGTAAGTAAGTAAGTAATAAGCCCAGCCGACCGCAAAGGGCCATATCAAGGATGTCACCGCATTGAAGTCAACTCACAAGTCATTATTAAAAAACAAAACAAACAAAAAGCTCCTTCACACAACCCTTTAAAACACACCTTCTAAAAGCACACCAGAAATTTTGTTGAAAATCTGTCCTCCGTAAAATCTTAGATGAGATGAAAAATGTTAATCTCTTTCAGAAGTTCATAAATCACATCAGGTAGGATCTGCGGGAGAAAATGGCCAACGATTGTTAGTTTTCTATTTGGTATCCAAAAAGTAGTAACGCTTCCTACTGGTGAACAAAACAACTCAAAATCACTAACCCTTCTACAGCAAGGAGAGCTTGAAGAAGTAGCCATATTGTTCATACGAATTTGTCTAACGCCATAGTCTTCGCTCCTCTCGCCTCTTGCTTCTCTCGCCCCTAGCACACACTGCCACTCGGGACGACTCGTGTCTGTGGAACCCGCTTCAGGTTACAGCTGGACTGCACGTCCAGCCGTTTGCAGCTAAACTATACATGCAGCAGCTTGCAGCCAGATTATACACGCTTAAATTTGCTGCCTGACTATACAAGTGTAGTTTACAACTTGACTGTGCATGAACAGTTTACAGCTCGACTATACGTGCGGCAAGTTGCAGCTAGACTGTACATGCAGAAGTTCACAAGTATTCTTTACCTGCAATAGGTCACAGCTAGACTATACGTACAGCAGAACACAGACGATACTTGCATTAGACAGTAACCATACTATACATAGCGCAGCACAGCTAGATACGCGTAGAACAGGTCTCAGCTTGACTATACATACAGGAGGTAATATTTAGACTATACAATTGCAGGTTGCAGATGGACTACGCATAACGTAGGTCACAGCTAAACTGTATACACAGCGGTCACAACTAGTCTGTACATAGAGCAGAGTAGACTTTCTTGGCTGCAGGGTTGTAGCTAGACCGTGCACGCAGCAGGTCAGATGTCACAGGACGACTGTGCAAAGAGCATGTCACGGCTAGGCAAAACGCACATCAAAAACAGACTGTGACTGTAACAGGTCACAGATATACTTTACATGGAGTAGAACAGTGACTATACCCACAGTAGGTCACAGCTAGACTATACATGTAACAGAACAGTGACTATACCCACAGTAGGTCACAGACAGACTATACAAGTAGCAGAACAGTGACTATACCCACAGTAGGCCACAGACAGACTATACAAGTAACAGAACAGTGACTATACCAACAGTAGGTCACAGATTGACTATACATGTAACAGAACAGTGACTATACCCACAGTAGGTCCCCAGATTGACTATACATGTAACAGAACAGTGACTATACCACAGTAGGTCACAGATAGACTATACAATAACAGAACAGTGACTATACCCAGTAGGTCACAGATTGACTATACAAGTAACAGAACAGTGACTATACCCACAGTAGGTCACAGACAGACTATACATGTAACAGAACAGTGACTATACCAGCAGTAGGTCACGATTGACTATACATGTAACAGAACAGTGACTATACCCACAGTAGGTCACAGACAGACTATACAAGTAACAGAACAGTGACTATACCCACAGTAGGTCACAGATTGGCTATACAGTAACAGAACAGTGACTATACCCACAGTAGGTGCACAGATTTGACTATACATGTAACAGAACAGTGACTATACCAACAGTAGGTCACAGATTGACTATACATGTAACAGAACAGTGACTATACCTACAGTAGGTCACAGATAGACTATACATGCAACAGAACAGTGACTATACCCGCAGTAGGTCACAGATTGACTATACATGTAACAGAACAGTGACTATACCCGCAGTAGGTCACAGATTGACTATACATGTAACAGAACAGTGACTATACCTACGTAGGTCACAGATAGACTATACATGTAACAGAACAGTGACTATACCCACAGTAGGTCACAGATGACTATACATGTAACAGAACAGTGACTATACCTACAGTAGGTCACAGATAGACTATACATGTAACAGAACTGACTATACCCACAGTAGGTCACAGATTGACTATACATGTAACAGAACAGTGACTATACCGCAGTAGGTCACAGATAGACTATACATGTAACAGAACAGTGACTATGCCTACAGTAGGTCACAGATTGACTATACATGTAACAGAACAGTGACTATACCCACAGTAGGTCACAGATAGACTATACATGTAACAGAACAGTGACTATACCTACAGTAGGTCACAGATTGACTATACATGTAACAGAAGAGTGACTATACCCACAGTAGGTCACAGATAGACTATACATGTAACAGAACAGTGACTATACCCACAGTAGGTCACAGATTGACTATACATGTAACAGAACAGTGACTATACCAGCAGTAGGTCACAGATAGACTATACATGTAACAGAGCACTGACTATACCCACAGTAGATCACAGATTGACTATACATGTAACAGAACAGTGACTATACCCGCAGTAGGTCACAGATAGACTATACATGTAAGAGAACAGTGACTATACCTACAGTAGGTCACAGACAGACTATACATTTAACAGAACAGTGACTATACCTACAGTAGGTCACAGATAGACTATACATGTAACAGAACAGTGACTATACCTACAGTAAGACTGGTAGACTATGCATGCAATAAGTCATAGTTAGACTTTAGTAGGTCACAGCGTGACTATACGTGCAACAGAATACATTTAGACTATTTACACAGCACAGCATGACTGAACTGCTTTCTATATACACAGAGCTGAGCACGGTTTAGACGCACAGCAGAGCATAGAGTGTTGCACACAATTAAGTATACATATTGCGAATCATGGCCAGAGTATGCATACAGCAGAGTACCTTTAGACAATGCGTCGTAGGGTGACGTTTCGCGGAATGAAACGCTTACATCTGCACGTATGTGCTAAAATTATAGCCCAGCCAACGGCAAACACGAAGTAGTAGCTCACAGAATGAACGTATCTTGTTCACAAATAATTCTTCTTTTTTCACAGAATGCACGATTATTGTTCAAGGAATGAATCTTCACTATGTATATAGAATATAATATGTTTATTTTTCATACATTCAATGACTTCTTTGCTTGTTTGTTTGTTTGATTTCTTTAGTACAGAATGACTGTTAGTTGTTTCACAGAGTGAATGGTGGTCGTTTATCACAACATACGGCATAGCTGTTCACAACGTGAAAGTTTATTTAGAGAAAGTAAGTTCCCCAGAGAGAGAGAGAGAGCTTGTTCACGGAATTAATTCATTTATTCATCTATGGAATGTTTATTCTTCACTGTATGTATGTTAACTGCTTCCAAGATAAATGTTGATTGTTCACAGAATGCATGTTTACTGTTCACAAATGAACGTTTATTGGGAACTATAGGATCTGTAGAGAAAGAATGAGACTGTTCTTGCCCAGAATGAATAATTCATAAATCGAAGGGTTTACCTAATGCAGCAGCTGTGCCTTTCATTTAGAAAAAAAAATGTAACGGGTTTTAAAATCGTTGCGTTTTTCATAGACCACAATGGAATATTTTCTGAAACAACAGTTTGTTTAATTCAGTGGAATGGAACAATTTGTGAATATTCATAGAGCAGAGCTGAATATCAGTAAAAACAGCAGGGTATCCCCCTGGAGCTGCAGACAAAACTGTCTGAAGTGCAGCTGTGTTTGTCATTGAGAAGAATGGACATAATGAAACTGCCGATAGCGCATGAAGTTTTTTTTGAAACGATAGAATTGTTTACAATGCATTGATGTTTCATAGAGCTGAAAAGAGTGGTTTATAAAACTGCAGGATTTGATTGAACGGTATCGAGTTGTTGATAAAACATTAAGCTTCCTCGTAAAGCAAAACGGGATACTTTATAGAACAGCAAGTTTGTTTGTTTTTAGATCAGAATAGAATAGTTACTAAAAAGCACTTTGTTTCTTAAAGTAGAATAGTATAGCTATGGAATAGTAGGGTTTTCATAGAGAATAGAAGAGGAACGTTCATAGAACGGTGGAGTTAGTTCTCAGGACCGCGAGGTGTTCACAGAACGGGGGAGTTAGTTCTCAGGACCGCGGGGTGTTTCACAGAACGGTGGGGTTAGTTCTCAGGGACCGCGAGGTGTTCACAGAGCGGTGGGGTTAGTTCTCAGGACCGCGAGGTGTTCACAGAATGGTGGGGTTAGTTCTCAGGACCGCGAGGTGTTCACAGAATGGTGGGGTTAGTTCTCAGGACCGCGAGGTGTTCACAGAGCGGTGGGGTTAGTTCTCAGGACCGCGAGGTGTTCACAGAATGGTGGGGTTAGTTCTCAGGACCGCGAGGTGTTCACAGAACGGTGGGGTTAGTTCTCAGGACCGCGAGGTGTTCACAGAACGGTGGGGTTAGTTCTCAGGACCGCGAGGGTTCCAGAATGGTGGGGTTATTTTCTCAGGACCGCGAGGTGTTCACAGATCGGTGGGTTAGTTCTCAGGACCGCGAGGTGTTCACAGAACGGTGGGGTTAGTTTCAGGACCGCGAGGTGTTCACAGAATGGTGGGGTTAGTTCTCAGGACCGCGAGGTGTTCGCAGAGCGAAGAGAACAGAGTGACTTCCAACCAGCGGGACAGTCCAAACCACAGAATGGAACGGTTTGCACAGACTGAGATTCACATTCTTTCGTAATAATAAACATGTCATGAATCTGTTACCGTAACATTCTTCTGTATGAATAGAAATATTGTTAGTGTTCTCCTTCATCATGAGAAATGTCACCTCTGTTCTCCCATGAAATCAAAAGTCGTCAGTATTTTTTCCCCTAAATAACGAAGATGTCATCAGTATTCTTCCTCATCAACAGAACTATCATCAGTATTCTTCCTCATCAGCAGAACTATCATCAGTATTCTGCCGTATGAATGGAATTGTTACCAGGATTCTCTCACATTAATAGAAACGTCATCAGTATTCGTCGAGTTGGCAGTGGCATTAGTATAAATGTACCATCAATATTCTGCCACAATAATAAATAAACGCCATTAATATTCTTCCATGTTTATTGATCATTATTCTGCGGAATTTTTACAGAAATATCACCAGTGTTGTTCCATGTTAATAGTAATGTAATCAGTTTTCTGCCATATTAGTTGACACGTTAATTAGCATTCTCCCGTGTTTACAGACATTTACACAGTGCTCTCTCTCATTTTGATAGAAATATCATCAGAATTATCCCGTATAAATAGAAAAGTCATTAGTATTCTTCATCTTAAAGAAGAAATGCCAGCAGTATTTTTCCATTTGAATATAAATATCGCCAGTGTTTTCCCATGTTAAGAGAAAAAAATCATCAGCATTCTCCCCTCTTAATAAATAAGTAAGTATCATCAATGAATGTTTATATTAATAGAAATATGTCATAAGTGTCTGCCATATTGATAGACATATTAGTAGTTTTTACCATACTAATGGAAATATCATCAGCATTTTACATACATTTACTATCATAAATCTTCACAGAAATATTATCAGTATTCTTGCTGTCACGGTCAAAATTCAACTCAACCAAATTCGTGGTCAATCGCCACCAGCCCAGTTGGACTTAAGCTCTAACGCAAATATTCTAGGCGTCACGTAGACCGGGCCCATGGTTCGGATCCGTCCAATTAAGCTTAGTGGAGAGGCTTCATGGAGACGGTACGATCCACCCAGACTGACTAAGCCGTTTTGACCGACGCCTCGATGTCTAGCGAGACGAGTCGTAGCGCCGGCTCAGGCTCATCCGGCCAATTTGTGGAACCAGTGTCATTGTTACTCAGACGTCTTGGCGCCTACCCAGACTCATCTAGCCAATTTACGACGTCGCCGGAACGAAGAGAGGGGAAGGTAGTGTGTGGTGGGGTGAAATCTAGCTAATCAATTAAATGACCAATTGACCACCACAGAGAGTAAGGCGTGTCGGCGTGACTGTCGTGATTTGAATATCCAATGGAATTAGAGGGAGATAACTTCGGGTGTCAGGGCGGTAAAAATACTGACCAATGGTACTCGCCCTTTTCGGACAGATCGGAACGATAAGAAAGATGTGAGAGGGAGAGAACGGGAGAACGAGGGGGAGAACGAACAGAGAGAGAGAGAGAGAGAGGTTCTGAGTGGAGCTCTGCAGAGAGAAGGGCAGAGAGAGAGAGATGAGGGGAGGAGAGAAGAGAACCAAGTCGAGAGATTAGCAGAGATAGTCTGCAGAGGAAGGACTGAGGAGAGATGTGGAGAGAGAGAGAGAGTTGCTAATTAATGAAGAAGAAAGAAAGAAAAGAAAAAGAAAAGAAAAGCAACCATGTCCATTTGATAAGAGCAGACTAGAAGAAGAGAGAGAGAGTGCAATGCGTTAATGCAGGAAGAAAGAAAGGAGAACAGATCGATGTTGATAGTCACTGTTCTAACCTAAACCGGGGTTCGACCTCATACCTGGCAGCGTCACTTCGCCAAGCAGAACAAACAGACCAACGCCAACAGTCTCACCTGACCAGGCGCATCAGACCAACACCAGTGCCGGCAGTTGTGTCGTGTTGTGAAAGTGACAGTGAAAGAAAAAGAAAAGAAAAGAAAAGACAGTGATTCGTGAATAGTTAAGATCACCTGGCCAGGTAAAGTAGAAATCTGTTTATACCCGGGGTTAGTTAATGATGTTTTAGCTAAATGATTTTGTGAAGTTCAGGAAAGAGAGAATGTTTTATTTCATTTGATTCCATATGCATTGATGTTTCGTTCTATGATCATGTGTAGTAAAGTTATAGACTTTACTAGTGGTTTGATGTGACGAATGTATGATATTGAATGAGATCGTAAGCAAGCTGTGAGTGTGTTTGGGCTGTGCGCTAGTCCTTCCTCCACTGACATTACACCGAGGTTGACAATTTATTGGCGAGCCTGCCAGGATATTCTGGCCCATTTATTATAATTGTTTCAACTTCTCAGAGAGGAAGCTGGGTGGGATTCAAGTATTGTAATCCTAAGACAAGGGTTGTCTTACTGTATGTTCCCCAAAGATAGTTAAATACTAGGCTTGGCATTGCTTCCAAGATAGTTAATACTAGGCTTGGCATTTCAGCCCCAGAGTACTCATTTCGCACAGATTACCTATAATTCGCTCTCATAGTTGGGTCAGGCGCTGGGCGTCTTATAAAAACTAACTACGTTGTCCCAAGCTAATATTATCATTCATAGGATTGTGCTATTACGTCACGCGTGTCGGTAACCACCAGTTTGGCTGTCGTAGTTATAAAATCTTGTTCAAAAAAAAAAAAAAAAGAAAGAGATACAATGGCGGAAGAAAAGAACACCCCTATTGAACAACTTGTGAGCGTCGCTCGTGATTTAGGTTACTCAGGAGATGAGTTTGCGAGCATTCGTTGAAAACCAACAAAAGATGGAAAGAGATGAGCGAGCGGAAAGACGCCGGGTCGCAGTAGAGAAAGAAGAAACAGAAAGATTAAGGATTCAGGCTAATCAGGAGGCGCAGGAAACAGAAAAATAAGGGAAACGCAGGAAACAGAAAGAATGAAGCAGGAGACAGAAAGAATAAGGGAAGCGCAGGAAACAGAAAGAATAAGGGCAACGCAGGAGCCAGAAAATTTAAAGATTCAATTAGAATTAGAGAAAGTGAAATACAAAGGGAAACCACCGAGGATGGGAGTTCAGTTTCCAGTGACTCTGTGCGCAGCTATCCCCCCCGACCCAAGTTGCCAAAATTCTCGGAAGGAACCGATTCGATTGATGCATACATCAGTCGTTTCGAAACGTTTGCGACCAGTCAGGGTTGGCCTCCCAGAAGAGTGGGCAGTCATTTTGTCAGCGCTATTGACGGGTAAGGCATTGCAGATTTTCACTGCGTTACCAGCAGAACAACAGTCTGATTTTGGTGCTGTGAAGAGTCTTTAATGAAGGGATTGACCTCACAGAGGAAGGATTCAGGAAGAAATTTCGTTCAGCTAAATTACAAGCAGTGAGACGTACACTCAGTTTGGTGCACGTCTAGATCACTATTTTGAGAAATGTTAGAGTGAGTGGTACGAAGAAGGAGTTCGCTGAGTTGAAAGAGCTAGTTATGAAGGAACAGATTTTGTCAGGTTGCGGCCTGAGTTAACCATACATTTGAAAGAGAGACAGCCAGAGACAGCAGGGGAGTTGTTGAAGTTCGCAGAGGTGTATAGAGAGGCACGTTTGGGCACTAAGGTGCAGGAGAAACAGGTGCTAGGCACAGGTGAGAAGAGTGCAAGGAGACTAGGGGAGTTTTCTGCAAAGTCTGCAAACCCAGTGGTGGGGCAGAAGGAAGGGCAAAGGGACATTAGGTGTTTCATTTGTCACAGGAAGGGGACATGTGGCGAGGGATTGTCGCATGAGGTTCCAGAAGGCAGCAGCCTTGCAAGAGGTGGATAAGGGTCGTAAAGGGGAAACGACCTGCAGTGGAACCAAAGGGATTCAGTCTGAAGAGGGTGGAGTGCAGCTTATGGCTAGCACTGGACAGCATCATGTCAGGGATGGAGGGCACTAGGCTGAGTGGTTCGTTACCAGTGGAAGAAGGGTGGATTGGCCAGCAGAGGGTGAAAGTGTTACGAGACACTGGTTGTTCATGCGGGGTAGTACGAACAACGCTGGTCGATAAAGGGGATTTGACAGGGCAAATCCAGACCTGTACTCAATCGATGGCACTGTGAGGAGTTTCCAGTTGCTAAGATAGAAGTACGTACCCCCTTACTTCTCAGGCGAGTTGTCTGCGTTGGTGATGGAGAAACCCCTTCACGATTTGATCATTGGAAATATTCCAGGTGCAAGGGATCCAGGGGATCCTGAGTTGTTGACTGCTACAGGGCAGCAGTTCAAACACGGAGCAAGAAGGAGGAAAAGGTTGTTAAACCGTTAGTTGTTCCAGGAAGGAAGTCGGGCATAGACGTGTCGCCTGATGAGTTTAGGGCAGCACAGGAACAAGACCCTTCGCTCGTGAAGTCTTGGGAGTTGGCAAGAGGTGGAGAGAAACAGGAGGTTAGAGGAGGTGAGACAGAATTTCTTGTGAAAGGCGGGCTGTTGTACCGAGTGTTCACCAAGGGGAAGGCAGTAAGGTGACCACTCAGTTAGAGTACCAGCGTGTTATCGTGACACTGTCATGTCAGTGGGTCACGAGTCGCTCAGGGCGGGTCATCTCGGCACCAGCAAAACAGCTAACCGAGTCTTTGATGACTTTCATTGGCCAGGAGCAATGGCAGACATAAAGCGGTTCTGCATGTCATGTGATGTGTGTCAAAGGTCAGCCACAAGAGGGTGAAGAGGAAGGCGCCTCTTAAACATCCCCCTTTAATTGACACACCGTTCGGGAGAGTGGCTGTTGATCTGATCGGCCCAATCGCGCCCTGTTCCAAAGGTGGGCACAGGTATGTGTTGACACTTGTGGACTACGCGACCAGATACCCAGAAGGGGTTGCATTGAAAGGGTAGATACGCAACAGGTCGCTAAAGGGGCTGGTAGACATCTTTTCTCGCGTGGGTGTGCAGCACAAATTCTCAGTGACAGGGGTCACAGTTCACCTCAGGCGTGATGAAGGAGGTCAACAGGCTGCTAGGGATCACACAGCTGCTCACTACCCCATACCATCCACAATGCAATGGCTGGTGGAAAGATTCAACGGTGTGCTGAAGGGCATCTTAAAGAAGCTCTGTGAGGAAAGGCCAGCAGATTGGGACCGCTACATTCCAGCGGCACTGTTTGCCTACAGGGAAGCCCCTCAGGAAAGCACAGGCTTTTCGCCATTTGAGCTGCTGTATGGGCGGACAGTTCGGGAACCGGTGTGCATTCTCAAAGAGCTGTGGTCCGGAGAACAGGAGTCCGAAGAAGTCAAAACCACATATCAGTATGTGGTAGACTTACGCAATAGGCGGGAGGAGACATGTAAGGTCGCAAGGGAGAGTTTGCAGGAGGCTAGGGTCGTCCAGAAGAAGCAATATGACAGGAAGGTGAGGAAGCAATCCCTCAAGGTGGAGATCAAGTCCTGTTACTGCTTCCCACGGATCACAACAAGCTGCTGATGCATTGGAAGGGACCCTTCACCATCATTGAAAGGTAGATCAGGACTACCGAATCGATGTGAATGGGAAATCAAACTTTTCCATGCAAATCTACTCCGCAAATATATTCAGCGTGAGACTCAGCACATAGGCGCAGCAGCAATCATTGATGGAGGTGAAGGAGACCCAGCAGAAGAAGGGAGATTTTGTTGCCTGAGTTTCCAGGAGAAGAGTCATACAGGGATGTGTCACTGTATGAAGGGCTAGACAGTAGGAGACAGGAGGAAGTTAGTGGGCTCCTAGAACAGTATAGGGCGTCCCTGACTGATAAACCAGGCAGGACAACTCTAGAGACATGTACGGTGGAGTTGACATCACAGAAACCCGTACATGTGAAAGCCTACCCGATCCCATATGCCACCAAGCAAGTGATCGAGGAGGAGGTATAAAAGATGTTGGACCTTGGGGTGATTGAACCGTCCAAATCATCATATAGTGCACCCGTCGTCTTAGTGAGGAAAAAGTCAGGTGAGCATCGATTCTGTGTCGACTATAGACGTCTGAACAGTGTCACCAAGGTCGATGCAGAGGTCATACCCCAACATGGAAGACCTGTTCGCTCAGATCGCCACAAGCAAGAGCCAGTATTTCACCAGGGTCGATCTGAGCAAGGGTTACTGGCAAATAGCCTTGAGTGAGGACTCAAAGGAAGTCACAGCATTCTCCACTCCTATGGGGCTATACCAGTGGCGAGTACTCCCTTTTGGGATGGTCAACGCACCTGCAGTCTTCTCTCGAATGATGAGGAAGCTATTGACGGGATTGGAAGGTGTTGTGAATTTCATGGATGACATTCTGATAGCATCCGAGACATGGGAGGAGCATATGAGGCAGCAGGAGCAGTTTTAGAGAGGGTGAGGAAAGCCAATCTCACAGCCAGACCAACAAAGTGCCAGGTTGGTTTTCCAAGCCTGAGTCCTAGGTTTTGTTGTCGGAGGCGACACAAAGCAGCCGGAAAGAGGAAAGGTGGAGAAGATGATGAATTCAGAGAGACCAAAGACCAAAACAGAAGTCAGGAGTCTGCTAGGTTTTATTGGGTTCTATAGGGAGTTTGTCCCAAATTTCGCAGCAATCACGAGTCCTCTCAGTGATTTGGTCAAGGCAGGGAAACCAGCGTGGTCGAGTGGTCAGACGCTGCAGAGCAAGCACTGCAGACGGTATTAGAAAGACTAGGTTCCCGTCCCATCTTGAAGCTACCGGATATGTCCAAACCATTTTTGTTGCGGACAGATGCATCAGGTGGTGGGATAGGTGCAGTATTGTTGCAGGAGCATGAAGAGGTCGAGTTTCCTGTGAGATAAAGCTAGCAGGAAGTTGACAAAGTGTGAAGAAGGGTACGCAACGGTGGAGAAGGAGTGTTTAGCTGTCGTGTGGGCCGTGCAGAAGTTCCACAAATACTTGTATGGGAAAGAGTTCGTGATAGAGACAGATCACCAACCACTCAAATTCCTGCAGGAGGCACAGCTGAAAAACAGCAGGGTTCTGCGTTGGGCAATGGCACTGCAGCCCTACAGGTACGAGTGCAGTACATTCCCGGTCGACAGAATGTCGGAGCTGACTATTTAAGCCGTGTAGTCTAGCAAGCTGCAACTCAGAGGAAGTCAGTCATATCCGGGGTGCTTTGTTGATAATATGTGTTGATGACAGTTATGTTGATTGGATATGGGTTCATTCCCAGTTGGCTATGGTTCATATTTTTTTTTGTGTGAGACTTGTTTATATTTTCTTTGTGAGATTTGTTCATGTAAATGTAGTTATGCTTGAGCATACAGTCGCTTGTGTAGTGATGCATTATTTGCAATAAGTGAGGATGGGGATTCCCCAGTGAAGTGTCATGGATCGTGATCATATTATATTGTGCTTTTCATAAGAATTGTGAAGAGAAGATATGGCAAATCCGCAGGTAGGGGGATTGCATAGGTGTGACAGAGGTCGTTATAAAATGAATTGAAATAACGCAAGAGCGCACGTCAATGATAAACTCATTGGAGTGGTATTCACTAATGATATATTTTATAATTTGTAAACCGGTTGTGTAAAGTATTTTTCAAACTTTGCACGTGTAGCTGTGGGTCAGCAAATTCGGTTGTTGTCTTTTTTGTACCGTTGTTTTGAGACAATGCGGAGCATGGTCTTTTGCAAGGGGGAAATTGTCACGGTCAAAATTCAACTCAACCAAATTCGTGGTCAATCGCCACCAGCCCAGTTGGACTTGAGCTCTAACGCAAATATTCTAGGCGTCACGTAGACCGGCCCATGGTTCGGATCCGTCCAATTAAGCTTAGTGGAGAGGCTTCATGGGGACGGTACGATCCACCCAGACTGACTAAGCCGTTTTGACCGACGCCTCGATGTCTAGCGAGACGAGTCGTAGCGCCGGCTCAGGCTCATCCGGCCAATTTGTGGAACCAGTGTCATTGTTACTCAGACGTCTTGGCGCCTACCCAGACTCATCTAGCCAATTTACGACGTCGCCGGAAAGAAGAGAGGGGAAGGTAGTGTGTGGTGGGGGTGAAATCTAGCTAATCAATTAAATGACCAATTGACCACCACAGAGAGTAAGGCGTGTCGGCGTGACTGTCGTGATTTGAATATCCAATGGAATTAGAGGGAGTTTAAATTCGGGTGTCAGGGCGGTAAAAATACTGACCAATGGTACTCGCCCTTTTCGGACAGATCGGAACGAATAAGAAAGATGTGAGAGGGAGAGAACGGGAGAACGAGGGGAGAACGAAACAGAGAGAGAGAGAGAGAGAGGTTCTGAGTGGAGCTCTGCAGGAGAGAAGGGCAGAGAGAGAGAGAGATGAGGGAGGAGAGAAGAGAACCAAGTCGAGAGATTAGCATGAGATAGTCTGCAGAGGAAGGACTGAGGAGAGATGTGGGGAGAGAGAGAGAGTTGCTAATTAATGAAGAAGAAAAGAAAGAAAAGAAAAAAGAAAAGAAAAGCAACCATGTCCATTTGATAAGAGCAGACTAGAAGAGAGAGAGAGAGAGTGCAATGCGTTAATGCAGGAAGAAAGAAAGGAGAACAGATCGATGTTGATAGTCACTGTTCTAACCTAACCGGGGTTCGACCTCATACCTGGCAGCGTCACTTCGCCAAGCAGAACTACAGACCAACGCCAACAGTCTCACCTGACCAGGCGCCATCAGACCAACACCAGTGCCGGCAGTTGTGTCGTGTTGTGAAAGTGACAGTGAAAAGAAAAAGAAAGAAAAGAAAAGACAGTGAAATTTGTGAATAGTTAAGATCACCTGGCCAGGTAAAGTAGAAATCTGTTTATACCCGGGTTAGTTAATGATGTTTTAGCTAAATGATTTTGTGAAGTTCAGGAAAGAGAGAATGTTTTATTTCATTTGATTCCATATGCATTGATGTTTCGTTCTATGATCATGTGTAGTAAAGTTATAGACTTTACTAGTGGTTTGATGTGACGAATGTATGATATATGAATGAGATCGTAAGCAAGCTGTGAGTGTGTTTGGGCTGTGCGCTAGTCCTTCCTCCCCTGACATTACACCGAGGTTGACACTTGCATATTGATAGACATGCCAATCAATATTCTCCCATAGGAATGAATAAATGCGGTTAACATTCCCTCATATTTAAGTCAGATTTATCAACACTGTCCTACATTTAATAAATGGGTATCATTAACAGTCTCCATCATTAATAGAAAAATCGTTAGTATTCTCAGATACTGATAAATAAATGTCATGAGTAATCTCCCATACTAATAGAAACGTCATCAGTGTTGTTCCATTTCAGAGCGGAAATTTCATTATATTCCATATTAAGAGGAATGTATTCAGCATTCTCCAACGTTATCAGAAATATCACCAGCATACTTCTGTATTGAGAGAAATATGTTTAGTGCTCTTCTATATTCATAGAAATATTATCGTTATTTTACCCTGGCAATAAGATATTTGCAACATTCGCAGATAGAGATGTCATAATAGAGCAGAAAAGACTTGTTTATAGAACAGCAAGGTTAAGAAAATAGTTAATGAAACAGCAGACTGTTCATTGTGGAAGACAAAATAGCAGTGGTGTGTGTGTGTGTGTGTGTGTGTGTGTGTGTGTGTGTGTGTGTGGTGTGTGTGTGTGTGTGTGTGTGTGTGTGTGTGGTGTGTGTGTGTGTGTGTGTGTGTGTGTGTGTGTGTGTGTCGGAATTTGACTTGAAATGAATGTGTGTGTGTGTGTGTGTGTGTGTGTGTGTGTGTGTGTGTGTGTGTGTGTGTGTGTCGGAATTTGACTTGAAATGTGTGTGTGTGTGTGTGTGTGTGTGTGTGTGTGTGTGTGTGTGTGTGATTACGCGCTATTGAAAGTCGGAATTTAACTTGAAATGTGTGTATGTGTGCGTGCGTGCGTGCGTGCGTGCGTGCGAGCGTGCGTGCGTGCGCGTGTGTGTGTGTGTGTGTGTGTGTGTGTGTGTGTGTGTGTGTGTGAATTTAACTTTGTGTGTGTGTGTGTGTGTGTGTGTGTGTGTGTGTGTGTGTGAATTTAACTCTGTGTGTGTGTGTGTGTGTGTGTGTGTGTGTGTGTGTGTCCATGCAGAAAATGAACTACCAGCCACGCGACAGAGAGGAGACGGAAAAGTACCGGGTCTTTCTCCGCCAGCAGATGGAGGAGAGGGAACGGAACCGCCAGGAGGAGAGACAGCGTCAGCAGCAAGAGGCGGGCCAGGTGGGTACATCCGTTGGGGGTCGCCTGGGTCAATCAGTCCAACGAGCTCGCGAGTTCGAATCCAGGGTGCCCTGTATATATATATATATATTATATATATATATATATATATATATATATATATAATATATATATATATATAATGTGAATTGAATCATTGCAACACCAAGCTGCTCTGTAAGTTGCTGGAACGGTGCTCGGTACTTATCCTTGGAATTTATTAGTTTGTTATATATATATATATATATATATATATATATATATATATATATATATATATATATATATATATAATTGGTATTCTCGTTGCCAGTCTTGACATGTTGTCGTTCTGGGGGTCCTCAGTGCAGAGTTTGTCAGATGGCTCCCCTGCGTCCTCCTTCCGGTCTGATCCACCCAAGTCCTCTGGGCTGGTGGTTCCTGTCTGCTGTGTTCCCTTTGGGAGAGGGGTGGGAGGGTGGAAGTTAAACTTGTATTTGATTATTGATTTTCTTTTCTTGGGGGTGGGGGGGGGGGGGGTAGAGGGGGTGATTTTAAAACGGACCAAATCCAGGTGTAACATGCTGTAGTTGCCTCACTCCTGAATTTACCACCTGGCCGGTGAGAATGGGTACTCGCCTTAACTCTTTCCATTCCCACCCCACCCCCTGCCCCTTTCCCCCATCCCTGTGTGAGTAAGTCCAGACCGACCTCCCCCTTTGTTCCAAAGTCAATTCCATCTTCGAGATTTCTCAAATCATTCCAAATGATAAAACGTTTAAATTAAAGCATGTTGCAGCTGAATTTGAAAGGGGGGGGGGAGGAGGAGGGGGGGGGGGGGGGGGGGTGTTTTGGAGTGACCAGATCCAGAACTTCTTCCAACCCTGTTCCGTAATCATTTACGGTGAGTGATGAGGGACATTCAGAAACTATTCATGGAGTGAATTTAGGCGTGTGCCCACACTTACGCGTCCTATGTGACAAGCTTACAAAAAAAAAAAGTAGTGTTCCGCCGAACGAACGAAAGAAAGAGACAAATAAATGACAGGATAAGATACTACGCGTTTCGACCTCTTTGGTCCTCTCCAGGCAGGACAAACAACGTTGAAGTCACTGACATCATCAAATCGGGCGCCAAATGAATGTGGATCGTTCATTTCCATTCTCTTGAACGTTGTTTGACCTTGCCTGAAGAAGGCCAGGAAGAGGTCGAAACGCGTCGTGTTTTGTCCTGCAATTTGTTTGTCACTTTCGTTCTGCGGAACAGTTATTTTTCTTTTTACGTTTGTTTCCATTCCCGCCTGTGGTCACCTCCCTTTGAAGCTATGTGACAGGGCGGTGGACATGGGCAGGTGCCCGCTGTCACCCCATGGGATGTTCGTGGGTCATGCCCCTGGTCATTCGGCGGGTAGTGGTCCTAGAACAGGGTGGGCAGTAGTTCTGAATCTGGTCCAGAATCACACCGTTAGAAACTCAGGTGCAAAGTACTTGGCTTAATGTGTTTTGTGTTCTGGAACACTGAACATGTGGAAAGAGAGGAGCGATCTTGAAAGACTGGAATGATCCTGGAACCAAAGATCGTGTTGGTTGTGGATTTACTCGACGGGTGATAAAGGTGTGTGTGTGTGTGTGTGTGTGTGTGTGTGTGTGTGTGTGTGTGTGTGTTGTGTGTATGCTCTCGTGCGCACGTACGATAGGAAGGTTGGGGGAAGGGGGTGGTGGTGATTATGACACTTTACACCGGGTCCGTGCATTTGATCTTCTACGGGTTTTTCCCTTCCCATTTTCTCCTAGAACCTTCAGTGTTTGTTCGACTTAACCAGTTTTTCGAACAAGCCAGATGCCGTGTTCAACGTGCGCTTTGAAGGCTGAAAGGTTTCAAGTCCCTCGGCCGTGGGAGCAGGGACGGTGTGAGAGAGGCACGCTGGGTGTAGGACAGGGCTTCACGGAAGGTGGGGCCTAGACCTCTCCCTCCGCCGCTCTGAGAGTTGCGCGCCGTGTTGATGGTGACAGAGGGTGTGCTGGTTGCTGTGGGCAGCATTTCTCGGTGCGGACAGCCAGTGGACAGCGGGGGCCCAAAGACACGCGCCAGGGGATGAGCGGATCTGACACCATGCAGAATGGACTGCACAGAGGCATCTCTCTGGTGTCGCTTTGTCTCTCTCTGTCTCTTCTGCTCTGTTCATCTCCTCTCTTTGTTCTCTCTCTGCATCTCGCTCTGTCTCTGTCTGTCTGTCTGTCGTCTGTCTGTCTCTCTCTCTCTCTCTCTTGCCTCCCTCCCTCTCTGTCTCTCTTTGTGTCCTTCTCTCTGTCCATCACACACACACACACACACACACACACACACACACACACACACACACACACACACACACACACACGTATACACACAACTTTCGTACACGTACACGCATACAGACATACACACGTACACAGAAACACACACGCACGCACACACACATGCACGCACCACACACACACACACACACACACACACACACACACACACACACACACACACACACACACCAACAACACATACACACCACACACACACACACACACACACACACACATACAGCGCGCGGCGCGACACACACACACACACACACACACACACACTCATACACACACTCACTCATACAAACCACAAAAACACACACACACACACACACACAACACACACATGCACGTTCGCACGCAGCCACATACACGCGCATGCACACAAGGACGCGCGGACACATATACACATTTCAAAAGCTTCATTCTTTTACTCCGATGTTTCTTTCGTGACAAGATTATGAGAATGAATCCTTTGGCAATGTTTGGGTCCGGGGAGGAAAGAACAAAGTCTATACTCGAGATCATTGCTTCAGTACACAGTGCAAACAGAACGAATATTGATAGAGAGACATGCAACACGGTATCCCCAAAGAAAGAAGACACCAGGGTTTTCAATTTTAAAATGCTAGCACCTTGTAGTCTACATCTTTTCCAAGTCTTCTGCGTTCATTCATATTCAGCTGTGTCTTATTTTCAGTGAGGAATGAATCAGAGAGATTGAACACGTAAATGTCTTGGAATAAGCTTATTTTGAAATATAATCAGGCTGCATTCTGGACATAGGTGAACATGGTAAAATCCGTTCCAATTAAAAAAAAAAAATTGATATGGGTTTAGTCCCGTTCACTATTTTCATTTAATGTGTTTTCATCATAGACAATGTACGACAATACCAGCTATATAACCACTCTCAGCAATTTCCTCGTACACTTTATCAGTGTGTCCTACATGACCAAGATGAGATCTTCATAATAATCTAGGAACTTCGTGTGGAATAATTACAACAGCAATGCTACTAAAGCTTAAGTCATTCAAAATATAGTTTACAGTTAGTTAATTATCAGTATCAAGATGCTTTTTCTCATAAATTCTTGACCTTGAAACTTTGTTGTAATGTTCCTGTCATAATCAAACGCAGTCACTGCCAAAATCAATCAAATAAATATTTCGAATGGAGCTAACCAATTTGTAGACATCTCCCAGATTTGGTATTAGATTAACCGGGATTTCTTAAATGGGCTTTATCCGTTGTGTCGTCAGTTAACCCTGGCCTAAGAAATGTCAGTTTACATATTTCACGTATTTCAACCCAAGCATTTAAAGGGAGACAATCATGTAAGGCAATTCCTTTTATCACGTGCTGTCGAGAGAGTTGCAGCCCTTTGCATACATGATGTCGAGTTGTTTTCAATAAAACTGTGAATTCTTGGAGGAACAAAAACTGAAACTGCGGAAAAGCTGACGAATTCTTTCTGGTAGCTGATACACACGCACGTATATTTTGATGACTTCGTACACCAAGAAAATCAGATGAATAGTAAACAATAAATTGCGAACAGAAATCGGGTAACGCTTGCTCCCATGTTGAAAACATCGCACCCTTATCCAAATGACTGCTCTGGTGACAGCAAGTGGCCTTGCAGAAATGGCACCACAGAGCAGGCAGACACACCAGGATGTCTCCTTGTTTTCTTGCTGTGTGCTCCGAGTTGACATTTCCGCCAGGCGATTTGGTGCCGCAGGCAGCGTTCGTTTGGGAGTGACGGGCGTGTAACTACTTCATCATGGGGAAGAACACTTGCACTCTTGATCGTCATTCGTATACTTAGATTCCGTTTGAAATAGCGCTGTCAAGCGCCTTTCCTGCATTCGTTTGAATCTCGCTCTCAACTGCCGCCGGTATAAACGCCACCAAATGTTCATGTGATGGTGTGGAGTGATGGGAGTGCAGGCGAAGACAGACGACGGTGGTAGGTTCAGGAACCAAGGGATCACAGCCAGTCAAGGAAAGCGGCAGACAGAACGAAGAGGAGTGCATTTCTTTTAACTTTCCGAGCTCCAAGATCACGCCATCTTCGGCTAACAGCGCTTTGTTCACTGCAAAAAACCGGACCGCAAAGCCAACAACACGGTGCCGCAGACAAAACGGATCTGGCCAGGCTGAAACTGCCAGAAATTTGTGCTTTCTGTCACCGCTTCTGTGTTGGCTGGCTCCACGTCTGTTCAAAGTATTCAGATATATCAACTGTTGATGAAAACCTCGGAACCCAGGATATGAAATGAAGTATGTCACTTTTGATAATGTTGTCGTTGTATTAAATCAATGGCAAGAGTCAAAGAATGAACCCTTTTGTTAACGATTTTCTACTGTATTTTTCACCACTGCGATAATAAATACCAAACAACGTGAAATATTTTTTGTAATCAATGATTGACAAACATTTCCCACTTTTTATACATGTAAGTTTGATTATCCAATACTGTGTCTGAAGGGAGAAATTGGTCTTTAGAAATTAGCACAGCACACGATTGGTTTTTCACCTCTCCTAGCTGCTGATGTGAGCTTTTGATACGTCGCTTTTCAAATATTCTGTAGAAAGGGACCACCGAATGACAATTTCAATGAAATTTTGATTGTGTTTATCATAGAAAATGGAATGATTAACAAGATTTTAAAAATCTGAATTTTGTAGAATGATGATTTAGCCAGAATGGCCGACTGTGACTAAGAGTACACGAAAAAGGCTACTGTTCTAGTGAGGTCGGCATCATTTAGTCATTTCGTATGAGTCGCAAACTTGCACGGAAAGTATCCTAGCCAGGCGATACACAAAGTGAGAGCTTACGAACTTTACTTTTAATGTATGTTTTCTGTTTCATGTTTATGTTAAATCAAAAATATTCAAGGTTTAACTGGCAGAGATTGAAAAATGGCGCCAAAATATCAAGTGTGCAGATATTGATTCAGAGAGAGATGGGCTTTCTGATCTAATTTTGTCGTACCGAATAAAACATACTAATTTTTGTGACTTCAGTTATGCATACATATTTATAACTGCATGGGTACTGATGCATTCACTTTTTTTTTTTTTTTTAAAGATTTTTACACAAAATTATCAAGATTGATGAATCGAGGGAGAAAAGGGGAAGGTAACTCCGGAACGAAACATGTATCTGCTAAAAGGTGACCAAGAGATAAGTGCACGCAGCAGCATGTGGCTGCAGGTAAAAAAATATTCCAGCATGCTAGGACTTGGCTCTCAAAACATATAAAGAGAAACACCTCCAGAGAATTATCTGAAAATCAGCCAGCGCATGTCCACAGCAGTAACGACCCTGTCATGCTTTTACATTTTTGTTTTTCAAGTCGCTTATCAGCCGTCCACCCCATACATCAGGTCGTTTTTCTGGTCGTTTTCTTCTCATCCGAATGCCAAGACTGATTCGAACTCTGACGTCCTCTTTCAGGCTTTCCACAAGATCAACGCCCCCTACGCCACGGGCTTCTCCTTCAGCTACTGAAGGAGCACGACAACGGAGAAGAACGTTGAACTCGGCTGGCACCGGAAGGAGGCGGCTGACGGGCGGAAACTGAGGACAATGACACAAGAGCGCCGCCAGGCGGGCACGTTGTATTACATGCTATGCACCACTGTCTGCAAACCGTTGTTCCTGCAGGCGCTATCCACCACTGTCTGCAACTGTTCTTGCAGGCGATATCCACCACTGTCTGCAACCATTGTTCCTGCAGGCGTATCCACCACTGTCTGCAACCGTTGTTCTGCAGGCGATATCCACCACTGTCTGCAACCATTGTTCCTGCAGGCGACATCCACCACTGTCTGCAACCGTGTTCCTGCAGGTGCTATGCACCACTGTCTGCAACCGATTGTTCCAGCAGGCGATTCCTCACTGTCCTGCAACCCTCTGTTCCTGCAGCATCCACCAGTCTGCAAACGTTGTCCTGCAGGCCATCACACATGTCTGCAACATTTTCCTGCAGGCGCTATCCTACCACTGTTGCAACCAATGTTCCTGCAGCCCTATCCACACTGTCGCAACCGTTTGTTCTGCAGGCGCTATCACCACTACTGCACATTTTCTTGCAGGCGATCCACATATCTGCACCTGGTTCCTGCAGGCGCTAGTCCACACTGCTGCAACGTGTTCTGCAGGCTATCCACCACTGTTGCACGTTGTTCCTGCAGCCCTGATCCACCACTGTCTGAGCATCCGACACTCGGCAACATAAGCTGCATCCGCACCATCGTTTACTGTCCGCAACCGATTTGTCTGAGCATCTCATTGTCCTCGACTTACGTCCTACCTCTGACACAATCGTCACCGTCTCGATAACTCTGTCTGTGAAATACATTTCTGTCTAAAACTTCACTGCTATCTTTAGTGGTGCAAAATACGCTGTTTTAATTACGTCAATGTTTCCTTTAATAATGATACTTTTTAACATACGCACGGTTGCTGCCTACGTCACAGTATGCTTAATACGGCATGTTCTGCTGTGAAGGTCACTGTGTGCGATCTGCGTGACTGCCTTTGATTCCCTGAACTCTGACTGCACCGAACTTTGCGTGAAGTGTGCCCGACGTTTAGTGTACTCGTGATTTTGTCATGTGATTAATGTGTTTGTCAGAACTAACCGTTCTAACCCCTCCATGTATTTCCGCAATGCTGGCACGAAATGAATAACCTCTGAACTGTATCTGTTAAAAAAAGGACTTCTTTAGTGAATGTCTAAAAGGTTTATAATGTACATCAGTCCCGAACATATGATATGTTACATGACGCTTGCCTGGTTGGAAAGTTAGGTAAATTGATCGCCTGTCGAAGATTTTTATCAACACCTGAAGCGCTCAAAGTTATCGCCCCTGCTCCTGATGTCATACTTCACTAGTTTTCGTCGCCATGAAGCGCCCACTTTTGTCAGATCGTGCTCCTTACCAGTCCATTTTGGTCGTCATTGGGGTCGCACAGTTTGGTCAGTAGCCATTTGTGTCGCTCATAACTTTCGTTTTCTGTAACCCACTGTTGAGCAATTAGCTAACGCTAAATCTCATTCTTGCCCTAACCCTAGCCTGTCTCACATGCATTGTAGGAAAATTGACCTTGTCTGTAAAATGCGAAAAAAAATGACGTTACAGGTCATCGAAACTGTCTCTGTTCTGTTACGGGAGTGCACCTGCCATGACGATCAAGGGACTGACAGAAGTGACCGCCTCTGCTGACAGCAGTGGTGCACTGGTTTCATGGCGCTAGGCTCGGCTGCAGAGAAGTTGATTAAAGTAAGGTTCGTTTCAGTTTGGTCAAGAGAGTGGTGACGCTGCGTGCGGACTAGGTCACATTACACTGTGCCACATCTGATAGGCGACCGTGCGCAGGGTTTGCAGTGTAGTGGCAGAATGAATCAGTAATTACATTTAGAGATGTGAAAAGAGGGTGTCATGGACAAGAGCTAGCGGACGTCTGAATTGTGCATTAAGCTAACGTGCTGGTCAGGCCACAGTTGTGTGTGTGTGTGTGTGTGTGTGTGTGTGTGTGTGTGCGTGCGTGCGTGCGTGCGTGCGTGTGTGCGTGCGTGCGTGCATACCTGTGTGTGTGCATGCGTGCGCGCGGGTTTTGTGGTGTGTGGTGTGTGTGTGTGTGTGTGTGTGTGTTGTGTGTGTGTTTTGCGTGCGCGCGTATATGTGTAAGTATGTGTTTGCGCGCGCGCACGTGCTCGAGCGTGTGTGGGGTGTGTGTGTGTGTGTGTGTGTGTGGGATGCACTTTCGTGCGCGAGTATGCGTGTGAGCACACATGTGTACACGTGCCCGTATGTATGTGCATGTGGGCTTACCTGTGCATGTATGGGTGTTTGCGGACATGCACACGGTTACATATCTTGAACAGCGGTTCAGGTGATGGATTGTTATTTGATTTGACATGGTCGCTGTGTGATAACTGAACGAGTGGGGTACGACACAGGTGATAGGGGCGACAACTGCAGGCCCTACAGACAACCTCGTGCCGCTGGCGTGGTGTGTCAGACCAGGTGTGGCTACGTTCTTCAGGTAGCGAAGCAACCTGCCCTCTTGTCCATACCAACACAGCCTCTCCGGGTGGGAAATGTCAATTCTTGTCAGCAGCCAGAAATCTCTCTCTCTCTCCCCTCTCTCTCTCTCTCTCTCTCTCTCTCTCTCTCTCTCTGTGTGTTCCTTCCCATACGAACATTTACGTAAAGTTTTCAATTAATTTGTATCACCAAATGAACTGTACAAATTGTACATAAACTGTATATTTTTTTTTCTCAAAGCGTGCTGTGATTGTTTTAACTTTTTTTTTGGGGGGGGGGAGGGGGGGGGGGGGGGTCCCGTTTGAGAGTATATTGGTTATGTCGTAAAGTTAAAAAACCGACAGTCTTTTTGTTCCCCCAGGAATCCCCAATTTCGTTTTTTCGTTGAATCTCTTGGACTCTGTCCTTTTCGTTTGTGCCGTTTTTTTTGTTTTTGTTTTTTCGTTTTTTTCTCTTCTCTTTACTATCATCTACTCTTTGGTGTGCCTTTGCGAATCATTCAAGTCTTAACACTTCTTCTGGTCACAACTTATGACATGCCAGTTTTTTTTCCTAACATGGTCACGAGACACTGCGCGCATTATCCAACGTGGGGGATGAGCAGCCCATTCTGCAGTGTGTTTGTCTGTCCATGTGATTTTTTTTTTCATTTTTTATATCCCACTGTAATCCTGAGCCCTCTCCCCATGGGAGACAACATCCCGCTCATCTACAAACTCAGGAGGCTGTCACAGTCAAGCAAAGTCACTCTTGTTTTTATTTCCCTTTGTCTGGCTTGTACAAGGCCTCAGGATCGAAACGCATTGCTCCAGTGTTACCTTTCGTTCGTGTTCTATTTTTTGGAGGTCTGGTAGCCCAGCGTTTACCCGATTAGTTTTATTTGTTCATTCATTTGTCCATGTATTTATTTAGATTAGTTTTATTTGTTCATTCATTTGTCCATGTATTTATTTATTTTTTTAATGTTCAGATACAAATGCAGCAAAATAGGGAAAACTGAAAGCGAAGCCCTATGCATGTAATCTGTATGGCGCTGCATACATGATGTGATAAACTTAAGTGCTGGGTCTGTTATTTAGATGGGAGACACATGTTTTGTCAGTCCTGAGCTACTCTCTCTGTTATTTCATTAATGCACTTTAATAATCTCCTCCACCTGGCTTCCCCTTTCTTTAACTTCTCTTCTCTCTGCTCCACCCCTTCTGTCTGTCTGTCTGTCTGTGTCTGTCCCGTCTGTCTGTCTCTCTCTCTCTCTGTCTCCCCCCCCCCTCTCTCTCTTTCTCTCTCTCTCTCTCTCTCCTTCTCTTTCTCTGTGGTTGGCGCATTATTGTTGTACAGAAGATTGAATAACATCATGTCTCTTGTTTGCTCACTCACCAGATTATAAATCAAAACATTTTGAATGCATCTTTGCACGGTAAGCTGCAGCTACTATCATGATTGAGATTATATACCAGTTTAAGTTATTTTAACTTTCCAGACATGGTGGGCGGCTTTTTGTTTTTACTACTTTCTTTCTGTAACCGTAACATTACTATGGATGATATTTTCAGGATTAAACCAATCACGTCAACGCACTCTCTGTGTCAGTGACTGATGAACACACCGTGGTTTTCCATGTGCTTGTTTGCGCGAGTAAACGCCGTGATGTGCGCGTGCGTTGATGTGTCTGCGTATGCCCTGGGGATATGGAAGGGCGGGAGAGAGGGGAGGGGGTTGGGGGGGGGGGGGACATACCGCAGCCTTGCCGGCAGTTTGTGGATGTTTGATTTGGACAGTGTGAGCCAATATGTCCGTAAGCCGGACATTCGAGCAGTGATGTAAGATTTGGCATAATATATAGCAACTACAAAGTGATGTCTATGTTATAACTGACTTCAGTACATATGCTGACAAACGAAAGCCTCTTCTGGCAGTCAACAAACACTTTAATGCTGTCAGCTTTATGTTATGGCTCCATGTTCAGCACCACTCTACAGGGTACAGTGGAGGGTGGACATGTATCTCACCATGACTCCGTGTCCAAGACCATTCTACAGGGTACAGTGGAGGGTGGACATGTATCTCACCATGACTCCCTGTCCAAGACCATTCTACAGGGTACAGTGGAGGGTGGACATGTATCTCTCCATGACTCCCTGTCCAAGACCATTCTACAGGGTACAGTGGAGGGTGGACATGTATCTCACCATGACTCCCTGTCCAACACCATTCTACAGGGTACAGTGGAGGGTGGACATGTGTCTCACCATGACTCCCTGTCCAAGACCATTCTACAGGGTACAGTGGAGGGTGGACATGTATCTCACCATGACTCCCTGTCCAAGACCATTCTACAGGGTACAGTGGAGGGTGGACAGGTATCTCACCATGACTCCCTGTCCAAGACCATTCTACAGGGTACAGTGGAGGGTGGACATGTATCTCTCCATAACTCCCTGTCCAAGACCATTCTACAAGGTACATTGAGTGGAGGGCATGTACCTCGCACGACATCCCGTCCAAAGCCGTTCTACAGAGTACAGTGGAAGGTTCACATGTGTTTCACCATGACTCTCGACTTAAACCATCATAGAGAACGGATGTCCCAGAGGCAGGCCTCAGAAGTCCTGGGTGAATATAACGGACTTGACAGTCTGCAGAACTCTACCCTGTTGCCCACGATTGAGGGCAGAGAAGTGTAAGCCTGTAAATATCCTTGCTGATTAAAAGTCTGTCACAATGCCCCTGTGACTTGATGGCTGGAAGATGATGAGGTTTCTTTCTCGTGAATTTCTCAGTCAGGGACGTACGCTGTCCTAACTTTTGCTGTCTGAAGTATATTCTTTAGTAGTTCCACATTATTCTACAGAATGATGTAAGAGCGGGACGGACACACACACGCGCACGCACGCACGCACGCACGCACGCACGCACGCACTCACGCACGCACACACACACACACACACACACACAAGAGTCACTCACACACACACACACACACACACACACCAAAGCACGCACGCACGCACGCACGCACGCACGCACGCGCGCGCGCACACACACACAACCACACACAACACACACACACATCACTCACTCACTCACTCACACACATATGCACACACACACACGCACACACACATGCATACACATACATACACACACATTCACGCACACGCGTGTGCGCTAAATGTGCAGATTTCAACCTGTAGACAAGGAATTGGAGGAGGAACTATGATAGCGGGGTTCTATGTCGAAAAATCATGCACTTCATGCAACAAGCACCAAATTTGGCAGAGATGGCCAGTTTTATGTCCTGAACAAAACCTGATTTAGAGCCACCATGAAAAATTTGTAAAAACGTGTTTTTTTGGCATTTTTCAAAATGGCCGACATAAAAATGGAATATATGTTTCAAAATTGTTTATTTAATGCTACAAACACCAAATCTGACTGAAAAGCACAATTTCATGCCTGAACATAACCAGGTACAGGTCTATTTAAAAAAAGAGGAAAATTTGTGTATTTGAGCAATTTCCAAGATGGCCGCCAGCAAAAAGGGGAGTCGTATGCTGTACATTCATTCATCTGCACCCATAACACAAAAATAAGTTAAAAATATTAAATTAATAAAAATCATAATAATAAATAAATGAATGAGTAAATAAATCAAATAAGGTACAAGAAGTAAATAAAGAATATAAAAGATATAAATGAATAAATAAATAAATGAACAATTTTATCGGGAGGTCACGGTGATGAGAGTAGTTATGTGGGGTAGTCGTATGTGGGGTGTGTGGGTAATGACAGTAATGATTGGAAAGAATGGAAATGATCAATGGGTGTAGATATCGTTGGGGAAGGGGGGGGGGGGGGAAACAGAATATGGGGGGGCGATATAGAGGGGAGGGGAAATGGGGGGGGGGGGGGGGGGGAGAGAGAAAGAGTTCATATCTCTCCTCCCACACAAATTATGATGGTGTGTGAGGGTT
>CM031620.1:10870176-10886995 GCA_018398815.1 Conus ventricosus | reverse complement strand
CACGAGATCTAAGCAAGATTCGACGAAAGTCCGAATTCGTAAAATGATAATTTGGATCAAAACTCCGACAGTAAACAAGAAGGCGACTCGCTAAAGGGATCGGCGCTGTCAGTCATTTCGTATAGTCGCAAGCTTGTACAGAAAAGATCATAGGCATGCGATATACGAAATGAAAGCTTATGGACTTTACTTTAACATGCATCTTCAGATTCTTGGGTTTTTTCCTCTTACTTTTTGTAAAATCAAGAATTATTCAATATTCATTCGACAGACAATTGAAAATGGCGCCAAGATTGCTCGTGCAAAATACCAGTTTAGAGAAAATATGGGCTCTCAACCCAGTACGGTTGTAATGAATCAAATACATTAATTTTTGTGACTTCAGCGACGTACATACAACTATGTAGGTTCTGAGGTATTCATGATTTAAAGAATTTACACGATAAAAAAAATGAGGTTCGACCAAGGGAGGTAAGGGAAGATAACTCTCGAACAAAATATCTCGTCTGAGAGGGGTGCCCGAGGAATATACACTTTTAGCACCCGGCTACATCGTAAAGAACAATATACCAAAGTATTGTGCTTGTTGCACAAAGTGCACAATTTGGTTAATTCTGCGACATAGAACCCCACTATGAGCGACATAGCTCAAAGACTTTGAGCAGATTGAATCCCACATTACCCGCAGTCGATCCAGCAAGAAGTCTTTCGTCGCTAGTCATCCTCTGAGACGTAGAAAGACTGAACTGATCCACATAGTAATCTTAACGTCGTTTTCTTTCTTCACTTTAACAGACGTAAAGAGATTGTCCTTTGTCCTCTATAGTAACTCTGGTGTCTCGGTGACTCGCAGTCAAAATGACGTGAAGATACTGAACCCTGTCCTGCATAAAAAGTTGAATGTCTTGAGCATGTATTCAGATTCTCTGAGGCCAAATTCCCCTAGTTTTCAGATTTTTTGGTGAATTTAGCCTTAAAATGGGTATGTATGGTTCATGCTTCACCACAACCAGGAATAAACCTCTAGAGCTACGAAATTCTGCATGTATGGTCACAAGGCTTTGTTCTATACTGTGAGCAAGATTGTGTGTGTCTCGAGGTGAAAGGTCGTGTCATTGTCACCAAAATGTCACCCAATGTGTAACATGCGATGGTGACAATTCTAATACAGCACACCAACATGCAGTTATCCCATGCACATGCATGTTAGTGTTGTGAAATGAAAGCTGCAGCCTAAGTAAGATGATCTGTCTTCTGTCCACCTGTTCAGTCCCCACAGTTAATCCACAGAATGTCACACACAACTAGTGTCAATTGTCACAACTGAACAGTTACTGTAGATTCAAGCACAGTTCCTCATTGTTTTTCTGTCGTTGTTCTAAGCACCTTATACATGTCCATATGTATTTACACACTGTATAGCTGTGACGAAATTGAGTAGAGTCTTACTGCCAAGTGTCATCAAAGCACTGTCACCATAAACTACAGGTAAGCATATATACACGTACACACAAACACAGAGACTGGCAAACTGCCCTACTGTTGAGCCATTTTCTGCGCATGGTAGTCATGGAAACAGTCATTCTTATGAAAGCATAAAGGCACCTGGCAGAAAGAACACATATATGACGTTTCTACGCGTCGTCCCTTTGTTGTTATACGGAAAAATCAGTACAGCGACATAGCCCGCATTTCGTCAGGTGTTGTGTCGAACCATAGGGAGTCAGGTGTGCCCTTAGCTGCTTGTTTTTGTTGAGCGTATCTGTTAATTTCTTCTGCTACTAGTTGAACAAATGTGAGAGTCAGAAAAAAGAAATAATCTAGTGCGGTGGCAGTGTTCGGCAGTGAGTGCGCTTGGCCTGTCGGCTGTTGGAACGCGACCACATGGGCAGGATGTGTAGCCGGTCGCCATTGTTTCGCAGAACGGCGAGTAGCACGTTGTACTGAGGGTCGCTTTCACCATTTTCCTCTCCTTCATTGGTGCCGATTTCAACATCATTCTCTTCTCCTAACTCTCCATTTTCATACTTCTCTTCTTCTGGCATAATTTGATCCCACTCCTCTGCTAAATACGCAGGAATATCATCAAACTCACTGTTGTTAGCAGACGACGCCATTGTGAAAATCGGTCAGTCTCACGCACAACTCTTCACTTGCAGTTTCTCCTCTTTCTTAGTGAATGGAAGTGGTTCCAGCATCCAAAATAGTGCTGCCAGATTACTGGCTATAGTGGGAAATCCCCAACAACTTTTAGTGGCTCTCCGAGTATTTTCAAGGAGTCAGTACGTGATGGAAAAGTACCGTACACATGCGGCGGGCAGCTCCCGTCTGCGCCCGTTACGAAATCTAGCGCGCTGTCTCAGCGCTCCCGTCTGCGCCCGTTATGAATACAAGAGGTAAACCTGGTAAGAAAAAGTGGCCCCAATGGCTTGGTCACCCTGCGTTGAAAAGACATGAGGCTATTGAACTTTGTCCTATAGACTGGTCCCAATATGTCATAAAATGAAAGAATCGTGCATTTTGTGACAAGTTTTTGCCCTTTTGCATGGTGGTAGATATGGGTCTAAGGTTTCAAAAAATCATCTACTACAAAGTGGGAGGTCCCGTCTTCATGGTTGTATGCATACATTAAAAATGGCTGCCGAGTGTACACGTCAATGATGCTTATGACTCTTCTTTGCTAAAATAAAATGTTTTTGGAAGACTTTAGGTGTAAAGTTTGACTCTACAACTTAGAATGATGAAGTTGTTTTTCTCGCTACAGCATTTCCAAGAGCTAATTTGCATAAATTCAAAATGGCCGCCACGACATAATGCATATCATCCCATCTTCGGCTCCCGTGGTCCTTTCTCTTGCTTAAACCAACTTTTCAGAGGTTATTTAACACAAGGAATCCATTTCTGGTGTTATGTTTCCGGTATGATGGATATTTATGAAAATATCACTCACTCTTTTGTATTTTACATGAATGTGATAGACCAGTTAAAAGAGAATTATGTATTCTTTGACATAAACTGTAATTTTGTTTGGTGTGTGGTTACATATGTTTCCAAGGGACATCTATAATGTGTATGCATGAAAGAAAAAGTTTGACACACACTAATTATTTTTCATGTGTGTGCAGATCTTGATCATCAAGTGTGAAGAGGAGAAAATACAAAGCGACCATGAGCGACTTCACTCTCAAAGACAACCCATTCAGTACAAGAACAGAGACGGACTGGAAACTTTGTTGTCTGTGTCAATCAAAATCAGACAGGGAATTGAGATGCCCTTTGTACAAGGAATGTCATCAAAAAGCCTATCAGACTCTAGAAAACGAACTAAAGGCTTTTCATGAGAACAGTGTTGAACTGCCTCTTGGTGTGACCTTGGAATCCCTCGACGACGGATCAGGAATCGCTCAGACTTTGTCTAAAAACAAAGCAAAATATCACGATGCATGCCGGCATAGGTTCCGTTCTCACATAATCAAGAGAGCCTTAGAAAAAAGACGGAGGGAAGATTCAGACAGCGACGGTGAAGCAATAAGCCCCAAGAAAACTCGATCAGCTTTTCAGCTTCTCTTCCTCGAGATGAGATACAATGTGTTTGTTGTGAGAAACGCAAAGAGGAAAGTGGCGAGCCAATCTACAAAGCAAGAAGTGACGGTTGTGGACAAAAACTCTGTAAGTGGTCACTAGAATCCGAAAATTGGGTGGTTCATGCTCGTTTAAACAGTGTAGCAAATGCCGAAGATGCGCATGCAGCAGACATATATTACCATATTTCGTGCTACACAAAACTCAAGAACGATGCGCGGCAGAAAGCAAACGCCAGCAAGTCAAGTGGAGACGGTCAGCAGTATGATCCTTTGGTAGTGGCTCGGCTAGTTGCTTACTTGCAATACCACCATGAAACGTACAAACTCGCGGAGTTACTAAGGATGTATGAAAATCATCTGCAGCAGTTGGGATCTGAATGGATAGGGGTTGCTGTGCACAAGACACGGTTCAAAACTCATCTGCTTGAAAAACTTGGATCTGAGTGGTCTGCTTATTCACAGGGAAGAGACGTGTACATTTCGCACACAAAATCTGTTGGAAAGGCATTGGCCGAAACAGTCACCAGCAAAGTGACTGACGATGAAGCACAAAAGATTGTAGAAATTGCCCTACTACTTCGCCGGTACACTCTCCTGCAACAATTGCCTTTCAATGGTTCCTTCTCCTCTGTGTGTCTAAGCGAACCAGTAGCGAAACCACTCTGATGTTCTTGGACACACTGCTGCAGGGCACCACTCAATAGCAGAAGGTGATGAGGACACAGAGACTGTCAATGCAAAAGTGCGAGTGGCGTGCACCATATCTCAACTGATCTGCAGTAACACTACAAAACGAGCAACATCTGCAGTTAGCCTCTACCAGAGGAAAGAAAGAGAAACGCCCTTCCCTTTGTACTTGGGACTCAAACTGCATGTTATTGACAGACAGAAAACCGCAGTTAGCACACTTCATGCTCTTGGTGCTTCAGTTTCATACAACAGGGTTATGGCATTGAGAAGGGAACTTGCACGAGCAGTGTCCAAACGCTTCGTCGACAATGGTCTTGTTGTGCCAACCAATATGAAACATGGCATTTTCACAACAGGTGCTGTGGACAATATCGACCAGCCAGGGCGCTGTGAATTCCATGGCACAGCCATTTCCCTCACGAACCACCCCACGAAGGACAACAAAGGACAAGACCCGCCCCCTCTGAGTCTGAATGACCTGGACGGAGTCGCTGTGAAACTCCCTGAGGACTATGTCACCATACCTCATGTCGACGAGTTTGCCGGAGATGTCAAACTGTCTCCAACCACACTTGGACAAGGATGTCCCCAAACGTCCACAGCCCAGAAGAGAAAACCTCTGTTGAAGAGTGGCTTTCGCATGTGCAGACAGTGATCAAAGACCTGAATGGAGATCTGCAGGATACCCCTGTCACCTACCTTGGTTTTCTTTCTCATAGACAAAGAATAGAAGATGTGAGGCCAAGAGCTACGGTTGGGGTGTTCCCCCTCTTCTTTGACAAAGCAGCGACCATGTCCCTGCAGAAACACGCCATGCATGTCGTTGCGAAGGCAACCGACTTCATTAACCCCCACCAAATCCCAGTCCTTGTTGCTGATTGTCCGCTGTACGCCATCCAGAAGAAATGCCAGTGGGTGTATCCTAATGAAGTGGGAGAAGACAAGATGGTGTCCTTCATGGGCCTGCTCCATGTGGAGATGACAGCTGAGGAGTGTGGTGGAAAGCTGCTTGCTGGGTCTGGATGGGACCGAATGTTCTTTTTGGCCAGAATCTTCGAAACAGGAGTTGGAGCATCCCTCCTCGGGGGAAAGAACGTCAAGAGAACTCGCTACGCATACCACCTGACCCTGATCTGCTCCATGTGTTGGAGCTGGAGGCGTATGAAGAGTACTGCAAGGATGGATTTGGGCCTCATGAACCGATGGCAATATGGGAAAGGCGTCTGGTCACCAATGCACCTACGGTATTATACTGGGTGACAGTGAGAGAGTATCTGTCACTCATGTGCCGCTTTGTGGTGGGTCAGCGACTGGGTGACTGGCAGCAGACGCTGTCCACTCTCCACGAGATGTGCCCCTGGTTCTTCACATTCGGACATACTAACTACGCCAGATGGCTTCCCGTCTTCCTGCATGACATGGCCAAACTGCAAGAGAAGCATCCTTCTGTACACGAGGCCTTCATGAACGGCAAGTTTTCGGTCCAGCGAGGTGAGGGCAAATGCTCTATGATGGCTCTTGACCAGAGCCAGGAGCACTCAGTGAAGTTTCTGAAAGGAGAAGGAGGAAACCAAAGGACTCTATGGTCAGAGCGAAGAGAAGGAGATGATAGAGCTTTCACGACCAGAAGTTTTACGAATTCTCGATGAGTTTGAGTCAGCTTGTTTCACTCAGGCAGACAAAGGAGCCGTTGAACATGCTGATTCCTCAAAGGCAGAACAAACCAAATTGCTGAACCACCTCAAAGCTCTATGCAACCTTGTCACCGAGGGTACTGTTATCAATCCCTTCAACGAAACAAGCTCAGATCTTGTCACTTTGATTTCAGCTGAAGTCATGGACCCAGAAATTACCAAGAGTCTCAGAGGGGCTTCAGAGGTAGGCAAAACCATGTTCACCGAGTTTGTGAGAGACAGAATAGAAATTGCACAAAGCCTCTTTCGGACGTCATCCCAAGGGCCAATGTCTTCACCTTGCCAACAGGCCACCATCGGATCTGACGAAAGGTGCCAGCAAATTGTCATCTACAAAGAAGGACACTGCGCTGGTGGTTAAGATGTTCATGTCACTTCTGTCCCGCCCTGAGGAAGACATGGCTGATTTCTTCCGGCACGAAAACAGCCGTGACCCCCCAGCTTTGTCCGAAGGCGGCAAGCTCCGTTCTGGTACCAAGTCGGAGATTCTTGAGTGTCTCCCAGGAATGCCTCCTCCAGGCCGAAATGAGGCAACAAAACAAGCTTCTGTCCTGATATTCGACATGGCAGCAGTGATTCATATGATCCGGCCTCAAAAGGCAACCGTCTTTGGAGACTACACCCAGGCTCAGCTGCTGCCCTTCTTGCGTGCTCAGTTGACAGACAGTACAACGAGACTTGATGCTGTATGGGATACCTATACAGCATCAAGTCTCAAGTCACAAACAAGAGAAAAGAGAGGCCGGGTCTGAGAACACGTGTCTCAGCAAATGTCCCATTGCCAAAAGGAAGCTCGTGGCAGAAATTCCTTCTAAACAGCGATAACAAAGACGAGTTCTTCCAATTTCTTGCTGAGGAACTTCACAGACTCACATCAGACATGGACGTGCTCCTCCTCACCACAAAGGAACAGATGGTGCTGAGCAGAAGCCAACTGACTTATCATCTGTGTCTCCCTGCAAACAAGAGGAGGCTGACACGAGGATGATCCTGCACTTGAGACATGCAGCAGAACAGGGCCACAAGAAAGCATACCTGAGAACAGTGGACAGTGACGTTGTCATCCTCGCTGTTTCACTGTTTCATGACCTCGGTCTTTCAGAAGTATGGGTGGGATTTGGCACAGGAAAAACCTACAAGGGCATCCCAGTTCATCATATCGCACAGCAACTTGGACCTCGATCCTGTCAAGCCCTTGCCTTCTTTCACGCCTTCACAGGGTGCGACTGCGTGTCTGCATTCCATCGCATTGGGAAAAAGACAGCCTGGAATGCATGGAGCACTCTGCCTGCAATCACTGACACTTTCATAGCCATCACCCATGCCCCAACGTGCCTGACAATGGATTCGCAGCACATGAGACTGTTGGAGTGTTTGACTGTGATCATGTACAGCAAGACGTGCGCCTTCTTCAGTGTCAACGAAGCAAGACAGTTCCTGTACACTGTTGCTGGGAAGACCAGTCTGGAAATAATTCCTCCGACGCAGCATGCACTCTATCAGCATGCCAGGCGTGCTGTGCTGATGGCTGACACCTGGAGGCAGGCACTGACCAAGGAACCTGAGATCGCAAACCCAGCTGACTGGGGATGGGAGTGGAACCCAAGGACACGAGTGTGGTTGCCATACTGGACAGTCTTGCCAGACGTCACCGAGGCGTGCATGCTGCTGGTGAGCTTGTGGATGCAAGGTGGCTTGCACGGGCAACTGCAAGTGCAGCAGGGCAGGACTGCGATGCAGCAAAGTCTGCAAGTGTCAAGGAGGGTGCATGAACAATGATGACGCGTAAAGAACAGCTTCAATGTTGCAGAATGTCTGTTTTAATTACAAATTATGCAAATTAGCTGGGAGCATGATTTGCAAATTGTGATTGAAATAAAAAAAACACCCCCAGAAATCAGTTCCTTATGTCAAAGTACATGGATACAGATGATTTTGTCCGGGAAAAAAAGTCAAAGAAAGCCAGATTTATGATAAAACGTGTTTTCCGTGGCGGCCATTTTGAATTTTATGCAAATGAGGCCTTAGAAATTCTTCAACAGGAGGAACTAACTTTAGATTTGGTTTTGTTGAGTCAAATGACATACATTTCACAACTGAGAACATTATGTGAAGCTTAAATAGCCTCTGCTCAAACACGATCTCACGTACGTATAGCGGCCATTTTTAATTTATGTATACAGACGTGAAGACGGGGTCTCTCACTTTGTAGTAGATGATTTTTGGAAACCTCAGACCCATATCTACCACCATGCAAAAGGGCACAGACTTGTCACAAAGTGCACGATTTTTTCAAATTGGGACCAAGCTACTACATTGTAACCTTAATGTCTTAGCCATGCTTAGTTTTAGAGACGTAAAAGGCTTTTAACCTGGTGAAAAAAGTATGTCGTAGTAATCTTCAGTTTAAGAGACATGAAGAGACTGACACTTGCTCTACAAAGTTATGCATACGTCTGGGTCGTCCTTGGTTAAAAAGGCGAGTCCTTCTCTTCTTGATACCGCTAATGTCTCGGTATCTTCACTTAAAGAGATGTGAGCAGACTGATATTTGTTCTACTACAAAATAATACGAACGTCTGGATTATTGTCAGTTAAAATGTGTGAGCAATGTAACCTTGTCCGCTGTTGTAATCTAATGTCTTGATTATCTTTGACTTAGGAGACGTAATGAGATTGACATCGTTCAGCATGTATTGCTGGCTGGCCTTTAGGCACATGAGCAGAATACGAACCACCAGCCTTCTAATTACACCAGGCATGCGAATCGCCCTTTTGGTTACACCAGGATGTCATTGTATGCTAATTGCACTGACTGTCTGACTTGAGGTTCGAGTGAAAGGATTAGGCTAAGCAAACAGACATACACGTGAATTTACTGATTTAAAAAAAATGAATAGTGGTTAAATAAAAAAATTAAAAAAAACCTTGCAAACATAATGCAAAAGAGTATGAAATAAAATCAAACAAATAGATATACAATTTTAAAAAAAAAGAAGAAAAAAAAAACGAAAAGGAAAAAAAGAAAGAAAAGGAAACAAAACCGAAGGCTGATTACATCCAAAGTGCGCTTTACTCTCCGGACCTGACAGAGTGCACGCCCTTGGCTCGGTGTGGTTTCCAAGGGCTCGCGGAAGGCGGATCTACCTATCACATACCCCGCCCTCTCCCCCCCCCCTCCCCCCCTCCCCACACCTTCACCGTCCCCGTCATTCATTGGCCCTAAAGCCTCACCCACACGGCCCGACAACTAAGAAGCCGGCCGACTCTCTACAGTGGACAGAAGAACAGGTGCGAGAGTGGCCTATTTCCAGTTAGCCTGCTGTGTCCTGAAAATGTTACGCTTTCCCGTTTTGCTTAATTAGTGTCAAAATGTCAATGTTCAACCGGTATCGAGAAAGGGAAAAAAGTCGCATGTGTGTTCAGTGAAGTGACCCTCAAGCAAATTAAGCTTACACTAAAATCCCCCCACTCTCCCTCCCTCTCTCGCTCTCTCTCTACCTCTCTCTCTCTCTCTCTCTTTCAAATACACACATACTCAAACGCAGGTGCGCCCATACACACACAATCGCGCGCACGCACGCGCGCGCGCGCACACACACACACACACACACACACACACACACACACACACACACACACACACAAAACACACACACACACATCTGTTTCTGTGAACACTTGTAATTCTTAACTGGTCTGCAAACAGGGAAACCTATTTGCCAGCAAACGAAATACCAAATCCAGTTCAGGATGAAGTTTGCTTCTTTCTCTCAGTGTGGTATGATAAAATATATTGCTGTTGATGAAAAACTAAAATCAATAAAGGAGCGACTGATGTGCTTTCGAGAATACAGGCGGATTGGGTGTAAGCGAACTGAGATCACCAGTCTACTAAGTATGGGTAAATCAAAAATGAATAGACCCCACGGGAATAAGCCAGACGAGAACAGACCAATCGGGAATGGGCCAACAAGGAATAGACCATTAGGGATGATACATGGACAGAGAACGAATGAGAGTCATAGCAGAGCAGAGAGTTGACAATCAGACGTTGACGACTCAAGTCCGCACATGCCCAGCATTTGAAATAAAACAATGGGCATTTTAGTTTTTATCTTGTTGTGTCTGATGGTGTCAGGGTAGTTAGGCCCTCGCTCGCCACTCTCTTCAAACGATGACCCCTGTTGTATTGGCTTTCATGGGTATCAAACGGCAATGCAGCCTAAATCCAGACCATAACGACAGCCCCATTCTTCAAACTGTTTCGCGAAATCATGATCTGGTGAGGCTACAGATCCCCTTGCTGCAGCTCTAATGGCGAGAACTTTGGCTCGGAAGCTTCCATGCTCTTAATTCACGGCTGCTCCAGACCATGATTTTTGACACCCCCCCCCCCCACTCCCACCCGTTTCCCCTGCTGTGTAGATCATCATTGCTGGAGCTTCTGGTGGCGAAATGTGTTGCTTCCTCCTGCAATGCTTGCGGCTTGCGCCATCTGCTGTAGTACCTGGTCCTATTTCACTGTGTACTTTGCCTGGGTTAGCGCCGCTTTGCATGGACTACGGACAAGTTCCATTGCTTATTTGCCCAGACTGAGGAGACCTTCGGGTCATCTGATTTCCCCCCTTTCCACCAGGTACTGATTGATGGCAACAGTTCATGTGTAGGTCTGAGTTGAAGCTGATACCGAAATGAACCATACGCCATGTTTTGTTCCAGCTGAGACTCCTTTGGAGTGCGATTTTCCAAATAATTTATTGTCACTGTTGGCCTCGTCACTGTTGGCCTCGTCACTGTTGGCCAAATTGTCACTATAGTCACTGTTGGCCTCGTCTGTTGGCCAAATTGTCACTATAGTCACTGTTGGCCTCGTCACTGTTGGCCAAATTTTCACTATAGTCACTGTTGGCCTTGCTGGACTGCGTTTTGGATTCTCGCGGCTTTTTTTTCCTTCTTCACTCCTGTATTACCATGTCTCCTTGGCTTTCCTTGTTACCTTTTTACCACCACTTCATTTCGGTTGACCCCAATCCCTGCCTGTTTGTTAATGGGTGTCCTTGATCTGGAGGTTTTCCTTCGCCAAGTCCGCTGCCTCCTGACCTGTTCTTTCTCTGTCAGTCTTTTCCTTGGTGGCCGGATTGGTCTGGCGGTCCTGTCTGCCGAGTGCTCGAGCAGTGTTAGTCACATTGCTGACCTACTTTCCTACGTCTCAAGGATGGAGTTCAACGGCAGCTTCAGTCTTTGCTGGGCCACAGTAGAGCGCGATGTCGGTGAAAGCTGATGGGACGTCACGCCATTCTCTGCGAGTAACTGTTGACTTTGGCCTCCACTGATTCCATTGTGCTAGTGCTCATGTTGTATATCGGTTGGTATACTCTTGTTTAGTCTTGCTTGGTTCCTCTCTTGCCGTCAATTACATCTGTAGCTGTGTGAACGTAGGCCACTGATGCGTGCAGACTATACTTGGCCGCTGTCTCCAGCAGCCGTTCCAGTGTATCACAGTACGTATCAGACAGACGGCCGCACCTTCTATGTTTGCACCTGTGCTGTGTAAATAAGCTAGTCACAAAAAGTTAAGGGCCGCCTTAGATTTTGGGGTACTCTAAGTAATGGGTCTGAATGCTCGTAAAACAAAGCGCAGCGTGTTTCATTCTGAGCTATTCTGACAGCTCACACACCACACTGTATGACCGAAATAATCTTTCAGACGACGCATTTTTCGGGTCGAGAATATGCGCTCAGCCAAAACACCAAAAATCCGTGAATAATGCATGAAGTTTGGCCAGGCGCAGATTACACAGCAGTTTTGAATTGAGAATCGGCACAGTGCACGTGCAAGGCCTGCCTATGTTGAACACTTTTCAATGACAATTTGCCTGCGGTGGGTATAAAATGACCGCTAATCGGGGCTGCAATAACCATGCTCCAAGACGAAAACTGTCAACACTAGATCGCGGCCGGGCTCTGGGATGGCTCCAAGATGGCATTTCTGGAAGAGAGGTGGCAAGACGTCTGGGAGTGAGCCACTCAGTCATTCAACGCCTTCACCAGCGATAGCAAGACACTGGAAGAGCGTGGAACGACCACGCTCAGGGCGGCCAAGAATCACCAACGGGCAAGACGATCGCTACTTGATGCTGACAGCAGTCCGCAGCAGAACCATCAATGCAACCACTCTGAGACAGGAGCTGAGAAGAACGACTAACATCAATGTAAGTCGCCAGACCGTCCGAGGTCGCCTTCACAGTTTCAACCTCCGCTCAAGAAGGCCCGCCGTCCGTCTCCCACTAACACAGCACCATCGACAGGCCAGAAGGAGGTGGTGTCGACGTCATCAGCGATGGACGAGGCAGCAATGGAGCACCATCCTCTTCACCGATGAGTCAAGATTCTCCCTGTCCCGAAATGATGGCCGGGTACGCGTCTGGCGTCGTCCAGGGGAGAGGCTTGCTGATGGCTGTGTTCGTGAGCACGATCGCTATGGAGGCGGCTCCCTGATGGTATGGGGAGGCATCCACCTTCATGGCAGGACACCCCTTCACCTTGTGCCAGGCAGACTTACTGGCGTAAGGTACAGAGATGAAATCGTGAGGCCGTTGATTATCCCCACTCTGCAAGCCATGGGACCCGGTGCCACCCTCATGGACGACAACGCCACTCCACACCGCGCCCGTGTGGTGAACGACTACCTGAGGCAGCAGCAGGTTCCACGACTGGACTGGCCATCGCGTTCGCCTGATTTGAACCCTATTGAGAACTTTTGGGACCATCTGGAACGCCGCGTCCACGACAACCACCCTCCTCCTGTTGACCTCCACCAACTGTTCCAATTTCTGCTGCAGGAGTGGAACGCCATGCCTCAACAGACCCTTGTGACTCTGATCCAGTCCATGAGGCCTAGATGCGTGGAATGTGTGGGTGCAAATGGCGGACATACGCACTACTGAAGCTTTTCAATAAACTTTCTTGTGAATTGTCAATTTTGTGATTTTCAAAAAGAGGGTTATGATGTTTGATCCTTGATTTTGTCCAGAAAAATTGAATTGACACAATTGCAATGGCATTGACATGAAAGCTAAAGACATGAAATAAAATACGGTATAAGCTGTTTTCCTGTGCGTTATGTCGTTTTATTTTGGTGAGAGTTTTTTTGTCAGGCCCTTAACTTTTTGTGACTAGTACGCCCAACTAAGGGGGGAAGGGAGAGAGAGAGAGAGAGAGAGAGAGAGAGAGAGAGAGAGAGAGAAGGGGGGGGGATCGGTGTCGCACCCGTTAGTGTCTGCTCATGCACTTTAGAAATATCTTGACTCGTAAATGACATATGATGCAGAAAAAATAATGAGAGAGAGAGAGAGAGAGAGAGAGAGAGAGAGAGAGAGAGAGAGAGAGAGAGAGGTGGGTGTACGATGATGTCTGCAGCTCTGTTTGACAGCCTCAAATACTCCACTGTACTTGTGATTTAATTGATCGGTATCACCCGGGGGTCTGTTTGCACAGGGGACAGGCATTAAGAGCAAGATGACAGCAAGTCGCTTGGTGTTCGTGCAGAGCGTGTTTGGGGTCTGCCCTCTCTCCGTTTTGTCCTCAACCGCGGTAGTGCAGATGCAGGTCTGAGGGGGGTTTAGGTCCCCCAAACAAGAAGGCCTCCGTCGTTTTAAAACAAATATAAAATCGTGCTGTGAAGCGTTTTGTTGCTTCGTTTTGTTGTTGTTTTGTGTTTTTTTCGTTTTTCTAAGCAAGTTGTGTGTGTGAGTGTGTGTATTGTGTCGGGTGTTGTGATTGCAAGCGCGCGCGCACGCGTTGTGTATGTGTGTGTGTGTGTGTGTGTCAACTAACATTCACACACTATATATTCAAGAGAGCAGAGACAGAGTGGAGACAGAGGCAGAGACAGACACACAGAGAAGTGTGCGTGCACGTAAAAGCACGTAGGGACGTCTTCAGTTAATACAGAACGCGGACAGAGCATACATTAGACATCAATGATCCCATAGACAGCTCTTCAAACAGAAAAAAGACACAAGTAGCACTTATCAGTGTTGTTACAGTGTGACCAGCGCATCTTGAACACCATGTGATGGATGGTAATGTCGCCACTGTTTACGATCGGAGGAAAATAGAGGAGAAATGGAATACAAGAGAGGCATTACGCCTCTCTTGACTCACGTGGTATGTATTAAACCAACAATCACCGCATGCCGGGAATGCATACCAAAGGTGGATGGGATGATGATAAAATGAGGAGGGACAGAGCATGCCAGTTCTTCTTTACATTGTCAGAATATGTTCTTCACCTTGTCAACACCGGAGGACTTTTACTTTTTCTTCTTTGTCGTTCTTTTCTTCAGGAGTCCGGTCGGTTATCTCATCAGTTTGGCACAACGAAGAATGACGTTAGAAAGGTCAGAAAACAGTGCAGTTGGAAACTCGTGCCAAGGCGACGATTCGTCATGATAAAACCTTGCTCTCCACTCCAGGTTGTCTTCTTGTGAACCAAAAATGGCGGCCTCGTTCCACGTTTTACGATATTGACCGACTTTCAAATCGCTGAAGAGTCCCTTTTGTTTATTAGTTCGGGGGGGGGGTGGGGGGGGGGGGGGGAGGGGGGGGTTAGTAGTTTAGCTAGATATAGAGGGGGGGGGTAGAATATGATAAAGATTAGAGGGGGGGGTAGATGGTATGATAGAAGGGGGGGGGGTTAGGGGTAGAAAAAGGGGGGGGGGGCGGGGGGGGGGGGGGGGGTAGGGGGGGCGGGGGGGGGTTAGTTAGAAAGAATACTGTCCTTTAAAAAAGAAGGTCGTTAAGAAAAAATTATCTTAACGGAGGGGGGGGGGGGGGCGGGGGTTTTAAAAAAAAGATAAACAATCTTTAAAAAAAAGAAGGATAAAAAAATCGTTTTTTAAAAAAAGAAGAAAAACAAGTTTAAAAAGAAGAGAATACATTCCTTCCCCAAAATCCCTTGCTTGATCAAGATTGGCCAATTGTATCCAGTACCTAGTGATGCGGCTTCTCTCTCTCTCTCTCTCTCTCTTCTCTCTCTGCTCTCCTCTCAAACTCCTCTCTTCTTCTCTCTCTTCCTCTCTCTCTCTCTTCTCAGTCAGAATGTGTGGACAGTCAGTGGTGTAGGATTATCAGGCTAACTTAGTGGTGTGTGTACAGACTGACCAAAATGTGTGCAGAGCCTTAGACTCTGACAGAATTAAGTGTAGCGTCTGATTCTGTTCAGGGTCCGACTTGGTAAACAGCAGACTGACACACAGGAGGCACACGACCTGCACAGAATGTGTTAGCCGTCATTTGATTGGTTCAGTGACCCGACCATGGTGTACAGGCAGACTGACACACAGAAACACACGGTCCTGCACTAGAATGTGTTAGCCGTCCTTTGATGGGTGTTCAGTAGACGACATGGTGTACAGCAGACGCAGGACTGACACACAGTAGCACACGACTGCACAGAATGGCATGGCACTCGGCGCACCGCGGAGCAGACATTTCACTCTGGTTGATTTGTGATCAGTCACGTCTTTATGTCATCAGTTCTGCTCCCTCCATCGTTGTCTTTCAAATACCAGCACTCTTTCCCAACATTACCCTCTGCTCCCCCTCCCCATCCTACCAATCACACGTCATCTCCTCTTCTCTCTCTCTCTCTCGGTCTTGTCTCTGTCTGTCTGTCTGTCTGTCTCTATCTCTGTCTGTTTGTCTCGTCTTCTCTCGCTCTCTCTCCTCTTCTCTCATTCTCTCTCTCTCTCTCTCTCTCTCCCCCTACCTTCCTCTCTTCTTTTTCCTTTTCTTTGTATATCTCCTCAGTAAATGCGGTCACTTGAGACAGAATGCCCGTTCTGTCTGATATTAATACCTTGACAGCTATGCTATGTGTGGCTAATGTGCACGACAACACCTTGACCAGGGAAAGGCCATCATTTCTAAATCCTGCGAAGTATCCCAGTAGTTCTTCTCTTACCCCCCCCCCCCCCCCCCCCCCCCCCCCCCCCCCCCCCCCCCCCCCCCCCCCCCCCTGCACTCGCTCTTTTTCCAGAGGAGCCACACTGGTCTGTTATTTGCATGTTTTCTTTTTCCCATTTGCTTGGTTCCCTTTCCCATCTGTTGGTCTTTCAATGCCTGTCACTGTAGGAATGTCTTGGCTGGCTGCGGGGGAAAATGATTGTTCAGCATTTTGTCTTTTCCGCCATGGAGAGGCTTTGTGATTTTGTTTGTTTGTTTTTTGTTTTGTTTGGATTTCATCTTTAACGAAGCAGCAAAACTTGTCTATCTGCTTCGTATTTTGTTGTGGTCTTTAATTTTTCCTTGCTGGAAAAGCCTGTGCTGTTCATTCATGAGGCTTTTGAATTTTACTTAGGTATCTGATTCAAAGGGATTTGACCGAATGCTTCAATCAGATTTATACAAATAAAATTATCGAACTGAATGCTTTTCTTGAAATCTTGATAAAAGGGCTGGACTACACTGTCAGTGGTGTTGTAGTTTTAACGTCAAAAATAAAGATTATCGAATTGAATGCATTCCTAAAATCTTGATAAAAGGGCTAATTGCACCGTTAGGAGGTGTGGCAGTTTTGACGTCACCCGGGACTCTCATAATGATGACATAGCTGTGGCTGACCGTGCCGAATCAATGAGGTAATCTTTTTAAAAAAAAATCTCCAGACATTACTTTTTTCAGATTTGTTTGGACGATTAAGCGAGAAAGACTAAGCCTTCGGCGGGTCCTGAAATGGTATGAGTGTCTCTCGTACCACCCTTTTGTTTTCATTTTGTCTAGTTTTATTCAATAAGTTGAGGAATTACAGATGCGTTTTTAAAAGAAAACAGTGCTTAGAGATTT
>CM031620.1:10855176-10862676 GCA_018398815.1 Conus ventricosus | reverse complement strand
AATAATAAACAACTGCAGGCATAAATGGAAATCCTTGTCAATGCACCATTCCTAACACGCCCCCCCCCCCCCCCCCCCCCCCACCACCCCCCACCCCCTACTACCCCCCCCCCCTACCCCCCCCCCACCACTGAACGTGTGCCCCAAAAATCTGCAGGCCACGTGCCACACGTGCAGAGCTCAGGCGCCCACACGCCACACCATATAAAACCGGTGGCGTGCCCAAATTGTACACCCTGACGAGAGCGCCGGCTCGAAACAAATTTGTTGGTTTTAATTCTTCCATTTTAAAAATCCTATTTTAAACTGGTATGTCGCTCCTACATGGTCGAGCACTTTTAAAGTTCTGAGTGGTCTTTTAACTCTGATTTTTTTATATATATATATATATATATATATATATATATATATATATTATATATATATATATGTACATATATAAGAGGACGAAGGGAGAGAGAGAGAGAGAGGAGAGAGAGAGAGAGAGAGAGATAAAGAGACAGACAGATACACGTATATATCAATCATTAAAGTCCCATGAGGAAGACCAAAAGAGGTCGAAATACTGAGAAATATTTTACGTGATTGTTGTTGAATTCTTTGTTTGGATGTTCATATATATATTTATATCTCATTTTGTCATTTGCTCCAAGTACACGGCAGTTGTTTTGACACCTTCCACTCTGCTGTCCTCCATACGGACAACGTGTCCTGTCCATCGGAGCTGGCTTTTGACGAGTATGCGCTCCATGCTGGGTAGGCCACACCTCTTCTGGACCTGTAGGTTGGACGCTCTGTCTTGCCATTTCATGCTGCAGATCTTGCGCAAGCATCGTTGATGGAACTGTTCGAGTTATTGGATGTGTCGGCGGTACGTGGTCCAAGTCTCACAACAGTAGTGGAGAGCACTCAGAACCACAGCTCTGTACACGGCAATCTTTGCGCGCAATTTGATGCCATGGTCTTGCCGCAGTCTCTGAGAGTCTGCCGAAGGCAGAGCCGGCCTTTGAGATGCGCAACACCACTTCTGCATCTAGAGATCCGTTGCTGCTTACTGTGCTGCCCAAACAGCAGAACTTGTCCACAGTTCTGATCTCTGTGTTGTTGATGATGACAGGTGATGGTGGAGCACTGCCAGCTCCGGAGGGTGAAGGTTGGAACAGGCCTCGGTCTCACCAAGAGTGATTGTAAGTCCAAAGCGTTGACAGGCCCTTGCAAAGCGATCTGTGAGGCACTGATTATTCATAGTGCACAGGAAAACACATGACGGTGCAGAACAGAAAAAAAAACGTGTCTTTCTCACCTCTAACTGTTTGGGACGATATTGTTCTTGTTCGTATCGCAGCCTTGAATTAGAACGTTGAAACGTTCGGCCAGTCTGTGTGAGTTATCGCCTTAGGATTCGTCCGAGGCAGCAAGAAATGTTGACAGGTTATAGACATCCGAAGGGAAGATCCCGTCTGTGAAAGGAACATGTGGGCGCCGAACCTGACCTTCATGAAAGACCAAAGATGATGGAGACCCCACGGCCTGCTGGTTTTGATTCCATCAACCTGAACAGGCCTGGCCTTCAGGATTGTATGTGCTCCCTGGTAATGATGGTGAGGAGCAGGAATACCCCCCCCCCCTCCCCAAAGAATCTTGCCCCAGACGGACATTATCACGGTGAATCAGGTTTCTTTGCTTAACTTTTCTAACGTTGGATCCTCTTCGTACGTTGTTTTTCTTTGTGCTTCTCCAAGAGATGCAGAAGACAAAGTCCAAGACTAATAATAATAATAATAATAACATACATTTATAGAGCGCCCTTTCTCACTGGAGCTCACAGCGCTTTACAATGTTTAACTATAAACATGTCAAAAACAAACATCACTATACAAAACCATAAACCCAGTCACCTCATCAATTATGACAATGAAACACAGCAAGGAAAGGGGGGGGGGGGGGGGGGCTAGCCAACCAACATTGACACCACACACACACACACACACACACACATACACACACGCGCGCGCGCGCACTGTCAGTTTTCAAGTGTAACACTTCCAACACGTAACGCCGTGACACACCCAATAACAGGACAAAAATGTTTTCTATAGAAAAAATTCCTTGAACAGATGGGTTTTGAGAGCAGAGCGGAAAGCAGAGTCAGTTTTGGCAGAGCGGATCGAAAGTGGGAGAGAGTTCCAAACGGAAGGGGCTGCAAAAAAGAAGGAACGTTCACCATAGGTTTTTGTTGAAACGCGTGGCTTGCAGAGTGTGAGAGTGTCAGATGATGAGCGGAGTGTTCTTGCCGGTGTGTATATGCTAACCAGGTGAGAAAGATAGACAGGGCCAGATCCATTGACGGCGCGAAAACACATGCATGCAATTTTGTATCTAATGCGTGCTGCTATGGGGAGCCAGTGCAGAGTGTAGAGATGCGGGGTGATGACATTGTGGTCTCTACGGGGAACCCTCAAGACCAGGCGTGCCTCAGTATTTTGTAATCTCTGAATTCGTTGTATAAGATCTTGTGGGCAATTTACAAGGAGACCATTGCAATAATCCAGACGGGAGAGCACAAATGCTGAAACGAGAGTTTTTGTTGCCTCAGTTGAGAGGAAATGGCGAATTGAGCTGATACGACGGAGCTCAAAGTTAACTGTACGAATTACGTTCATGACTACAAGAAAACCAGATCGTGCACAAGTTTTTTGGTAAATCAACCTGTCCCTTTGGCAACCATTGTGGTAATAGAAAAGCAGAATGTAAAAATATTGCGTTTTTATTAACTAGACCGTTTAGTAATTATAGTGATAATGGGAAAACGGACAGTACACATGTTTTTAACTAGTCCCTTTAGTAATTATAACGATAATGGAAAAACAGATTGTACAAGTGCCTTTCTAAATTAGCTGGTCTCTTTGGCAAGTATGGCGATGATAGCAAAGGAGACGGTACAAATGTTTTTTTCTAAATTAGCTGGTCCCTGTAGTAATTATTGCAATAACAAAAAAAAAAAACCCTATCGTACAAGTGCCTTTCTAAATCAGCCAGTCCCTTTTGGCAATCATGGCAACAACAGAAAAGTAGACAGTACAATTTTTTGTTTCTTTCTAAATTAAGTGGTCCCCATAGTAATTATGGCGATAATTAAAAAAAACCCACAACAGATTGTACAAGTGCCTTTCTAAGTTAGCTGGCCCTTTGGAAATCATGGCAACGATACTGATGACGAGAGCAGTGTCAGACTGTGCGCAGTTAGATAGAGCGCACAATGGTGATGTGATCATGATTTCCCAAATGATAACTGTGACAGTTCGGATTATCACGATGTACCGAAACACAACAGCAACACACGGTGTACACTTCACAGCAGGTGGCGGTGTGATGTAGACTACAATCCTAGCCATGACCATGCTATACCTGATTGTATTCGTGGTGCTAGCGACACAGATGATGGAAACCACTGAGATGATGATTAGGATAAGGCTGATACTGCCTGTCTCCATTGTAACAGGTGCCCTGAAGATGACCTTACGGGGGAAAGGTGTGGGTAGGGGGTGTTGGTGGATAGTGGCGATGGCGACAAGGATGATTTTGATGAAAGTGGTGAGGAAGATGATGACCGCGATGGTACTAATGATAGAGACGACAGCTTCGTCCACGTTCTTTCATTTCTCCCTGACCCTAGACTGGTCAGAAACAGCACCTCCCCCTACCTCCACCCCTACCCATCCAATGCGCCCACTCCGTTTTCTGGCTGTTTGGTCTCATAGTTGTCAACTGACTCGGATCCAAACAGATAGGGGGAGAAGGAGGGAGGGAGAAGAGGGGCAGATGATGTTACCATCTCGGCCTCCCTTCCCCCCTCCGCCTCCGCCTCCACCACCCATACTCCACCTCCCATTCTCACCCCCCCCCTTCCCGCCCCATCTTGGCTTTCCTATCCATGTCGTTGCAGAGAACAACAAAATCGTTGCTCTTTTTAATACCGCTCTGCTGTTTAGCTTCTACAACCCTTGGTCGCTGCATGCAGACACACACTCTCACATAGAGACTCAACCCTCTTGACCGCCTGCATGCAGACACACACTCTCACATAGAGACTCAACCCCTCTTGACCGCCTGCATGCAGACACACACTCTCACATAGAGACTCAACCCTCTTGACCGCCTGCATGCAGACACACACTCTCACATAGAGACTCAACCCTCTTGACCGCCTGCATGCAGACACACATCTCACATAGAGACTCAACCCTCTTGACCGCCTGCATGCAGACACACACTCTCACATAGAGACTCAACCCTCTTGACCGCCTGCATGCAGACACACACTCTCACATAGAGACTCAACCCTCTTGACCGCCTGCATGCAGACACACACTCTCACATAGAGACTCAACCTCTTGACCGCCTGCATGCAGACACACACTCTCACATAGAGACTCAACCCTCTTGCAGTTGCGGCCTTCATTGCACACACATTTTCTTTTTACTGATCCTCTTCCTCTTCGTCTTCTCCTCCCTCTCTCATTAATTCTACTATCACCCTCATCATCTCACCTTATTATTTTGATTATATTATTACTTGATTTTATGATTGTTACATTGAGTATGATGATTATGATTATGATTACTGCTACTACTACTACCACCATACTACTACGTCTACTACTATACTACCTTATCATCCTTATCATCATCAGCAGCATGATGATGATCATCATCTTAACCGTCTTCGTCTTCTTCTTCTTCTTCTTCTCTTTTCTTCTTCTTCTTCTTTTCTTCTTCTTCTCTCCTCCTCTCATCCTCCTCCTCTCCTTCCTCCTTCCTCCTTCCTCTCCTTCTTTCTCTTCTTCCTCTTCTTCTTCTTCTTCTTCTTCTTCTTCTTCTTCTTCTTCTTCTTCTTCTTCTTCCTGATCAGCATCGCCCTTATTTCTTTTTCTTTTCTATGTTGACCGCCGTACCTGATGGTGGCATTACTTATGCTTCACTCCTTCCGAATAGCGTACACAGTCACACGGCGCTTTCATTCTAAGTTCAACCGACACTAACCAGGCCCGAGAGATACAAATACATGCAGACTTGGTCAGTAAATTCGAGCGACACTCTCAGAGATGCATCCATCAAATGAATGATATTCAGCCGAGATCAAAATATTTGAATTGGAGGTCGGGGTGCATGAATTTCGGACAGACACCGGTAAAAACCCACCAGAACGCATTTCCAGCAGGCAACAGTCGCCTTCATACAAGATTTCTCTCCCTACCAGCTGCCGTGGTGAAGTGGTTAGCGTCGCGGACTCCCGGCTGGAAGGTCGTGGGTTCGAATCCCATCAGAGTCATGTGGGTTTTTCTGCCCGACCGGCTCCTACCCAGAGTTGAGTTTGCTGCGGACTCAGTTGGGAAGACTGGGACCACACAGTCGAGTTTCATCCACTTAATGGATGCGTCTCTGAGAGTGTTGCTCAAATTTCTTGACCAACACTGCAGGTGCTTGTATCTCTCGGGCCTGGTTGACGCCGGGATATATTATAAAGGAAGCGTAGAGTACAGCCCTGTCATGTAGTCTCAGACCGAAATGGAAATCCGCAGCATCATCTTAATCATCCTCATTCTCATCGATCAGCATAAAATAAAGTCTCAAATTCTGTGGCCCTTCATGCATGCTCTCATGGTGACCTCAATTTCGAAGTCCTCTCCACGTCTGTGGCCTTGATTTGGTTCAGTCGGGGTCACCGGTATCGGCGAGTCCATGGGGGCTGTCGTTGGACGGGCGTGGTGGCGCCCACCGGAGGGAGAGCTCACTCACGCCAGCTCCGCGACTAAGCAATTATTGTCGTCAGTAGGGGGCTTAGTAGGTGGTGTCCTGCGTGTGTTAGATCAGAACAGGCGCCACTGAACACCACCGAAGTGACTCGGCAGCAGTGCAGTGTCTCCTCCGGTGGGTTGCCTCTTGACGACTTGACATTGACTGCACCCTGTGGATTGCTGGTGCCGGGGCTGCGGCAGGGCCTACCGGGCTGTGGCTGTGGACGGGGTGTCGGAATTGAGCGGCGTGGGTGCACTGCCTCTGAGGTGGCGCAGAGGTTGGAACAGCCAAAAAAAAAAAAAAAAAAGATTTCTCTCCTTGGGTTTTCTATCCGTCAAAGAGATCCACGTGGATTAATCGTAATGAGCAAACATCTGAATGTTTCAATGTAAATGCCATGTAAACGCACAAGTTGGCATTTTTATGGGAGACATGTATCAAGCCCAATATCTGGCGGAAAAAGGTGGTCTTTCAATCGGAGGTTATCCTGTGAGGTTTGGGAAAGGGGTTTCCCATTGAAAACCCTGACAGTTAACTCCCTTGCCAGTAATTAAAGAACAAGTAGGGTAACCCTTGCTCCCGTGGAGAAAAATAAACAGACGCCTCATAACTCGACACGAATGCTGCTTACTGAATCCCTGTGTACTGTTCCCTGCTTCATTTAACATTGCATTAATTCATGCCAGTCAAACCGAGGTCACCTGTATTTGTTACTGTCCGTGCGTTTGACTCTATTCAAGATCGAAAAGGCTGTGTGCAGTCTGAACATATGTTCATTTGTGCTTGTTGATTTTTCTCCAGTTGCTGCTGCTGTGTAGATGTGTCAGACACAGGGTACCTGGGCAAGCTTGGAACGTCCTTTTTTTTTTTGGGGGGGGGGGGGGGGATGTCTCCTTGTTTGTTCTGTGTGCTCTCCATTGTCATTCTGTCAGGCGATTGGATGTCCCTTGGCAGTGTTGTGTTGTGTGTTGTGTGTGTGTGTGTGTTGGTTGTTGTGTGTGTGTGTGTGCGTGCGTGCGTGCGTGCGTGCGTGCGTGCGTGCGTGCGTGGTGGTGCGTGCGCGCGTGCGTGCGTGCGTGCGTGTGTGTGTGTGTGTGTGTGTGTGTGTGTGTGTGGTGTGTGTCTGTGTGTGTGTGTGTGTGTGTCTGTGTGTCTGTGTCTGTATGCGTGTGTGTTTTTTTTCGGTGGGGGGGGGGGGGGGGGGGAGAGAGAGGAGAGAGAGGGGAGAGAGATAGAGGAAGTGAGAGGAGAGAGAGAGAGAGAGAGGGGGGGGTCTTTTGTACGGAAAAATTTTCAGCAAGGTACACCAGTTTGGGGTGGGTGGGGCTCTCATTGTCTCTGGTAGGATTCGACCGTTCGACTTCTTAGCTCTTTGCCCTCGACTCAAACCGCTGTCCTACAGCATCTGCTTCTGGTTGTTGTTATTGTTGATGTTGTCGTCGTTGTTGTTGTTGTTGCCATTGCCGTCGTCGTTGTCGTCGTTGTTGCTGTTGTTGTTGTCGTCGTTGCTGTTGTTGTTGTTTTACATCATCTCATCATCATCATCATCTCATCATCATCATCATCATCTTCGTCTTCTTCTTCTTCTCTTCTTCTCTTCTTCTTTCTTCTTCTTCTTCTCCTCTTCTTCTTTTCTTCTTCTTCTTGTTCTTCTTCTTCTTCTTTTCTCTTCTTCTTTTTCTTCTTCTTCTTTCTCCTCTC
>CM031620.1:10840460-10845460 GCA_018398815.1 Conus ventricosus | reverse complement strand
AGTGGAATTGATGAAATTTCTGCTGAAATGCTGAAACGAGGTGGTAAGAGCGTTGAGCTATTTCTGACAAAACTATTCAATACAATTTTTGACAAAGGTATTTATCCCAGGGAATGGTCTAAAGCTCTTATAATCCCAGTATATAAAAAAGGTGACCCTGAAAATGTCGATAATTACAGAGGAATCTCTCTTCTGAGTACTATATCTAAATGTTATACTACTATACTAAATGCACGACTGTATGCCTGGTTAGAAAGCAACAATGTAATTTCAGAATGTCAAGCAGGATTCCGGAAAAATTACTCGACAGTGGATCAGATATTTACTTTATATGCCTCTGTTCAGAACTGTTTGAGCAAAAAAGGTAGGAAGCTATACGTCGCCTTTGTAGACTTTAAAAAGGCTTTTGATTCTGTTCGACATGATAAACTTTTGCAATGTATTAAGCAAACAGGGTGTGAAGGGTAAATTTCTGGCCTCACTTAGAGCTATGTATAATTCTTTGTTATCCTGTATTCAAGCAAATCAAGAACTCTCCGAAATGTTTGAAACTCCTGTTGGAGTTAGACAAGGATGTGTTCTAAGTCCTACGTTATTTTCAATTTTCATAAACCAGTTAGCAGATCAAATAAAGAAAAAGGTAAACATGGAGTTAGGTTACTTCGGATATCATTGAATTATTTATATTACTGTTTGCTGATGATTGTCAACCTCGGTGTAATGTCAGTGGAGGAAGGACTAGCGCACAGCCCAAACACACTCACAGCTTGCTTACGATCTCATTCATATATCATGCATTCGTCACATCAAACCACTAGTAAAGTCTATAACTTACTACACATGATCATAGAACGAAACATCAATGCATATGGAATCAAATGAAATAAAACATTCTCTCTTTCCTGAACTTCACAAAATCATTTATCTAAAACATCATTAACTAACCCGGGTATAAACAGATTTCTACTTTACCTGGCCAGGTGATCTTAACTATTCACGAATCACTGTCTTTTCTTTTCTTTTCTTTTTCTTTTCACTGTCACTTTCACAACACGACACAACTGCTGGCACTGGTTTTGGTCTGATGGCGCCTGGTCAGGTGAGACTGTTGGCGTTGGTCTGTGGTTCTGCTTGGCGAAGTGACGCTGCCAGGTATGAGGTCGAACCCCGGTTAGGATAGAACAGTGACTATCAACATCGATCTGTTCTCCTTTCTTTCTTCCTGCATTAACGCATTGCACTCTCTCTCTCTCTTTCTAGTCTGCTCTTATCAAATGGACATGGTTGCTTTTCTTTTCTTTTTTCTTTTCTTTCTTTTCTTCTTCATTAATTAGCAACTCTCTCTCTCTCTCCACATCTCTCCTCAGTCCTTCCTCTGCAGACTATCTCATGCTAATCTCTCAACTTGGTTCTCTTCTCTCCTCCCCTCATCTCTCTGCTTTTCTCTCCTCAGAGATTACACTCAGCCCTCTCTCTCTCTGTCTCTCTGTTCGTTCTCCCTCTCGTTCTCCTGTTCGTTCTCATCTCCCTGCCTTCCCTGTAGGCGAGAGCCTACTTCCCCGAACTTCTCCCTCTCTCTCTCTCTCTCTGTTCGTTTTCCTCCCCCTTCTCTCTCACTCACGCATTCCTTTATTCGTTCCGATCTGTCCAAAAAGGGCGAGTACCATTGGTCAGTATTTTTACCGCCCTGACACCCGAAGTTATCCCCTCTAATTCCATTGGATGTTCAAATCATGACAGTCACGCCTACACACCTTACTCTCTGTGGTGGTCAATTGGTCATTTAATTGATTAGCTAGATTTCACCCCCACCACACACTACCTTCCCCCCTTTCCTACTTGACTGGCGCCGTGTGGCTTAAGTCGTGGACACTGGTCAGTGTAAATTGGCCAGCTGAGTCTGGGTGGGCGCCACGACGTCTGATTAACAATGACGCTGGTTCCACAAAGTGGCTAGATGAGTCTGGGTAGGCTCTACGACTCGTCTCGCTAGACATCGAGGCGTCGGTCAAAACGGCTTAGTCAGTCTGGGTGGATCGTACCGTCTCCATGAAGCCTCTCCACTAAGCTTAATTGGACGGATCCGAACCATGGGCCCGGTCTACGTGACGCCTAGAATGTTTGCGTTAGAGCTTAAGTCCAACTGGGCTGGTGGCGATTGACCACGAATTTGGTTGAGGTTATTTTTGACCGTGACAATGATGTCTCATTGCTATCTACTACACCATGTGGCCTACAAAATCAGTTGAATGTATTAAAGTCCTGTTGTAATAACATGAAACTATCTGTCAATATCAACAAAACCAAAGTAATAGTATTTAGAAAAGGAGAATATTTAGGGAAGCATGAGAAATGGTTTTTACGATGGTAACAGACTGGAAGTTGTGAATAATTATTGCTATCTAGGGTTTAATTTCACCACCATGATCAGTGCAAAACAGGGTACCCTTCATTTAACAACTAAGGCTAAAAAGGCAGTAGTTCAACTCGGCAGAATCTTTACAAAATACAGGGAAATGACGGAAAGTACTTTTTTCAAGGTTTTTGACATCAAGATTCAACCAATCTTGATGTATGCTGGCGAAATATGGGGATTACACAGATTAGAACATTCAGAAAAAGTACATATGCTGGCATGCAAAAGATTTCTGGGTGTTCCAGGAATTACGCCAAACAAAATGGTTTTACGGAGATTTGGGTCGATATCCTTTATACATTAATTCCTACGTCACTTGTTTACGATACTGGTTTAGACTTTTACAGATGGAAGCTGAAAGGTTACCTCAGAAAGCATATTTGATGCTGTTGGAATTAGACAGATCTGGAAAACAGTGCTGGGTCTCAAGGGTAAGAGAAATCTTGTGTTCAACAGGCTTTAATTTTGTTTGGTTACAACAAGGTGTTGGAGACGTTAAAATGTTCCTAAATGTGTTTAAACAAAGGCTTGTTGATATGTTCATTCAAGAATGGACTGGCACCATACGAGACCGTGAGAGATACGAGTGTTATAGTAATTTTAAGTCTGTTTTTGAAAAGGAAAGATATCTTTTGGATACGAATACGTACTGTTTCCGCGTTGCCATTACACGAACCAGGTTTAATTTGCTTCCACTGAATAACAATTTGCATCGCTATAGTAAAACAGAAAAGGACAAAGCATGCCCATTTTGCCATGATCAGGTAGAGAATGAGCAACATTTTTTATTTCAATGCTCCCTCTATCAAGACCTAAGGAGTAAATTTCTCAAGAATTCGCCAGTTGTCCCCTTCATTTGCTTCTTAAGGTATCCAGTGCTTCGCACAGACATAGCCTATCAAGGTACATTTTTCATGCCATAAACAGAAGGATCAGGTCAATTCTTTAGTGGATAAATTACTGCGGACAATTACCACTACCTTGGTTTTCCTTGAAATGACTGACTTCATTTGTATTGTAATTTCGTGTACTCTAAACGTATCTGAATGATATATCATCTTTTACACGTATTTTGGGGAATTATTATTGCAATGCTTTTTGTTCTGTTTACAACACATATATGCTAACTCCTCCCCGTTCCTACCCACTCCCCCCCTTCCCTTTGTACCTTGTATTGGGGCCCCAAGGCCGATGTACATTAAAGCGTTCTGAGTTCTGAGTTCTGTGTCTGTCTGTCTCTCTAGTCGCCTCACCACGGTTTCACTCTCTTTTTTCTCTGTCTCTGTTTTTTATCTATCTATTTGCCGTCTCTGTCTCTGTCTCTCTCTCTGTCTCTGTGTCTCTGTCTATATCTATCTAATCATTTAATGTTTCTCTCTCTCTCTCTCCTCTCTCACACACACACACACACACAACACACACACACACACCAACACCCCACACCACACACACACACACACACACACACACACACACACACATACACACACTTGCCATCTGTCTATCGGTGTATTTGGTTGTCCGTCTGGCTATCTGGCTATCATACCTATCTGTCTTTCCACCTTTCTATTAATCAGTTTGTGATAAATATGCATGTTTTTACATCAAGGATATACAAATTTTATGCTCAAGCGCAAAGTCATCTTTGTCGTTACGATCATCATGGCAACGTGAAAAACTTCTTTACATATCTTTAGTCAGCAGCTGTGACCTCATTTCATGAAATTTGCATTCTCATGTTTGCATTCTCTTTGTACACTCTCCTTCCCCACACACACTATATCCAACCTCTCTCTCAGTTGTCTCTCTCTCTGTCTCTCTCTGTCTCTCTCTCTGTCTCTGTCTCTCTCTCTCTCTCTCTCTCTCTCTTCTCTTTCTCATGGCGAAAAGATCCGCACAGTATTCTTAAACAACTCTGCCGCTTCACAAAGATCCCACCACAAGAGAGAAGGACACACACACACACACACACACACACACACACACACACACACACACACACACACATATATATTATAATATATAAATTTTTATATATATTTATATATTATATTATATATATAATTGAATTATAAACAAAGCTTGCTCTTATGTCTTAGATTGAAGAAATAGGGGGAGATACGCATTCATATCTGCAGTGGTAGATGATTTCTGCCTAACTAACAGTATGTGCTTGAGTGGGTGAATGGGGAAAAATAAAATAAATGCTTCTCAAAATGAGCCTTCAGCAAGCTTATATTCTCCAAGGGGCAGACATCCTCCAATAGGGAGGGAAACTCACTAACATATAAACTCCTGGCCACACACCGACATTTCGAAACTTGGTGGCCCCCCCTCAGCGACCGCGGAAAGTGGCAATTTGACTCCCCCGCCCCTCAGCCCCAAGAAGAACGCAATCCAGAAAAGGCTGGCGTGCAACACCCCAGCATGCCCGCCGAGTTTTCAAAAAACCAACCAAAGGTGCCATCTAAGAAGCAAAAAAATCATAAAAGAGCAAAACAAGCTACATTTCTTGTGAAAGTAGTAAAATTTTAGAACAAAGACACACTCCCAACACACACCCACACCACACACACACCACAAA
>CM031620.1:10816090-10827025 GCA_018398815.1 Conus ventricosus | reverse complement strand
ATACGTGTGTATGTTCTCTGAGACTGAATGTGTCTGTACCCGTCTATTAAGTACGTGTGTATGTGTTCCGTGAGACTGAATGTGTCTGTACCCATCTGTTTAAGTACGTGTGTATGTTCTCTGAGACCCTCCGGGGGTACCTTGCCGTGGTCGGTGGGCTTGCGTGGTCCTGTGATCCCTTAGGCTTTGCTGGCGGGGCATCAATACTTGAAGATAGCTGTTTTTTTAAAAACTGCTTCTAGGCCTGAGAATTCAAGATGCTATCTGCCTAAGCATAACGTGGTAAGGAGTTGATGCCCCTGGTAGGGCTTCCCATGTCAGATAGCTAAGGTGAGGATCCTGACTAATAGTAACCCGCCTTTCCCTTTTCTTGTTTTCTACCTTTCTTATTTGGCTCTTTTCTATCTTCGTCTCTCCTTCAAGTCTTCTTTTCCACACTCCTTTCTCACTGTGGTCTTAAGATCCGCCGCATTTGCCGTGCGGTGCGACCTGTGACGGAGGGAATGAGATCCTGGTGATTGAGAGGGCCAGCGCCCTCAATACATCACTTTGGCTCGGACCTCTCCTAGACAGGGGTACACTTTGGCCCGGGTATGTCAATCGGCTTCCCTTTCATGGGGCTGGGTCAAAACAGGCAGTTCTCCGGCTGGCCAAGGTAACCCCTGCAGTGCTCAGGTCTCTGTCCCGGGAGTTGGGCATGATCAGGGGGATAGGTTTGGTAGGTTTGTGTCTGTTGTAGTCTCTCCTGAACCTGGAAGGGGTCAAGACAATGATATCTTGGCCCTGGCCCCTTAGTTGACTCCATGGTGGGTGGGTAAGGGAGAGATGAAATATTCCCCTATAATATGGCTTCAACAAAAAATCATCCCCCCCAAAAAAAAGAAAAGTGCATTTAATTTCTCAAAGTGGTCACAGGAGTCTGATGAGACTGATTCCGATATTGAAACAAGGCAGATGTCAGGATTTAGGTCCTCTTGGCTAATAATGGAAAGCAGGGAGCAGGACAAACCACTTTCTGCACTAAGCCCGTTTGCAATACAGAAGGGCTTCCAAGGTATTGCAGGAGACCCACAGTCCATTAAATGACTCCGAAATGGTACATTTCTTATCCAGTGTAAAACTAAGAAACAATCAGAGCAGCTGCTGAAAGCTACAAAGCTGGTAAACCGAGAGATCCGGGTGACTCCCCATAAACAGCTGAATTCCTCTAAGGGAGTCATTCGATGCCCAGATCTTAGAGGTGTCTCAGAGGCAGAGATCAAGGCGGAACTGGCATCCCCAGGGTGTGACAGAGGTGCATAGGGTGGCAGTGAAAAAAGGCAGAAAGTGTGGCCACCAACACCCCTCTTTCTGACATTCTGCAACCCTGTGCTGCCTCCTGTCATCAAAGTAGGATACTTGAATGTCCGTGTACAAATGTATGTTCCGTCTCCAATGCGTTGTTTCAAGTGCCAGAAGTTTGGACATGTCAGAGACCGCTGTTCTGGGCAGGAGTGTGTGGGGTTTTGTTGCAAGGCAACCCATGATAGGCCGTGTAAAGACCCGGCGCATTGTGCGACCTGCGGTGGCGACCACCCCTCCTCTTCACGCACACTGCCCTGTCTGGATTCAGGAGTCAAACATCCAAAAGGTTAAAACGAAAAGATTTCGTTTTTTGAGGCCGGCAAACAGTTGTGGCAGTCAGACGCAAACAGCGTCTTCATATGCTTCGGCGGTAAAGAAAGTTTCGACACGTTCAGTCTGCTGCCATGACTGACGATATTACTTTCTCCAAGACATTACAAGGAAGACCGTTAAGCTTTGGTGGAAGCAAGTCCACCACCTCCCAACCCAAACTAGTGCCCCTGGTGGGAGCAAAAAATCTGCCATCCCCCAGACTGCCCAGCAGTCTACTCCATCTGCTGCTGGGCAGATCAAAAGCCAGCCCTCCCACCTCGACCTTCCTTGAGCAGTGCTTGTACAGGCAGGGGAGTTCAACCGAGTGTGGAGATGGAGATGAGAAAGAAACCTCCACCATCTCAACTCCAGGCCTTCGTCACCTGCGTGCAAGTCTGCCAGCAGGTCTGAAGACTCAAACAGTCCTGGTGCAACTATCCAATAAATTCACTCCATTGGAAGCAGACGTTGAAGAGATGACCTGATTTCCTCTCCTATTCGCCCTCTGCACCATGGATAGTAAAGTAATCCATTGAATATCCGTGGACTAAATTCAAACTTTGAGGAGCTGCAGCTTCTGTGTCAAACTATCAAACCTTCCGTCGTGGCTCTTCAGGAAACTCAAATTCAAAGCCAGAAGACCTTCACTCTTTCTGGCTTTAATATTCTTTCTAAACCTGCACAACCATCCACATTAGGACTGTCGGGCGGTGTTGCCCTTCTTTTACATAAAACTCTGCTGTTTAGTCCTGTCACTCTGACTACCTCCCTTCAGGCTGTAGCTGCGAGAGTCACTCTCCACAAGACTGACAATCTGCTCACTTTATCTGCCACCTTCTGTCCCGGTTTGTCGTCAGGACCTTGTCAGTCTCATTGGAGAACTTCCTCGACCTTTTTTGCTGTTGGGTGACTTTAATGGTCACAGTCCTCTTTGGGGTAGTGTCAGTTCGTCATCCAGAGGTCTGCTTCTTGAGGATGTCCTTTCGGACTTTGATTTGTGTTGTCTGAACGACGGATCTCCAACTTACCTCCACTTATCCACAGGTTCACTTTTGTGTTTAGATTTGTCGATTTGTGACCCCTCGCTGTCCGGATTATAAGTGGTCTGTCCATGACAATCTGCACGGAAGTGACCATTTCCCTGTTCTTTTACAACCCGTATTAACTGAAAACGTCTCTGTCTCGCAACATCTAAATTATAAGAAGGCAAACTGGGATCTTTTTGTAAACCAATATTTCCAAAGAATTCCAGGACACTGATTTTCTTCAGAGTCCAGACCCAGCAGAATCTCTGACCAATACTGTGATCAACTGTGCTAAAACCTGTATTCAGTGTCTTCCGACAAACTCCAATGCAAAAACACCCTGGTTTAATTCAGACTGCCAACAAATTTCAAACGTTTGCAAACGGGCTCAGCGTCGGGTATACAACGACCTTCAGGTCCCAACGCTCGAGCCCATCAGAAACTCCGTGCCAAATCGAGACACACTTTCAAAATCAGTAAACGTCGGTCTTGGAGAAACTTCTGCTCCAGGCTGACATCTACAACTTCAAAGAAAAAAGTTTGGAACATCATTAGAAAAATCAAAGGGAAGAACACCAACCCCTCCATTCATCACTTGAAACTTGCCGATGCTCTGATCACTGGACAAACAAGCTGTTGCCAATCTGTTGCCTCCACCATCCAACAGAACTCATCTTCAAATAAATCTGCAGCCTTTTTAAGAAACAAAGAGATTAGAGAGAAATCTTCATACAATTTCACATCAGACAACTCTGAAACCTATAATCTTCCTTTTTCAATCGCTGAACTAAAATTAGCTTTGCAAACCTGCACTGATTCGGCCCTGGTCTGGATGACATTCATTATCAGGTTTTGAAACATTTCCAGAAAGCTGTCTCCAGACTCTTCTCAAAGTCTATAACCATATCTGGACCACAGGGTCCTTTCCGCCCTCCTGGCGGAAAGCCCTGATCATTCCGATTCCAAAGCCTGGAAAGGACCTTACCAACCCTTCCAACTATCGCCCAATCGCTCTGACCAGCTGCCTCTAATAAGCTGATGGAAAAGATGGTCAACTCCCGTCTGATGTGGAAGCTGGAAACCGATGGCCTTTGGCCAGTGAACAGTGCGGTTTCCGGAAGTACCACTCGACAGTTGACCATCTAATCCGTCGGAAACCACCATCCGCAACGCCTTTGTCAACAGCAGCATGTGGTTGCTATCTTTTCGACCTCGAAAAGGCGTACGACACCACGTGGAAAGCAGGAGTCCTTATGGACCTGCACAAGCTCGGTTTTCGTGGTCACCTGCCTCTGTTTATCCAAAACTTTCTGGCAGATCGACAGTTCCAGGTGCGTGTTGGCACCACACTCTCTGACATCCATGGGCAGGAGTTGGGGGTACCTCAGGGAAGCATCCTTTCTCCAGCCCTTTTTCAGCATTAAAATAATGACATTGTCAAATCGTAAGCCAGGGCTCTGAGTCCTCTGTTTGCTGACGACTTCGCGCTGTACTCGGTTGGAGCTTCTTACTCCAGCGTACAGCGTCGACTCCAACTTTGTGTCAACAAGATTCAACAGTTGGCCGAGGAAAACGGGTTTACCTTCTCACGCACCAAAACTCGGTCAATTCATTTCCACAATTTTCGTCGATTCTTTGCTGATCCTGAAATTCGTCTGGACAAGTCCACCATTCCAGCTGTAAAAGAAGCCAAATTCCTGGGAGTTATTTTGACCAAAAACTGAACTTTCTCAGCCACATCAAAAACCTCAAAACTTCTTTGCCAGAAAGCTCTGAATATTCTGCGGGTCGTAGCGCACACTGACTGGGGTGCTGATAAGAAAACTTTGCTGAACCTCTACAGAGCCTTGGTCCGTTCCAAACTAGACTATGGTGTGCTGTGTACGGCTCTGCAAGACCCTCTTACCTCAAACTCTTGGACCCTATCCACCATCAAGGGCTTCGTCTCTGTCTTGGAGCGTTCCGCACCACCCCTGTGTTCCACACCACCCTGTGTACAGCAGGGGCACGCAGAGGCAGGTGAACCCTCACTGTCCCAACCGCAGGCTGAAAATGTCTCTAAATTATATCAGACTGTTCTCAGAACCACAGAATCCTGCCTATGACTGTGTCTTTGACCCTCAGTTTCAAAACAAATTCGAAACCAACCCTAACTGTATTCCGCTTGGTCTTCGTATGCAGCCTCACGTGCGGAATGCAGGTCTAGACCTAGGAGTTGTGTCGGATTTTTCCAAGTTTCCGGATCAGCCTCTGTGGACCTTTTTCACACCAGAGATTCGTTTTGATCTTGCAGCCTTTCGTAAAGAGTCTACCAGCTCTCTGGCATACAAGGCCTTGTATGCTGACTTCTGTTCCAAATTCCCATCCTATCAGAAAATTTTCACTGACGGTTCCAAGCCTGAGGATGGAGTGGCCTGTGCAGCCTATTGCCCTGGGGCTCCTTCTCAGATACTGTTAGAACATATACATTCAGATGCTTCTGTCTATTCTGCTGAACTTACTGCTCTGGCTCTGGCGCTGAGGATAATCTCACAATCTACGAAGAGGGACTTTTTGGTTCTGTCGGATTCGCTGTCACTTTGGAGCCATAGCTGGCCGCAACCTTCAGCATCCAGAACTTTTACATTTCTTGATCTTTTTAGCAAGTTAAATGAATGGTTACAACATGACTCTAGCTTGGGTTCCTGGTCATGTTGGCATCGGCGGGAACGAAATGGTTGATCGTTTAATCAAGAATGCCACAAGAGAGAAACTGTCCATATACTTAGCGCCATTAAAAACGCACGGGTCCGAAGAACAAAATAACTCGACAGAGGTAAATCAGTTAGGGGTATGAAAACTTTAATGTTGTGTTTGCGATTACTGAACGCCAAATGTTCAGCCATTTTGTCCATTGCGCACTTCTTTCTGTTCATGACTTTGTCATTCAACATTAAAGTTTTCATACCCTAACTGATTTACCTCTGTCGAGTTATTTTGTTCTTCTGACCCGTGCGTTTTTAATGGCGCTAAGTATATATATCCCCTGCTCAGATGGAAATCCAAAATTAATGATTGTGTGAGAGACCTCTGGCAGGAGATTGGAATACGCAGACGATAACAAACTCTCAGATCCGTCCAAACCTTAAGGAGTTCCTCCCATCTACGTCTGGTGGTCGTAAAAGGAAACGGTTCTGTGCCGGCTACACACCGGCCATTCGTATTTTACCATCCTACCTTTTAAAGAGTGAAGAAGCTCCGTGTGCATTCCATGTCATGTACCACTCACAATGAAACATGTTCTTTTAGAGTTTCAGGGATGTCCCACATGACGTGATCCTTGAGTTTTTGAGAGAGATTGACACTTTCAATCTGATTTAAGATTTTACGGAAGAAAAGATTTAACGAAGTTTCTGGTGCGTTTCTAGATGTCATTTAAAGAGATGTGTGAAAGGTTTTTTTTTTGTTTTTTTTTTTTAAATGACTTGAGTTGATTTTAACGTGGTGACAGCCCTGATGTGGCCCTTTGCGGTCGGCTGGCTATAAGCAACATTATCTTTCTTATGTTCTCTGAGACTGAATGCGTCTGTACCCGTCCATTAAGTACATGTGTCTGTGGTCCGTGAGACTGAATTTGTCTGTTCCCATCTGTTAGTACGTGTGTATGTTCTCTGAGACTGATTGTGTCTGCACCCATCTGTTAGGTACGTGTGTGGTGTTCTCCGAGACTGAAAATATCCCATCCGTCTGTTGTCTGTTAGGTACGTGTGTGTGTGGTTCCCTGAGATGAATGTGTCCTGTACCCATCTGTTAAGTACGTGTGTATGTGTTCTCTGAGACTGAATGTCTGTACCCGTCTGTTAGGTACGTTTGTGTGTGTTCCCGGAGACTGAATATGCTGTACCCAACTGCTAAGTACGTGTGTATATGTTCTTTGAGACTGAATGTGTCTGTACCCATCTGTTAGGTACGTGTGTGTGTTCTCTGAGACTGAATGTGCCTGTACCCATCTGTTAAGTACGTGTGTGTGTTCTCTGAGACTGAATGTGTCCGTATCCATAAGTTTGGTACTTGTATGTGTTCCCTGAGACTGAAAATATCCCTGACATCTGTTACGTGGGCGCGCGCCCGTGTGTGTGTGTGTGTGTGTGTGTGTGTGGTGTGTGTAGAGAGAGAGAGAGAGAGAGATTAACCCCAATACTGTGTATTGAAATACTTACGATTAGCCAGTGGAGGAGGGAGGAGTGTGACATATCCGCCTTTGTTTTCAAAACAAGGGCAGCCGCTGAGCTAGGAGCTTACTGACAAGTTAAAATGGACATCTACAGAATAGAGAACCGTCATCGTGTATTCTTGATAACATAAACGACATGCTTTTCGGTGGCGTCAGTAGTTCAGAGACAAATTGGATTCAGTAGTTCAGAGACAAATTGGATTACCGCATATACCTACAGATAGGGAGAGAGAGATCGCAAACAGCCGACCACAAAGGGCTGTCACCCCGTTAGAGATAGCGATTCATTGTCAGTGTATGAAAACATTACGTCGCATATATGATTACATGTGAGGATATGAAATGTGGGTTTGATAAATAACAGTATATCCTGAGCTTGTTATTCTATAGACATGTGTATTGGAGAAATTTCGTACGGGAGGGGGGGGGGGGCATACAAACACATGTAAATTAGCTAGCTACCATGTAAAACTTTCAGCCAGCCGCCGTGGCGAAGTGGTTAGCGTCGCGGACTCCCAGCTGGGAGGTCGGGGGTTCGAATCCCATCAGTCATGTGGGTTTTCCGCCCACCGGTTCCTACCCAGAGTTGAGTTTGCTACGGGCTCAGTTGGGAAGACTGGACGACACAGTCGAGTTTCCCATTTAATGGATGCGTCCCCTGAGATTGTTGCTCCAATTTCCTGACCAACACTGTAGGTGTCTGTATCTCTTGGGAGTACAGCCCTGTCATGCAGTCTGAGACTGGAATGGTAATCCTTAGCATCAGCTTGATCAACCTCACTCATGTCGATCAGCATAAAGAAGTCTGAAATTCTGTGGCCCTTCATGCCCTGCTCGCATAGTGACCTCTGTTTGGATGTCCTCCTCGCGTTTATGGACTTGGTTTGATTCCGTCGTGCTCACCGGTATCGGCGAGTTCATAGGGGATGTGGTTAGACGGACGTGGTGGCGCCCTCCGGGAAAAAGAGCTCACTCTCGCCGGCTCCGCGACTAAGCAATTATAGTCGTCAGTAGGGGGCCTAGCAGGTGGTGTCTTGTGTATCTTGTATCGGAACAGGCGCCTCTGAACACCACCGAAGTGACTCGGCAGCAGTGCAGTGTCTCCTCCGGTGGGTTGCCACATGACGACTTAACATTGACTGCTCCCTGTGATTGCCGGTGCCGGGGCTGCGGGTGGGTCGGGCCGGCTGTGGACGTGGGTCGGAATGAGCGGCATAGGTGCGGTGCCACTAAGGTGGCACAGAAGATGGGAGAGAAAAAAAAAATATATATATATCTACTTTCAGCTTGTCATTGACTGGAGAATGTGTATATTTGCGCAGATCAGAGCCGTCGATGTGTTTTGCCCGCATGAAGGCATGATGTTTTTTGTTGGGAAGAATGAAACGTTTCTTCTGGTTTTTTCCGCGCCAGAATTCGCTTAACTCTCGATAGTTCTTTCCCTTGATATTGGATCACCGTGATCGAAGTTTTCTTTTTTTCTTTTTAAAAAGTAATCCCATCTAAAAATGTTTTTTGTGTGTTACCATTGGAATAGTTTACTAAACAAACCTAAAGAATCGCATGTACCATGCGGAAAAATGTCATGAGAAATGGCAATAGTTTTGCATAGTTCTTTAAAAAAAAACCCCCCAAACCAAAAGCTTTTGAGTAAGCCATGCGCTCCAATTTCATGTACTTTTAAGTAGAAAGACAATATGTTAAAAAAAAAAACATACACCCAGGGTCTGTTGAAACTGCCCTCTAGTATCTTATCTGTATGGTAAACGAATCACATAGAAGGAGCGAGCTCTTTTTTAAAGAAGGGTCCAGTATTGGGAATAAGGTTTAAAGCCCCCCCCCCCCCACCTCCCCTTCCCCGTCTGCTTTCGACTACGACCTTCATGGAAGGTCAACTAATCACCAATTCTTTCGTGACACTTGTTCTTACCAATTGCATCATCTTCTATACAAACAAGAAAAATTCGGTTTTTTAAAAGAGCTACAGTCAAAAGCTGAACAAGTAATGTCTTTTCCTTCGACAAAATGGTGATGTCCACAAGCATAAACCTGTTTTTCGCGCCCTCCGGGGGTTGCGACCTTGTCGGGTCGGAGGCTTGCGCGGTCCATGATCCCTTAGGCTTTGCTGGCGGGGCATCAATACTTGAGAATAGGCTGGTTTTTTCAAACTGCTTCTAGGTCCGAGAAGCCAAGATGCTGTCTGCCTAAGCGTAACGTGGTAAGGAGTTGATGCCCCTGGTAGGGCTTCCCATGTCAGATAGGCTAAGGGAGGATCCTGACTAAGAGTAACCCGCCTTTCTCCTATCTTGTTTCCTGCCTTTTTTTTTTTGGCCCTTTTCTATCTTCGTCTCCCCCTTCAAGTCTTCTTTTCACATCCTTCTCTCTGTGGTCTCCTTAAAGATCCGCCGCGTTTGCCGTGCGGTGCGACCTGTGTCGGGGGGGGATGAGATCCTGGTGATTGAGAGGGCCAGCTCTCAACACATCACTTTGGCTCGGACCTCTCCTAGACAGGGAGTACACTTTGGCCCGGGTACTAATCGGCTCCCCTTCTTGGGCTGGGTCAAGACGGGCATTTTCCCTGCTGGCCATTGAACCCCTCAGTGCTCACTCTCTGTCCCCGGGAGTGAGCAGATCAGGGGGATAGGGTTGGTGGTTTCTGTTTGTCGTATATCTCTCCCGAAGCCTGGAAGGGTCAAGACATTGGTTTCTTGGCCCTGGCCCCTTAGTTGGACCCCAAAGGGTGGGTGGGTAAGGGAGTGATGAAACATCATAAAATAAATATGGCTTTTAAAAAAACACCCCCCCCCCCAAAAAGAAGAGGAAGGCAGCATCCCCTATTTCAGGGGATTTCCATTCTGACAGCGATTCGGATACGGAGGTACACAGAGGACAATTCTGGGCTTCCTGGCTCGTGATGGGAAGCCCTCCGGGGTTGCGACTTTGTCGGGTCGGGGGGCTTGCGCGGTCCCCGTGATCCCTTAGGCTTTTCTGGCGGGGGGAAACAAACTTGGGGATAGGCTGGTTTTTTTTAAACTGCTTCTAGGTTTCCCAGAAGCTAAGATGCTGTCTGGCCTAAGCTAACGTGGTAAGGAGTTGATGCCCCTGGTAGGGCTTCCCATGTCAGATAGGCTAAAAGGGGGAGGGTCCGAACAAAGAGTAACCCCCTTTCTTCCTTTTCTTGTTTTCCCGCCTTTATTTTGGCCCTTTCTATCTTCGTCCCCCCCTTCAAAGTTTTTTTTTCCAACTCCTTTTCTCTCTGTGGGCTCCTTAAGATCCGCCGCGTTTGCCGTGCGGTGCGACCTGTGTCGGAGGGGGAAAGAGATCCTGGGGATTGAGAGGGCCAGCACTCCCAAAACATCACTTTGGCTCGGACCTCTCCTAGACAGGGGGTACACTTTGGCCCGGTGTACTAATCGGGTCCCCTTCTTGGGGCTGGGTCAAGACAGACAGTCCCCCTGCGGCCAAGTAAACCCCTGCAGTGCTCAGCTCTCTTTGGGTTTCCCCGGGGGTTAGCATGACCCGGGGGATAAAGGGTTGGTGTTCTGTTTTTCGTATATCTCTCCCGAAGCCTGGAAGGGGTCAAGACATTGTTTTTTGCCCTGGCCCCTTAGTTGGACTCCAAGGTGGGTGGGTAAGGGGGAGAAAGAAACATCATAAAATTATTAATGGCTTTTTCAAAAAACCCCCCCCCCCCCCCCCCCCCAAAAAAAAGGAAGGCAGCTTCCCCTATTTCAGGGGGTTTCGATACTGACAGTGATTCCGATACAGAGGTTAGACCCAAGGACCGGTTTCGGGGTTCCTGGGTCGTGATGGAAGAACGAGCAAAAAAGACCCCTTCAGCTCTGAGCCCTTTGCTATCCAAGGCTTCAGGTTTAGCAGGTACCCTCAATCCCTCAACATTGCGGATGGGTCTTCCTGTTCAATGTAGATCAAAAAAACATCTGAAAGCGCTGAGGGCGACAAACTCGGGACAGGGATCAGGTAACTCCCCACAACGTTGAATTCTCGAAAGGGTGATTCGCTGCCGGATTTATCAGGTGT
>CM031620.1:10759206-10798794 GCA_018398815.1 Conus ventricosus | reverse complement strand
CAGGTGAGACCGCCAGCCAAGGGCCTGTGTGTTAACGGGTGATAAATGGTTTGATCAAGCAGCCCCACCCCCCCCCCCCCCCCCCCCCCCCCAGCGCACGCGCTTCGCGTTGCAGGTGAGCGAGATGCTTTGTATCGTAAACCGTTAATTTCAAAAGATGTGCTTCATCATAATTTTGTGTGAAATCAGAGAGAGAGAGAGAGGAGGAGAGAGAGAGAGAGGAGAGGAGGAGATGAATGTGCTTATAGCCCAGCCGACCACAGAGGGCCATATGAGGGCTGTCACTGCGTTGAAGTCAACTCACAAGTCATTAAAAAAACATTCACACAACTGTTTCAAACGAACCTTCTAAAAACACACCGGAAATGTTGTTAAAGATCTTTCCTCGTAAAAATCTTAGAACAGATGAAAAATGTTGATCTCTTTCACAGATATAAAGATAAATTGTCCGACTTTATGATAGAAAGATTTCACGATAGAAAGATACATTAGTCACAAACAAACTGGTTTGCATAATTATGATTTTTATTTGGTTGTGTTTAACATGAATAAAATATTCCGCCAGAAAAAAAAACACACCCCAAAAAATTTTTGGAAAGGCGGGCCATGAGGAAAATATGTCCCCCCTAAACGAAAATTAAAACAAGGGTCACAGCAAAAATTTTTTACAGGGGCCCAAATAGCGCCCCTTTTCCCCCTCCTCTCTCTTCTTCCCCTTTCCTCCCCTCTCTCTTTTCCCCCTCTCCTCTTTTCTCTCTTTTCTAAAAAAAAAAAAAAAAAAAAAAAAGAAAGAAAAAAACCTTTTCGAGAAGTTTTTCCAAAAAACCCAAGATAGACATTATCTCCCCCCAAAACTCCCTGCCCCAAAAAAACCATTCTCCCAGGGTCGGGTGGGGGGGGAAAATGTACCACCTTTACTTCCCTGCCCAAACCTTTCTACGGGGTACGGGGAGGGGGACATTATCTCGCCCCACTCCCCTGTCCAAGACCTTCTACAGGGTACAGGGGAGGGTGACATGAAACCCCTCACCATAAATCCCTGTCCAAGACCATTCTACGGGGTTACAGTGGGGGTGGACATTTTCTCACCATGATTTCCCCTGTCCAAGACCTTTTCTAAAAGGTACAGGGGGGGGGTGGCCCATGTATCTCACCACAACACCACATGGAAGACCTTCAAACACGCTAAACGTTTCAAAAACACTTGTTTTTAAATCTTGCTGACAAAAATAAAAAATTATGTGTGTTGCGCGCGTGCGGTGTGCGTGCGTGCGGCGTCGTGGTGCGTGCGGCGTGCGGGGCGGGGGTGTGGGTGTCTCTCTCTTTTTCCCTCTCCTCTCTCACTGTGTGCGTGCGCCGCGCGCGGCGCGGCGTCCCGTGTGTGTGTGTGTGGGGGTGTGGTGTGTGGGGTGTGTGTTTGTGTTGTGGGGTGTGTGTTTTTGCTTTAAAAAGCCCCATCATGCGGGGGGAGGGTATCATTTGTGGGACGTAAAAGTCAAAAAATCAAATAGCCGTTTAAAAGTGAATCCCAAATGCATTGCTGCTACTGCACGTCTCCCTGCTGTTAATGCTGCGGGTTTTTGCTGCCTCAAACCATAAATCAAACCAAAATTCCAAAAGGGGGTCCCAGAAATAAAAACCATACATCCATTTTTTTTTTTTCCTTTTTTGGAATCTAGAAACTTCCTTTTAAAAAAATTTTTTTTCCCTGGCCTTTTAAAACCTAAGAGTAAACCCATAGTTTTCTTTTTCATCTCTTTGGAAACAAAAAGGGACCAAAGAAACCCTTTTCGCTCTAGGGCCTATCTTTTGACCTTTCCCCGGAGGGGTAAAAGTGTGTGTGTGCTGTGTGCTTGTGCGCAGACTTGCCGGGGTGGGACAAAAGAGTCCCCGGGGGGACCAGGTAAAAGGGTTTCCAGTTTTTGGGTAAAGGGAGGGGTTTTGGTGTCAGGTGGGCCAATTTTTCAGATTTTCCTCGCTTCTTTCGCTCGTAATTTTTTTCTGTGTCTTGTCCTTGTTTTGTGGGAAAAGACATAAGAAGTTTTGGCCCTTGTTTTGGGAAAACACGCGTCCTGTTTTTGGGTGCGTGTGTGTGTGTGTTTGGGTGTGTTTTGTGCGTGTTTTGTGTTGTGTGTGTGTGTGGTGTGTGTGTGTGTTTTGTTTGTGTGTGTGTGCCCCGTGTGTGTGCGTGGGGGTTTTGTGTCGTGTGTGGTGTGTTTGTGTGTGGTGTGTGGGTGTGTGGGGTGCGTGCGCGCGTGTTTGTTTGGGGGTGGTGTGGTGTGGGGTGTGTGTGTGGGGTTTGTGGGGTGTGGTGGGAATGTAAACATCAAAGCTTTGAAAGCTAGTCGGGCTACGGTTTAAAAACTTTTTTTTTCCCTAGCATATTGGTGTATTTTGCTAAAACTGCCTGGAATAAAAACTGTAGCTTTTCTTTTTCATCACCTCGCCGCAGTCTTTTCAGTACTGTTGAAAACCGCCCCCCCCAAGAAAAGGAAAGTGCCTTCTCTTCACCTACCCCCACAAACTAAAACCGCAGGTGTTTCCCCAAAATTTTTTTCAGTTTCCCAAAGTTTGGGTGAGGGGGGACAGCTTGGTTAAAAAAGCGCGGTAAACAAGCGAAAATTGGGCTAAAAAAAAAAAAAAAAAAAAAAAAAAAAGAAAAGGGCTATTACAATAGATTGAAAACAAAAAAGGGGTGGGCCGGAGAAAAGATGGGTGAGAAGGGGAGGGATTGAAAAAAAAGGAGGGGGAAAGGGGAAATAAAGGACCGAATTTGAAAAAAAAGGGAAAGGGAAAGCCCAAAAAAAAAAAGAAAACAAAAAAAAGCAAAAACAAAGAAACAAAGAAAGCAGGCAAAAAAAAGCAAGCAAGAAAGAAAGAAAGAAAAAAAGAAAGAAAGAAAAAAAGTCAAAGGGGAAAAGAAAGAAAACCAAACAAGAAATCAAGAAAAAAAAGAATTACAAAGAGACAGTTTGCCCAGACAGAAAAGACAAAAACATAGAAAAACACATTTTAAAAAAAGAAAGAAAGAGGGGAATAACGACAAATAAAAAAGAGGACAAAAGAAATAAAGAAACGAACCATCCCGAAAAAAAGAAAGGACAAACAAAAAGAGATATATACAAAAGGGGTTTAAAGGGAAAAAAGGCAAACAAGAAAAAAAAAAAACAAAACACCGAAACAAAGACAGAAAACCAAAATAGGTAAGCAAACAAAAAATGATTTGGGAAAAAATTACGGGCAGAAAGACCCGACAACTAAAAAGAAAAAAAGAAAAAAACAGAAAGAAAGAAAGAAAGTTAAAATAAAAAAAAGGGGCACACAGAAAGAAGGAAAAAAAAAGACAGACAACGATAAAGAAAAAAAAAAAGTTAGCGGGAAGAAGACAAAATGAAAGAAAAAAACAAAGGGGGAAAAGAACTACAAAGAAAAAAAAAAAGGAAAGTCAGAAAGAAAGGCGGGGCCGGGCAAAAGACAAAAAAAACTAACAAACAACAACAACAACAACAACAACAACAAAGGGAGAGTAAGAAAGACAACAGAAAAGCAAGAAAGACTTGAAATCAGAAAGTTGTAAGGCGGGAAGACAGAAAGTTAAAAAAGAAAAACCCGGGCCCGGTTTGCATGCGGGCCCAAAAACTTTTTTCTGGCACGCTTTTTCCAAAAAAAAAAAAAAAAAGATGAAATCTTATTTCATCCCCCGGACTTCGTTTTTTCTTCTTCCTGGTTCCCTGGTCATGCGGGTCAGATACAAAGTCCGGTAGCTTTGGCAAAGTCAGCGTCCGTCGGAGTGATTCCTGTCTTTCCCCCCCACGGGCTTTTTTTGGAGCCCAAACGCCCCGGGGCCCAAAAACCACGCCGCGGGCCCTGCCCGAAAATGGGACGGGACTGAAGTACGTGGGTTTGAGTTTTGGGGGCCAGTACCACATGGGGTACGGGATCTGTGTCCCTTTTTCTACCTTTCGTCTAAATTTTTCCCCCTTTTTTCTTTTTGCCTGAAATACAGAAAGAAAGCAGTGAGTAAAAAAAAGAACGAAGGTTTAAAAAATGCAGAAAGAAGATAAGACAGGGGGGAAAGTGCCCCTTTTGGGAAAGGGGAAAAAGCGAAAAAGAAAGAAAACGGAAAAAAAAAGACAAAAAGTAAATGAAATGCGGTAACGTTTCACGGGGAGTAAAACCATCATTTCCCGTCGATGGGAAATCCAAAGACAACTAGGGACACTTTTTTTTTCCCCCTCGCGGGAGTTTGAGGTAGTAAAAGATGGGGGTGGGATGGTGATGGTGTGTGTGTGTGTGGTGTGTGTGTGTGTGTGTGGTTTGTGTGTGGTGTGTGTGGTGTGTGTGTGGGTGTGTGGTTGGGTTTGGGGTCTCGGCCCGTCTTCAGCTGTCTTTTTGGTTTTCCTCTCTGTCTGTCCCTTTTTTTTTTTTGTCAGTCAGTCTTTTCCCCCTTTTTGCCCTGTCTGTCTGTTTTTTCTGTCTGCCCTGCCGGGCCCCCCCCCCCCTCCCTCTCTCTGCCTGTCAAACTTCTTTGCGTCTGTCAGTCTTTCTTTTGTCTCTGTGCGCTGTAAGCCCTGCGTTGTCTCTGTGCGCGCCCCGCGCAATGTGTGTGTATGTGTCTATGTCTAGCCCTTTCAAAAAACTCTGTACGTGCATTTATCTCATTTCCGTTTCCGCCCGTCTGTCTTTTTCCCGCCCTGTCTCTCTCTGACTTTTTTTTCCCCCCCGTCCTCTGCCCTGCAACCCCTTTTCCTGCCTCCCTTGGGCTGTCTGTCTGTCGAAATGTCTGTCTGAGTCCCTCCCCTCCCCCCCCCCCTTTTTCCCCCGCCCCCCCCCCCCCCCTGTTTTGTGTGTGTGGTGTGTTTTGTGTGGGGGTTTTTTGTGTGTGTGTGTGGGGGTTGGGTTGTGGTGTGTGTGTGTGTGGGTTTTGTGGTGTGTGTGTGGCCTGAGAACGAAAAAAACCCCCATCAACTCACTGTAAAAAAAAATGTACCGACTATTGACGAAAAATTGTTTGACATTTGGGTAAAATTTCGTTTTAAAGATTTTAATTTTTAAAAATTAACATGGGAATCATGGCCCCCCAAAAGCCCAGGTTTCATGTTTTGAATCTGCGAATGCTTATGGCTCTTGTATACCTTTTTTGTGTTTTTTTCCCAATCTGAAATTATCGTGTATTTACAAATTTTGTTTTGGGTTTTTTTTCCCCAAAAAAAATTTTCTTGAAACTCAAATTTAAAAATTTTACAAAAAAGGGCCTAGGCAATCCGGGCTCACGAGAGAGAGGTCACAATTGGGAAGGTGAATTTTTTTCTTTTTCCCTTTAAATCTATGAAAAAAAACAAACAAACCAAACGCAGATTCGGACAAAATTTTAAACAAATTTTATTAAAGTTGTGTATTACAATTCAATATTTTAAAAACACACAGACACCACACCCCACACACACACACACACAAAACAAAACACACACAAAACACACACACACACACACACACACACACAAGAAAAAAAATCACCGGAGTTATTTTTTTTTTTTAAACCCGCCGATTTTTTACTGTTTTAAAGTGCAAAAAACCCTTTGGTCATTGTTTTCCCAAACTGTTTTTCAGGAGACCGAAAACCAGAAAAAATTCATAAACAATTTAAAATACGGTTTATAATATAATATATACAAACGGTTTTTAATATATATAAAATATATATAAATATATATAATATAAAATATATAAATATATATAAAAAAATAAAATTAATAAATAAAAAAAAGGAAAAGGGGTTTCAGGGGAAAGGGGGAGGACAACCCCGGAAGCAGAGACAGAGGGAAAAGAGAGCGAGGGGGGGGGGGACGGGGGGGGGCGAGAGAGAGAAAAAGAGAGAGAGGGGAGAGAGAGAGAGAGAGAGAGAAGAAGAGTTCAGGAGAAAAGGGGGGGGGGGAGGGGGAGCACACATAAACAAAACCGTGAACCTTTACTTTTTTGTAAAGGCCCTTTCCACTTATCCACATGAGACACATAACACGAAATTTTTTAACCCTTTGAAAATGAATGTTTTCTATAGAAAAAATTCAAAAAAAAGGATCCCTTTATTTGGCGATAACAAAAACAAAAAATTTTTGGGTTATAACATTTCTTTTTCAACTGTTCCTCTCTAAAAGGGAAAAAGGGGTAAATAAAAACATAGAAACATCTCCATCATGACACAAATTCTTTTTTTGCAATAGGCCCTTCAACGGGAGGGGGAAATTAACCTTTATTAGTGTTTAGAATTTTTTTTTCCCTCTGATTTTTTGTAATTTGGACAGTTTAAAAGAAAAAAAAATTTCGGTTTCTTCTTCACTGAAAAAAGGGGGTTTTGGTTTTTTGGGCTGTGGTATGGGTTTTATATTTTTTAAATTTGTTCGAAGCTCATTTAAAATCTAAATCAAAAATTTTGGCCTAGGCCCTTCTGGTTTTTTGAAATTTTGTGTTTATCATAAAAGAAATTTCCCCAATTTGTGCAGTTTTTTAAAAGGGAAATGGGTAAAAGGGTATAACGTTTCACTACCTTCTAATTTACTGTCCATTCCTGTTTGAAAAAAACAAACCTTTCCCCTCTGTCTAAACACTGATAAAAAAGCCTTTTCATCCCCCCCCTCCTCCATTTATCCACACTTCTGAAATTCGTGGGAAAGTCAAAACAATGTTTTTTGTCTTAAGCCCATTGGGGGGATTTACTAAACTTCTTTCAATTTTTTTTCTCGTATCCCTTGATTTTTTGGGTTTCCCCCTCATTAAAAAAAAAAGTTTTGAACCAGTATTTCACTGCCCATAAAGTACTAAAAAATATATAGACATTTGCAATAGTGCCCTTCAACGGGAAACACTTTTTTGCCTAGCTACCAAAAAGAAGAGTTTTTTTGGCGCCCTTTTTGGGCCAAATTTTTCCAGAACTTTTTACAAGCAAAGAGATGTATCGTTCTATTGCTTTAAAAAACGCGTGAACCCCCAAAATTTCTGATAAATATAAAATCTTTTTTTAAACCCTTTTGGCATAAAATTTAAATTGAAGAAAATTGACAAAACCATTTTTCCCCGGGCTGTAAAATATTTTTAAAATGATACCCAGAAATTTTGCTTTTTGGCTTTTCCCTGCAAACCGGGGTTGAAATGTCTAAAGAAAATTTAAATTCCTTAAGGTAAATCCAGATTTTTAAAAACTAGGCCAAACCCTAGTTTTTTTACAATTTTCCCTTGTCATGCAACATTTTTTTCAACACAAATTTTTCCCTTTACTGCCCATTAAAACTAGAAAACATTGTAATCTAATTCAAAAAATGATAGGGGAAGGGGAGACATATAGAGAGAAAGAGAAACAAAAAGAGAAGAGAGGGGAAGGAGGGGGGAGAGAGAGAGAAACAGAGAGACTGCATGAATGGGGCAGAGGGCGGCACAAAAAATGGAGAGAAGAGAGAAGAGAGAGAGAGAAGAGAGAGAGAGAGAGGAGGGAGAGAGAGAGAGAGAGAGAGAAGAGATTTCATTTATTCCCTTAGCCCCTCAGGGGGGGGATGTACATGAAACATAAAAAAATCACGTCCCCAAAATTAATAATAATGATTCCCAATGCACAGATGTTTTGGGCCTTTTGTGTGCTTTGAATAGAAAAACCCTCGAACTGTTTTACAGTTTTTTCATTTTCAGATTTTCTTTCCCAAAAAAAAAGGGTTTTTGAATAAGAAAAGTTTTTGTATAAAAATGCTGGGAAAAAAAGGGTTTTTTTAAATTTTTTCGATACTTGAAAATTAGGGGCCCAAAAAATTTCAAAAAATACTCTTCATCTTCTCTTAAACGTTACATAATGGACACCATAGATCAGGGGTTTTGACTTGTTTTATGGGGCAACGATGAAAAAAAAACATCAGAAACACCAAATCTACATTTTAAAAACATAAACTCAAGTGCCTATCTTAGTCTTTGACTTAAATCTTGATCTTGCTTTTGAACTTGAAGAGCGAGAGAGGGGAAAAAGAGGGGGGGGGGGAGGGAGAGGGGGAGAGAGGCAAGAGAGAAGAGAGAGAGAGAAGAAAGAGAGAGAGAGAGAGAGAGGAAGAGGGGAGAGTCACAGAAGGAGGGGGAGGGGGGGAAAGACGAAAGAGAAAAGGGGGGGGAATGGGGAAGGGAGAGGGGAAGAAAAGGGGAGGTAAAGACAGAGAGAGAAGAGAAGAGAGAGAGAGAGAGAGAGAAAAGAGAGACCCGAGAGAGAAGAGAGAGAGAGAGGGCAGAGGGGCAAAAAAGAGAAAAAAGGGAGGGAGAGAGAGGGGAAGGAGAGAGAGAGAAAGAGGAGGAAAGAGGAAGAAGAGAGAGAGAGAAAGAGAGAGAGGCAGAGAGAAAAAAAGGGGGGGGAGGGAGGGGGGGAGAGAGAGAAGAAAGAGAGAAGAGAGAAGGAAAGAGGGGGGGAAGGCCCCAAAAGGGAAGGGGAAAGGGGAGGGGGGGAAAAGACGGAAAGAGAGGAGAGGGGGGGAGAGGGAGAGGGGGAAAGAGAAGGGGGGTGAAGACGGAAGAAAGAGAGAGAGAGAAAGGGGAGGGAGGGAGAGAGAGGGGCCAGGAGAGGGGAGAAAGAGGGGAAAAGGAGAGAGAGAAGGCAGAGAGAAAGAGAGAGAAAAGGAGAGAGAGAGAGAGAGAGAGGGGGAAAAAAAGAAAGAAAAGAGAGAGGAAAAGGGAGAGAGAGAAAAGAAGAGAAGAGGGGGGGAGGCCCAGAAGGGGGAAGGGGAGGGGGGAAAAGACGGAAAGAGAGAGGGGGGGGATGGAGAGGGAGAGGGGGAAGAAAAAAGGGAAGGTGAAGAGAGAGAGAGAGAGAGAGAAGAGAAAAGAGAGAAGAGACTGAGAGAGAGAAAAGAGAGAGAGAGAGAGGCAGGGGGGAAAAAGGGGATAAGGGGGAGGAAGAGAGAGTGAATAAGAAGAGAGAGAGAGAGGGGGGGGGGGGGGGGGCAGACAACAGACACACACACCACACACACAAACAAAACACACCCACAACAACACACACACACCACAACACAAAACACACTGTAAATGTTACAATCGATAAATTTTTTTAAAATTTAAAATTCAAAATAACTTTATTTTGAAAAAAATTTCCCAAGCTTTAAAATCCACTCTGATTTTAAAAGGAACAGATTAACTTTTTTTTCGGGGTTCTCTTTTTCCAGATGGGGATGTTTTTAAACCCCCCCGTGCCCACCCGTCTTCAATTTTAAATATTCTGGCACACAGGTTGCATGCATTGTTGGGATTTTTGTGTAGCCGGGGACCACATGACATCGGATCTTTAGAGCCGTTTCCCCCTTTACATTTGGAATTTTGGGCAATGAACTTGCTGACAGATTTTGCGAAAAAAGGCGCTTTAAAAGGGAAAGAAGGGGACAAAATATTTTTCCCTACCGTTCACTTTGGGAAAAAGAATCAACAAAAGTTAAAAAAAAACAGCTTGGGGAAAAATTTTAGAAATGGGCAGAAAAAACGCTGTTATTCATGTTTAAGACACAAAATTTAAACCTTTTTAAAGTTTTTCATCATTTCAAAAGCAAACCAAAAAACTGCACATTTAGATAAGCATCAATACAGAAACTTCGTTTCAAAATTCCACGATTTGAAACTGGAAACTTTTAGAACTAAATTTGCTCTGCAACAAAATGCATAATGCGGGAAACAAAATTGACAAGAGAACAGGGTTTTGTTCGAATTGTGCCTCTCAAGGCATTTTTTCTGGCCCTATTTTTCAGGCATGTCTGTGAAAAGATATTTTTTTCTGATATTTATTTTTTCTTTTAAAGTTACTTTCGCTCGATTTTTAGTTCCCAGTCAGGTATTTGCCCTTTTAAACTGAAAATTGTTAGTGTGTGAGGGTTTTTTTTGTTTTATTTGTTTGTGGTCTGATTGTTTTTTTGTTTTTTGTACACCACCCCCCCCGCTCACTCCCCCCCCACCCCTCCCTACACCAAACAACACCAGCGCGCCACACACCCACAAACACACAACACACACACCCCACACACCAACCCGGGCAAACACACACACAAACACACACAAAACCCCACACACACAAAACACACACACACTTTTATGCAAAATGAACAAACTCCCATCTAACTCCCTCTCTTTTTTCCCGTCTATCTCCCCCTTTCTTGGGCTAATTCCAAAAAGTTTTGGGGAAAAAACTTAAAATTAAATTTACTACTACAACTAATACTACTACACTAGCACACACACACACACACACACAACAACACACCACACACACACACCACACACCCCACACAAAAAACCCCACAGGGGGCGCGGGGTGGGCGCGTAAAGACAGACAACAAAAAAGCAAAGGAGGGAAAAGGAGGAAAGGGGGGAATTTGGGGGGAAAAGTCTTCCTGCTGACAAAACCCACCCGGGTAATTTCGGAAAAAAAAACGTCCCCCCCCCCCCCTCCCCCCCCCCCCCCTTCCCCCCCCCTTTTCCCCACACCAAAAATTTTGGCCGGGCGACCAATTTAAACCTGGCCCTCACCCAGATATTCACTACTTTTGGGGGACGTACAAAAACGGGGCAAAAATTTTAGAGCAAAAAGAAGAATAAATTGCAATGACAAAAAACAGAAGTTTTAAAACAGTATCTAATTTACTGTTAAAAAAAAGTCCCCCCCGGAACCCCAAGATGACGTTTGCGTTTTTTTCACTCATCGATTGTAACCCCGGGGGTGGCTCTCTGCCGCCCCAATCGGGGGGCCCGAGTCGGAAAAAGTGGGGGGACTGGAAGTCCGTTGTCGGAAACACTGCTGCTGGGAGCCCGTAAAACTGGCAAAAGTTTTAAAAAACTTCGAAAACCCCGGGGGGCACAGCTTCATTAAAAAAACAAAAAAAACAAAAAAAAAAAAAAGAAAGAAAAAAAAACCTGGCATCCAGACAAAACTAGATATTTTAGCCGCGGAAAAGGGCGCTAGTTTAAACCCCCCCCCGTTTTTCCGAAATTTTTTAGGGGTTCGAAAAAATTTCAGATCATCAAGAGTTTGCGAGGGGTACTTTTATTTGGCTCGGTAAGGTTTTATGCGGGGGAAAAGGGGGAGGGGGGGGTTTTCGCCTTTCCCCAATTTGTATCCCCCTGAATAAAAAGCTGGGGAACCTGTGTGGCTTTTGACAAAACGAAAATTCCTTTTTTTTTTTTTTTTTTTTAAAAAACCGGGAACAAAAATTTTTTATTTAATTTTTACTGTTTTCCCATCAACTCCTGAAAAACAGATGGAAACAAAAGACCCCGGGTTTTTCCCCACTTCTAATAAATAAACATTCCCCCTGTTGAGAAAAAAAAATCCCAAATCGATTTATACTTTTTTCATTGTGTGTGTGTGTGTGTGTTTTGTTGTGGTTTTGTGTGTTGTGGTGTTTGTGTGTGTGTGTGGGGTTTAAAAAATGTTTAAATTGAAAAAACATTAAAAGCAAAAAAATTTTTTTAAGGGAAAAATTTTTCCCAATCTGCGTTTGCGTGTTTTTTTTTTTCTTTTTAATTTTTTTTTTTAGAAAGTAGAAGAAAAAAAAAACATTCATCCTCAATATTTACCTCACTCAAAAAAGCATGTTTCCCTAAAATTTTAAAAATAAAAATTTTTATTTGGGGCACAAGAAAATTTTTTGGGGAAAAAAAAAATAAAAAAAAATCTATAAATAAACGGAAAAAATAGATATTTTAAAAAAAACACCCCGAAAGGTGGGCAAAACATAAGCATTCGCAGATTCAAAACAGAACAAAGGTCATTTTGGGTCCATGATAAATTTTATTAATTTAAAAATTCCAGTCATCAATAAACATTTTACCAAGTTGTCAAACATAAAATTTTTCCCCCAAAATCCCCGGGAAATTTTTTTACACCCGATTGACTGGGTTCCCCCTTGGGCCCCCCCCCCAAAATTACACCCCACACAACCCCCACCACACACAAAACACACACACACACACACACACACCCACATACAGCCCCGCGCGAGCCGTAGGGGCACAAACAAAACACCCACACAAAACACACACACATACACCCCACGCACAACACACCCACACAACCACACACACACACACACACACAAAACCCCACACACCACACACAAAACACCACACACACCACAAAACACACACACACATTTTCACACACACACCACACATACACACACACAACCCAAAAAACACAAAACACACACACACCCCACACACACGAACACACACACACCCCACACACACAAACACACACACACACAACACACACACCCACACCACACCAACACACACGCCCGCGCGCGCTCGCGCGCGCGCGCCGGCCCCACACAAAACCCGGCACACACCCACACACAAACACACACACCCCAAAACAACAACCACACAAAACACACACCCACACACACACACACACACACACACACCCCAACACCCACCACACACACACACACACAGAGAACAACACACCAAAACACACACACAACACCACACACAAAACACACACACACACACACACAACGCCCCCCAACCCCACACATTCACACACACACACAACACTCAATCTGTCTGTAACCCCGTTAAGTGGGAAGAAAAGAAAAAAAAGAAAAGAAGGGGAAAAAGAAGAAGAAGAAGAAAAGAAAAGAAGAACAACAAAAAACAACAACAACAACAAAAAAACCACACACAAACACACACCCCCACACTAACACCCCACACACACACACCACACACACACAAACCCCGCCTCTGGCAAAAAGTGAAGCAAAGGGGGCCCTTTATCCTTTTCCGCAAAACACTGCAAGACCTCGCCACAGGGCCCGTGGGTTTCTGAGGGTGCTTTGTAACCCCCGTCTTCACCGGGGTTAAAGGGCTGAAGCAGCTCGACCAACAATTGACAAAAGCTCTGGGGGGTTGGGGAAGGGAGTTTGGAGTAATATAGGGGGGGGGTGGTGGTGGGGGGGAGGGGGATCTTTCCCGTTTTTGTTCCATGCCCCAAAATTTCTCTTTTTAAATTCGGGGCACCATGCCAAAATTTTTAAACCCGGGGGAGAGACGGAGAGAGAGGGAGAGGCAAAGAGACAGACTGATAGACAATCGAGAGACAGACAGACAGAAAAGACACACGAAAAAAGGGAAAAAAAACAGACAGACAACACACACACACACACACCCCACACACACACACACACAAAAACACACCACAGGCATACACACAACACACACCCCACAACACACACACACACCACAACCACAAACCACGCAAACACAAACCCACACACCCACAACACACACCACACACACACACACACACAACCCCACACACACACCGTCAGACAGACAGACAAACAACAAAAAACAGTCTGACAGAGAGAGACAGAGAGAGAAACGAGAGAGAGAGGGAGAGAGAAGAGAAAAGAGAGAGAGAGAGAGAGAGAGAGAGAGAGAGCAGAAAAAACAGACAGAAAGACATAACACAAAAAAAGACCCGACTGACTGAAAAAAAAGACAGAAAGGACAGACAGACCGAGAGAGAGAAGTGAAAAGAGAGAGAGAGAGAAAAGAGGGGAGAGGGGAGAGAGGGGAAAAAAGAGAGAGAAGAGAGAGCGTATTATGTTGTGGTGTGCATGTGTGTGTGTGTGTGTGTGTGGTGTGGTTTTTGTGTGTGTGTGGGGTGTGGGGTAAAAAGAGAGAATGAGAAAGGGGAAGGGGTGCAAGAGGGGGAACTGAGGGGAAAAAAGCGGGGGGGATGGGGGGAGAGGGGGGGAAAAAGGGAAAATAGTGAGGGGGGGAACTCGAACACCCAAAACACACCCCCACACACACAAACCAAAACACACACACACACACACACACACACACACAAAACACACAAACACACACTCCAAAACACACAACACAAAAAGCAAAAAAAAACTACCCGTTGTGCAGTAAAGGGTGATGATCTTTTTGTATGTGGAAAATGCTAGTCAAGAAAAAACACGCCAAAAAAATCAAAACAACTATTACCAAAAAAATATCACAAGCCCAAATAAACTTAGTAAAAAACATGTTTTTAAAATGGACTGAAAAATTTCCCATAAAAAACGAAAATAGTGTTATTTTTAAAAATGGGATGATCCTGTTGACTGCCGCTTTTAGACTTGATGGGAAAAACACTTCAGTATGCCACTCAGTAAAAAAACTTAAAGGGGTTTAAATTCCCCATCAAAAATTTACAGGAAATTTTACATTGATTATCTCTTAAACCAGGGTGGAAAAGTTTGAATTTTTTTTAAAATCTTTAAGCAAAGCAAACTTGGGGCCAGGAAATTTAAAAAAATTTAAACATCTGGCAGTATCAATCGTTTTTGGGCTAAACAAACGTAAGTTTTAAGAAACCCTTTTTTTTTGTGGGTCCTAAAAATTTTTTGCAAAAACTGCAAAGCCCTTGATAGCAAGGCTTTTTTAAATTTTGCTTGGGAAAGGAATTCCCCGTACATTTCTCCCACATAGGGAGATATTCGGGAAAATTTATGTTTTGCCTTTAAAAAAAAAATACAGAACACCACTTTGGCAAAATAAGGTGAAATGTCCCGCTATGAAAGGGGGTTTAAAAGAAACAGAAATCTCTTTAAAAACCCCTCCACTGATTAAAACCCCAAAAGAGCGAAAAAAAATTTTCCCGCTTTTTAAAAAATTTGGGTTTGTACTCTGCCCATTTGGGTTTCAGAAAACTTAATTTTACCCCCGAAATCTTTGGCAAAGATTTCTTGTACTGATCCAATCCCAAGGGTGGGAAAGAACAGGGGGAAAATTTTGACCTTTAAACACATTATGCAAAAAAATCTGAAATCCGCATAACTTTTCAAAAACAAAAAAGAAAGCATATGCAAAGCAAGTATCCTTAAACCCCTTAAGGTATATACTGATGGATCATCGACAAAGGGAAAAAAGACGCTGGGCTGCTTTTGTTATTCCAAACACTTTAAAAATAGAAAAAAAGCATTTCAATAGGGAAAAATCGATCAAACTTTGTTCCGAAATGACAGCTATACTAATGGCTTTGGGCAAAATTAAAAAGGGGTATACCCAACATCTTGCAAGTATTTTTATGTGTCGACTCAATTCAGTACTACCAAACTACAAATTTTTCAAATTTGATTCTGAAAACTTTATTTTAAAAAAAAATAAATTTTTTTAATTCAAAATTTTGATATGCAAAGGGGCCGTTTTTAAATTTTTTCTGGGTTTTCCCCCGCACTGTTTGGAAAATTTTGGGGGAATGAATTTGCTGACAGAAACCCGCCAAAAAGGGGGCTTTAAAATTTAAAAGATTTCAGTCCCCTTTTTTTCTCCCTTGAAATTTTAAAAAAGTTTTAAATAAATGTTGCGAACCCCCCCAGAGGAAAAGTGGGCCAAAAGAAATCACAAGACCCAAAAAACAACGCGTTTCGACCTCATAGGTCTTCGTCAGGTGATATTAAACGAATAAACCCCCGAAAATTCACTTAAACTTTGATCCCCCTTCAGAACGCTTAGGGGGTTTAGCGCAAGGGGCCCTAACGATCTGAAGCCCATCAAAGGAAATGGGAAATTTCGTTGTTTTATTTGTTTTTAAAAAACACCTGAAGAAAAACCAAGAGGTCGAAACGCGTTTTTTGTTTTTGTCTTGTGATCGTTTGTCCACGTTTCCCCTGGGGGGTTCGCTAAAAATTTTTTTTAAAAATTTTTTTGATTTTCCCCCCTGCAGGGCTCCTCCTTTTTCAACAGATTTAACCGAGTGTCATCAAGCTTTAAAACAAGTGGGTTTGGGGCTTTTTTTTTGAAACAAAAACCCCAAACCCAAGGGGGGGGGTCGGGCCGGGGGGGGGGGGGGGTTTGGGGGGGGGGGGGGGGGCCCGGGGGGGGGGGGGAATGGTTCGGGGGAAAGGGGGGGGGGAAATGCTGAAACCGGAAGGGATTTCCCAGAACGAAAATATCCCGTGGCAGGAAAAAAAATGCGGGGAAAAAAAAAATTGGGAAACCAAAAAAAAGGTTGAAGCCCACCCCGATTTTTTGATTTTGTGACTCTTAAGGCAAAAAACTTTCCCATGTTTTTTTTAAAAAGGGAAGGGCAAGGGCGGAATTTTTTAGATATTTATTTTTCTTTCAAAGTTACCTTTTTTTTTTAAAAAATTTAGTCCCGTTAGAAAATTTTCAATAAATAAACCCCTAAAATTTTTCCCATAAATTTTTAGCCCCCCACCCCCAAACTTCCCCCCATACCAACCCCCCACACGCCCCCCTCTCTCACACCCCTCCCCCCCCCCCTTTCCATCTCCCCCCTCCCCCCCCTTTTCCCCCCCCTCTCTCGTTTTAATATCACAAAATTTTTTAAAAAGACGTAAAAAAAAAAGTACTAAATACTACTACTAACACCCCACACCCCACACACGCACCCCCCACACACCACGCACGCACGCACGCACGCACCACACACACACAACACGCACCACGCACGTACCAAAGGCCCCACGCAACCCCACGCACGCAACGCACGCACGCACGCACGCACGGGACCAACACACACAACACACCCACACACAACACCAAATCATACACCGCCTGGAATTTAAAAACCCCCAAAAAACGGGTCGGTTCAAAAAAGGGGAGGAAAAACGTAAACCCCTGACACCACTGCCCTCGTTCGTCGATTTTTTTGGTCCTTCAGCATCCCGGGGGGGCGGGGGGGGGGGGGGGGGGGGGGGGCCCCGAGGGGTTTTTGAAGGGTTAAAAAGGAGCCCCCCTTCCCCCATCACCCTCCCCCCCCCCTTTCCCCCCCCTCCGCCTCAATTTTTCCCCCCCCCCTTATTTCCCCCCCTACCCCCAACCCCCCACCTCACCATTCACAAAAAGAAAGAAAAAAAGGCCCGGAAATCCCCTCTTTTTCCACGTTTAAAAATAAAGGGAAACGGAGAAGAGAGAGGGAGGGAGAAGAGAAAAGAGAGAGGGAAGAGAGAGCGAGAAGAAGAGAGAAGAGAGAAGAGAGAGAGAGAGAGAGAGAAACAAAGAGAGAGAGAGTGTGTGCGTGGTTGGTTTTGTGTTGTGTGTGTGTATGTCCTTTGTGTGGGGTGGGGTTTGTGAAGAGACAGAGTTGAGAGAGAGTATGGGGGGTGAAAAAGAGAATGAGAGGAAAGGTGGAGGGGAGCGGGAACTGAAGGAGAAAAAGCGGGGAGGATTTGGGGGGAAGGGGAAGGTAAAGGGGGTGGGCCCAACTCGAATTCGAACTCAAACTCGAATTCATTGAATGAACCCCCAAAAATGTTCCTTTCCCCCCCCCACCCCCCGTTTTAAGGGAAAAAACAAGGGGCTGAAGCATTTCCCTTGCGAATTTCAAATGCGTTTACCCGCAAAAGAGATAACTGTAACACGTTTTTCAACACTGCAGCCATAACTCGTCTTTCCGCCTGTATACCCTGAATGTTTATTCCCTTTGGGTTATTGTCAATCTTTTTTTTTTTAAATTTTCCGTAACCTTTTACAAACAAAGCATAACATGACCTTTTTGTTTTTCAATTTCACTTAAACAAAGAAAAGGGCAAGTCCCTGTGGTGGACTGATATCCCTTTTCCCGTAGCGACATTTAAAAACTGAGAACTGGGGGGAAAACCCCAGCCTAAACTGAATGTAACAATCACGGGGAAACATCTTCTTTTCCTATAGGTTTAAAGCAATTTTCACACTGAATTTTACATTTTTAAAAAAAAAAAACACTATGTTCATAAAAGCTTCCCTTTGAAGGAAGGGCTAATGACCACTTTTGCACGGGGTTTTCAAATGATCTTCACCCATCAAGGGTTTTTTTTTGGTGTGTGTGGTGTGTGTGTGTGTTTTGGTGTGTGTGTGTGGTTAGTTGTTTTTTATTCCGCAGTCAACACTTTTTTTCCCCTTGAACATTTCCATTCATTTTTTTTTCCCCAAACCCGAAAAATTATACTAAAAACCAAAAACCCAAAAAACCATTTCACTTCTCACCCGTTAAATCTCATTTTAATCACCCACAATTTCTGCTTACATGTCCCCCCCCCCCCTTTTTTGTGTGTGGTGGGGGGGGGGGGGGGGGGGGGGGTTTTTTACATATAACCCCCCCTTTCTTTTTTCGATCATTTCTACTCTTTCAACCAAAACAAACATATTTAAAAGCCAACACACTATTTCACCTGCTACAATGAAAAACCATCCCACATATTGTTTACTTTTTCAACAACACTATTTGGGATGAATCCCCCCACCCCCCAACCCCCATATGTGTGTGTGGGGGGGGGAAGATATTAGCTTTTTCCCTTTCCCCCCTCTCTCCCCCCCCCTTGCCATCTCCCCCCCTCCCCCCCCCCCCCTCCTCAACGATACCTTATCACACATTGATCATTTTCCCCTTTCCCCTTCCAGTCATTACTAGCATTACCCACAAAAACCCCCATACCCAAGCCCACACAAACTAATATCATCACCATCACCACCCATTTTAAATCCCTTTTATTAAATTTTTTTTTTCCAAATTCCCTTTTTTTTTTTCCCCTTTTTTTTTGGGTCCACTAAGCAATATTAAAAATCCAAACCCTAATTTTCTACCGTCCCTAAAAAATCATAAAACCCTTTTAAAAAAACAAGCTAAAAAACTCCTTGTTCCCCCCCCCCCCCCCCCCCCCCCACGTTTTTTCCCCCCTCACTATTTCCCTAACCCTGACCCCCTTTCCCGGGTGGGGTCGTTTCCGTCTGCCCGGGCCCTTTTGGGCGTGCGAGAATTTGGGAAAATTACTATTGCTCGTTTTTTGTTTTCACTGTCCTAAATGTTATTTGTATTTTTCCTAAAGGAAAACCCAAGAGGTCGAAGTGCATGGTGTCTTGGGCCTAATTTGTTTGTCTAATCCCTTTGGGGATAACTAACCCCCTCCCCCTTTCTAAATTTTTCTTTTTTTTCCGTCCTCAGTTCCACTCCGTTTTTTAAACTGAAAATTCTGTTAAGTTTGACTCCTTTGGGGGGAATTGTGCTCTCACTCCACTTTGGGAAAAATTACCCCCCCCCATCACATCCCAAAAAAAACGCCTCCCATCCCCGGGAAGACAAGGGGCAACTGTTTACACTTTCCATTCATCGTGCCAGAAATAGTAACGACCCACATTGTTTTTACATCCCGGGAGGACAGGGGCAGACGGGTTTTTACCTTTCACTTTCCCCTGCGTCGTGCAAAAAAAAAAGAAAAGACCGGAAAATTTTTTGTACATCCCGGTAAGGGCAGTTACAGACTGTTACACTTTCCATGCGTCGTTTCCGAAAAGGGAAAAGCAGTTTTATTTTTTTTTTTTTCTTTCCCGACTGTAGCAGTGGGCAAATTTTGGGTTGGGTTTTTTATTTTTTTGGGAAAATTGCAGCATTTTTGGGTATTTTTTGTTGTATTACATTGGGGTTTTAAAATTTATTCCGTCAGCTTGCTTTTTTAAAAACAAAAAAAAAACCACAGTGAAATTATTTTTATTATGTTTTGTTTTTCTTCCCTGATCTTTGGGAAATGTGTGTTTTTTCCCTTTTGTGTGTGTTGGGGTGTGTTTGTGTGTGTGTGTGTGTGTGTTTTGTGTTTTGTGTGTGTGGTGCGTGTATGATTTTGGGGTGTGTGTGTTGGGGGTATGTGTGTGTGGGGTGTGGTGTGTGGTGGTGTGGTGTGTGTGAAGGGGTTTGTGTCGTGTAAAGGTGTGGTGGGGTGTGTGGTGTTTAGGGTGGGTGAGGGTGTGTGTGTGTGTGTGGGGTGTGGGGTTGTGTGTGTGGGGTGGGGTGAGTGCGTGTGTGTGTGTGTGTTTGTGGGGTGTGGGGGGGATGTGGGGTGTTTTTGTGTGTTGTTTTTGTGTGTGTGTGTGTGTGTTGTTTGCTTTGGGAGACTCTCAGTCCCACATACACGCCTCCCACTTCCCTCCCCTCCCTCCTTTCCCCCCACCCTCCCGCGTAGGGTTTGAAAACCGTGAAAATATGTTTTCAAAACGCGTGCCCAAAAGGGTGCCCCTTTTAAATTTTTTCCCCCTGTCTTCAAGGAGAACGCTGAAGTGGGAAAGTACAGTCAATATCTAAAAAATTGTCACCGTTTCGTCTTTTAGCCCAAAAAAATAACTTGGGGAAAAAAACCCCTTTTTTTTTTTGTGGGTTACTCACCATACCTGTAACAACTTTTCATGTAACAACGTCTCATTGTTTGCAGGATAACGTACCCCCAGAACATTGTTCGCAGTTTGTGACACGCAGTATCCTCGGAAACTGTGGCATTGTTGCATTTTGCGTTGTATCGGCGCTGTTCTTTTCGGGCCCCCCCAGCCCCTGCCCAGGAATGAGGGTGAAAAGATAACGACAGGAATGAGGGTGAAAAGATAACGACAGGAATGAGGGTGAAAAGATAACGACAGAAATGAGGGTGAAAAGATAACGACAGAAATGTGGAACAAAGAGCGATAGTGAAATCTTTGGGGAAAACAACATTAGAAGGACTAACGGATGATAACCTCTTTTTTTATAATTATTATCATTTTTTTTAAAAGAAAAACAACCAACCAACCAGCCAACCAAACAACAAACAAAAAACAACCCCCTCACGTAAAACTGTACTTATGCAGCTGGATTTGAACTGTGTTGAGACTGTGATTTTGATTGAGCAGTTTGAGCTATTTTATAAGTGATGGAGAGCGGAAGCTCTGGTGTGTTTATTCGTGGGCACGGCACTAAATGCTTTAAAACTGCGATGGTAACCGTATGATTCTGTCTCTCCACTTATAAGGAGAACACAGTGTTCATGACATATATACAGGGCACATGTTTATGCGCGTGTTACGTGTTGTTTGTCACCGGAGACTTAACGATATTGATAGTTATAATGATGATGACAATGATAACAAAAAGAATTAGAGATTAGTAGCAATAATGGTAGTGATGGACCCTCATGTTTATGATGATAATGTCAAGAACGAAATAGCACCGCGACTATCAACATTACCGCTGCAACCGCCACCGCCGCTATCTTCAGCCCATCACCAGTGCTGCTACAACAGCAACACATTATCACCACGGCCACCATCACTACTACCACCACCAACTACTACTACTACTTCTACTTCGACGACTACTACTTCTACCACCACCGTCACCCTCATCACTATTACTACTACTAACACTGGCGCCACCCCCACCACCACACACCACTATACTACTACTACTACTACTACATAACCTGTAAAACTACCTTTGTTTTAGCGATCACCCCACAACTTTTTGCCCACAACTTTTCCTTCCAAAGTCAAGAAGGGTGTGGGCGTTTAAACTAGGACTCAAACCCTCCCGTCTGCCCGAAGAAAACCAATTGGTACCCGATTTTTCTGGGGATTGGCAAATTGCCAAAAAGCTATAATTGGAAAGAAAAAGAAAAAACATTAACGATTTCATAATACAAAGCTTAAATCTCTTTCTCTTCTTCCACAACACACACCACAACACACAACCAACACCACACAACACAACAACCTACCACAACACACACACACTGACCCAAACAACACCACCACACTCCCCCCTACCCCCGCTTCCTCCTCCTCTCTCTCCCTCCCTCCCCCTCGCACCCTCTCCTCTCTTCTCATCACCTCCCCGTCTCACCCATCTTCCCCCTACCCCTCTCTCACTCTTCTCTCCTCCACTTCACCCATCTCCCCCCCTCTCCTCCCCTCTCTTGTTACACACTAAGTCCCCACCCCCCACCCCACTTAATTGAAAAAGCTTTTTTTTATTTAAAGATTGAAAACCGTTTGTCAAGAATCATACCAAAAACACAAAAGAAAAAAAAATGAAAAAAAGAAAATCTTAGTTTGGGAATACAACATTTTTCAAGCACAAGAAGAAAAAAAATGATTCCTGCCCCATCCAAGATCGAAAAAGGGAAAATTCAAACTTCCCTGGCAAACTTGGCATAAACCGAGGCAGGTCCCCCCCCGACGCTGGCTCCGTTTTAGGTTTGTCCCTCCCGCCAGTCCTCAAACCGAAAGTCCAAACTTTCCTCATTCCCTCCCCATCATCAGAAAGACCTCGTCCCCCTGCCCTCCACTGCCTCCCCTGGTCCCCCTTCCTCCATCCCCCCCGCCCCCGGTTCCCCCACCGTCTTGTTGGGGCAAGAAATTTGAAACCTGGAAACTTGTGTTTCTGGGAACCATTCCAGTGGTTACACTGGTTCCCATCCCTGAAAAGAACCCCCCAATCCCAGCCCGGCGTAGGGGAGATGGGCCAACAAATCCCCCCGAGAAATGATGTGCCCCTGATGGGTATAAATCCCTGCACCCTACTCTGCCCCATCCTGGGGCCCCACCCAAAGGTGACGACGACCCCTCCCCCTCCCCCCTCCCTTGCCCGGTGAATGGTTTTTGCCGTAAGGTTATTGCCGGCCTATGACCTGCAGAGCCCCTGGGGGCCCCCCTTGGGGGTTCCCACCACTGGCACCCAGCAAATCAAACGAAGATGCCATCCTTGGAATGGCTTGAAACGTGCCCTAAAACGTCCAGGGGGTTTTTTTGTGGGGGCGGAGAGCGGTGCCAGCCCCCAGGACACAAAAAAACGAGGTTTCAAATCTTCCCCCCCCGGGCCCCAAGCCCAGGGGTCAGCCCCCGCCCCACCTCCCTAACCGTCCCCTGTGTTACCGTGGTAATTGATCCAGTTAAACCAGGCCCCACGAACCGTTTGGTCCCTGAGGTGGGGGTCCCCTAGAACCCTTTCCATCCACAAAACACAAACAGTGAATTTCCCGGGGTTCCCCCCCCCCCTCCCACCCGTTTTCTTGTTTTGGCTTGTCCCACACACACCTATTTGTGGGGGTCACCCCCTGGCTCCTGGGAAGCTGGAGGAAGGGACTCGGGTTGAGGGGATTTTGCCCCGTTTCTCTCACGAAAAAGAGTAACCAAAGGCTTGGGAACATTGTTCCCAATCTGCTGCACACCTCAATCAAAGCTAACGGGCTCGAACCTCCATGACTTTTGGGGACCCCCCCCGTTATTTGTCAAGCCTTCGTACTTCTGTCCCCCCTTTTTGTCACCCCCCCGTACCCACGAAACTATTTGCCCCCCCTTTTTGGTGTCGTGTTGCGGTTTTTGGGCAACATGTCCCTCGAACCTGGAAAACCCAATGGGGGTCCGGTCCCCCCCCTGTTTGAGGAGATGCCACAGCCAAGGCATAAAAAAAACAAAATGGAAAAACGATGCCCTTCAGCCCGAATTGTAAACCTTCGCGACCGAAAATTTTCCCCCCTAAACAAACCTGGGTAGTGCCTCAAAAAACCGGCCCCCCCAGCCCCCTTTTAGGTTGGTGGCAAGTGCCCCCCCCCCCTCGCCGGGTTTTGGGTGAGATTACCCCCCCATCCGTAATATATCCAGCGCCCTTTATCAACCCCACCAATGGGAAGAAAGCGAGGAAATCCATCAGTACTATGGGAGCGGGGCCCCGGCCAATTCCTTGGCCGTTTTTCGTCCCCTTGTAGTTTTCTTACAACCCCCCCCCCTACCAACCCCCCCCCCCCCCTCCCCACCTCAGCCTCGTTTTCCTTGAATAAGGATATCGAGGAAAAACCACCTTAGAATCAATTCTCTTTCCAGAGCGGGAACTTACTCGCCCGTGGTGCAGTCCCCCCCTTCTCCGTTTTTTCCCTTTTTATCTCCTGTGTTCCTGTTTTTTTGATGCTGCCAATCGAATGGTGGAATTCTCCCATTTTTTTTCTTCCTCCACCATTTCTCGAATCCCTATTTTTTTCTGTCCCAGCGCCCAAAATTCTGTGGGCAGTAGTTGGGAAAAACCATTTCCCCCTCCCTGGAGCGAAAATGATCTAAAAAAACCAAAAAAAACCAAGGCCAGCAAAGCCCCTAATTGCGAAACTCAACAAGTGGTGAAAGGAATATGCTCCGTTGGCATTGTAATGAATGTTTCCTATCCAAAACAGGCTATAGGCCCAGAAGCCCGTTTTTGAAGTGAAACGGATGAAGAAAAATTTTTCCCACCTGTGGGATTATTAAAAAACACCGATAACTCTACAGCGGTGTCTTTTTTCTTTTTTTCCGTCCCCCCCACAATCCCTAGAAGAACCGTTTTAAAATGAAACTGTTTGATATATATCAATTTAGGCCGGAAAAACATAATCCCCCCTTTAATCTTCCCCCATAAAACCCATTAGCATCCGTATAACAAAAGAAAAACGGAAGGAAAATAAAAAAAACTGCCAACACCAGATGGGAAAAGTGGGGGGACGGGCGTTAAACAAGGTAGTAACCCCTTTTTTTAGCGCAATATTGAAACTAAAAGGTGGGGTGGTGGGAGGGTGTGGGGGTTGGGGGGGCGCCTTTTACTACCTAAACTAGATACTGGCAATAAAACAAGTGTAAGTTTTTTACCAGTACTACCCACCCCCTACCAACCTACTAACTACTACACAACATACTTGGCTACTAAACTACTACAAAAAAACTACCACTAATGAAAATTTGCTTTCTGGTAATACATTCTATGAAATTTTCGTTTTCCTGCACCTAATCCGATGAATTCCGCATAAGTACCAATTGAAGGAAAAATCGATCTCTAGCTTCTGGTAAAACAATTTCGGTTTCCCTGTTACCGATCAGGTGGAGGTTTTCGCCTTCTGTACCATGAAAGGAAATACTACGCCTTTCTTCCGCCACATCTGGTTTTAGAATAACGCTTACCCTGTAGCCCCGAATTTAATTTTGTTTCCTTCTTGAATCGTCATTCCTTCCAATACGCTTTCGTAACCGGAGCTATGAAAAATAAAGAAAAGTCCCCCCCCCCCCCTTTGAGTGTGAAAAATTAAAAATTAGCTTCCAGTTAGGATTCTATGATTATAAGTGTACAGTTCTGGTTACCATAATTCTGTGGGGAAAATTGGGATTCAGTTACCGCCGATTCTATGGAAAATTTTGCTGTCCTATACCGATCTAATGGAATTTTGCTTCTATTCCGCATCCAGCTGGTTGACTTTCGCTTTCAGTTTCCGATCTAATGATTTTGGCCTTCCGAATATGGGAATTCTAGAAATTTTCCTTCATCAACCGATACTATGAATTTCGCTTCCCAGTTTTTAACACCCCGATCTGTGGGGAGTTTTTTGTGGCTGTTCTTTATACGATCTAAGAAATGTCGCTTTCAGCGCAGACAATGTATTTGGTTGACCCAATTCACAGTATTCCCGGCGCCGTTCCGTACAGTCACCCCCCCCGCCCTAATATGGTTATGTCATTTTTAGTGCCCCCTGCCCCCATGTAAATTCCCTTTAATTACTGTGAAACTATGGATGCGCTTTTCCCCTACCAAGTCCGTTTTTGAGTTTACCCCTTTATTTGTACCGATTTATATATATTGCCTTACCTTATCTGTCCCCGAACTCGCCCTTTCTGGTAAGCGGCTTGCCCCTTAATTCCAGAGTTTTTTTCGGGCTTCTGGTATAATCGAGTTCGATTTATCATACTTTCACTTTATGTTGTGCCCGATCTATACATCGCCTTTTTGTTACCCATGGTTAAGACATTCGTTATTCAGGTAAGAAGATCGAACCGGATGAATTTCCACCCTTTTTTTTTTCCAGTTATCGAATCTGTAACATTAAGCCTTCTTGTCCCTTGCTTCCAGATTCTTGGTTGTGAACTAATTCACTTCAGTACTGGATCATATGGAGGTGGCCCTTTCAGTAACAGATAATTCCCCTACGAATTATTGGCTGGTTGTCGAACACGATCTACCAAATTTCGCATTTAGTTTCCAAGACCCTTAGATGGAATGGGCCTTCTTACTACCCAGTTCCCCCCCTACAAAATCCGCTTTTAAAAAGTAAATCAGCCCAATGTAAATTTTGGCCCTTTCTGCCTACCAGTCCCCCCACTTTAACAATCAATTCCGCCATTAGTATCAGTCACCCCTCTATGATTTAGCTCTAAACGACCATACCCCCCCCCCTATCAAATTCCGCTTTTTTAGATAACAGATTCTAATGAATTGCACCTTCTAACTACCAGTCCCTATAAATTCCGCTTTATAAGTAAACCAGTCCTCCCCACCTGGGTTGAATTGGCCCCTTCTAAACTACCAGACCCTAAACATAAATTCGCTTTAAGTTAAAAGCAGACCAAATGACGTTGGCTTTTCAGTACTACAGTCCCGCCACCCTATAAATTACGATTAAAGTGACAGTAACCCCCCTTAATAAAAATTTGGGCTTTTCTGACACCAATCTTAAAACTTCGTAGTTAGTGGGCCCAGTCACCCCTAATGAATTGGGCTTTTAAGGTAACCAGTTGTTTTGAGTTTATGGTTTATTAAGTAAATAAACCAGTACCCCCTGTTTTAAATGTATGGTTTACACCAGTAAAAGGAAAGTTAGGCCTTTTAAACCAGCCCCAATGAAAAACTAATTTAAGTACCCGTACCTAGAAACCCAGGCATAAATACAAACCATACCCCCCCCCTATGGAAATTGGGCTTTAAGTTACCACGTTCGTTCCCCCTGTTGAACTGCTTTAAGTAAACAAAGTCCAGGAGAAAAATGGGCCCGAAGTAAACAGTGCCCCCCCCCTTGGGGGTGAATTGGCAGCCCAGGTTGGCCCAGTCAATGAATTGGCTTTTAAGTACCCAGTTCCAAAATAATATGGCATTTAAGTTTCAACCAGTACCCCCCTAACATAATTCGCCTGACGTGATTGTGTTTTACTCAATAACTGGTGCTGCAAATCACTGTCCTGGATTCCCCATGGTTCCCCCCCCCTGTCGCAGTCCCCCCCCCACCTGTCTGTCCCCCCCGTTTTGTTTTTTGTTCGTCTCCCCTCGACTAATCTGTCCCTGTCCCCCAGGGCCCTTGTTTTGGGTTCCCTCTATCCCTGTTACTGTCCTCCCTCCTCAGGCTATTTCTTCTTTTTTTATTCGGTTCCACCCCTTTTCTGTGGTCCCCCCCCCCCCCCCCCCTGGGTCCCTGTCCCCCCCTTCCCTGTCCTTGTACCTGTCCCCTGTCCCCTGGTCCCCGTCCGTCCCCTGGTCTGTCCCCTGTCTGTTCCTGGGTCCCCTGTCTCCCCCCCGCCCACACCCTGTTCCCACCTGTCCCCTCCCCTGTTTCCCCTGTTCTTGTCGTGTAACTGTTTCACCCCCGCCCCCCCCCCCCCCCCTGTTTCCCCCCCCCCCCCGTTCCCCGTTCCGTCCTCCCCCGGTCCCGCCCACCCCCGATCGACCCCCCCCGTCCCGTTCTGTACCCCCCCCCCCGTTACCCTGTCCGGGCCTCTCCCCTGGTCTGTTCCCCTTCCCCATTGATACCTGTCCCCGCCCCACCCCCTGTTCGCGGTCAAAGGTCCCCCCGGTTTGGTCCGTTCCCTCCCCCGGGGTCCCCGATACTCGCCTAATTTCCCTCCCGTCTCTTTTTCTCCCCTCCTCCTCCCACTGGATTCCTGTCTGTCCCCAGGCCCCCCCCCCCCCCCCCCCACCCCTCCTTCCCTCTGTCTGTCTCTGTCCCCCCTCTGTACCCCCTGTCCCTCTCGTCTCCGTCTCTGGTTTCCACCCACCCCCCCCCCCCCTCTCCTTGTCCCCCCTCTCTGCCCTCTGGGGGGGTTACCCCTCTGTCTTGTCCTGTCTCCCTCCCCTCTCCCCTCCCGTCTCCTCATGTACCCCCCTCCCTCTCCTCCAGTCCCCCCCCCCACACCCCCCAACTCTTCCCTCCCTCACTCTCATCTCGTCTCTCGCTTCTGGTCTCACTCACCCCCCTTCCTCTCCGTCCCTCTCTCCCTCACCCTCCAACCTCCCCTCCTCCCCACCTTCATCTCTTCTCCCCCATGCCTGCCCCTCCTCCTCTCTCTCATCTCTGTCCCCGTTCCCCCCTGTTTTGTGGTCTATTTGTGGTTGGTTTTGGTGGGTTGTGGTGGGTTGGTTGGTGTGGGTGGTGTTGTTGTGTGTGTGGGTGGTGTGGTGGTGTTGTGTGTGTCCCCCCATGTTTGGGGGGGGTTTATATTTGTGGTTGTGTGGAGAGAGTGGTTGTGTTTCCTGGTGGGTCCAAAAATCTTTTGGGACTTGTTTAGCTTCTCTGTAATAAAGTCTTATTAGTTGTATGGTTTTTGGTACAAAAAGAGTTTCCCCCTGTCCCCCACCCCCCCTTTGTTGTTTATGTTATCCCCCCCCGATTTCCATTGGATTGTATTTTTGGTGATACCTTATCCCAGAAAATCAGCCTTCTTTCCCGTCCGCACCCCGTGCCTAGTGTATTCCTCGACCTGACAATCCTCCCCTCCCCCTCTCCTCCCTCCCCCCTCCTCTATTCCGATCTCTTCCTCCTCCTCCCTCCCTCCCCTCGTCTTTCCCCCTCCCTCTCCCCTCCTCTCACCCGTACTTCCTCCCCCGTCGTCCTCTCACCCCCTCTCCCCCCCCCCCTCCCGTCTCATCTCTCTCTCTCCTCTCTCTGTTGCCCCGCCCTTCCCCCCTGACCTGTTCTCCTAGTCCCCATGTCCCTCTCTCGTCCTTCCCCCTCCAGTTCTCCAGTGCCCCCTCAGTCCTGTCTCAGGTGTCACCCCCCCCTCTGGTCTGGTTCCTGTCCCTGGGGGTTCCTTGTTCTTGTTCTTCCCCCCTGTCCCCCCCCCCCCCCCCACTTTCCTCCTCTCGTCTCCATCCTCCTCATCTCTTCTTCCGGTCTCTCCTCGGCCCGTTCACTCATCACACCTCTCCCCCACGTCCCCCTTCCACGCTCCTCCCGGCGAGGTCTCTTCTTCCTCTCCCTCCTCTCTCCCCCCTCCCTCTCCTCTCTACCCCCTCTCCCTGACCTATCTTTCCTCCTCTCTCTGTCACCCCCCACTCTGTCCACTCAGTCCCTTTCTGTCTCTGTCCCACTGTCCCCCCCCCCACCCCTTTCTCTCCCTATCCTCACCCCCCTCTCTGTGGGCCCCCCTCCAGTCCCACCCCTCCCTGTCATCAGGTTGCTCTGATCGCCCTTTCAGTCGTCCACTCTCTCTCCCTTCTCTCCGTCTCTGTCTCCCCCTCTCCCCTTTCCCACGGGGCCGTCCCTCCCCCTCCCCTCCCGTTCCGCTCGCCCGTGCTTTCCCTTCCTCCTTCCCCCCCCTCCCTCCTTCTCTCTCTCTCTTCTATCCTGGTTACCCTTCTCTCTCTCCTCCCTCCCCCCTCTCCCTTTTTTTTTACTCTGTGGAGAGAGAAGAAGAAAGGTGGGGCGTGCCGTGAGGGAGAGAGAGAGAGAGAAACGTTGCGAGAGAGAAAAGCAGAGAGAAGAGAGGAGAGTGTTGGGGTGTTGTGTTTGTGTGTGTTGTGTGGTGAAGGGTTGTTGTGGGTGGGGTGCGTGGGCGGCGCGCCACGGTGTTGGGGTTGTGTGGGTGTGTTGGGGGTGGTGGAGAGAGAGAGGAGAAGAAAGAGGAGAAGAGGGAAGAGGAAGAGAAAGGGAGGAGAAGAAGAGAAGATGGATTGGGGGGATGTGTTGGTGTGTGTGTTGGTTGGTGTGGTGGGGGTGTGGAGGTGTTGAGGTGGGTGTTGGGGGGGGTATGGGGTGTGTGGCAAACGGCGCGCCCGTATGTAAGTGGTAGTTGGTAGAGGTGGTTATTGATGTTGGGTTAGGTGGAGGTGTTGTGTGGTGGGGGATGTGGGTGGGTGTGGTGGCGCGCCAGTAGTGTGGCTGCGCGCGCCCGACCCCAGGCGTTTGGGTGGGTAGTGGGGTTGTGGGGGGTTGGGGTTGGGGGAGTGAGGTGGGTTGGTTGGGTGTGCGTGGTGTGTTTGGGAGTGTGGGTGTTGTAGGGTTGTGGGGGGTGGCGAGTATTTTATTTAGTCGTGGCCGTGCGTGCGTGCGTGTTGTGGGGAGGAGGGGTGGAGTTGGAGGTTGGAGGGGTGTAGGGAGTGGTTGGGGTGTTGTGGAGTGGTGGGTTGGTGTGGTTGTGGGTGTGCGAGCCGGCGCCGGCACGGCGGCGGCTCGCGGCACGAGGGTTTTAGAAAGACCGAATAAATGCGCCTTGTTTTTACAAACAGAAACAGAAGGCCCCCTTTCCACATGAGCCGAAAAGAAATACATGTGGAGGACAGGGTGGGGTTGGGAACTTTGAAGGCCCTAAAGCGATACAAACCCCGCTGTGTAGAGATTGTGGCACACAACAGGGGGTGTGTGGGGGGGGGGGGGGTGGGGATGGCTACCATGAGACGGAAGGGGTGCAACCCCATACGAAACAAAAGCAGGGCCTCATTGCACAACCCCGGGGCGGGAGATAGCGTCTGCGGGGGGAAAGGGGGGAAAAACGGTACTGGTACCAAGGTGCGCCCTGCATATGGGTGGCTGAGGCGCGTTTGTCCACGAACAGCAGCGTCTTCAGTCCAGGTAATTTAAACAACGTGAACACGAAACGGGCACGGCTGAGGATATAAATTTTCCCACAGTGGGTCCGAAACCACCCCATTCGTGGTTCGTAAAACCTTTAGCGGGTGTGAGCACCCGTCCCCCACCACCTTCGGCTAGTCTTATCGGGGGTTCAACCCTCCGAAGAAAGCGGGGCGCAGTATCGGCTGTGCGCCCCCGCCCCACACACACCACGCACGCAATAACGCACGCGACCGGCAACCGCTAACGACAACGGCACGGTGGAGGCCTGCACACACACAACAACCACAACAGAAGTTCAAAACCGCTAAACGCCCAACCAGCAACAGAAACGCAAAGCCAGATGCCGTGGGAACCGTTAAAAAAATATTTACGGGGGCCGGGGGGGTGGCGTAGGCGGCGCGCCCCCCAACACCAAATATCCAAATAAAATGTAAACAACCCGACATACGTGCATGCGTACGAATCACATTCCCCCAAGATTCGTACAATTATAATAATGTGGCATACACCCGAGGGGGCGGGGGGGAGGCCCGGGGGGAAGAGAAGAGAAGAAGAGAGGGAGTCACTAGACAGACCCCCAGGATCCCCCACGCGCACGCGAGATAGATGTAGAGAGGAGGCGGGCAAAGGAGACGAAAGGGGAGAGGGCCACCGGGAGAGGTTATTTGCAGAGAGAGACAGAGAGTGAGAGCGAAGAAGGAGAGAGCCGAGAGATGAAAGCAGCGAGAGAGCGCAGAGCCAGACACAGTGCACGACCCGCCCCGAGACCGCCCAGAACAGATAAGACAAGACACACGACCCAGAGCAATACAGAGCACCAAGCCAAACCAGACCTGTCAGAGAACACAGATCCCATGAAGAGAGACAGGCCGGAACACAGGACATACCCACAAGCATACAGCGGATGAGCGAGCAGAAGGGACGAGAGACCAGAGAGGAGAAGGGGGCGAGGAGAGAGGAAGCGGCAGAGAGCGTGAGAGCAGAGAGAACCTGGCACCCCCCCCACAGTTCCCATGGTGTGGCAATTATTTTTCAGAGAACATCGGGGGGGGGGGATAATGCACCCCCATTTCCACTCTTCCCCCGTGCTTTGCAAAGCCATTTTAAGACCCATGTTGGGAAGTATTGGGGTTTTAGGGATTTTTATGTTTGAGTAAATTGGTTTTCTAAAGTTTTCACTCACCAGTAATTTTAACCTCAATGTTTAGCCCTTTCATTGGTCCCGTATCGATTACGATATTATTGCCACAGGTGGGTTGTTTTTGCCCCCGTCTAAATACAATATTACCAACTCCTTTTCCTTTCCTTTCTACGTTTCCTTTTTCCTTTTCCTTTTTTTTTTCTCTACTGTTTTATATCGCAAACCTACGGCTTGTGGTGTGTGGTGGTGAGTGGGTGGTGAGTGGTTGGAGTGTGGTGGTCGTGGGTGGGTGTAGTGCGTTTTGTTTTTATTGTGTGTGTTGTGTGGGGGTGGTGTTGGAGGTTGTGGGGTGGCCGCCCGCGTGCCCGTTGTGTAACGTCCCCGGGTTGCGTGCGGGGTGCGGGTGGGTGGCGTGTTGTGCGGTGTGGTGTGCGGTTGTGGTATGCGTGCCCCCCCCCCACACTCCTTTACTTAACTCCTCTACTCTCCATCCTCCTTCATCTACCCCCGCCCCCTCTCCTTCCATCCTCCCTCTCTTCGACCCTTCTCTCTAACTCTCTACCTCTGCGTGTGGCCGGCCGGCGGCCGCGTGGTCTAAATGGGTGTTTTGTGTGTAAGCGAGAGAGAGAGAAGGAGAGTGAAGATTAGATTAGGAGAAGAGAGGAGAGAGAGAGAGGAAAAGGAGAGATGAGGAGAAGAGAGATGAGAAGAAGAGCGAGGTTTGGTGAATTCGCGGCTGTAAATCTAGAATTTGATTAAGACGATTATAGCATTTAGACAATTTTGGTGACCCTTACAGATTGTAGTTTTATAAATTCCTCATATTTATCAGAAAAAGAACCTGTGACCAGTTAACAAAACTTTTGTATTATATTTCCCTTCACGTTTATCAGAAAGAACCTGAACCCGTTACTTGATTGGGTTAATTTATTTTTAATTCCCTTCAGTTAACCCAGAAAGACTATGCCATGTAAACCCTTTTTATCCATTTTCTTCATTTTTCCAAGAAAGACTGACCAGTTGAAAAAAAGCTTTGTATGTTTTTTTATTCCCCATCCAATTTAAACCGAAAGCAATTTAGTGCCCCCAAAATTCCTGTGTTGGGTTGAACAAGTGGCATTTTATATTTTCACAAGATTCCCTGTGTTTATCGCTCCCGTATTGTTCCCTTGAAAGAAAGAGACCCCTGCGAATTGAAGTACAACTTATTTTTTGGTTTTATTCTGTTCCTTAGTTAAAATTATGCATTGTCCCCACCAAAATGCTCCAAAAACTTTATTTTATTAGGTGGGATAAAAAATTTTAAACAACCTGTCACCCCCGAAAGATTTTATTATGTGTTTTACGCCTTCAAACAAGAACAATACTTGGCAGATTAATCGGTCCAACCACCGCCCGGTAGGCCACCTTTGGTAATATCCTTCAATTGTATTGGAGACCCAGTACATTTGGTCCCCCCAGACCAGTCCAAGTGGGGCAAAAAGTATTATTTCCCCAAATAATTTTTAAGCGTACAATAATAATTGCCCACCAGTACCTTGTATTTTTAAATATGCTGGTTAAAGGTAAATAACAGACCCCATCGGTCCCCCCCACCGGAGTAAACTTATTAAAATTAAAGTGTAGGTATGGGTTTTCGACATCGGTCCCCCACCAGTAAATAGTAATTAATGTTGGTAATGTTTTTATGTTTAAAAATGGGTTTGTTATCGACAAAATCGTCTCCCACCAGCAAGTACTTTATAATTGTGGGGTTTTTGTATGGGGGTTTATCGCACAATCCGTCCCCCCCCACCCAACCAGTACAATTTGTGGTTTTTATATCAAAAGTATATTTTTATCCCAAAAACACTTACCATAACCAGCCACTGATTGCATATGCCCATTCTGTAAGTATTATAAGTTAGCCATTTATCACGCCCGTACTCCTGGGAATTTCCATTCTAGAGGTATTCAAAAAAGCCAGCATTTCATGTGTCATCAAAGTAAAACTTGTATAATATCTTGGTTATATATTTATTAGACAACAGACATTAGGAACAAACCAGTACCTTTTGTCTAGGTGCATCTACTGGGTTTTTTTGACAGATGTAAATTTAGTCCACCCCCCCCACACCCAGTACTGTTGTCAAATTTCATGTTTTATCAACAGTTTTTGTGGGTTACACAAACATGTGGACCCACAAAGTATCATTAATTATTTATCTTCAAGAGGTGTAACCAGGGGGGGTGGGGTACAGACTTTATATTGGCTGTAAAGACAACGATAGGTAACTGGGATGTTTTTTTTTCCTGTATCGCAAGTGGGATATTTTAAAATGGACAGAATAATGTGCCCGTCCCAGCCCACTTTGCACTCTTGGTTCCTTAAAGTTTTTGGTATATAGCCCCCCCATTGTCACAAGGCCGAAATTGTATGGAGTATTCCTGCCTCTTATAATGGGTAGTAACCGACAAATTTTGGTCCAACCATTAAAAAAACTAGTGTAAAGCCCAGTTCTATATTTTGTAATACAGACATTGTCCCCACAGACAGCCCCTATTTTGTATTTACTGTGTTTCTTAATTTGAGCATACAATTGTCCCCCCACGCCAAATACAATTGTCAACTCGTACTCTGTGTTTTCTCTAAATTTGTATATTAAACAGGACGGCTATTAATCCACCAGTAAACTTTTGTTTTTTGTCTGTTGTCGTATAAATTTGGTATAACAGAACACTTGTCAACCATTACTTTGCCATTCCTTGGTTCCTTATAGGTTTGCCTGAACAGATAATTTCACCAGAAAAGAAGCTTACATATTTTTTTACCATTCTTGTATGTATTGACAGACAATTTATACCTGTGGGGCTGATCGAGTGTATTCTGTTCCATGGATTTGAATACACGACCATTTGGTCCCCACCAGTCAAAACTTTGAGGTACTGTTCCCGTAGTTTTGTAAAAACAAACATTGGCCCCTTAGCATTGGGTGTGGTTTTGTTTCCACAAGAATATCAGAAAGAGAACATCTTTTGAGACCCCCAAAACAACCTAGTGGTGAATTATTCCCCTGGTGGTCAGAAACCCCATTGTGCCGCAACCGCTTATTGGAGTCCCCTGCTCTTTATCCCAGGGTCCCACCAAAACAGAACACCGGTGGTGAAACTGGGGCACAACTTTTGTGTTTCAAGTCCTAAACCAACCTGAAAACAAGACATTAACCTTCGTGTTTTTAATTTCCCGCAGTGGGGGGCTTGTAGAAAAGACATGGTGGGACCTCGACAATTTTTCCTGATTTAATCTGGTAAGCAGTAAAAAGGAACATAATGACCTCCATCTACACAAAGAAAAAAAAAGTTAAGCCACCCCCCAATGTTTTAGGTTTGTATTGAAGAAACAGAAATAATCATTTCTTTTTTGTAAAATACAACTGGTTAATTAAAGATGTGGAACCATTGTTTTGTTTTCCCTTTTGTTTTTTATTAATATTAAAGATACATTGCGAACGAAAACGATGCAAAAAAACACAACACCTGAAAAAAAAAAATACAACATAATATAAACCAGAATATGGTATTTGCTAAAGAAAGAAGTCAAATGAACATTTTTGTCCCTTCCCCTTGAAAAAAGTACCCAAGAAAAGTACATGGTCATAACAAAAATCATAGTGCTTTATAGAGTCCAAAGTGGGCCCAAGTTACCACAATTTTGAAAACACATTGCCCACATGAAATCTTCCCCATAACAGACCAACAGAAAAAAAAATGAAAAATGATCAAGTAACGCGTGAATACCCGCCCCTGAAAAAGTCCAGGGGATGAACCCGCCCCCCTCAAACCCAGGGCGTGCCACATCCCCCCACCAGTTCAGAGTCCCCCCCCCCGGCCGGAATCTGTAATGCTGTCGGGGTCCCCCCCCCCCCCCCCCCCCCCCCCCAGTATTGCATGGGCCACCTCCTGGTAAAGCAAAGTGTGCAGGCTTCCAGTTATGGATGCCAGATTTTTGGATGGAGGAAGGGGACCAAAGGTCCCTGCAACGACCAGCCCAATCATGGGTTTGCCCAGAATGTGCACCAGTGGAATTAGAAGGTCTGGGCTCATGCCAGGCCCTGGCAAGGTGGCGTCCACCTGCAAAAAAACTCTTTTTTTGACATGGAAGAAAGAGCCCTCTTACCCGCTTTGAGAGCACGATTGGAAAGGCCCCCCAGGCGGTATTTAGGTCATCCAAAAAGTAACACTGGTTCCTGGGTGGCCACGTGGGTGGGTTGGGTCCCCGAAAATGGGGGCCCATAACCGACCGGCTTTCAAAAGGGACGCATTACTCGGAAAGTTTAGAAACCCAGTCCCCGCCCTGTGAGAAGGGTTCCTCGAAAGGTAAAAAGCAAAATCCCAAGCCCCCCTTGCCGTCCCCCTGGTTGGAGGAGGCCGAACCGGCCCGCAGAGCCAATTCTGGCAAACCGGGCCCCCAACCGGGGTAGAGGAACAGTTGCCTGTATGGTTCCTGGTGCGCATAGGTGCACCCACTATTTGTTCATTTTTTTCCGGGCGTCTCCAAACCCATGATTCTACCATCAGTGACGTGCAAGCAGGGAATCGGCTTTCGTCCGACCTGTGTCAATCTTTCTGTCAGTTCCCCTCAGTTCCACCCCCGCCCGACGAGACCCCCATCCAAACGCCGTCTTTTGTGGTGTCAGTCCAACCGATGGCGCTTGATAAACCCCTCCTCGTATTATACCGAGAGCTTTTTAAGCGGTTTCTGCACTGGTTCTATGTGGAAAGTTGTCTGTTAGGCATCCACTGTCGTTTCAAGCTGGGCTTTGTGGCGAATGGCTCATGGCGTAATCATGCGAAGGAGAGCCCTGTCTTCGCGCTTGTGACGTTGCATGTGGTCGCCAGATCGTGGGGCGGTCCTGCACATGGTTGGTTAGCTGGGTGTAATTCCTCACCAGCCGGCAGATGACAGATGTAGTGGAAGCGCCAATTGACGGCCCGAGATTGCTTTGAAGGACATCCATGGGATCCAGGTGGAATCATGCCATGATTTGCCATCGTTTATGCCGTCTGCTATGCGCTCCGTTCGCACCATATTGTCTTTGCAAAGAATATCTTTTCTTAAAACCAACTGTGATTGGTAAGACTGGATGACTCACCAAACCTCAATTTTAAAAGTTTCAAAAACCGTAATGCACTGCATGTGCCCACACCAGACTATGCTTCACATACACGCCTGACTGGTTTTTATCCTTTCAATGAACACCATGCTTGACAAAGTCATGAAAATTTTGGGGTCATACAATTGTTTGTATGTCAATTCTGAACATTGAAAATATAAGGGGTTGCTTAATACTTTTTTTTAGTGATAAAATAAACACTGTCACCATTATTTGTGTTTACTTAAACAAGACATATACTTGAAGATATCGTCACCAGCACTTTGTATTTCCTTCTATTGTTATGACAGACATTGTCACCAGTACAGTGCAATTTATTCTATAATTAGCGACAAATATTGCCACCAGTACCTTGTTATTTATGCTGTAGGTATTAACAGACATCGTCACCATATACTTTATAATGTGTTGTATGGTTTATCGACATCGTCACCAGTACTTTATAATGTGTTGTATGTTATCGACATCGTCACCAGTACTTTATAATGTGTTGTATGGTTATCGACAATCGTCACCAGTACTTTGTGTTTTATTCTATTGTTATCCAAACACTACCACCAGCACTTTGCATTTCATTCTGTAGTTATAAGTAGACATTATCACCCGTACGCTGTATTTCATTCTAGAGTTATAAGCAGATATTGTCATCAGTACTGTATATTCTTGTTATATAGTTATTGACACAGACATTGACACCAGTACTTTGTATTGTATTCTATGGTTTTTGACAGATGTATTGTCACCAGTACTTTGTATTCTGTTCTACAGTTGTGTACAAACATTGTCACGAGTACTATATATTTTATTCTATGGTTACTGACAGACTTTATTGCTAGTACTTTGTTTTCTGTTCTATGGTTATTGACAGATATTGTCGTCAGCACTTTGCACTCTGTTCTATAGTTGTATATAGTCATTGTCACAGGTATTTTGTATTCTGCTCTATACTTGTATACAGACATTGTCACCAGTACTATGTATTCTGTTCTATAATTGTATACAGACATTGTCACAGCTATTTTGTATTCTGTTCTATAATTGCATACATTGTCGCCAATACTTTGTACTCTGTTCTATAATTGTATACAGACGCTATCACCAGTACTTTGTTTTCTGTTCTATAATTGTATACAGACATTGTCACCAGTACTTTGCATTCTGTTCTATAGGTGCTGACAGATATTTTCACCAGAGCTTCATATTTCATTCTGTATTTATTGACAGACATTTTCACCTGTGCTACGTATTCTGTTCCATGATTGAATACAGACATTGTCACCAGTACTTTGTGTTCTGTTCCGTAGTTGTAAAACAAACATTGCCATTAGCATTGTGTGTTTTGTTCCACAGATATCAGAAAGAACATCTGAGACCCATACACTGTGGTGAATTATTCACTGTGCAGAAACCATTGTGCGCAACGCTTTGTCTGCTATTTTCGGGTCAACAGAACACGTGGTGACTGGCACTTTGTGTTTCATTCTACACCTGTAAAAAGACATTACACTTCGTGTTTTATTCCGCAGCTGTAGAAAGACATTGTGACTCGTACTTTTCTGTTTTATTCTGTAGCTGTAAAAAGACATTATGACTCATATACACAAAGAAAAAAGTTAAGCACCCCCCAATGTTTTTAGTTTGGAGAAACTGAAATTCTTTTTTTGTACTAAACTGTTTAATGTGGAACATTTTTTCTTTGTTTTTTATTAAATAAAGATATTGACAACATGAAAACACAACAAATGATATAAAAAAATCATAATAAACAGAATATGGTATTGCTAAAGAAAGATCAATGACATTTTCCCATGAAAAAGTACCCATGAAAAGTATGGTCATTACAAAATCATAGTGCTTAATCAAAGTGGCAATTTCATTTGAAACATTGCCATGATCTCCATAAACCAAAGAAAAATGAAAATGTTCAGTAACGCGTGAATCCGCCCTGAGCCTGGATGACCGCCTCAACCCTGCGTCACATCCCTCCAGTCAGTCGCCGGATCTGTTGCTTCGTCAGTTGCTGCCACTCCTGATGCAGTGCAGCTTCCAGTTGATGCAGATTTTGTGGAGGAGGGTCCAAGGTCTGCAAACGACAGCCAATCATGTCCCAGATGTGCTCCAGTGGATTGAGGTCTGGGCTCATGGCAGGCCATGGCAGGGGTCTGCACTGCTTTTTGCTGGAGAAAGCCTCTACTGCTTGAGCACGATGAGGCCTGGCGTTGTCATCCATGTACACTGGTCTGGTGGCAAGTGGGTGGTTGTCAAAATGGGGCACAACGACCGGCTCAAGGACATCTCGGATGTACCGTCCGCCTGTGAGGGTTCCTCGAATGGTAATCAAATCCAGCTTGCAGTCATGTGAGAGGCACCCCCAGACCATTATTGGAACCGCCACCGTGAGGAACAGTTGCCTGTATGTTCCTGGGCGCATAGGCTGTATTTCGGCGTCTCCAAACCCTTGATCTTCCATCAGTGACGTGCAGCAGGAATCGGCTTTCGTCCGACCAGTGTATCTTTCTTCAGTTCCTCAGGTTCCCCCCCGCCGAGCGAGACACCAGTCCAAACGCCGTCTTTTGTGGTGGTCATCAACAGAGGGCGCTTGATAACCCTCCTCGTATTATATCCGTGAGCTTTAAGCGTTCTGCACTGTTCTTGTGGAAAGTTGTCTGTTAGGCATCCACTGTCGTTTCAAGCTGGTGCTTGTGCGAATGGCTCATGGCGTATCATGCGAAGTAGAGCCCTGTCTTCGCGCTGTGACGTTGCATGTGGTCGGCCAGATCGTGGGCGGTCCTGCACATGGTTGGTTTGCTGGTGTTTCCTCACCAGCCGGCAGATGACAGTGTAGTGGAAGCCCAATTGACGCCCGATTGCTTTGAAGGACATTCCATGGGATCCAGTGGAATGCATGCCAATGATT
>CM031620.1:10698252-10759106 GCA_018398815.1 Conus ventricosus | reverse complement strand
TTTGGTCGACGAGTCTGTTATCAAGTGGTTAGTCGACGAGTGTGTTATCAACAGTGTTTAGCCGACGCGTGTGTTAACCACCTTCGAATGCGCCCATGGGCCGCCTTCTCGTGGCGGGGGTGTTTCTAGACCAACCTGTGCCCACCCCTTTTTCTTGTCTTTCCTAATGTTCTGCCTACCATGTCTTTTGGTATCTCTTTTCACCCATAAAGTCTCCCCACATCATCTGCAGCCTCTATGTCGTCTTGTTTCTTCCTTCCGGTTCTTCAGTCTGTTCTTTCATCTATTTTTCCAGTCTTCCTTTCAATGCTTCTTTTTCTGAGACCTATCGGAGTGGTGGCCCTAAGTCGCTCGCAATCAAGGTCGCCTGGCCCGGAGGGAAGTTAGGGGCCCCTGCGTTAGTGAGGTCGCTACAGCAGTCTGTCTGGTTTTGAGGGAAGTATCGGGCGATGGACGCCCTGCGAGTTCATATTCACAGCCCTTTGTAGGGCCATCCATTGCCCCTTCCCTAGACGGCAGCCTCCTAGGGGTGACTGTTAATTTTCTGCCGCATGAGGCACGCTCTAGGAGTTTCAAAATAGTAATTCTAAAGACAGAGAAAAAAGAGATCCGACTCAGAGAGGAAGTAAGAGGGGTGGCTAAGAAAAAGGTATTCAAAATACATGGCCAAGCTTCCTTTTGGTGAACCCAAAAGCCCCAAATGAATCCATAGCCGGATTTCCCTTGCCATTTCTAAGTGGTTTAGGGAGTTCTTCCACAGGTTTCAAAATGATCAAAAACTCGGATCGGGTAGATCTTGTCAATTGTGCGACAGAAGGACGTTTCGATTTTGTTGAAAAGAATGGATCTAAACTTATGCATATCACAGTAAAGGTTTTTCTATTCATCCCTCTCTCAATTATCGAAAGGGTGATTAGATGTGTGATCTACTGACTTGCTGAATCAGAAATTCAGACGGATAAAATCAGGGTTTGTTACAGGTACATGAGTAAAAAATCTCTAAAGGAAAAACGTAATGAAATTAACCCACGCATTCTTGACTTTGCTATGTCACTCTCCGGAGTTTGTCAACATGGGTTATTTTCCCGTTGTGAAAGTTCACCTTTTGTACCATCCCCTTTGAAGGATGTTTCAAGTGTCAACGCTTTGGGCATTCCGTCGAGCTTTCGGGGTCAGAGATTGCCGTGACTGTGGTCAAAGAAGCATGATGGGCTTGTACAATGCGAAATCTGCGTCAATTGTAAGGGTGATCATCCAGCAAATTCCCAAAAGTGTCATGTGGAAAAAAGGAATCGAGATAAAAAATAAAAGATTGAGAGGAAATGTTCCTTTCCGGAGGTAGAAAGGTTTAAGTGGAGGTCGGGACTCCTTCGGCTATACTTTAGCAAAGAAGGTGTTAAACGATTCGCAAACCGGTCATCGGGTGAAAATCTAGGAGCGTCCATTCATACTCTAGAAAAGAAATTGACGAAATTTGTCATCAGTTTTGGATCGGCTTACCGTGCTTGAACGGTCGGTGGGGGTTTTGTCTCGAAATGTAATGGTGTTACATCAGGCAGGTACAACAGGCTCGGTCCCTGCTGGTGAGGGTGGGGTGTTTCGTTTGCAGGATGTGTGGATCAGAGGTCAGGGATGAGGACGGGGAAGGATGTCCCCCCCGTCGCAGGCCAATGGCGGCATTGCGGGAGGGGCCCACGAGCAGTTGAGGAGGTCCTTTCAGAACTCCAGGACCCTCCTAAGGAAAAATCTCGAAGTCAGGTTTTTGGGGCGCGCAGGTTCAGTGGGAAAGAGCCATTTCCAATATGGAACAAACAACTTGAAATTTATCAAGCATGGGTTTCTGATATTGCCCTGAAAAAACCGTTTTAGTTCTTTGTGGACAGCGAAGTTCGGAGAAGAGGGATGATACATTTCTTTTAACAACATAACATGGACATACTCCAGTGGAACATAAGGGGAGTTAAAGCAAATTGTCGAGACCTTGAGCTATTATTGACAGAGTATAGATCTTCGGTAATTGCTCTTCAGGAAACCCTTTTAACTGCAAGTAAGAAGCATGAGATTCCTGGTTTCTCCTGTTTACTCAAGCCAGCTTCTGCAGACTTTTCACGGAGAGGCGTTTCTCTTTACATTCATAATTCGGTACTACATACAGAAATTCCACTTCAGACGGATATGGGGGCAGTGGCAGCTCGTATCTCTTTAAAACAAGGTTGTTACGATATGTTGTCTTATTTATCTCCATCTTCTGTGATTTCGAAGAGTCAGTGGATGGTTTAATTTCTCAGCTCCCTAGCCCATTTTTTTTATTGGGTGACTTGAATGGTCATTCTCCACAGTGGGGAAGTAACCGCACAAATTCTCAAGGGAAAGTTCTTGAAGATTTTATATCGGATCATGATCTCTGTCTTTTGAATCAGGCTCACCGACCTTTTGTTCCTTCTGGTTCTTTGACTCACTGGATTTGTCCATTTGTGACCCTTCCTTATTTTTGGACTTAGAATGGCAGGTTCATACGGACCTAAGCGGGAGTGACCCACTTTCCGGTTTTTATTTTCTTTTACGAAGCAAATGCAGGAGTCCCCCCGGGAAACATGGAAGCTTCGCTCTGCAGATTGGAGTCTTTATCAGCAACAGATTTTAAGTAGACTGCCTATGAATCTGTTGCAGAGTTATGATGATCCTGTTTTACAGTTCACTAAAGTGTAGTAGAGAGTGCTAAGGAAGCTATTCCCAAGTCTCGTGATAAACCAAATGATGTTAAGCCCCCTTTGGGTATGATAAAGAGTGAAAAAACTTTGAAGAGTAAGAGAAAAGGTGCTCAAAGATTTTTTGTTTAGGTTTCCTATGGGGGGAACAAAGTTAAACATCAGGCGTGTGGGGCTAAGTGTCGGTTTACTTTTAAAACTAAGAAGGAAAGAATCTTGGAAAACATTTTGTTCAATCTGTCCTTTAAGGTCAATTCAAGGAAAGTTTGGAAAAAAATCCGTAAGATTAAGGGGAAAGTCGGCTGCATCAGTTTTAAAATGTTTGAAAGTAAATGGATCGATTATTACTGATAAAAGGAGGTTGCTAACTTGCTAGCTGCTACTATTCATCAAAATTCGTCAGTGATCATTATTGAAAGGGAAATTTCCCCAGCGTATCAAAAGATCAGCAGAGTCAAAATCTTGTTCCTTCGAGCCAGATAGTTCTGAGGTTTAAACAACTGCGTTTTCAGCATGGATGATTTAAAAGGACGCCATTTTGAAAGCCAACAACTCAGCTCCTGGACCAGATGACATTCATTATCAATTTATTCAACATTTGCCAGATGAGGGTTTAAAAGTGTTGTCTCTGTTTAATCATTTTTGGTGTTCAGGGTATTTTCCACCTTTTTGGACAGAAGCGGTGGTTATCCCTATTCCTAAACAGGGAAAGATCATTCGGATCCTAACAACTATCGTTCCTATAGCTCTCACTAGTTGCTTATGTAAAACTATGGGAGAATGGTATATTCTCGATTGTTATGGCAGTTAGAATGTCTGGGGGCCTTAGATGTTTCCCAGTGTGGATTCCGGAACAACCGAAAGTACTACTGATCATCTGGTTCGTTATGAGTCTTTTATCAGGAATGCTTTGATCAATGGAGAACATGTAGTTTCAAATTTCTTTTTGATTTAGAAAAAGCTTATGACACAACTTGGAGGCATGGAATTCTTCAGGACTTGAAGGCACTTGATTTCAAAGGTAATTTCCCAATGTTTATTGCTAATTTTTTGTCTAACAGTGTTAGACTTCATTCGACCTTTTCAGATCCTTTTGAGCAGGAGAGGGTGTCCCTCAGGGTAGCATCCTTTCTCCACTTTTGTTCAATCTGAAGATTAATAACATCGTCCAGTCAGTAAAGTCTGGAATCGATAAGTCATTATTTGTTTAGACTTCTCCATCTCTGCCAAGGGGAAAACTTTGGCTGCAGCTTTAGCGCCAACTTCAATTGTGGTTTAATCGTGTTCAGCAGTGGGTTACTGAAAATGGATTTAAGTTTTCAGCTACTAAGACAGAGTGTATTCATTTCCATAGGAAAGATCTCATTCTTAGAACCAGCTATCATCTCAAAGGTCAGGTAATTAAGTTCCAAACAAGTGAAATTTTTTGGGGGTTTTTTTTGATAATAAGCTTTTCTTTTTTGCCTCACTTAAGTTAATTTTAAAAAATCTTGGGCCGTCAGGTTTGAATGTTTTGAAGGTATTGTCCATGATTGGGGTGAGACAAGCGAACTTTGTTGCGATGTATCAGCTTTGGTGAGACCAAAGCTAGATTATGGGTGTGTGGTATATGGTTCTGCACGGAAGTTTACCCCAAAGCTCTTGATCCACCCCTCCAAGGACTGCGAAAGCTCTGGAGCACTTCCACATCCAAATGTATGCTGATCGGGTGAACCCCTCTGGAGCTAAAGGGGTGGCTTCTTCCATGAATTATACCTGAAACTGAGGGCTAATCAGAAACCTGCCTAAATATTGTCATGAAACCCCCCTTTAGGAGCCAAATATACTTAAAGCCAAATGGATTCCTCCACGGGTATTCGTATTTTGCCCCCTTTCGGGGGGAGCTGGGATTTACCTTTAGCTGTTGTGATGGCCATTACAGCTGATTTACCTCCTTGGGAAAATCGCCCAAACCAGAGATTAATTTATATTTAACTAATTTCGAAAAAGGTCACCTCGGGTTTGCATATAAAAAAACTTTTTTCTTTGGGGAATGTGAATTTATAAAGATTTTACCAGATTTTTATGATGGTTTAAGAAAAAGGGGAAGGGTGCAGCTCCATTGTGGGGGATAACGATTTTTTGGGCCCATTTTTTAAATTGCAGGATTGGTCATCGTTTACACGTGAAATGAGGCTTTAAATCTTCCCTCATGTGGTGTTTCCCGATCAATAGAATGATTTCCCTTATTTTTCGGGGTTTATTGTGGCTTTGTCGGGTTTTTCGACAAGAGAAATATCACCCAATTTGGGATATTCATGATCTTTATCCAGCTTGTCTCTTTGGGAAAGCATATAGTTTTCTTTTGGGTCCCCCCGTCACAAAGGGAATCATGGTAACTCGGGGGGGCAAAGCAGCCAACAGTCTCGGTGCAAGTTTTCCAGGAGGCCTATGCAGTTTGTTCTCACCTTTTCTGTCATAAATCCAGTTTGTTTGTCGTGAACGTGGCAGGTGAAAAGGTGTAAACAAATTCTAATAAAATTTTTTAAATTTGCCCCCATTTAACCAAACCTTTCCCTCGGTGGTCGTAAAACCCTAAAGAGGAAGGGGTTTTGTCAGGTACATATTGGGCACAGTAATAGCACATTGGATATTCAGAAGGGGAAAACCCCCCCCTGGTGGGGGGTTTTCGTGTGACAGCTTTTCAGTGTTAAACATTTTTTGCAGAAAGTGCGATTTGAGTGTATCAGAGAGAAGTTCTTTTCCACCATGATTTATGGTTCTTTTTTGTGAGTTTCAGTGGATCTTATTTTTTTTTTTGAAAGAGGTAAAAATTTTTTTATAAAATATGGGTTTTATTAAGGATACGGGTCGAAGGGGTTGAAAAGTAATTGGCTTTTGCCCATAAATTTTAAGTGATGTGTTAATATAGTGTGGTATTTTATCAAAACTCAATATGATGCTGGGTCCGATTTTTGGGTCCTAGTAGCCGCTGGACCCCATAAAAAATAACTAACCCCAACCAACCACCTTGAATAGTTTTGGGGAGAAAGTAGAATCATTTTGTCACATGGAACTGTCGGTTTCTTCTTACCCCCTTTTAGTTTTTTTTTAGAGGTTCTTTCCTCGGGCCCGAGTGCCGAGGCCCCAATTAGTCGGGTTTCAGTCTTTGTCAACAAGAGACAGAGTGTGTGGTTGAGAGAGTTTAATATACCCTTGGTTTTTTTTAGTGACTTTTTGGTCATTTAAGAGGTGCGATGCATGCAAATTTTGACCAAGGGGGTTAAAAACCCCTCCCTGGTTTTGGTTTCAAATTTTTGGGTTTCCTTTGTGATTCTTGGGGTCCGGTTGCACATGTGTTTTAGTTCTTTATGTACCAACCCCTTTTTCTTGTTCTTTCCATTTTTTTAACTATCCCCGGGTTTTTCCTTTATTGCTTTTTTCTGGAATTTGGTTTGTTTGAGAGAGGTAGGTTGTTGTTTGGGGTCAAAGTATTCGTGGAGGATTGTAAAAATATAACTAGAGTGAACCTTTCTTTTTCATATGCGTGCGGTGCGAGTTGGGGGGTAAAAAGGGGTCGCAACCCCTTCCCCTAGGGAAGTTCATGCAAACTCCACTGGCTGCCTTTGGGGAATGTCGCACTACAATTTTCTCCTAAGATAAGAATACCCCCTACTCTGTGATGAAATTACTGTGAATTTTCTCGGTTTTTAACACACAAACTTACAAACAGGGTTTAACCCAAAGAACCCCACTGGGAAAAAGGCGTGAAAGACAGACAGGCAAAGGGGCATTCTGTCCAAAACTATGAGTGATTCCCTTTGCTGTCCCTGCCTCCCACCCACTTATTCTCTCTCCTCTCTCTCTTTCTCTCTCTCTTCTCCTTCTCCCGCGCGCGCGACACACACGCACACACATGCACACACAGCAACCTCGGCGGTGGCTTAAACAACTTTTTCTTATTTATCCACTCTGTGGTTTAAACTAAGACAGAGACGGGGAGACAAAAGGCAGAGACAAGAAGACAGAACCCAAGAAAAGGAGAAAAGAAAAAAAATGGATAGGGGAAAAAATACCGAAGCGCGGAAATGATAATGAACGGTCAGCCCTCTTTCATCTTACCGCAGGAAAACGACTTAAAAACAACAGTCAAAGGCTAAGACCGTATTGGGCGGAAAAAAAAAACTGGGGGAGAACAGGTAATCTTTGAACAGCATAAAGGCCCGGTTGTGTCCAGCCGTAATGACACGGTCAGATCTGCCATCGTAACGCCCGCGCAATCTTGATCTGGGAAAAACCCCCATGTGTTGTCAACCCCCGCCCTTGAAAAAGTCGATTCCCCATTCATAATCAACCCAATTTTATTTGTTTCCCCTTCTTCTTTTTCCTGTTACCTCTGTACTTCATGTGATAGAATGCACGTTGAAGACTGGACCTGACTATATCCCCTCTCCCCTCGTCTCCCCCCCCCTTCCATTCCCCTCCAGTCTTTAATTACCATAGCCTCTCACCCCCTTCCGTCTTCCGGTAACCCCTTTTTCTGGCTTCAGAACTATTATACTGACCAACACGATTTTATGTGTTTAAGTGTGTCATCTTCTTTTGCTCAGCCTCTAAGTTATGAGCAAAGCGCGCCTTGTTTGATGTCTCTCTGTTTGAGGAAGTCAGAGTCATTGCGCACAAACAGCGGCTCGATGACAACGGAGAAGCACTGGCAGATAATAAAGAAGTGCTTGATGAATGTCTGATTTTAATGGCTTATAAAACCGCTGGTTTTAATGACATAAAATCGCTGATTTTCATGACTAATGAAATCGCTGATTTTTAAGACTAATGAAATCGCTGGGTTTTAAAAACTAATGAAATTGATTATTTTAATGACAAATAAAATCGGCTTTCTTGGGCAAAGTAACTAAGGCATAGTTTAACTGTGCTTGCAACTGCCTTCTTCATTGCATGGGGGTTGGGGGGGGGGGGGGACACAAGATAACGTGACTCGTATTCACAGGACCGATTTAAGTAGAGCCTAGATGGCCACCAATAGCAAAAGGCTTAAGAATCATCACAAATGCGTCTTCCCATTTCTGCTCGAGTCCCGGTCATGTTGGCAGTCGCGGCAATCAAGTGACAGATGAACTTGCCAGAAATGCCACAAATAGAGTCTCGCAGATTCCCTGTCCCAACACCGATCTGAAACTCAAATCTCTGGCTTATGTCAAAGACCTGGCAAGAGGAATGGAACTTGTAGACGGATAACAAACCCTTCCAAATCCATCAGGACTTGAAGAGTTTTCTCCATGTGCCACAGGTGGCATTAAAAATGATACAGTTTTGTGCCGGTTGCACCCAGGCTACTCCTTTCACACCTACTCGTATCTTGTAAAAGGAGACGAAGCTCCGTGGTGCATTCCACGTGATAAACCACTCTCTATAAAGCAGGGGGGGGGGGGGGGGTCAGGGGTGTGTGTGCTTGCATTATGTAAGACATGAACATCTTACAGCAGACTCCATTTTCATTTGATTTAAGATTTTATAGAAGACAGACCTGAAGAAACTCCTGCATCTTCTTTTTTTGTAGAAAATCTGTTTTAATGAGTTGTATGTGTATTCCTTTGTTTAATATATTTTAATATTGACTCCAAAGAGGTGACAAATCTGAGATGGCCCTATGCGGTCGGCTGAGCCACAAGCAACATTATTCAATTACCTAACCCACGCTTTCACATCCAATTGTTTAGCCGTATTTTTTTTGTTTTTTTTTTTGGGGGGGGGGGGGTCTTAAAACTATGAAAGGTTGTCTGTAGGTCCACACATCTACACAAATAAAAAAAAAAACACTCATGAATATCTTTGGTGTGCGCAGTAAAAAGATTTTAAAGACATTCGCGTCAGAAAATAAACCCAAATCTTTTATTTCTTTGTTGTTGTTGGGTTTTTTTCTCCGCTGAAGAAATGACCAACAAAGAAAGGGTTAAGATCCCAACCTAACTGCTACCAAATTTGTACATGTCAGTCCATGTCTACAAGCGCCAAGCTGTAAACAAACAAACGTTTTCATCTTATTTCATTTCCATCAAAGATGAAAGCTGGGAAAAGTTTCAGCACAAACGGCAAAGTTGTAGAGTTTGATGAAACGGGTGAATATGAGTATGGTGATGGTGTTTTGAATGTTGTGTGCCGAGAGGATTGCAACTTTGGGACAGACATCGAATTCAGTGTGCATGCCAATCAGATGTTGCGGGAGATGCCTTATAAATCGGGAAGGGGAGAATGGGATAGAGAAAGAGAGGGGTGGGGATGCAGGTGGGGAGAGAATGAGAGTGTAGATGTTGTGGGGAGCGGGGATGATAATCAAGTGATAATGATTTTAAATTATCTCAGTTCTCAACCCTTGTAGTGTGTGTGTGTGTGTGTGTGTGTGTGTGTGTGTGTATGAGCGTGCGTTGCGTGTGTGTGTGTGTGTTCCCCTTTTTTAACGGTTTTATTTTAGCGTACTGCTGATTTTATTAAATTGACTGGATATAAAATGGAGTGTATTTTGGGTAGAGTTATTGATTAGTTTTATGTGAAAAATAAGTCTTACTTTATTTTCATGTTGCTTTTAAATTTGTGGGCATTGTGCAGGTGTGAGTGCATTTGCACATTTTAATATTTTCAATGTTGTATACTCATATGTCATGTGTTTATGTGTTCCCACCACAACACTGAGTTCTTTATGAAAAGAAAATAAATTGTCTTGATTGCTTGCTTGATTGGTTGATCGATCGACAAAAATATCTTAACAGCAAACAACCACGGCATTCTAGAGGGAGAAGATGACCTCCCAACTAGCTAATTAATCAATCCGTCAACCACATAGCTAGTAAGTCCACCTGTAATCCCGACCGTCGTCAACCACTCAGCCAGCTGGCTCACCTGTAATCTTCGCCGTTGTAAAAGTTCCAGGTGGAGGGATGACAGTCCACCTGACGGCCGTCTGTGGGTCTTTCCAGCATGGAAAAGTTCCAGAACCTTTGAGGCATGGCACTCAGCCCAAGGGAGATGTAGAACTCTTCGGCTGTGCGGAAAATATGCTGCACGGTCCAGTTCTGCAAGGAAACCTCACCATCACAATGCTACAGACACGTCTACAGATCTGACTGCCGAGTCACTCCGACCCGTCACCTGCCCCGTGAATTTTGGGAGAATGTTCGTCACCGTCATCTACACTCCCCCTTCATCCAACCCTGCACGTGCCGCAAATGATATCTCTGGCGGTGTGTGTGAATTGCAGATGATATCCCCCGATGCTCAAATTTTGTTCTTGGTGATTTTAATCAATGTGATCTCCAGTCCGTTTCACCCTCTTTTATACAGTATGTCACATGTCCAAACCCGTCTCAACAAGAAGCTTGATTTGTGTTCTGGCAATATCCCAAATGCTTTTAAGTCTGTGGCCCCTCCCAAAATTGGTAAATCTGATCACAACACCGTACACCTGATCCACTCCTACTGATCTGTTATTGAAACCCAACCTGTTGTACAGAAAAGTGTAAAAATTTGGTCCCCCAATAGCATAGAACAACTACGAGCTTGCTGTGAAAGCACAGACTGGGACTTGATTTTTATGCTTGTGTTGATGTGAATGAAGCTGCTGATGTTTTCTCTGATGATGTAACCTTTTGTGAAAACATGTTGACACCAAAGACAACTGTTAATTTTTTTCCGAACAATAAACCTAGGGTTTTCAAATCTTTAAGAAACACTGATGAAAAAAATCATATTTCAATCGAAAATAGTATTCTGTTGAAAACAGTTCAAAGAAAACTAAGACATGAAATAAAGGACGCAAATATGGCGTACTGAGAAAAACTTGGAAAAGAGTTTGAGTCGGGAAACACGCGAAGTGCATAGGACGGCCTAAAAACCCTCAACTGGACAGAATAAACCACAAAGTGAATGTAAATCTATCAGAGGAGGAATGTTATGATTTTGCTAACAACCTGAATGATTTTCATTGCCGATTTGAAATTAAATTGTAGGTGAAAATTTGGAATCTCGGAGGTGAGCGATCGCTCACGCTGGCCGGACGTGTTTGTTTGGAGCTCCGCGTTTTTTTTGTGCATTCAAAGTTTACTTCCAACTTTAAAGTGGTGTAATGTGTATTTGAGTTTTTTTGGCCGGCTGCTGCAGCGAGAGGATGGATTTATTTTTTTGATGATTAATAAGTGAGCCTTGAAACTAGTGTTTTGGATTGTGCGCACTGTTGGAAGTTCGCAGCTGAAATTTGAGCATCCATGTCGACCATCCTTTCGACTTCGGCATGTTTAAGTTTGCTCGTGCAGAAACATGCCCCAAAAAGACGAAGAAGCGACAACGGGAACAGCGACAGAACATTAGCACTGATACGGACACAAGCCACGACGCATCAGCGCTTAGCCAACGGCCGACGAGGCGAGACCGGTCTGCAAGTAAAAGAAGTAAGGTTCGATTCGAGGTCTCGTCTCAAACTAGACTTCAGTTACAGTGAAAAGAACTGCCAGTAGCGAGTAACAATGGCCGAAGCGAAGCTATGCCTTTTGAAATTTTACAAAACGGTTTGGACGATTTTGCATCAGCGAATTGATACTTGTCAGTCAGCTTTGTCAGCCAACTTGATGAGCGGATTGAACGATGGAGGGAGCGATATTTACTCTGCAGAAGGACAATGATAACCTTCGCACACTCTTAGATAAAGCTTTGCGCCTCTGTGTGACAAGGAGGAAGATATTCGAAATCTACGCAGTATTGTTTTGGATCAAAAGGAAGCGGAGAGAAGTAAATATGCGGGCTCAAGACCCCCTATTTATTTTGCACGAAAACCCCCCTTTTCACATACAAATCACGTCCATCACATATCAGTTTTGGCCATAATTTAACACCTGTTTTTAAACAAAGTTAACACGCCAAAACTGCCAAATATTGACAAAATTAGCACATTGAAACTGGGGTTTCTGTGCAGAATAACATGGGCGGTCTTGAACAAGATATTTACATTCTCTCCAGGAACATAAAATGAACTAAAATGTGTATGGTTTGACAGTCTCATTCCAAACCGTTCTAATCAATATTGCTGACTGGACCCTCTTGCACGCTTTACTGAGCAGGAGGCCTGCAGCCCACGCGTGCACGCTCAACCAACTGACAGGAGGTATGACATCCATTTTTGACCGGACACAGTCAGGCCTCATTATTCAGCGAGCGACCTACCCGTGGGACGTGTTTTAGCTCGCTGTTGCTCAAAGCCGACCAGCCAAAAGATAGAGTCTAAATCTTTTTAGAAACGAAGCAACGAAAACGTGAATGACGTTCAGTCTGCAATATCGGAGGCGTTCTGGAACTACTTTTAAGTTTTTTGAAGCAGAACAAGGGAAAGGAATGCACAATGAAACGTGGAATGAGTGGTTGAAAACAAAGATTGGAATTTGCCCTTCTACGCGCGGAGACTGAGAGAGATATTTCGTTTGTTATCTCCATACATTTCTAAATTCAGCACTGTTGGGCTGTCTTTTTATGAAGTCTTTAACATGAAAAAGAGCTCAAAACCATGTTTGAAAGCAGTGAGGAGATCAGACGCTATTGGGTTGAGAAGACACTGTCAATTGTTCCCGACTGTGAACAGCAACAATCCCAGTAAAAATGGCGGAACTGATCAATAATACCAGTCAGTTCACTCACAGCCACACTCACGGCTGCCGCGGTCTGAGGAGACACCAGCAAAGGTTGAGCACTGAAATAGGTCGCGCTACAGCTTGTGCGCCGAAATAGGTCAACTAGTATTGACTTTTTTGTTGTTGTGGCTTCAAGGTATTGCTCCTGCTCGTTCATTTTGCTTCGTCGTTTTGCTTCACCGCTTTAAGGCTGCCTATTCAGGAGGCCGCAAACGGAACTTTGAAAATGATCCTGTGATTTATTCAAGACTTTTATAAGTGCTTTTGGCGGCTGTCTCGAATTTACGCCGTTTCAAGTGTGAACCACAAAAAGCCCCTTTCACATTCCCTGCAAGCACCATCCCGTCTATTGTGTGAATGATTCTCGTGTGTGTGTGTGTGTGTGTGTGTGTGTGGTGTGTGATCCAGATTATGCCTATAGCACAAAAACAAGAAGAAACTAATTTTTTTTTTAATTTATGATTTCAATCTGGTTTAAAAAATGAAGGGTCGAAGTTAGCTACAGAGCTTATTAATATACTTTACGAGTTGGATGGGAGAAGAGAAGCCGATAAAGATCAGTTAAAGAACAGGTTTGAAGAATTAATTACTGATCTCTTTAATCAAATAGACATGCGAGAAGATGTATGGAAGCTATCAGTAAAATACCAGATTCTTGGCCTCGACCAGTTGTAAAGTTGTTTGCCATTTTAGTTGATAATATGGCTCCTGAAGATGTTAATCTGACTGTTTCTACTACCCCTGAAGGAGTAGCTATTCGCTTTAATGAAGATCAAGTTTTACGATTAGAAAAGACTATGAATAACAGCTGAATTTACAATTAATTATTTATTTATTTTATATTAAAAAATGGCTGCCGAACTTAGTGAATCTGATTTAAGAATTGTAATGAACTATTTGACGAAACAATGAAATTATTAAACATTGATTTTAGTGAATTTGGGCTTGAGAATGATGTAGACAATATAATAAAAGATAATAGTGAACTATTTAACGAAGCAATCAAAGTGATAAACATTGACTGTAGTGATTCAGAAAAGCTAAAATATTGGCGGGTGTTATTGTAAGGTTAACGTGTCTTGAAGTGTTGCGACACTTGGGTGAAGAATAAAAAGCCTGTTTTACTTACTTTTACATTTATACATTTATTTTTTTAATCTACGTAAATATTGTGGCTTTAAAAATGACGATCACAAGTAAATTCGAGACGGAAAACTATATACGATGGAAGAAATACTTAGCAGTGACAAACAATTAAGCAATACGTTTAGTGAAGTAGACATGAATATCATTAACCCTACAAACATTCATGAAAGCGTAGCACACGCTATCTCTAAAATCCAGAGTCTCTTCAGATGGAGCCGCCAGTAAAGTGTTGTTGGCTGTTCTGATTGATTATATAACGCCTGACGATACTAACATGCCAGTTTGGGTTTCAACAAGGCAGAAAGAAGTAATCAGCTATCACGACTTTAACTCTAACTGGGCTGACTACATGCTTACACAGTTTAACCATGCAAGTGAGGAGGCAAAGTTAAGGGTTCTGGCTGGTCTGAAGGGACAGTCCTTGAAATCAAATTAGACAAAGTTCTATCCTATAGTCGCAATTCTTACCTTCCTCTCCCAAAAGAGTTAGTTTTAAAACGAGCAGTCTTAACATACATAAATCTGACATGTGTTTTATGTGGTGTGTTTTAGCGCATCTACATCCTGTTAAAATCATGCAAACAGAGTTTCCAATTATGAACAATACAAAGTATGGCCTGAACTTTGATAACATAGCCTTTCCAGTAAGTATAGAAAGTATATCTCAGTTTGAAGAGCAAAACAAACCTATCACTGTAAACGTATACACATGGTCTGTAAAAGCCGATCTAGTGCCTCTAAGGATTTCTCCCAACGCCCCTACTTTAGGCGAACCGCTCAACAAAACATGTAGACTTGATACTGTTTGCAGATAGTACAAAGAGTCCTTTTGTATTAATCAAGAACATAAGCAGACTTATGGGGTTTACATCAAAACATAAATCTAGACAGGAGATTTGCAGAAGATGTTTGCTTAGAATCTCCACTATAAAAGCAGCTGCCGACATAGAACTCCTTGTAAAAGTATTGTAGACTGTGAAACCAAAATCTCACACCTAAACCGGGGTCTAAGTTAGTTTTTAAGAATATACACAAAATGCAAATGAGCCCGTACGTGGTTTATGCTGACTTTGAATCGCTCTTACCGCAGTACTATGGTCCGCAACAGCAAGAACAAAAAACAACCTTTTAACCCACCATCAGATCTGTTCTTATGCGTTTATTGTTGTTAGGTCAGACGGTCAACACACAACACCTGAGATTTACAGAGCCCAACGCAGCCAGCAGATTTTTAGAGCAAATGAAACAACTTCGCAATCAGCTATCCAACCAACTAAATCTTTCAGACATTGTTATGACTCCTGAAGACCAGAACGTTATGACTCATCTACACACTGTTGGATTTGCAATAAAGAATTATTAGGCAACGCAGTAAGAGACCACGATCACATTACTGGAAAGTTTAGAGGGGCTGCACACAACAATTGTAATCTTCAACTTAAGGTTGATCCTAAGACATGGAAACTGCCTATCTTCTTTCATAACTTACGAGGCTACGATTCTCATTTATCATGCATAGCAGTGACATCTGAATATAGAGGGTTACCTGCATTGCACAGTCTTCAGAAAAGTACATGACTTTTACTCTTGACTCTTTATCCTTTTATGACTCGGCCCAACATCTGATGGCTAGTTTAGATAAATTAGCGGGATCTCTACAAGACTTTCCAATCACTAAACAATACTTTGACCCATCTTTAGTGCGTAAAGGAGTTTATCCTTATGAATACATGAACTCGTGGGGATAGGTTTGATGAAGACTCGCTTCCTCCTAAAGGCGCTTTCTTTTCTAGTCTTAGAGTAAGACATAACTGACTCTGAATATGAATATGCTCAGAAAGCCTGGACAGATTACACTGTGAAACGATGGGCGATTATCACGATCAATATTTATTGGCTGATGTGTGTTTATTGACAGACGTCTTCAGAATTACAGATCTACATGCATGAAACATTACAACTTAGACTCATCACATTACATCTCTGCCCAGGTCTTTCTTGGGACGCTTTCTTAAAGTCTACAAACATTCAGATTGACTTAATATCTGATTACCTACACTTCAGATGATTGAAGACGGGCTGAGGGGAGGTATTAGCATGGCCTCGCATCCTTACTGCAAAGCCAACAAGTATTTAGACGACTATGACCCAACTAAACCATCCAACTATCTAATGTACTTAGACGCCAACAACCTGTATGGGTGGGCCATGAGTCAACCGCTTCCACTGAGAAACTTTAAAATGATAAAAGGCCTCATGATGTTAACACTGTGTTAGGCATATTGTCGCAGCTTACGCCTGATAATCCAGCAGGACTAATCTTAGAAGTAGACTTAGAATATCCTTATGAACTGCATGACCTCCACACGATTACCCCCTAGCCGCAGAAAGATTAAAGATGAGTCCCATCGAGCCTCCTAAACTTGTTCCCAATCTTAGACATAAAACTAAGTATGTTTGTCATTACAGACTGTTACAGTTTTACTTAAGACACGGGCTGAAAACTGACAGCTGTTCACAGAATAATTATCTGTGATCAAGAACCCTTTATGAGGCCATACATCAAGAAGAATACTGATCTTAGAACCCAAGCCACTGATGCATCAGAAAAAGACTTCTTTAAACTGATGAACAACAGCTGTTTGGCAAAACCATGGAGAACGTACACAACCGTAAAGATGTGAAATTAGTTACAAAAGAAAACCAAGCAATTAAGTTTAGCCTCTAAACCCAACTATCAAGACTTTAGAAGATTTTAACGACAGCTTGGTTGGCATTATGATGAAGAAAAAAGATGTTAAGTTGGACAAGCCGGTGTTTATCGGCTTTACCGTATTAGACTTGTCAAAGTTATTGATGTTAGAGTTTCTGTACAACTACTTTAAACCGCGGTACCCAGAAGCAAGAGTCCTTTACACAGGCACTGACTCTTTTATTCTAGACGTTCCCACAGAAGACTTTTATAAAGACTTAGAAACAGAAGTAGCTAAAGGAGCTGATGGATGGTACGACACATGTGACTATCTAAAGACAGTCCTTTACATTTCAACTGTGAACAAGAAAGTGATTGGAAAGATGAAGACGAACTCAATGGGACAGTTATCAAAGAAATGTTGGTTTGCGGTCAAGATGTATAGCGTTGCCAGCCAGACTTCTGTAATGAAAAAAGCTAAGGGCATAAGTAAAGAAGTTGTCAAAAAAAATATATCTCACGATAACTACAAGCAAGCTCTCTTTGAAAACAAAGTATTTTATCACACAAATGTTAATCTGCGCTCTACTCTTCATCAAGTAAACACAACTGCTGTTAACAAGAAGTCACTAGTCTCTAACAATAACAAGAGAACTTACGTCAATCCTGAGTTTTCATATGCTGTAGGACATTGGAGAACTTTAAAAGATTAACTCGACTGACTTGGGCTTGTACTTAACATAAGAACCTAACTAGTACTTACTTAAGAACCTAACTAGTACTTACTTAAGAACATAACTAGTACTTACTTAAGAACCTATTTTTTTGCCCTTAACTTGTAATTTACTTGCACTTAACTTAAAAGTACTTTCTATAACTAACTTAACTTGTACTTATTTAGTTCTAACTTGTACTTTATCTAGTTCTTAAAAAGTATTCCATAGAAAATGGGTCTACTGCAGGAGGTTGCTCTTTTTTTTGCAGAAGTTGGTTCTTCATTTACTGTGGGCTCTTGTGGCTTTGTTGTTAGGTATGGTGTTAAGTATTTGTATGCTAAAACTCCCCCCACCAACAACAACGGCTCCCAATACATAATAATACATCTTATCGTTTGATTGTGATTGCGCTGTTGTTGTTAATTGTGTTGTTGTTGGTGGTGGCGATGTTGTATTACTATCTAATAATTTTTGTTTTGCTGATTATTTTCTCAGTTTATTCCATTCAGCTAGTTTACGCCCAGCCTCAACAACGTCCAGGGTTTTTAGCCTTAGTAACACTACTCACTTGTGGTACATTCACTTGCGGTACATTCTGCTCCTGTGGAGGGTCTGCGGAGGGTTCTGCGGACTGTCCTGTGGCGCCTTCTTCTCCTGATCGCTCATTATTTTTATTGCGATTAAATTTAATATGATCAAAATTAATATGATTAAAAGTAATTAATCCCATGATGAATGGGCATAACATAGTCCCAAATCTGTAATACATGTCACATGCAAGAGTTTCTAGGGACTTGTTTAAAACCGGATCTTGTGATAAGTCATATTTTAAATCTTCTTCTGAATCAACCGGTGCCATCTTACTTACTAACTTAGCATATAAACTAATCATTGTCTGACCCACTGATCTAACCATTTTTGACCCTAGCTACGCTTCGTACCTAGCGTAGTACTTTTCAATGTCTGAAGTAGACAATTGTTGGATCTGTTCAATACTTAGTTCAACACCTAAATACTGTCTAGTTTTTCCACACGCGGCTAGAGAATATAATCTTTCTTTATGGCAGTTGTCTAAGGGGTAGTCTGCTTGCCCCTCACACTTTAATAGTTCGTCACAATCCATTTTTAAAACAATAAAAAATAATATAATACTTTTAAAACCATGAGTTTAAAGTTGGTTAATTATGCGGTCCCTATCGTTGGTGGTTTTAGTTTATTCAACCCTTGCAAAATGTTTGTTAGGAATAAAACCGCCCAACATGGGAAAGATAGAAGATTCACCAAAACTAGTTGCAACTTTATTTTTAGCTTTAACAACAAAAGATTATTTGATTAAAAAGCACATAGACAGCCTTTCGTATTATGATTATTTTAATTATTTTTTTAGTTAATAAAAAGATGAGTGAAAAAAAAGATTATCAATACGATTTACCACTCGGCTGTAATTAGCGGCCTTAGTATAGGCTATAGCGTGTTAGCAAAAAAAAATGTTTAAAATGAAGCCTGTGATCTAGGAAGGTTAGACATTGAGGACGCTGTTAAGGTTATAGTTGTAAGTACTGCAGGGATTGCGTCAAAGACTTTCTTTTTGCACAGGGGATTATCCCAGAAAATATTAGTTCATAGAAAGATTAATTCATAAGAAAATAATTTATAAAAAGATGGCGGGAGTAGTTATGATGGTAGAAGGGGCTATTGTTAATGCTTTAGCCTTCTCTGGAAGCAATTATATGTTTAGTAAATTGCGGTCCGATGAAGAAAGAGAACGCCATAACAAGGCAATAGAAGATTTAGCTAAGGCAAGAGATGCTTACGAGAAAAGACGAATTGCTCACTTAGACTTTATTAATAAAAAGTTAAGGGAACAGGGACATGCAGAGCACACACATTTACAGACGTTGATGAGGCAATGAATGAGTATTACTTAGTGACAGGAAAGAAGTTTCTAACATCGCCACCGCCAGAACTGTCTGACTTTTATGAACCATCAGAAGAACAGAAAATAGCAGAAATTGGTTTTATTGTGGGTGCTATGGGAGCAATCTATATTCTTTGCACAAACAATCTAAAAATAATTTAAAATACAATTAAAATTCAGTCCTTCTTATGGACATAGGATGTACATAATATATTATTCTCCTAAAGGGTATAGGAAGAAAGATGCTATTGAAAAACTGAGTAAAGCTGCTAGGTGTCTGAAATCGATGCGAAAGACTGCTTTTTCAAAACAGGCAATTTGGCAATATATTGGCTGCCAAAAAGAATAATAAGACCTAGATTTGTTAATTTCGTTCCTAATGGACACCCACCAGATGGACTTGTTGTATCTTCACATGATAAAGTAAGAAGAAAAAAGTGTAGTTATGCTTGGAACAGTGTTGACATGGCTTCAAGATACAAAGACGCTGAACCTTTAACGGATAAAGCTCAACTGCTGTGGCTGTGCTTTACAAAAAAATATCCATGCGAGGCCCATTAAGTATCCTAGATTGATTCAAGTTGAGATGGAAAGAGTTTAAAGGTTCTGTAAACTGCTGTTTTTAATACATCATTGTTACAGTAGAGACATGGATCCCTGGCAACCATGATCACAGCCCTAGTAGGAAACTTTAATAAAATCTAGTGAACGCCTGTTTACCTATCAATATCACAGAGTAATTATGGACTAAGACGCCTAACACAGAATGGGTTAGGAGATTGCCAGCAGTCTTTACGTGCCATGAACAATGAAGAATTTAAAGCACAGGGTGAAGTCAAGTAAACGCAATGTAAATTAAAAAAATTAGCATTACTGACGTGCAGGGACTCAAAAACTCTTGCCGTTGGGACTAAAAAGTAGATACTGTATGCACTGGTGAGGCAGTAAGGGCGATGTGGAATTAGAGCCACAGAATCCCATATGGAGCGTAGAACGTTTATGAAGTTGAAATGAATTATGAAATCGACCCCTCCGTGTATTATTTAAGAGAGAGGAGCTATCTCTTTCTAGCGGTGCTTATACGTCCTAAGCCTGCCTTAAAGATCGTTTGTTCGTGAAGGCTGCAAGTCTGTTCCCACAACACAGTGAGGTTAACAAAACAATAGTGTCTATTTTTTGCTAAACTATTTTTTGCCTATTTTGAGTTTTAACCTGATCGTGTGTTTGTTTTTCAATGTTCTGTTTAATTTGCATCGTTTCTCCTGTCGTGAAGTAAAAGTCTTTCTCCACTCCTTTGAAGTTCAATTTTTTGTGTCTCTAATCCTCACCGTCAGCCATAAGCTCTGAAATTCTTCCGTCTGTATGTTTTCATCCTGTAATGTGTTGCTTATTCTTAATTTAATGAACAAAGTTTTGCTGAGATAGGGGCAACTATTGGCAGTGTGCTTTTGTATTATTTAGGAGTTAATTTTTTTAAAACAGCACTTACAATCATAGACACAGCGCCTAAACCTACAAGAACTCCCTAATGCTAAAGAGGCTGCGCTCCGGCCCCAGTAGCTAAACAGCAACACTAGACTGCACATACGCTAACCACAGACGGATGAGCAGTAATTCATAAAGAAAGGTATTTAATGCTTTTAGCATATTTCTTTCTAGTAACTCTATATTATCCAAGTCGCTTTTATTTCTTTGAAGTTCAGTTTTTGCTTTAACCTAAACTGTTGAACCTCCATTTTTAAATAAGATTATTTTTTTAAATTAATCTTGTTACACTTCTTTTATTAATCCTCTGAAGCACTCTCAAACGAGTAAAACGCATAAATCAACATTCTTAATGAAAATATAAGTCGAGTACTGTTAGTTTGTCTTTGTCAACCATCACAGTAAACCTTGACATATTGTTCATGGGTGGTTGTTTTTTTGTCTCCGTTTTTAGTAATTGCAATACCGAGCTTAAGAGGTGCATCCAGTTTTCGGCCTTTATTGGTATACCTCTTGAGTAAGGTATGTTCTGGCACTACTAGTTTCGCCCCTCCCTCGGAGTAATAAATAGCGAAAAATCATAGTCATTTGCCTAGGTAGTGGCAGTAGCTTTGGGTTAAATTCTAAAGCCGACGGTGTCATTCCCCATTCAGTAAGACTTCTTTCTCTGTTGCATTTATTCCGAACCCTGCCAAGTTATTTTAATCTGTTTTTTTCGGTTGTGTTCCTGGAACCAGAACTAACAAGGAAGGGGCCTAATTTATAGGCCTTTCTTAAACATGTTTTCCCTATCAAAGTATACATTAGGCTTCGTAGTTCAAACTTTTAAATTCAAGCATTTCTTCAGGAAGCACCGCCCAAGCATTCTCTCTTTTTTTGATGTGTGTATTCATGTTTGCCAAAAGTCGTTTGCCCTTAAATTTTCTTAATCTCTTCTAGGTAGTGATATTGCTGTCCGTTTTTTGTATTCAATTTCTGTTCGTTTGTAAGCTCCGTCATCTGGTTCTCAAGTCATGAACATTTCTGGACACTCCCTATTAGAATCAAACTCGGTTGTGTCTGCTAGGTCTTTAGCTCTACTGCAACGCATTTGGGCTAGCTCCGCTTTTTATTCTGGCCCTCGAGACATTCTTTTTATAATATAAAAATTATAATTAAACAAATTTTTATAAGCAATCAATAATAAAAATCTACAATTAAACAAAACGTATTGAACTGGGGGGGGGTCCAGTCAGCATGCATGCTTAGCGTGCTTTAGATTTTTCTAATGCTCTTTTATTTTTTGTTAGCTCATCCTTTGACCCGTATATTTAATTTTCACTTAACATTCTTCAAACTATCTTTGTCCTTAGTGTAAAATTAATTACAACCGAATTTTAACTGTACGATCTGTCTTTTAAAGACTGCATTGTATTTTGTGTTAGGCCACACCAGAAGAATAAGGCGTGGAGGCCGCTAAAGGCTAGCTTTTGACAGAGCTTTTATTTTTTTAAACAATGTCTCGTTCAGCTGAACAGTCATCAATAAATAATACAGTGTTTCAGTTCCCTCAAATAGTCTATAGTTAGATCTATTACAGTTCGCTCAGTTTGGTCGCTTTGGACAACTAAAAATATATTTTCGTCTGTCCATATAAACTTCCTTTCTTTGTATGACTGTTGTTGCTTTATGGTTGTGCAGAATATAACACTGTGCTCGTAATGAAACCTGTATATTGTTTGTAAACAAATCAAGTTACGAGACAGTTATTACCACACCCAGTAATCCCGCAGATAAGGAGAACTGTGCGGATCTTAGGAAAGAAACTTCAAATATCCATCTATTTTTCATTAGGTTATTTCTTCTACATTTTAAAATGCCAATCTTTTAGCCGGTTTTCTTCTATGTTTGACTGGCATCACAAACCATAAAAATGTGCATTTTTATTGGGGCATTCCGCTCTGCTTTCTTTGTGAATATTTAGTTTTATACCATAATGTCCTATCCTTTTCACTTCCAATCAATCTGTTGTCAAATTGTAGATCTTAAAAATCCTGCCACAGCCCATATTTGGTTATTAAGTAGTCTTCGAGCACTTACATCATAAAGGCGAGTTTTTTACATACACGAATCAATGCAGAGTTCTCTTTGACCTACCTCAGCATAACAACTTTCTTATGTCATCAAAGTGGTGGTGGGGTAAAAGTCGCGACATATACAACTGATCTCAGACTTGCCATTTATTGCCACTGTCAACCTTCCTCAATTTTTGGATTATAAACGCTTCTGATTCTCTCTGAAAAGGAGGTGTTTCGTCAGGAATTAGAACAAAATTCCTTTTAAAGACTTCAGAGACTGATTTAGATGTATGTTCCAGAGAGTGTCTCCGCTTGTTTCTATTTTTTGTAATGAGCGTGCATAACGTTTTCATAATAAAACCGTTTTACTTTTTTACATGGGGTTTAAGATTGTTCTGGCCAAGCCTGGGGTTAGTAAAACACAAATCAAGAGAGATGTCCGCTTGACTGTGTATTTTGCTTCAGGATTTCAGTATAGAAACGACAGAACCGCTAGGAGTATATGTCAGACGATAAGTAAGTTTTTCTTTTAGTGCGCATTGGTAATATGGCATATGGTCTTTAACAAGCTCCCCCACACTTAGCGGGATGCAGTATTGTTGCCAAATGCTTCTGCTACTGCTTCATCTTTAACTTCATTCATTGCATCCTCGCTGTAGCTGTGCTTGAGCCGTTTGGGCTTTGTATTCCCTGATAAACTTTCTCTTTTCTTCTTTTTTAGGTAGCCATGATCAGAATAAAGAGCAAAAAGGTTGCCTCGCCTAGATACAACGCTCGTTTTTCCCTCCAGTTGGAATTTCTATATGATTAAACGATAGCCCTGCCTAAATTAGCAACAACGTAGCATTAGGTTTGCGATGTAATATCTAGTTGAATGTTAGTTTAGCAGTTGCCTGGCATTATAACATCATCGCGCCAAGATCAGGGAACATAACTGTTAAAGCTTGTCCAGGCTCAACTGTTGATGGAGTATTTACACTATTAAAATCAGTCTCTGCCTTTATACCTTTTACGCCATGGGGTTCCTTCTCTTTTCTGTTGGATCGAGGGTCACAGCGTATGAGTTCATTTTTTAACCACCCAAAAAGTAATATAATAAAAAAAATTGGATGAAGATTATGACGTGCCTGATCCTTCTTGAAGAAGAAGAAGATGAAACACACTTGGGGCCTTCAGTAGATGAAGAAATTGAAGGGAGCGGACAGCAGGCCTCAAGGAGTAGGATTTACGTCAAATACGGTTGCTAGATGAGGAATTGAATCATTAATATTGACATATGGGTCGAGGAGCAACCAGAAGCGCTTAGGATTTCCAATTTGAGATGGTTAAGATATCATTTGAATTATGAACAGTAAAGGGGACTTGTGCGGGTTTACTAAAAAACCCAGACCTCAACCCAGTTTTTTAAAAACAAAACACAAATTTCTTGGAAAATCCCTGTGCTGACAAAGGAAATTGAACTTTATTGGAGATTTAAGCTCTGAGGTTGTTGTCGTTTACAAAAACATGGTGCCCACTGTTGCCCCCAACACGATCTGAAAGAGAAATGACCTTCTTTTCAAGATTTTAGAAGACCAAGAACGGTTGAAGCAGCAACAGAAATTAGAGAGTTTTAATGAGGAAACAGTCAGAAAAAAACATTAGGAAAACAATTGGCGATTTCCCATTGCTATGGTGAATCCTGGGGCTTAATGAGGCTTTACGGAAATAAGGGGCGATCTAGAAAAACATTTAGCGAAACGTGGTGAGCTGGATAGAGAGATAGAAGAAGAAAAAATAAACTGGCTGATGTGGATGATAACATTTAGGGCCCCTCCCCTCCCCGACTAGAATACAGCAGAAAATACAGAATTTAATGATAGAAAGGGCGCCCAGCCCAGGTTAGTTGCGGAGTCTACTAACAGAGCGCAGCTAGCATCACAAACATGCAGATAGGAAACTATAAAACAGAATACGTTATGAAAAACACTCGCTAGCTGAAAGAATAAGGACTATATCCCCCCCTCTTCAGGGAACAGGGGAATTACTATTAGTTAGTATGTTAACAGACTGTTGGGTGTTGATTCTCTACACTCGGTTTATGCTCTTATCCGCAGTTGCGCAACAGGGCAGTAGCTCCTCCAACACCCCAGCCGGGTAAAGTTGGATTAGTAAACTATTGCATCATCTAGCAAACTATTAAAGATGTTAGGCTGCCCAAAGCGCTTGATGCTCTGCTGGCATAATAGTAGTGTTGTTAGTTGGTTTTGGTATACTATAGCAAGTTGATTGGTTAATATGGCTGACCATCTGTGGACGTCAGGAGTGATAGCTGCTGGAGTAATTTTGTTGTGTATAAAGGTATTAGCCATCCAGTAAAAGTTAAAAATACAACAGGGCTGTCTTTTCGCTAGTGGTGACTGTCAGTGTGCAGGCAGATCAACAGGTGGAGTGCTTTATGGAGGCTTTCTGGTGTGGGCAGGTTGATATAACTGGTTACGTTCTTCAGGGCTAGTACTTTTTTTTAAAATGGATGGAGCTGGCCTTGTGTTTAAACCTTGATTTGCCCTAAGTTTTGGTCGTCTCCAGCTAGGAGGATTTCATTGTTATAATTCTGTACCATGCCAATCTGTAGCCTAAGGTCAGAGGGTAGCATGTAGTAATACATGGCTTACACAAAGTCAACCTTTGACCTAGCATTGTGCAAGAACGTCTTGATACCTTTGTATGCTGGCAGGCAAATCAACAGCAGAGTTAATAGCATCTTATAAATTGGCTAGAAATTGTTTTATGGCATCAAGCCCTGTTTGACTGATCCACTTGCTAGACTTAGTCTGTGCGTGTGCTCCTATTGACACCAAACGTATGTCGTTATGGAGTCATTAAGTTCTTTGCATCCTGGCATTGTTAGGGCCTTCACTTTCTTCTTTTATAAATGTGCCCAAGCATTAAGGATGTTTTTGTTCTATGATCCTATCGAACTTGTTTGTATTGTTTGAATTGTGGTGTGGCCGGGCCAGTAGTCATAAGTAGATTCTCTTTTTTCGCCCACAAATATAATTGTGCCTAACCATGAATGCGGTCTAACTTTTGTCTAAAGTCAGTTGTAGGATTAATGTTAATTCGTTGCAGATTTTTCATATGCATTATTGTCCAGTGGCTTTTAATGGATAATACGCGTGTCGTTAGGGGGGATTTCTTTTGTTCAGGTATAGTATTCGTCCTGTATGGTAATAAATGAAAGTTATATACTGTCCTTACTAAACGTATTGGGGGTGGTTTAATTGGTTTGCTTTATGAAACACCCGCAGCCAGTAGTTGCGCAGTAAATGGCAAAATTTTTAACTGATTCTGGTAAAACATCATAGGGCGGGATGCCATGCTGTTGGCACTCTATCATTCTTAATTGGTGGATTTAAATATTTAGTTAGGGGTTACAAGTTCTTGATATGGAAGCGTTATGATTCGTCTACTGCAATGGTTAGTAAACGGAAGTTCAAAGATTTTGGATTATAAACGCCTCCTACATCGTAAGTAGCACTTTCATTATATTTAAGGTTCCATTTTTTTAAATTAGGATTTTTTAAATAGTTATAAAAGGTGTTCATTCTTTTATCCAATGCAAATCGAGAGTGTGTTCTTAACGTACCAATTGTGCAATTGGCGTGGGAGTTGTAGGATTGCCCTTAAAGAAAATTGGCTTTTAAAGTTATGTGGCTACATATCTGAAGGGGGTTTCAAAATATCTGGATCAATTTGAGTAACGAGAGTGGGAGCATCAAATAACTCATGTGCAAATACCTGATGGTTACTATATACTTTTGTTCTTTAAAAGATTAAGGTACTTAGGCGAATTTGGCATTTGTTAAAAATTAACGAGCAAACCTCAGAATTACTTTACATTTTCCACTAGAGAAAGAAGAGATTAACTTTTACTAAAGGCCTAGCTAATCTTAGTTTCCCCAGTAGTGACAGAGCTTATAGATTTAGTACAAGAGAAGATGGTCTTTCAATGTGAAGGTAATAGACCTTCTGTTTTTCTCGTGAATCCAATGTTGTATGTTCATTTACAACAGTTTAAAAACAGAAGCTAATTTGTTTGATGGCTATCCATCTACAGTTCTAAAGGTTTTGCCATCAACTAGGGCAGGTTTTTGCGATTATCGATTAATCTCAGACAGGGTTTGTGCAACTGCAGATTGGCGATTCTTGTGTGTTGGTGTTCATTGGCTATGTGTGGGCTGTGCACAGAACAGGCACCCAGAATGACACCACTTCAACTCAACTGTGGGGATGCAGACATCCAGGTGGGGTGTGTGCCGAGTGCAGTTAGGCGGTATTTGTGTGCTGGTGGTCATCGGCTATGTGTGGGCTGTGCATTGAACGTGTGTGCAATGTGCACATATGTGCACGCGTGTGCAGCAAAGGGCTGACTCATCGACGGTATACTGATGCCTATTTTCAACACCCTGTTTGCTCCTTTTCGGTGGATAGCGGGGAGGATGGACTACCTTTCAGCACAGCAGACCAGGTCAGATTTGTTCAATTGCAACAAAACGGACACTGCTTGAAAGCAGCACGCAGACACATGTTAAAGTGTGTGTGTATGTATTGGGATGAGTGTGTGTGTGTGTGTGTGTGTGTGTGTGTGTGTGTGTGTGTGTGTGTGTGTGTGTTATTGGGGGTGTGTATTGGGGGTGTGCGTGCGTGTGTGTGTGTGTGTGTGTGTGTGTGTGTGTGTGTGTGTGTGTGTGTGTATTGGTGTGTGTGTCTGTATTTGGGTGGATGCGTGCGTGTGTGTGTGTGTGTGTGTGTGTGTGTGTTGTGTGTGTGTATGTGTGTGTGTGTGTATGTGCATTTTAGTGTGAATGTATGTGTGAATATGCTTGTTGTCTGTGTTGTGTGGTGTGTGTGTGTGTGTGTGTGTGTGTATGTGTGTGTGTGTGTGTGTGTGTGTGTGTGTGGGTGGGTATGTTTTCCTTGGGAGTTGACTTGGTGTGGCTGTGCTGGGATTAGGTTGGGTTTGTGGCGCTTTTATGTTGTTCACAAGTGTGTGTGTGTGTGTGTGTGTGTGTGTGTGTGTTATTTTTGAAGATATCCACATGTAGAGTGACAGGTTGCTGGCGGTGTGCTTGTCGGGAACTGAACTGTGCACCATTTGTGTAATGGATATTCACAGACAGAGGATCAGTAGTAGCTCAACTTGATGACCTGTCGGAGAACGGGGGGGGGGGGGTGGAGAATGAACCCGAGTTCTTTTTTTTTTCCTCTCTCTCGCGCCGCGCGCGTGACAACCCCCGCTCTCTCTGTAAAAAAAAAAGATGGGGGGAGTATTAATGGTAGAAGGGGCATTTATGCTTTAGCCTTCTCGGGAACAATTATATTTTAGTAAATTGCGCCCGAGAAGAAAGAAAAACCCCAAACAAGGCAATAAGATTTAGCAAGGAAAGAGATGCTTACGGGAAAAAGAGAATTCCACTTAGACTTTATTAATAAAAAGTTAAAGGGGAACGGGGACATGCAGAGCAACATTTACAGCGGGAGGGAAAAGAAGGGTTATTACTTAGTAAAGGGAAAGAAGTTTCTAACATCGCCACCCCCAAAAACGTTGACTTTATAACATCAAAGAACAAAAATGCAAAATTTTGGTTTTATTGTGGGGCTAGGGGCAATCTTTTTCTTGCACAAACAATCTAAAAATAATTAAAATACAATTAAAATCAGCCCTTCTTATGGACAAAAGATGTACAAAATTATTATTCTCCTAAAGGGTTTGGAAAGGAAAGAGCTTTTGAAAAACTGAGTAAAGCTGCTAGGTTCTGAATCGATGCGAAAGACGGGCTTTTTCAAAAAGGCAATTTTTAAATATATTGGGGTGCCAAAAAGAAAAAAAGGGGGGGGGGTTTTGTTTAAAGGGCCCACCAATGGACTTGTTGTATTTTCCCCACTGAAAAATTTAGAAAAAAAAGTTAAATATGTTTGACAGTGTTTGCAGGCCCAAGAAAAAAGACGCTGAACCTTTAACGGATAAAAGCTCAACCTGTGGCTGTTTTTACAAAAAAAACAGCGGGGCCCTTTAAAAGTATCCAGAGTTTCAAGTTGAGAGGGAAAAAGAGTTTAAAGGTCGAAAACCCGCGTTTTTAAAAAATCATTTACTTTTAAGAAGGGATCCCGCAACCATTAAAACCCCTAGTAGAAACTTTAATAAAATCTAGGAACGCCGTTTACCTATCAATATCAAGAGAAATTAGGACAAACGCCTAACACAAAGGGTTAGGAGTTTGCCAGAGTCTTACGTGCCATGAAAAAAAGAATTTAAAGAAACGGGTTGAAGCCGTAAACGCAATAAATTAAAAAAATTAGCATTACAAATGCGGGGGACTCAAAAACTCGCCGTTGGACTAAAAGAAGATATTTGTATGCACCGGGGAAGGCAGAAGGCGATTTTGAATTAAGCCACAGATCCCTAACGTAACGTTTTAGAAGTTGAAAGAATTAAAAACGACCCCCCGTGTATTATTAAGAGAGATCCTTTCAGCGGTGTTTAACGTCAAAAAAGCCCCCCCAAAAAGATCGTTTGTTCGTGAAGGCTGCAAGTTGTCCCCCCAAACACAGTGAGTTAACAAAAAAAATAGTGTCTTTTTTTTTTGCTAAACAAAATTTTTGCCTTTTTTGGTTTAACTGATCGTGTGTTTGTTTTTCAATTTCTTTTTAATTTTGCATCGTTCCCTGTCGTGAAGTAAAATTTTTCCCACCTTTGAAATTCAATTTTTTGTGTCTTAATCCTCACCGTCAGCCATAAGCTTTTAAAATTTCTTCGTCTGAAATTTTTCATCCTGTAATGTTTGCTTATTCTTAATTTAATAACAAAGTTTGCGAGTGGGGGCAACAATGGAGTGTGTTTTGTAATTTGGATTAATTTTTTTAAAACAGCACTTACAATCAAGACCAGCGCCTAAACCTCCCCAAGACTCCCTAATGCAAAGAGGCTGCGCTCCGGCCCCAACTAAAACAGCAACCAACCACATTACGCTAACCACACGGATGACCATAATTCATAAGAAAGGTTTTTAAAAGTTTTTAGCATATTTCTTTCTAGAAACCTAATTATCCAAGTCGCTTTATTTCCTTTTGAAGTTCAGTTTTTGCTTTAACCAAAACTGTTGAACCTCCTTTTTTAAATAAGATTTTTTTTTTAAAATTAATTTTGTACACTCTTTTTTTAATCCTCTGAAGCACTCTCAACAAGTAAAACGCAAAAAACAACATTTTAAGAAAATAAAGCGAGTACTGTTATTTTGCTTTGCAACCATCACAGAAAACCCCTTGCAATGCTGGGGGGTTTTTTTTGTCTCCTTTTTTTAGTAATTGCAATCCGAGTTTAAGAGGTGCACCCAAATTTTTTCGGCCTTTATGGTTAAAATTTGAAAAGTATTTTGGAATAGTTTGCCCTCCCCGGAGTAATAATACAAAAAATCATAGCATTTGCCTAGGTATGGCAGTATTTTTGGGGTTAAATTCTAACCCGACGGGTCATTCCCCTTCAGAAAGGGACTTCTTTCCTGTCATTATTCAAAACCCGCCAAGTTATTTTAATCTGTTTTTTCTTGTTTCCGGGAACCAACAAAAAAAAAAGGGGGCCTTTATTTAACCCCCTTTAAAATTTTTTTCCCTATCAAAGTAACTTTGGGGCTTCGTATTCAAACTTTAAATTTCCAAGAAATTTCGGGAAAGCAACCCCCAAAGCATTCTCTCTTTTTTAGTTTGTTTTCATTTTGCCAAAAGTCTTTGCCCTTAAATTTCTTTCTCTTCTAGGGGGGATATTGCGTCGTTTTTTGTTTCAATTTCTGTTCTTTTTGTAAGCCCCGTCATCGGGTTTCTCAAACCAAAACTTTTCCCTGGCACTCCTATTAGATCAAACTCGTTGTGTCTGCAGGTCTTTACTCTACTGAACGCATTTGGGCGCTCCGTTTTTTATTCGGGCCCCTCGAGACATTCTTTTAAATATAAAAAATAATAAACAAATTTTAAAAGCAATCAATAATAAAAATCAAACAATAAACAAACGTATTAACGGGGGGGTCCGAAAGCATGCTTTAGCGTGCTTAGATTTTTTCTAATGCTCTTTTATTTTTGTTAGCTCATCTTTGCCCTAAAAATTTAATTTTCATTTAAAACATTCTTCAAACTATCTTTGTCCTAGTGAAAATAATACAACCGATTTTAAGGCGACTGTTTTTTAAGACGCATTGTTTTTTTGGGTTAAAGGCCACACAGAAATAAGGCGTGGGGCCGCTAAAGGCTAGCTTTGACAGACTTTTTTTTTTTTAACAATGTCTCGTTCAGCTGAACAGTCATCAATAATAAACAGTGTTTCATTTCCCTCAAATAGTCATAGTAAGATCAACATCGCTCAGTTTGCGCTGGACAACTAAAAAATTATTTTCGTCGTCCAAATAAACTTCCTTTTTTTTAAAGACTTGTTGTGCTTAATGGTTGTGCAGAATATAAAAATGTCTCTAATGAAACCTGTATATTGTTTGTAACAAATCAAGTACAAAGACAGTTTTACCACACCCAGTAATCCCGCAAAAAGGGAAACGTGGGGATCTTAGGAAGAAATTTCAAAACCATCTTTTTTTAAATAGGTTATTTTTTCTCTTTTTAAAAGCCAATCTTTTAGCCGGTTTTTTTTGTTTAAACTGGCATCACAAACCATAAAAATGTGCATTTTTATTGGGGCTTTTCCGTCTCTTTCTTGTGAATATTTATTTTTTTACCAAGCCCTTTCCCTTTTTCCCCATTTAAAAAACAATCTGTTTCAAATTTAGATCTAAAACCCGCCACAGCCCTATTTGGTTTTTAAGTATCTTCGAGCCTTACATCATAAAGGGAAAGTTTTTTACATACAAATCAAGCAGGTCCTTTGCCTACCCCCAGCAAAACAACTTTCTTATTTATAAAAGTGTTGGTGGGTAAAAGCCCGCGCCCCAAACAACTGATCAATTTTGCCATTTTTGCACGTCAACCTTCTCAATTTTGGTTTAAAAAACGCTTCTGATTCTCTCTGAAAAGGATGTTTCGTCAGAATAAGAACAAAATTCCTTTTAAAGACCAAGACTGTTTTAGATTAGCCCAGAGATGTCCCTTGTTTCTATTTTTTTAAGGGCGTCATAACGTTTTCATAATAAAAACCGTTTTACTTTTTTACTGGGTTAAAGATTGTTCTGGCCAGCCTGGGGTTGTAAAACACAAATCAAGAGAGAGTCGCTGACGTGTATTTGCTTCGGGTTTCAATAGAACACAGAACCGCAGGATAAATGTCAACGAAAAGTAATTTTTCTTTTAGGCGCTTGGTAATAGGGCATATGGTTTTTAACAGCTCAAAATTGGGGGATGCAGAATTGTTCCCAAAAACTTCTGCTACTCCCTCATCTTTAACCATCTTTGCATCCTCGTTTACTGTGCTTGGGCCGTTTTGGGTTTGTTTTCCCTGAAAACTTTCTCTTTTTTTTCTTTTTTAGGTACCAAAGATCAGAATAAAGACAAAAATTTTTGCTCGCCTAGTACAACGCCTTTTCCCTCCATTTGGGAAATTTCTATAGATTAACGATAGCCCTGCCTAAATTAGCAACAACGACATTAGGTTGCGATTAATATCTTTTTTGAATGTAGTTTAGCATCCGGGCATTATAACATCACGGCCAAATCAGGGAACATAACTGTTAAAGTTTGTCCGGGCTAACTGTTGATGGAGTATTTACACAAAAAAAACATCTGCCTTATACCTTTTACCCGGGGGTTCCTTCTCTTTTCTGTTGGATCGAGGTCACAGCCGTATGATTCATTTTTTAAAACAAAAAAATATAAAAAAAAAAAATTGGATGAAGATTATGACGTGCCTATCCTTCTGAAAAAGAAAAAGATGAAACCAAAATTGGGGGCCTTCAGTAGATGAAGAAATTGAAGGGCGGCAGCAGGCCAAGGAGAAAAAATTTACTCAAATACGTTGCTAGATAGAATTAAATCTTATATGACATAGGGGTCGAGAGAAACCCAAAAGCGCTTAGGATTTCCAATTTGAGATGGAAAAGAAAATCATTTAAATTTATAAAACCCAAAAAGGGGGACTTGTGGGGGTTTACAAAAAAACCCAGACTCAACCCAGTTTTTAAAAAAAAAACACAATTTTTGGAAAATCCCTTTTGCGACAAAGGAAATTGAATTTTATTGGAGTTTTAAGCTCTGAGGTTGTTGTCGTTTAAAAAAACGGGGTGCAAAGGTTGCCAACACATCTGAAAAGAAATGCCTTTTTTCAAGTTTTTAAAAACCAAGAACGTGAAGCAGCAACAGAAATTAGAGATTTTAATGGGGAAACAGTCAAAAAAAACTTGGGAACAATTGGCGTTTTTCCCTTTCCCTAGGGTAAAATCCTGGGGTAATGAGGCTTTACGGAAATAAGGGGCAACTAGAAAAAATTTAGCGAAACTTGGTGAGCTGGATAGAGAGTAGAAGAAGAAAAAATAAACGGGCTGATGTGGAGGGGAACATTTAGGCAAAAAAAACTAGAATCGCAGAAAATACAGAATTTAATGATAAAAGGGCCCCCAGGTTAAAACCGGGTCTACTAACAGAGCGCAGCAGCATACAAAAAAGCAGAAAAAGGAAACTATAAAACAGAATACTTTATGAAAAACACTCGCTAGCTGAAAGAAAAAGGGACCTTTCGGGAACAGGGGATTACAATAGTTATATTTTAACAGCTGTTGGGTTTTTTTCTCTCACTCGTTTATCTTTAAACCGCGTCCCCAACGGGGCCCAGTACTCCTCCAACCCCCCAGCCGGGAAAAAGTTGGATTAAAAACATTGCATCATCTAGAAAACCCTATTAAAAAAGTTAGCTCCCCAAAGCGCTTGATGCCTCCCGGGCATAATGGGAGTTTTGTTAGTTGGTTTTGTTACAAGGGAAAAGTTGTGGTTTATGGCTACCACGGGGACGTCAGGAGTGTAGCTGCGGGATAATTTTTTGGAAAAAAAGTATGGGCCAAACCCCGTAAAAGTTAAAAATACAAAAAGGGCTGTCTTTTCGCTAGTGGACTGTCAGTGTAGGCAATCAACAGGTGGAGTGCTTTTGGAGGCTTTCTGGTGGGGGGAGTTATAACGGGTACGTTCTTCAGGCTGGGTACTTTTTTTAAAAGGAGGGAGGGGGCCTTGTGTTTAAACCTTGATTTGCCTAAGTTTTGGTCTCTCCACTAGGAGGATTTCATTGTTAAATTCGTACCATGCCAACTGTACCCCTAAGGTCAGGGGGTAGCAGTATAATACAGGGCCTAAAACAAAGTAAACCTTTTGACCTAGCTTTGTGCAAGAACTCTTGAACCTTTGTAGCTGGCAGGCAAACAACAGCAAGTTAATACATTTTTAAAATTGGCTAAAAATTTGTTTTTGGCATAAAACCCTGTGACTGATCCACTGCTAGCTTATCTGTGCTTGTGCTCCAAAAGACACCAAACGATGCCCTAGGGGAGCATTAAGTTTTTGCCCCGGGCATTGTTGGGGCCTTTCACTTTCTCTTAAAATGTTGCCCAAGCTAAGGGTTTTTTTTTCTAGGGATCCAATCGAACTTGTTTGTTTGTTAAAAAGGGTGGGGCCGGGGCCCAGTAGCAAATAATTCTTTTTTTTCCCCCACAAAAAAATGTGCCAACCATATTGCGGTCAAATTTTTTGTCTAAAGTCAGTTAAAAGGATTATGTTAATTCGTTGCAGATTTTTCAATGCATTATTGTCCAGGGGTTTTTAAAGGTTTTAAACGCGTGTCTTTGGGGGGGTTTTCTTTTGTTCAGTTAGTATTCGTCTGTATGGTAAAAAAAATAAAAGTTAATACTGCCTTACAAAAAGATTGGGGGGGTTTTAAAAGGGTTTGCTATAAACACCGCAGCCAGTAGTTGCCAGTAAATGGAAAAATTTAACTGATTCTGGAAAACATCATAGGGCGGGAGCCATGCTGGGGCACTCTACATTCTTTTGGGGATTTAAAATTTAGTTAGGGTTTTACAAGTCTAAATTGGAACCCTATGATTCGCTCTGCAATGGTTAGTAAACGAAGTTCAAAGATTTGGTTTAAAAACGCTCCTACCGTAAGTACATTTCTTTATTTTTAAAAAGGTTTCCATTTTTTTTAAAATTAAAAAAAAGGATTTTTTTAAAAAAAAAATTTTTTAATAAAAAGGGGGGTTTTTAAAAAAAATTCTTTTTTTAAAATTCCAAAAATGCAAATCGGGGGGAAAAAAGTGTTGGTTTCTTAACTTTTTTTTTTAAAAAACCAATTTGGGGTTTGAAAAATTGGCCCCCTTTTTTTTTGGGAGGTTTTTTAAAGGATTTTGCCCTTAAAGAAAAAAAGGGGCTTTTAAAAAAAATTTTTTTTTAAATTTTTTTTGGTTTTTTACAAATTCGAAGGGGGTTTCAAAAATTTTACCCTGGATTTTCCCAAAATTTAGAAAAAAACGAAAAGTTTTGGGACTTTCAAAAAATAACCAAAAAAATGTTTGCAAATTTTTTTAAAAAACCGTTTTTTTTTGGGGTTAAAAATTTTTTTAAAATTTTTTTCCCCCCCCTTTTGTCTTTTTAAAAGGGGGGGGTTTTTTTTTTTTAAAAAGGTTTTAAATTTGGCCCCGAATTTGGGCATTTTTTAAAAATTTTAAAACGGGGGGCAAAAACCCCTTTTTCCAAGAATTAAAAACCCTTTACAAATTTTTTCCACCAAAAAGGGAGGAAAGGAAGAGGGGAAATTAAAAAAAACCCCTTTTTTTAAACAAAAAAAAGGGGGGGCCCCCAAAAAAGCCTTAACCCTTTAGGTTTTCCCCCCCAAGTAGGGGGGGGGCCCCCGGGGGGGGGAGTTTTTATTAAGATTTTTGGGGGGTAACAAAGGAGGGAAAAGATGGTCCCTTTCCCAAAAAAAGGGGGGGGTTGAAAAGGGGGAAAAATAGACCCCCCCCCCCGGGGGGGGGGGGGGGGGGTTTTTCCCCCCTCCTTTTTTGAATTCCAAGGGAGGTAGGGGGTTAACAAAAAAGTTTACCCCGGAGGCCCCCCCTTTGGGTTTTTGGCCCCCCCCTTTACGGGCTAAAGGGGTGCCATCAAACCCCAGGGCAGGGGCCCCCTTAACCAAATTAAAACCCAAAGCGGGTTTGTGCAACTGCGTTTGGGCGATTCTTGTGTGTTGGTGTTATTGGCTATGTGGGGGCGTGACGAACAGGCCCCAAAAGACCCCTTTTCAAAAGGGGGTGCAGACATCCAGGGGGGTTGGGGCCGAGGGAGTTTGCGGTATTTGTGTGTGTGGGTCACGGCTTGTGTGGGCGGGGGATTTAAAGTGTGTGCAATGTCAATATGTGCACGCGTGTGCAGCAAAGGGGTGACCACGCGGTAACTAGCTATTTTTAAACCCTGTTTGCCCCTTTTCGGTGGTAGCGGGGAATGGTACCTTTCAGCACAGCGACCAGGTCAATTTGTTCAATTGCAAAAAACGGAACTGCTTGAACAGCACGCGACACATTAAAGTGTGTGTTATGTAATGGGTGATTTTGGGGTTTTTGGGTGGGTGTGGTGTGTGTGTGTGTGTGTGGTATTGGGGGGGGTTTTTGGGGGGGTGGTGCGTGTGTGTGTTGTGTGTGTGGTTGGTGTGTGTGGGGGGGGTGTGATTGGTGTGTGTTTATTTGGGGGATCGTGCGTGTGTGGGTTTTGTGTTGTGTGGTGTGTGTGTTGTGATGTGTTAGTGGAAATTATGTAAGTTTTTTTGTATCTTTGTTGTTGTGTGTGTGGTGTTGTGGTGTGTGTGTTTGTGTGTGTGTGTTGTGGGTGGGGGGGGGTATGTTTTCCTTGGAGTTACTTGTGTGGGGTTTGCTGGGGGTTTAGGTTTGGGTTTTTTGGCGCTTTTTTGTTGTTCACAAGTGTGTGTGTGTTGTTTGTGTGTGTGTGTGTGTGTTTTATTTTTAGATATCCACTGTGAGTGACAGGGTTGCTGGGGGGTGGCTTGCGGGAACTGAACTGTGCCCCATTTGTGTAATGGATATTCACAGCAAGGGACCCTGGGGGAAAAAGGGGGGGGGGGGGGGGGGGGGGGGGGGGGGGGGGGGGGGGGGGGGGGGGGGGGGGGGGTGGGGAGAATGACCCCGAGTCCTCTCTCTCTCTCTCTCTCTCTCGAGCGCGCGCGCGCGTTACCCACACGCCGCACTCTGACTCGGTGTGTTGTGTGTGTGTGGGGTGTGTGTGTGTGTGGGGGTGTGGTGCTCAAAATGGGACTAAAATGCTGGGAATTTCTTTTCATTTATTTTTTGCCATGAATGTTCAGTGAATATAAAACTGTTTGTATTTCGAAAAATGGTTCGCTGTTTTATTTTTTGTTTAGGGATGCATGGCGGAGGGGGGGGGGGGGGGGGGGATTTCCGGGGCAAAGGGGGTGGTGGTTGTTGTTTTTTTTTTCTTTTTCGTTGGGGGTGGTGTGGTGTGTGTGTTGTGGGTGTGTTTGGGGGTGTGTGGTGTGCTTGGCCTCTTTCTCTCAGTGAACAAAAATTTTTGGGAATTCTTTTTAGTTAGTTAATTGGGGTGGATGGACCGTTAAAAAATTCCATTGTTGCGTTTTCATGGTTTCATTGATTAAAAATGATTAAGTCCAGTTTACCTTTTAAAAAATGTATGCATTCTGTGCTGTTTAAGACAGATAATGATTTTGTTTTCCCGGGAGTATTAGTTTGAAAATGATATTTTAAATACTTGTGTGATGCCGGGTTCCCCGTTTTAAATGGCTCAAAAATGGGGTTTCCGGCAGTTACTACTAGATTGATTTTTCAAAGAGGGCCCACTGCCTTGCGCCCCCTCCCCCCCCCCCCCCCCCCCCCCCCCCCCCCCCTTTTTCCCCCCCCCTCTCTTCCCTTCCCCCCCCGTTTTCTCCCCCTTTTTTTCCCAGGTTGCACTTCCCCCATTTTTTTTTTTTCCTCTCTTCCCCCCCCCCCCCCCCCCCCAGAAAATGTGGGAATTTATGCGGGAGCATTTTAACTGTATGCCTTGCGCTTTGCTGCGCTTACCTGGGACGCTTGTAGTCTTCTTAAACAAATTCACGAGCTGAAAAAATCCTCGTGCAACCGCGTACAAATTGTTGACGCGCTACGCCGCCTTTTAAAACGCAAGTGTAAAAAAGCTGGCTGCAGACTTGCTGACTCGGCCCCCCGGGCCTATCCCCCGCTTTTTCCCGCCGTTGTTTCTTCCCGGGACTTTTTTAAATACTCATATGAGTTTCTCATTATATCCTCAATGCTGTCGCGCACATAAGCCATCGTTCCCCAAATTTTAAAATTTTTGTTATTTTTAACCTTGACTCTTTTACTTTGTTTTTTGCTTTGTTTAGTTATGCTTGCTTTTTTTTTTATACATTTGGGCTTTTTGTTCAAGGGGGGGAAATCCTTTTTTGAATGAATTTCTGTTTTTTTCCCTTTTTTGGGGAGAGATGGAGGTTTTTTTGTCACTCAGGGGGTGGGGTTTTTTTTTATATTTACTACCGTATTTTGTTTCATGTATGTCGATTGCAGGGGATAGGGTTTCTCGTACGTTGTGTATTCCTGCCTTACTTTTAAAGTTATAACATAGTAACCGTAAGGTTTGTTTAATGAACTGCCGAGGCCTAGGGATCAAAAAAAAAAGGGGGATTGTTTCACTATCTAAGAGAAAAAGGGGGTTTCGGTGTTCTCTACAGGGAAACCCCTTTTGACCCCCCAAAATTTAAGTATGTATCGGAGCAAAGGGGTTATGAACTATTTTGCATCATATAGTCAAAAATTTAAAAGGGGGTTGCGATTCTCTTTTAAAAATAATGTTGAATTTTTTGTAAGAAGGTTTACAAGATACAGGGGGAAACTAATTTTTGCTGTCGTATCATTTTTGGGTAAGATGAGTTGTTATAGCCTTATGGGCCAAACCAGATACCTGTTTTTTTTGTTTGGTTTTTAAAAAATCATATTAAAGGGTGTTGGTGTTGAGAAAGTTGTAATTGGAGGGGACTGAACCCGGTTTAAATTTTCAATGGATTATTTTTTTTAAAGCTTTTTAAAAATGTTTAAAACCAACAGCAAGTTAAGATATGAGTTTTAATCTAATTTACAGAAAAATGGAGAATGTTGAAAACCCGAGTTGAAAAGATCACATGGCATAGATCCTCCCCTGCAGCAAAATAGACTTGATTTTTTTTTAGTTTTTAGATATTTTCCCCCTTCGTCACAGATGCGAATTAAGGCAGGAACAGGCAAACCCTTTAATGATTACTTTAAATTTAACCTTTGCTGAGAAAAATAAAAGATACCCCTTTTTGGAAATTTAATTGTTTTTTGTTGAATGAAAAAAGATATTAGGAAATTAACGGGAAAAAACGTGATAAAAAACGCAGTAGCCCTTTCAAGAGAAAAAACTACCATTTTTGGCGTTTAGAAATTAGTTTCTATTACAGTCAACGTTCCTAGACGTTTTTTTAAAAAAAAAAATAAAACTAAAATTCGCAATGAAAGAAACGAAAAGTAATAAAAGCAGAAGCGTTTACAATAAAAATTTAAAAGTTAGAGAGGAAGGAACGTTGACTGATGAGAAAGACTGATTTGAGCAGGACAAGAGGAACTAGTTGACTTAGGGAAGCTAAAATGCGGGGGGTTTTTATTCGATCACGAGCACGTTGGAAGCAGAAAAAGAAAAGGGCAGCAATATTTTTTCTCGCTTTAAAAAAGAAATTTTAAACAAAAAAATACAAGTAAAATAAATGAGTTTTGAAATATCCCATGTGAAAGGTCCCAAAATGAGTGAAGAAATTTTTTGAAGAATTGTACCCGGGCCAAAAAGGGAAATTAGGGTTGCGAAATTTCGAATGGGTTTAAATTTTCCTATTCCTAACAGACAACGGAAAGGTACAATAGAAAGGAAAAAATTTTTATGGATGAGGTGCTTGCCTTAAACAGAGGAAAACAATAAAAGCCCTGGAAAACGGGTTTACTGTTGATTCTTCAAATTTTTTTTCCATCATTGGGAAAATTCGTTGTGCGATCTTTTAAAAAAAGGTTTTGAACAATGAGTTTCCACAACACAAAAGGAAGGAAATTTTAGTGTGTTTCCTAAAGGGGATAAATCTCGAATGCCACAAAAACGGGGGGCCCCAAATTTCTCTTTTAAATGTTTTTTTAAAAGAAGGTCAGCATGGTTGCGAATAGATGAAAATGGTTCTTCCAAGTTTTTTCAAAGAAGACCAAAAAGGATTTTATGGTCAACAGAAATCGGATAACTTAGATTAAACTATACTTAATTAAATACTTGGAAACACCCAATTTGGGGGGGGGGGGGGGGGGGGGGGTTTTTTCTGTTATGTTTAATTTTGAGAAAGCCCTTCGATTCCTTGTGGGGATTCTGAATAAAGTACTTGTACATTCGGTTTTGGGGCCCCAAATTTGAAATGGTAGGGCCCTTTTAAGGGGGCGAAGACGTGCTTTTCTGGGGCCCCCCCAGCACCTTTTGGGGGTTTCTTTTTCTTTTCTTGTACATTTGGTTTTGGGCCAATATTCGTAAATGGGTAAGTATTTTTTAAAATGAATTAAGTCAACGGTTCGTGAATGGCCAGGCATCTGGATGGTTTCCCCGGGGTCGTGGGTGCAGGGGGGTGACCCAGTTTCCCCACATATTCATTTTTGTGTGGAAAACCTTGCCCTTATGTTAGAATAATGAATTTTAAAAGGGGCCAAATTAACAATAAGAACACAAAATTTTACAATACGCAGACGATGCAGAAATTAGCAAAAAGGTACGAGTGCTTTTTAGGGAAACTTGATAAAAAAATGATAGGGTTTGGGAAAAAAAATCAGGTTTTAAAAAAACAGAAAAAAAAGTGCAATAGGCTCGGCAAAAGGGAAAAAACGACGATTTGACATGCAACATTTTTTATTCAGTGGAAACCATCACAGTTCAAAATTCTGGTATGTATTTTCCAATGATCTTGCTCATTTTTCAAAATAAACTGCAGGCAGATTTTTTGAAATAAGAATGTTAAAGGGATGGTTAAAAAGCAGTTACCCACTACGGGGGGCTGTTTTAAAGTCCTTTAAACTTGTCCAAACTAATTATCTCTGGATTCTACTTCCAAATCCTCCGTGATGTAATTAATGCATTCAAAACTCAGTATTTCGATTGGTTTGGAATAGAAAACGGGGTCGAAAAAAATAAAAAAAAACTGGGTTAAAAACGAATGAAGGGGATTGGTTGCCTAGAAAAAAAAGAAAATATATTTGCATTAAAACTTGCAGGTAGAAAAATAAGAACATCTCACAAGTGGAAAAATATTACTTTTTCAAGTTTTTCCAAAAAAAGTATCTGGAAAAAATTGGTTGTAGTTTCCCCTAGGGCCCAATTACCAGAAATAAATTTTTGGGTTGATGCATTTGAGGCATAACAGAATTTGGGAAAGGATTTTCTTTCATTTCCGAAGAAATTGCTTCCGAAAATTTTTTACAAAAAATATTAAGATAAACAAAAAACCCTTTTTTCAAAGTTTGTTCGACAAAAGTATATACAAAATGGGCACAACGAAAAAGATGGGACGTTTTTTCATATAAGTTTTAAAACACAAAAATGGTTTTTTCTTGACTTTATTTCGTACCTGGATTTTTAAGAAGGGTAAACGCCTATTCGGGAAAAAGCGTAACAATGACAAAAACAACATGAAGAAACGCTAAATTGTGGAGCTTTTCTGTCAGTCAGCGGGGCACGTGTTTACTAGATGCCTTTGTGTGTGACAACTAATCCCTACTTTTTTCAAAAGTGGAATGAAAAAAATTTACCGCAATTGGGGAAGGAAAAATATTTTTAAAAAAGGTACAAAAAATAAAAGAAATAAAACTTTAAAAGGTTTCAGATAAAATTCAACACCGTATATTGGGTACAAAAATTTGTGTTTCAAAAATGGAGTTGAATGAGGATCTTTTTACATTCTGCCTGTAATAGGAAAGGGGGAAAACCCTTGAGCATCTGTTTTGGTTAGTGAAATGCGGGGGGGGACATTTTGGGAACAACTTTAAGCAATAATGAAAGGAAGTGTCAGCACAGCTTGTTTTTAATTTGTCTGTTGATTGGGATTTTTGGACATGCGATCTTTCGAGGTGAGAAACCTTTTACTTTATACACTTTTTAGGAAAATTTTTACTATAAATGCAAAAGCGAGAAAAAACTTCCCCTTTTGATAAGCTTTTTACATTATTTAAAGAAAATATAAGTTTGAAAACAAGTTTCGAAAAGTGTAAAGCAAGTCAAAAACTGCATGAAAAAGGCAACTAACCAATTTTATAGAAATTAACTTTTGGACTTGTGAAGCTTAGGGACGAGTCGTCTCTGGTTACTTAACATGCATGCACGTTGGATCCCCTGGGGTTTTTTTGGTGTCCCACCTCTCTCTCCGCTCTTTTCCTTTTCTGTTTTTTTCTGTTCTCTTGTTTTTTGGGTTTTTTCCCAATGTTTTTGTTTTGTCTTAATCAATTTTTGAAAAAAATCTCCCGTACAAACAAGTAACACATGTTAGGAAAATGTTTTTGGTACCTGGTCAAAACAGCTTTTGAAGCATAAATGGTGTGATTCGTACGCTGATATGAAGTGAAAAAGCTAGAAAATTGGGGTTAAATGTGCGTTTTTTTCAAGGAGAAAAAATTTTAAAAAATGATTAAAAAAAAAAAAGAAAATTTGGAAACTGTACGTTGAAAATTTGAAACAACTGTGATAACGATGATGGCGTTTTTACATATTTTGATTCTCGTTCGAGGGTTTTCAAAAAGATAAAGAATAAAAGCTCAGGCCCAGACAAATTTTTAGAAATCTTTTAAAATCACGTTTGAACAACTATCATATGTTTTCTGTGGTTTTTCTCATGGTCTTTTAATTGTGGAGTTGGCCCCCGCTGGAAAAAGCAAAATTGTCCTGATTTTGAATGCATAGACTGTTGTTTGACATCTTGTAATGAAATATTTGGACGCCTTGTCCTCAGATTCTTCTTTCCCCTAGTCAAAAACTTTGTGAAAAAACCCCAATTTTCCAAAAAGAAAAAGTACAGTGATGCAATGTTACTTTTTATCATCTACACACATCTGACATTGAAGATTTTTTTGTTTTGCATCCTGTTTACCATTTCCTTTTGGGTGTTAAAACATTCAAAAACACTTATACAAAAAAAACTCCAAAATTTTAAAGGGCAACCAAAAAAAAATTTTTTGGATTTGAAAGTTTTATTTTAACGTTCATGCCACGTTGAGGAAAAAAATTCACAACTAGAACCACTTTTTCAGGTGCACTTTTAAGACACCGTTCTCTACCCTTTTCTCTTTATGAAAATAAATTTTACTGGTTCTTCTGTCACCCTGTCAAAAATACTGGGATTTTACCTAGAAGACTTAAATTCAGACACCATTTTTTTTCAAAAGGGGAACGTTTTTTGTACATGGTGCAAAGAGAACTGTCTAGATTTTAATGTTAGAAAACGAAGAAGATGGGCATTGATTTTCGAAGACCCACCCTGTCCCTCACTTGTATACCCAAAACACCAAAGTGGGAAAGTGTAAGTGAAATAAGTATCTGGGGACTATTTTAGATGAGAAGCTTAAATTTTTTAAAGCAAAGCCCATTTATCAAAAAATGCAAACTAGAATATACTGTCTTCAGCAAGTTCGGTTTCTCGCTGTTTAAAAGGACATCTTTGTTGTTTTTGTCGTTTTTTTGTAGAATCGATTTTGTCCTTGGGTTTTTTGCTGGTTTTTAAATCTTAGGTGAAAAAAAAAAACATTTTGAACAGAGTGGTGAAACTGTGGCAATAAAGGCAAAAAAACCCAAACGCTTGATAAATTTTTATGAATGTGTGTCCACAAAAAGCGGTAACACTGGGCCGACAGTCCCCTGTTTTTTTTAAAAAAAAATACAAACATTTGGGGCCCACAGTCCTCATGTTTTTAAAAAAAAATACAATTTTTTTCCCTCTGGACGAAAAATGTCAAATTCCAAAATTCAAAAAAAAAAGAGAACTAAAAACGTTTTCGTTCCCCAAACCATCAAACTTTGAAACAAGACTGACCTTCTAAGATCCGGGCAGAACTTGTTTTTTATATAGGATTGTGTGTACTTTTTTCTGTGTGTTGAGGGGTGGGTGTGATTCGTTATGTTTTTTTTTGGCCCCTTTGATTTTTTTGGGGATAAAAAAATGTTCTTGACTTGACTTACTTCACTACTGTAACGCCACACGCTAGAGTCAATGGAATTTTGTTTTTCTCTCCCCATTTTCTTCTTATTGGGACCAAAACGGGGAAAGTTCTCGCAGTCGAGACTCAATTCTCCAGCCTCACAAAAAGAAAATAAATTTATATCTTGTATGAAATTACCCGTATGAATTATTAAAAATATAGGTTTCAGGGGTTTTCTCTACTGCAACCTTTGTTTGGGGGAAAACCCCTCTCACCCCTGACGTATCGTCGGCTTCCGGGGAAAGGGGGGAGCGGTCATAAATGCTTCCCACCTCTGACCCCACAGTCCCCTGGGGGACACAGGGCATTAAAACAGTGTGTTGTTTTTATTAAAAAAAAACACCAAAAAAAAAAGACAGCATACGAAGCAATCTTTCAAAGTTTTAAAAAAAGTGTTGTAATGGCCCCCCGACACCGCGGGTAAAGACACAAGACACCCCCAGAAGAGACAATGTTCGGTGCGGTCTTTATGTTCTTTTCAAATGTTTTAGTTCCGCCTGCAGTCGCTCACTCTGACACTGACCATGTTAAAAGGTCTTTGGGGTATACCCAACCTCGCAGATGATTGATCTCCTTCCTTTTAAAAAGCGAAATGGACACTGCCATGTTCAAAGGTCTTTGCGGGTATACCCAACCTCGCGATGATTGGATTCCTTCCCTTAAAAAACCCCCGAAATCGGGCACTGACCATCGTTAAAAGGTTTTTTTGCGGGCTTCCCCAAACACTGCAGTGATTGGATCTCCCTTTCCCTTAGAAAACCCGCCGAATCGGACACTGACCATCGCTAAAAGGTTTTGCGGGCTATCCCCAAACTCGCAATGTTGGATCTACCTTCCTTAAAAAACGCCGAAACGGACACTGGCCTGTTAAAAGGTCTTTGGGGGTATACCAACACTCGCGATGATTGGATCTCCCTTCCTTGAAAACGCCGAAATGGGGACATGACCATCGTCAAAGGTTTTTGCGGGCTATACCCAACACTCGCAGAGATTGGATCACCTTCTTAGAAACCCCGAAATGGCATGACCATCGTTCAAAGGTTTTTTGCGGGCTATCCCCAACACTCGCAGATGATTGGATCTACCTTCCTTAGAAACGCCGAAAAGGACACTCCCCATCGTTAAAAGGTTTTTGCGGGCTATCCCCAACACTCGAGATGATTGGATCTCCCTTCCTTAAAAAACGCCGAAATCTGACACGACCACGTTCAAAGGTCTTTGCGGGTTACCAACACTCGCAGTGATCGGATTCCCTTCCTTAGAAAACCCCCAAAAAGGGCACGTGAATATAAAAAAATCAGAATTTTTTCTTTTGGTATGAAAATGAACCATCTAATCTTTCTGTTGTTACGGACAGGACGTGATGCTTTGGGGTTGGGCAGATTTCCCAAATACATATTGCGAAGATGGGGAGCCCTTGAGTATTGAATCGTACCAATGTCCAGGAAATGTTTTCGGTAAAAAAAAACAAAATAATAGGAAATTTTACCAAGGAACAAAGTTTTTTTTCTTCTAGACATTGACAACATTAGTAATAGTACAAAAAGAAATAATATAAAAAAAAAGTTCCTGCTGGTTCGCTGCTTAATGAGATGTCTCTCACTGTCATTTAAGGGTTGGTGTGGGGCTGGAGAGAAAGTTGAAAGGATGGCTAAGATGAAAGAATTTTATAGGCGAGGTGGGCTGGTTTTGCGTGGTTGTAGAGAGACGATGCATTGGCCTGGTATTCAGTTTAGATAAAAGCCCGGTTTTTACTGAAAAATTGCTTAAGAATTAACACCCGGAAGGCCCCTCTGGAACTTTCAAATCAAAGACGAATAAGATACTTTTTACTCCCCCGTGGATCAATCCCCTGTTCAGTTGTAGATTTCATAAAACTTTTGCCATGAAAAAAATCTGTGTGTGTGTGTGTGTGGTGTGTGTGTGTGTGGGGTGTGTGTGTGTGCTCGCGTGCGTTTTTGTGTATGGTGTGTATGTGTGGGTGTGTGTGGTTGGGGGTGTTGTTGTGTGTGTGTGTGTGTGTGCGTGCGTGTTTTTGTTGTGTGTGTGTGTGTGTGTGTGTGTGTGTGGTGTGGTGTTGTGTGTGTGTGTGGAGAGAGAGAGAGAGGGAGAGAAGTGCGAGAGAGAAAGAGATAGAGAGATGAGAGTGAGATATCCAAAGGTAATACTGTCATTGTTCGGGTTCATCGGTTCTGAGATTGATTGTCTTTATAGGTAATTCAAGGTATTAAAAGTTCGTGATGGTCAGATGCCATATGTTGTTATAAACTAATTATTCATGTTTTAGATTTTGTTCGTTCATGTTCATACTTTTAATTGTTCTGCCTTCCTGCTGCTTTGTCTTATTATCCCGCAATACAGTTTCTTTGCTAGGTTGATAAATTACAGGCACATCACAAATCCGCCCCAGGGTGAAAAAAAAACACAGTATGCTACAGCTGACACGCTCTCCCGCTTTTGTAGTTTTCTCTTAAGGTCTCATTGTTGTTTTACCTGCTTTCGATGTGCATTGGGATGTGACCGTCTCTGGCAAATTCTGTTATTCAGAGATCGCACGTCCTCACCTAGGACTTATACAGGGACCGTGTACTACACCATTCAGAAATATTGTGCGGAAGTGTGGCCAGTGTCATGACATCGTCCCTCAGTGATAATACCACAGCTCACCAGGAGGTTTTTGGCCAGTGTCATAAACCGTCCCTCAGTGATAATACCAAGCTGACCCAGGGGTGAGTCCGGTCTCAAGAAACACACGGTTTAGTGATGACACCACCGCTATTTGGAACGTTCTACTGTGAACGTTGCCATTATTTTTTGTTGTTGTTGTTGCTTAATTAAAGACTTTTCATACAATTCATTCGATGAGTTTTACGCAGGACAACCATACATTCCCGAGGTATTAATCTATCGATATAAAACATGTGTACTTTATTACCATATGGAAAAACTACAACGTGCACTGCATTGACTCGAAAGTCATAGACTAAAGGGAGAAATTAGGAGTCGAACTCCCTGTAGAATTCTAAGTTCAGGTGACGGTTTAAAAACAATACAACGGAATTCTAATCTTTGTTTGTCCATGAACTAAGTCTACATATTTTATGGCATCACACAATGATGATTAAAAACCATGATTGTTGACAGCAGCCACATTGAAATAGAAACGTTACAATTCGTCTTTGGGAAAAAAGGATACGGGAGAGACAAAAAAAGAGAAAACAAAAGAAGAAACTGTTTGATTTGTAGTGTGCGATTGGGCCTGTGATGCTGCAGGCTGATTATGTTGGAAAGCGTCGTTCATTTTTATAAAATGCCCCTTATTTCATGTATGTTCAAAATAAAACATGTGGGAAAATACAGTTTCAAAATGTAGTCATAGAAAATAAACAAAATACTCGCTCATTCTTCAATCCGAATGTAGGCATCTGGGAAAACACCTTTTTCATTGATGTCTCCACCACAACTAGGATGTCTAAAGGAATTTGTATTATACAGGAACCACACATTCACATTCATGACGACACCAACATTCACTTGGGATGTGGCAGAATATCATAGGAAACACCCACTCAGTGATGACACCACTCACCTAGGATGTGTGCAGGAATAGTCATTAGGAAACGCACCACCTCAGTGATGACCACCACTCACTAGGATGTGTGCAGGAATATCATAGGAAACACACCACTCAGTGATGACACCACACTCACCTAGGATGTGTGCAGGAATATCATAGGAAACACACCACTCAGTGATGACACCACTCACCTAGGATGTGTGCAGGAATAGTCATAGGAAACGCACCACTCAGTGATGACACCACTCACCTAGGATGTGTGCAGGAATATCATAGGAAACACACCACTCAGTGATGACACACACTCACCTAGGATGTGTGCAGGAATAGTCATAGGAAACCACCACTCAGTGATGACACCACCCTCACCTAGGATGTGTGCAGGAATGTGCCAGTCTCAGGAAACTTGTCCTGCCGTACACTCCTTCAGTTTCTTATCGAAACGTACGTGTGGAGCTGCTCGTACAAAGGACGTAGCTGCATCCATCAGGGCCGCTAACTCTCTTGAAGATTTTCGCTATTCATATCGTCTTGCAGTCTCTCCCATGTCGTTGAAACCTGGTGTAAAACGGTACTGTTTAGTCCCTTCTGAACCTGTATTCTAAGTGATGTAAAATGTTCATTTCAACAGTAACTACACGGTAAATTTAACTTAGAAATATTTAAAATTTGTAGTGTATGTGTATGTATGCAAGCGCGCGCGCGCGCGCGCGCGCGCGCGCGCGTGGTGTGTGTGTGTGTGTGTGTGTGTGTGTGTGTGTGTGTGTGTGTGTGTGTGTGTGTGCGTGCGTGTGTGTGTGTGTGTGTGAAATGCAGGACACACATGCTAAGCCTAACAAAAAGTCTGGGCTCAGTATCTTTCATTAGAAAAAGCAAAGGGAATATTCAGATTTCGTCCTAATATATACTGCACACCTTCAACGATATACGTGCTATTGAGGAAGAGGTTAAAGCAAAAAAATCAGGAGATTCTTCAATGGATGTTCCAGAAGTCAATTAATCCTCAAAAAATGATATACGGCATGTGAGAAACAGGATTATTTATTCAAAGCATTAAAGTTTTTAAAAAAAATCCTTAACACAGGCAATGAAGGCCACGCAAAATCAGTATATCTAACAACTCAGGCCTTAGCACGTCCAAAGAAAGTACGAAGAAAACCTCAACAGTCGGTCCTGGTGCAAACGTAATGCCATAATTGACAAACGCGCGCTGAGAAGGTTAACAGGAAAGGTCCTTTCTTCGACGGCAGTTTTGTTCTATGTGAACAGACCCGAAAACTGCGAACAGGTCGATGGCCTCTTCGCTTAGAGCAAAACAGCTGTTGCACCTAAATTTGGTGATGACCCATGTGGAAAAAAAATGGCCTACAGACCATCCCTGGAGAGACTGGTTCTTTTTTCCTCTACCCCCCCCGCCCCCATCCGTCTCCCTCTACCCCACCCGCTCCCATCCGTCTCCCCTCCCTTGCCACATTTTCTACCTCTCTCCGTCCCTCGGTGCAAGTCTACTCAAGATCCTCAATGTACGCAGGACGAAGCTGTGATGTCTGGTCCATTTGGTCCCCGTGATATGTTTGTATGTAAATACTGTCTTTTGCTTTGAATTTCACTCAGCTTTCTTTCGAAATTAATGAAACCAGATTTTGGAAATATTAGTATGAATATAGTTAAACATAACCTAGTTCCAGTGCATTGAACAGTGTGGCATGATCAAAAAAATATTAGCAACTGTTAAGGATATGCTTCAGACTCACAGACTGCACATACGTTACAACCAGCTAAGAGCTCTGTGAAACCAGTTCCACAAAATCCAGCTACAGGCTGTGACAAACCGGTTCCATACAAACCAGCTTTAGACTGTCACTGGTTCCATACATTCAGTTACTACGTGCATATTGTGAAAGCGTATATATGTATGGCTTAGGTTTACGCTTCCCACATCAATCAGACAACAAGGACGCGTATTGACTTTTGTGTTACAGCACTCACCCAGTTCCTGAACGCCTTCGTTTCCCAGCTGAACATACTCCTCGTACAGGGCTTTCATTTTTCCTCCAGTGGCCTTTCTCCACAGCCCCCAGGCTTCAGCCAGCAAGGTGTAGTTTCTGCTGTGTTCAAAGAGCCGTTTGATGTCTGAAATACATTAGTTTTCAGTTAGCAATGTGTAGTTTCTGCTGTGTTCAAAGAGCCGTTTGATGTCTGAAATACATTAGTTTACAGTTAGCAATGTGTAGTTTCTGCTGTGTTCAAAGAGCCGTTTGATGTCTGAAATACATTAGTTTACAGTTAGCAATGTGTAGTTTCTGCTGTGTTCAAAGAGCCGTTTGATGTCTGAAATACATTAGTTTACACAAAAGCAATTGTCCTCCAAAGGGAAGAAAACAGTATCGAAAAATCACAATACCACTCATCTAATTTTCGGCCACGTGGCCTTTTTCAAGAGAAAAAAACAAAAACAATGCAACTATGTAATGTCCATCTTCGGTGACTGGTCAGGGCAAAGAATTGACGTCATAAATATCTTACGCAATTTCTGACATCATAATGTGTGATGTCATCAACAATGGAACAAAAAAAAGGGGTGGGGGGGGGGGGGGGGGGGGGGAGGAAGGGGTGCAAGTTAAGATAAGATAAGATAATGTTGCTTGTAACCAATGTACTCCATGTATTCTGACTTTGCGCAAAGAATTCCATAAACTACCACTAATAGTAGCTGTAGTCGAGCTAGATCATTCGTAAATACACAATAAGACTTCGTTAACGAACAGCAAACTGTAATCTGTAGATATGGTAAACAAACGTTCAGTCCCCCAAGCGAGGCTGGCGGAAATGACCTTTTCAATTCAAGAACGAGGCTCGTGTAGTCTGCTACACGATATCATTACACCTTCCCCTTTTACATGGACAATTACATAACGGTAAATAAATCTTATTTTGTTAGAGTCTTCTCAACAACCTGGGGAAATGTAACATGCTATGTTATCGTTAAAGTTCATGTCAGGTTATAATCTTGAAATCGAGCAGCATCTTCACAGCTCGTCCTGAACGGGTAGTCAGGGTACTGGTAAGTGGTGTTGATGAGTGTCCATTGCTAGTTGTCTCTGGAACTTCCAGTGGAAGCTGTCTGGACTCAGGTTGCACTGAACTGGCGTTGGCAGCTGATGCTGGTCTTCCAACAGGTGTAGGCGTGCTGGCAGCTTCCAGACCTGAAGGCGGAGAGGGGTTTGGAATGAGACAGACTGGCATGGGACATGCTGGGACCAACTGGCGAACTGAGGTGTAGCTGGATGGAGCAGGAACAAAGTTTCTGTTGTTGTGACACCTCAGTGGTTTCAAATGTCTTCGGTTTCTTCGCAGAAGACCAGACGACGTTTGGACGATGTAGGATCTTGGATCACAACGTCTCTGAACTGTTGCTGGATCACTCCACTCCTTCTGGTTGTCGAGTTTCTATAGGACGACTTCTCCGGGTCTGAGTTCTGGCAAAGAACGAACTCCATGGCGCTGATCAAAGTAGTGCTTGTTTGCTTTCTTCTGTTTTCTGTCTCCGTCATGGATTTCTTCCTTTTTCTCAAGCTTGGGTTCTAAGTTTTCTGGAAGGGTAGGAAGACGAGTACGGAGACGTCGACCCATGGCAAGTTCCGATGGACTGAATCCTGTTGCTGTTGATGGTGTCGATCTGTGAATGAGTAGAGCCAGGAAAGGGTCATCCTGTGAAAGGATCTTCTTAGCTTCACGAACAGCACGTTCCCTCCCCATTTGCCTGTGGGAAATACGGCGAGCTGGTAGTATGTCTGAATCCCCACTGCTTACTGAATGCTTGAAATTCGTAAGCAGTAAACTGACGGCCATTGTCAGTGATGAGTAGTTCGGGAATACCGTGATGAGCAAATATGTTCTTCAGTTTCCCGATGACAACTTCTGTTGTGATGCGAGGGAGATGGCTGATTTCCAAGAGTATCTGGAGTAGTAATCAACCACAACCAGATACTGCTGGCCCTTGTGTTCACATAAGTCTGCTGCGACTTGCTGAAATGGGCGATCCGGTAGGTCTGTTGGGATGAGGGGCTCCTTTCTTTGTGACGGCTGCTTTTCTTCACAGAATTTGCAGTTTCGGACTGTCTCAGCGATAGCAGATGAAAGTCCAGGCCACCACACAGAGTTGGCTGCACGTTCACGGCATCTAGTTATGCCAGTGTGTCCTTCATGGATCCTGCTGAGAACATCTTCTCGCATTTTCTCAGGGATCACTATGCGTTGCCCTTTTATGAGAAGTCCTTGGTTCACACTAAGCTCATTTCTGACAGAGAAGAATTCTCTGACTGCTGGATCCACTTGACTGATATAGTTGGACCATCCCGTCAAGGTGTAAGTCAGTGCAGTACTCATGAATTTGTCTTGAGCAGTTTCTTTTGCAATTTCTTGTAGTTTTTTTTATCCGAAGCGGGCCAGGTCTCTTTGATCATGTTGATGTGGGCCCTGATGTCCTCTTCACATGATGAGACAGTGTCAACTTGCTGAACTAAAGCTTCATTTTGTGGACTCCTAGAAAGGGTGTCGGCTACAAGAAGCTTTTTTCCTGGGGTGAATTCTGCTTTCACATTGAATTTCATGAATCTCATCAACATTCGCTGGCAGCGAAGAGGTGTTTCATTCAGATCCTTTGTGTTGATCAGGGGTATGAGCGGTTTGTGATCAGTCTCTAATATAAATGACTCAAGCCCTATCAAGTATCTCTCGAACTTTTCACAAGCCCACACTGCTCCCAGACACTCTTTTTCGATTTGAGCGTACCCACGCTCAGCAGTGTTGAGAGTTCTGGAACAGTATGCCACTGGTTTCTTCACTCCATCATGATCTTGAAGCAGCACTCCGCCAATGCCGTAGCTGCTAGCATCTGTGCTCACAGTGGTTTTCCTGTTGAGATCAAAGAACGCCAGTGTAGGAGTTGAAGATAGAGCTTCCTTGATCTCATTGAATGCGTTTGATTGAGGTTCTTCCATATCCACTCTTTGTCTTTTTCTAACAATTCTGTTACAGGACGCAGAATGGATGACATGTTTGGGATAAAACGACCAAGAAGTTCATCATGCCAAGAACACGTTTCAGTTCTGTCACGTTCCTGGGGTCAGGCATGTTTCTGATTGCCTTCACTTTTTCATCATCTGGGCGTATGCCATCAGCACTGATGCGATGTCCAAGAAAGGTGATTTCTGTCTTGTTGAACTCTGATTTCCCTTGTTGAGCTTCAGACCGATGTTGAAAAGTTTCTGCATCACTGAGTTGACACTCGCACTATGTTCTTCTGGGTTTGCATTGAAGACAAGTATGTCATCATAAAAGCAAATGACGTTTCTTTCTCCTTGCAAGATGTTTTCCATAGTTCTCTGAAAGATCTCGGGAGCAGATGATATCCCAAAAGGAAGTCTCTTATGGAAGAATCTGCCGAAAGGACTACCAATGCCTGCATGCAGACGGGATAAACATTTATGTGATACGTTGGTTCACCAGAAAACTGAAAAAGCAGTGAAGGGAAAAGCAGAAATTTGTGATTGTGACACCTGTTCTTCACTAGTAACTTCAACAGTGTTGGACACAAAGCAGAAATCTTCGCACAATGTTATGAGTAACGTGACATGTGCGGATAGAAATTTGATATATGCTCTGTTGTGTAAACGGTGTAATAAGACAGTTTATGTTGGTGAAACCGGACGTTCATTGAAAGAAAGAATAGCGGAACACAGACGTGACATCAAGTTCCAAAGACAAAAGCCAATTATGCGACATTTCCTTCAGCATTCAGTGGGAGACCTTGCTGTTGCAGTGTTGGCAAAAGCTTACAGTGAAAGCAAAAGCTTCAGACTTATTGCTGAAGAAAAATGGATAAGGACATTGGATACAAGGGTGCCAAATGGGGTAATGTTAAGACAAATTTGTAACAACCCAATCCAGATTTACCTGTAAACAACATTGACGAATTGCAGGAAATTTATATATATATATATTTCAGGTGACAGTTCTTGTATGCCATGCACAGTCACAGACAGGACTATGGTCGCAGTTTTATTGTGATTTATGGAGCGTGTTGTTATGTTTTTGGAGTACATTGGTTACTGTATAACTACACACAGACACACACACAACTTGCACCCCTTCCTCCCTCCCACCCCTTTTTTTTGTTCCCTTGTTGATGACATCACACATCATGATGTCAGAAATTGCGTAAGATATTTATGACGTCAATTCTTTGCCCTGACCAGTCACCGAAGATGGACATTACATAGTTGCATTGTTTTTGTTTTTTTTCTCTTGAAAAAGGCCACGTGGCCGAAAATTAGATGAGTGGTATTGTGATTTTTCCATTAGTTTACAGTTAGCAATATGCACTTTCTGCTGTGTTCAAAGAGCCGTTTGATGTCTGAAATACATTAGTTTACAGTTAGCAATGTCAAGTTTCTGCTGTGTTCAAAGAGCCGTTTGACGTCTGCAATACATTAGCTTTCAGTTAGCAATGTGTAGTTTCTGCTGTTTCCAAAGAGCCGTTTGACGTCTGAAATACATTAGTTCTCAGTTAGCAATGTGTGTTTCTGCTGTTTTCAAAAAGCCGTTTGACGTCTGAAATACGTTAGTTTTCATTTAGCAATGTGTAGTTTCTGCTGTTTTCGAAGAGCCGTTTGACATCTAAAATAAGTTAGTTTTCAAGTAGCAACGTGTAGTTTCTGCTCTCTTTGGAGAGCCCTTTGACATCTGAAATATGTTCGTTTTCAGTTAGCAACGTGTGGTTTCTTCTGTTTTGAAAGAGCCCTTTGACATCTGCAAAGGACGATAGGTCAGTTTTCTGGTAGCAACGTTGTAGTTTCTGCTCTTTTCGATGAGCCGTTTAACATCTGAAAAGCAAAATTATAGGCTAGATTTGAGTGGTAGCAACGTGTGTAGTATCTGCTTGTTTGGAAAAGCCGTTTGACATCTGAAAAGGACAATATGTAAGTTGTCAGGTAGCGTTGTGTAGTTTCTGCTCTTTTCGTTTGACATCTGAAAGGAGAATAGGTCATGTCATCTATACTAACAATAATAATGCGACACTAAACGACACTGTTACCTAACTGCTCCGGGAAGGGTTTTTTTCAGAATTAGAACAAAATCATTGGTAGTGATTTCTCTAACTGCTCCTGGAAGTTTTTTTTTTCTCCAGAATTAGAAGAAAATCATTGGTAGTGATTTCTGTGTTAGCTCCTGAAAGTTTTTTTTTTCAGAATTAGAACAAATCATTGGTAGTGATCTAACGTGTTTCAATACCACCCAAGTTGCATTGATCGCCATCAATTACTTCTATTCTCTATTAAGATTACACGGAAACGAAATTATTAACATTCTTTTTATGATTACACTGAAACTAAAATAGTATGACACTTTCGGATAAAATTACTTGATTAAAAAAATATTCTTTAAGACAGTTTCACAGTTAACTACCGAACTAAATTTCATTTTTCACCGAAAGAAAAAACTTTACATCAACTATATTAATTTTACCACGGAAATGTTTTTCTGTATAAAACTGATCCTGTACTTACTCTTGTTATATGTTGTAATGGCTTCCTGTTTTAATATATTAAAAAAAAATTTCAAGTTTTTGTTGGCATAGTTTTCATTACAGAAATTAACCTTCATCAATCATATAATTAACTTTATTCCTAATTTCTTTGAAAAAAGCTTAGTGACTTAAGAATCACGTTTTTCATCTTGCATTTCTTTTTAATAAATCTGTTAATGCGAACAATACGAGCATAAAGGCGCACCGAAAGGTAAGTTAACATCCTTCCAGTCAGCCTCACACATAAACAATCTTTATACAACAAAAAAACAACAACAACAACAAAGCACCAGCCGCCCTGGTGAAGTGGTTAGCGTTGCGGACTCCAGATGGGGAGGTCGTGGGTTCGAATCCATCAGAGTCATGTGGGTTTTTCTGCCCAGACCGGCTCCTATCCAGAGTGGAGTTTACTGCGGACTCAGGTGGGAAGACTGGGACCACACAGTCGAGTTTCATCCACTTAATGGATGGGTTTCTGAGAGTGTTGCTCAAATTTCCTGACCAACACTGCAGGTGCCTGTATCTCTCGGGCCTGGTTGACGCCGGCATATATTACGAAAGGAAGCGTAGAGTGCAGCCCTGTCATGTAGTCTCAGACCGAAATGGAAATCCGTAGTATCATCTTAATCACCCTCATTCTCATCGATCAGCATAAAAAAAGTCTCAGATTCTGTGGCCCTTCATGCCCTGCTCTCATGGTGACCTCAATTTCGATGTCCTCGCCACGTCTGTGGCCTTGGTTTGGTTCTGTCGGGGTTACCGGTATCGACGAGTCTATGGGGGCTGTCGTTGGACGGATGTGGTGAACCCCGCCGGAGGGAGAGCTCACTCACGCCGGCTCCGCGACTAAGCAATTATTGTCGTCAGTAGGGGGCTCAGTAGGTGGTGTCCTGCGTATGTTAGATCAGAACAGGCGCCACTGAACACCGCCGAAGTGACTCGGCAGCAGTGCAGTGTCTCCTCCGGTGGGTTGCCACTTGACGACTTGACACTGACAGCTCCCTGTGGATTGCTGGTGCCGGGGCTGACCGGGCTGTGGCTGTGGACGGGGTGTCGGAATGAGCGGCGTGGGTGCACTGTCTCTGAGGTGGCGCAGAGGCTGGGACAGCAAAAACCAAAACAAATAAAACAAAAACAAAAACAAACAAAGCAAAACCTTGCTCAATGTCGAATAACTAAGGGGGAAAGTAAATCGAGTCAAAGGTATCTATAATCATATCTCCTCATTCTTCCGTAAATATAACATATGCAGACATAAATTCACGATTACATCAACACGTACATACATACAAACATGTATTCATACAAACATGGGCTACATACATACATATGGACAACAACGTCTACGTACATGTTGCAGAAGCTCTCCATCCTTAGTTTTTCTTTCAATCTGTCGATTGTTTTTGTGTTCTGAATTTGTCAATGTATGTTACTGTTCCAATCAGATAAGCATTGTCATATGAACAAGGTCTTCAAAAACACACACACACACACACACACACACACACACACACACACACACACCACAAACTCAGACATAAATAACACAGAAACAGAAAGGCCGAGACTGGGGAGAGACTGGAGGTGATACTAACTCCACGGGTTACGATAATAAATAGAATATTACATCGTAAAGCTTTTAATCATTTCCTGTGCTGTTCATTTGCTTGCATATCTGTCGGTGCTTGTGGCGTCGCTGACTCAGATCACCAGGGTAAAAGGCCTTACAGTTGTCTTTGGAAAAACACACTTGAGCTGCTTCGTATATCTCCGACATCTTGGCCAGTATTTCGTAATACTGCACAAGAGGAAACAGTATGCCAAGAGGTTCAGGCAAAACACAGAGAAAGAACAAGACTTATGCGTCACTCTCATTTGTAGACATCCGTGAAATAAGGAAACATCGATTCAGTGAAAACAAGAGAAACGCAGGCTACGTTTCAAGAAGGACTATTGACAAATTGAGTGTTTTCCGGCCAAAAAAAAATCCTACGCTGACAGTCATTTCCATGTTTATGTGTGGCACAATTTTCGGTTTTTTTGTTATGCTTCAGAATTTTAAAGAAATGCCAAGAGTTATTGCATCTCCAGACTACACCTCTGTTCGATGCTGTTCCTCACTCCCATGCACAGATTCACAACAAGCTTAATGGTAAGCCTGTGTTTCTCTGAGGCTCAGAAACACCAGATTTGTGATGAAAAGTTATCAGTAAATAACTCAGTGACCGATGCAGTGGTAAAGGTGGCGCCAAAGGCACACGAAAAATAGGGTTGCGAGTATTGTTGTTGTCTGAATGTTTCAGTTTCATCAAGGAAGTGTCTCTGCGCGCGGACTAGTCCATATACGCTACACCACATCCGCTAAGTTTTGAGACCACACCGTGGATAATTCAAAGCTGATGGATAAATTAATTAATAACCAAGAATGGGAGAATTTTAAGAAGAGGGTCTCATGCTAAGACTTAGAGATTTCATTACAACTACTCAGTGAGAGATACATTATCGACAATATTGTCGTTGTCTGAATTTTCGTCACAGCATTTCAGAGAAAGACACGTGATCAATAATGTTGTTTTTGTCTGAGTGTTCATCACAGCATTTCAGTGAAAGACATGTAAACAACAATATTGTTGTCGAAAAATCATTACAGCATTTCAGCAAAAGACACGTAACAACAGTGTTGTTGTCTACAGTAATGTTGTCCGAGTGTTCATCACCAGCAAAGACACGTAACACATTTTTTCAACAGTAATTGTCCACTGTCATCACGTATCAACAAAAGACACTGACAACAGTGTTGTTGTCTACAGTAATGTTGTCCGAGTGTTCATCACTGTACTTCAGCAAAAGACACGTGAACAACAGTGTTGTTGTCTACAGTAATTTGTCCGAGTGTTCATCACGTACTTCAGCAAAAGACACGTGAACAACCGTTTTGTTATCCGAATGTTCAGTACAGCATTTCAGTAAATGTCACCATACAACAGTAATGTTGTCCAAGTGGTAACCACAGTACTTCAGCGACAGACACATTATCAACTAGACTGCTGTTGTCTGGTGTTTTATCAAATTTCCTGACCAGGACTGAAAGTGTCTGTATGTCTCGGGTCTGGCTGACGCCAGATATATTATGAAAGGAAGCGCAGTACACACCTCAGTCATCCTGTCTCATCTTCCTCATCCTGATCTATTACCTCTCAAATTAGTGGTTCTTCATGCCCTGCGCTCATGGTGACCACAGTTTTGATTTCCTCTCTCCGTCCATGCCTTTAGTGAATTCTGTATCAGCAAGTTCATACGGACTTTCGTCGCACGGACGTGGTGGTACCCTCCGGAGGGAGAGCTCACTCACGGTGGCTCCGCGATTTTGCAATTATCATCGTCGATAGGAGGCTTAGTAGGTGGTCTCCTGCGTGTGTTGGATCTGAACAGGCGCCACTGAACACCACCGAAGTGACTCGGCAGCAGTGCAGTGTCTCCTCCGGTGGTTGCCTTTTGACTTGACACTGACTGCCCCATGTGGATTGCCGGTGTCGGGCTGTGACGGGACAAGCTAGGTTGAGGTTGTAGACCTGAAGCCGTAGTTAGAGGTTTGGGTGCAATGCTTGTGCTGGTACTGAAGATGAGACAAAAAAAGATACAAAACAGACGACTGTGCTAATTTCTTTGTGATATTATTTATATTTAATTATCCAGCCCTAGGACCTGAGAGGAAAAAAAGAGAGACAGACAGACAGAGCGGGAGATGGGGAGAAAGAGAGAGAAGCACAAAATGAGAGAGAAACAGAGAGGTAGACACGATGAAAAAGAAGAAGTAGAAGAAGAAAGAAGAGAAGAAGAAGAGGAAGAAGAAGAAGAAGAAGAAGAAGAAGAAGAAGAAGATGAAAAAAGAAAGAAGAAGACCAGGAAGAAAGAGGACACAGAAGAAGATGAAGAAAAATAGACAGACGCGCAGTCAGAAAGGCAGAAACAGGCAGACCGACTGAGACCGAAACAAGCCGAGACAGACAGATAGCAAGCACGAACAGACTGAGACTGAAACATGAAGGCCGAGTCAACGACATAGTCGGCCGACGCAGAGAAAATCGCTGCTTCCATCTTTCCCGTTTTCCCCACAGCTCACCCGTGCCACTTTGTTCTCGTCCTTCATTGCCGCCGTGCCGATGTCTCCGATCTTCTTCAGCAGGCGCCGCTGGGTGGCGTTGGTAAGGTGATCAAGGTCAAACATGGCCGACTGCCTGGCGGGTCTTTTAACAGTTTGGACATCTCTACCCTGTAGCTGACCTGAGTGTGTAGGAAAGATAACAGAGTATCTGTCTTCACAAGGCCAGAGTGCTGGGGGCACATCGTTTATGCCTATTTCGCTATAAACGATTTGGGAGACATAAATCATATACGACTGTGTGACACACGGATTGGAAGATTTAAAATCATGTTTATCTGGAGGGAAGAAGGTGGAGGAGACTTAAACAGCTTGTACCTTGTGAAGGACAGTGTTAAGGAAGCTTAAAATCATATTTGTCTTGAGGGCAGAGTGCTTAGGAAACAAATGAGATCTGTTTCATGAAGGAAAAGCATTTTAGCAACACAAGTCACACGTTCCTAACGTAAAACAGTCTCTGAGACATGAATCGCATCTATCTCGAGGAACAAACGCCGTTTGGGAAACATTAAATCATAGCTGTCTTCAGTGCAGAAAGTATAGTTAAAAAAAAAAACAAACAACAACAAAAAACTATACATGTATGTCTTCCAGAAGGGTGAGCATTTGAGAAACATAGAGTTTGTATCTTGTAAACGGTAGTCTGTGGGAGATATAAAATGATATTCATCATGCAGAAAGCATGGTGGGATGCTTTAGTTACACTAGCTGATGTGAACATACGACCCATAAGCAAGCCTAGATTTATACAATATGTACACCAACAAGTTGGCTAAATCCTATCCCTTTTTATCATATGAAACCCGGTGACGTAGCGTATATCGAATATCAATAAATAAGTAAATACATAAAGATATATATACAGACGTAAGCAATTACTTCGTTTGTGGACAAAAAATCCCGTGTGACCTTCATACAAATACCTACTTACACAGAAAAAAGCAGGTGTCTCTTGGAAACAAACAAATTCTTATCTCTATCTTTTAGAGACAGAAATACACTTGACATATCTTTTAAGCGAAGAATGACCGGTATGTGGTTTAGCCCCGAAAATAAAAACACGAGAGTAACATAACTGCGCAAATGTTGAAAATGACATTTCTTTGAAGTGGGGCGAGAGAATAAAATGAAGACAAGCAACAAGGAGAAAAAGTACAGAACCATTTGCAAATACACAGTTCGAAAGAACAAACAAACATAAGATTATAACAGGCAGTGTTTTTTTTTAAAATGATTATCGACATTTTAGTCCCTTTCTAACACTTGATATTTGGAAAGCGAAAAAAAGGGTATCAGAAGAAGGCCTGTTTCAACAGTTGTAAAGTTCAGAGGCGCGTGCGGCGCGCGCGCACACACACACACAACACACACACCACACCACACACACACACACAACACACACCCCACATTACGTATGCGAAGTATGTTTTGCTTTCACTCGTGTCCCCCGTTTTGTTTTGTATGTCAGCAAGTTTGCAAAAAACAAAACAACAACTGTTGCACTGATTTTTTAGCCAGTTGCAAAGGAACAACGGAATGCGAACCGAGCACAAAGTCCTTAAGCTTTGGTACCGACCTTTTGCTACGGATCCGGATCAGTGGGTGATCCACGCTCCGTTTAGCATACATATTGAATTTTTTTCCACCGAAAGTGAATACTGTGCGGTTGCTGTTCACAAACTGAATTGTCATCAGTTAAAATGTTTTAGTGTTATGACTATTGACAATTCGTTTTTCTCGTACCCTGTTACCGAAACTCATTTTGGGAGGCAGCTCGTTCAGTGTCTACTTCATTTTTCCCGTCAGAAAAATACTTTTGTTCTTAGTCATAACTTACGTGACCACAAAGGGTCTGTTTGTTTGGT